>CM066241.1:0-1200000 GCA_033675125.1 Athetis lepigone
GCGGCATTGTTTTATTTTCTGTTTCGTTACAGTTAGTATGAAAGTCTAAGAATCAGGATTGGCCACTACAGACTTGTAAAAAAAACTGACCAAGTACGTAAAGGGCACTAAAAGATCTTGACAGACAGACAGACAATGGTCCTACAATGGCTCCCTTTTTTGTTTTTGTGGTACGACCCTTAAGAAGTTGATAGCTATTGGAGAATTGCTTCACCAACTTGCATGGGGGTCTCAAAATTATAAAAACCAGATTTTGGTCCAGATGCCAAAATTAGGAATACATAACAGATTTTTAAAAAATTTCCAATAGACTTTACAATTGAAAAAAAAAATTATAATATTGGAGCTTTTTTTTTTTGGTGAGTGGGAAATCATCCAATGACTGCTCCCGTCCTGGGTGCGGCGGGAGGGCGTGTCAGACTCTTACTTACTAAAACCCACGCATGTTCCTTCGATTGCCCTTTATGTTCCAGGGTCACGGTAACTATTATAAACATTCCGCAACTCCTTTTTCATTCACTCTTCGGTTACAGAACCCAGAAAACGTATTAAACGCCTAAGAAAACACAAATTAGCGAGTTTTGATTAGTTAATGAAATAATAACAGTCGCTTTCATGAGAACAAATAAAATTGAATAACTTTTTAAAATCCTTGAATCAGGCCGCGTGGGCAAACTTCTGAAAATCACTCAAGACGCGAAATGCAATTTGGTCATAAAAAGTAAGTAGGTACTTAAGGATAATTGTTTTATTTAACTCCAAAAGAAGTTTTGAGAACGAAAACAAATCTTCAATAAGGAAAACAGAAAAGAAAATAAGAAAACAATTTAATTTTTTCCTCATTTTCTTTTACAAGGAAAGAATAATGGGTGGCCATGAGTGATTTTTCCCTTGTGGGATGAGAACTTTTAGAGATTTTATATTTTTCCTTAAATGACATTGAATGTCCAAAACACACTTGTCGTTTAGATGGTCCAAGTAATCTCCCAAAAACATAACCTATCTACTGTATAAAAATAAGTCGGGTTTTCCTTCCTGACGCTATAACTCCAGAACGCATGAACCGATTTCCACGGTGTTGCATTCGTTGGAAAGGTCTCGGGCTCCGTGAGGTTTATAGCAAAAAAAAATCAGGAAAATCCACGCGGACGAAGTCGCGGGCAGAAGCTAGTCTACATTATAAAAATATTGAAAGAGTAAACTGACTGACTGTTGATATATCAACGCACAGCCCAAACCAGTGCTCCTAAAGTCACAACACATGCAGGGTGTGTTCTTTGTAAAGTGTAGGTAACCATTTAGAAGGGATTTTTGGAAATTCCAACCATTAAGGAGTAAAATAGGTGATGAAAGTAACAACATTCACTTGGGCGAAGTCGCGGGCGAAAGCTAGTATTACATAAAATGGTAAACCTGGTACCTACCTTATATCTCAATCAGACACCGGGAAATGCTTAAATTAAACGTGCAAGATTTGATCAATAGAAGTAAATCAATGTTTGTGAAAAGTCGCAAGAACGGTATCGGATCCTGTCGAAAACCATTAGTAGCGGTAAAACTTGAGTGAGTTTAGACAACCAGAAGAGATACCTCTGGTATTAAGTTACTTTGAGAAGTTTCGTTTAGGTAAAAGTTTTTCTCTGTCAGCTTATTAGTAGCAGCCATTATAAGTTTTACATCAGAAGTGGGATGAAAATGATAAAATTAGACAAATTAATGAAAACTTTCCATTTAAAGGTCGGAAAATGGAAAAAATCGTTAAACAAAATTAGTGAATTTTCAATATTAGGCTGTACTTTGTTAGGTTACATTTTGTTAGGTTCGATTTTAATCCTTTGAAGGTTAGATATATCGGAAGCTATAAGGCTATAATCACGCAACGATCCGCAAAGCCGTGGGGGACGGCTAGTAATAAAAATAAATCTCTTTAATGTTTCCTTCCTTGTTATTTATCCGGATGAACTGGGACGAATGAAAGCGATGCTCATGATTAAGGAAGATCCTGTGATAATATTAAGTTTTATAGATTTGGATTACTTTTTTTCGGAAAAAAAAGTATGTTTTTGCGGATTTCAATTCATCTTTCATGGTTAACTTCTACAACTAAATCTTAACGTCTTCCGCACTCCGGTTTTTATTTGTTATTTTTCATTAATTTTTTTATTTTTATAAATTAAAAGTTCCTATTTTTAAAACAAGGCACACAAGTAGACCTGTAGACAGAAGACAGACCGTCTTAGCAAGCCATGACATGAGAGTTAGTCAACGCGGTCTTAACATTTACACTACAATTGAGTTGATGTAATGCTTTGGTAGGTTGCCTGGAAGAAATTGCTTTTCAGCGATAAGGCCGCCTATTGTACTCTTGCATATTCGTTTGTGTTGTCCTTTACTGTTTTTGTCCTATTGGTGTACAATAAAGAATATTCTATTCTATTCTATTCTATTCTTTAAGTTTTTACTATTCATTAACTATATTATTGGTCAGACTAGTAAATGTATATCAGAATATAATATTACTATGCTATATTCTGGTATGCATGCTTGCTTGTAAGACCTCCACATAAATAGCTAGGTATTAAAAATTTTATAATACAAAATGTAAAAAAAAATCACCGTACTAAAACCGACCTATTACCTTGGGCATTTTCCTTCCAGATCAGAAGGTCTAAGTAGCAAAACGTCCAACAGTGCTAAATATCTAATTAGCAGTTAGTCTAATTAGCAAAATGCTCGTGTAGCAAAACGTCCAACTAGCAGATGGTCTTTATAGCAGACCGACTATGTACCAAAGTGTCATTAAAAAAATATGTGCACTCATAATAATAATAATAATAAACCCGCAGGGCAGCTTGTGGCGAGCTGTCGGGCAGTAGCGACCCCGTGGACCTGACCTCCTGGGAGACCCTTTGTTCTTCATCTCTGGCTTGCCTTAACTGGCCGTCCAGAGTGAGCTCTGACGAGGAACAAGGCTCCCACCTCACTCTTGCCTTAATTGGCTGGTTTGAGTGGAGATTCGCAAGAGCAAATTTGCTCGGGGGAAGGAAGTATTCCAGTAAGATGCTGGTAGGGATCTTGACCGTACTTCCGGGATTGTCCTGATAGCCGTGGAATACCTCTCCACTCCTCTAGCACCTCGATATATGTTGCCCCCTTGTCGCTACGTCACTATGTGCTAGCGGCCGTTTTCGGGGGCCCATTTACTGAGTGTGCAAGTCACCCCCTGCCTTCTTATCCGTGTATACAAGCATTGGTTAGGCAGGGGCCATAGCCATTCAATAGTTTCAGATAAGTAATCCATCTTAGCAACCCAAACCCATAGTCCAATACTTTCTTTATTTCATGACCTGCAATAAACCACCACCAACCGGGGGTTGACCTTAGGTGCACTTGAGTGGTGCATATAGGGATAATCGCCGGTTGGTGTCCCACTTCATATTATAAAGCTTTATTTAAGGGGCCTCTGCGAGTTGGCTTCGGCCCCTCGTACGCCTTTCAAAGGTCCGGGACCCCAGGGTCCCGAGTAACGTAAAGTTTAAAGATAAATAATAATAATAATAATCTTTATTAGGCATTCCAGTGTTTACAGTAAATATTTTACAATGACAACCGCACTAGGCAAAGCCTGTGTCGCGGCTATCAAAAATACGGTTTCCTTAAGACTATTGCAATCAAAATACTAATACTAACTAAATAAGTAATTATAACAAAAAGACAATTAATGTGTGTGTGTGTGTGTGTGTGTGTGTGTGTGTGTGTGAGTGAAGGTGTGTGCGTATGTGTTATGTGCAAAAAAAAATTTCAGCCTCTTACTGGGTGTGATTTATCTATAATATGTATGTATTTACAAATTATATAAGTATGTATATCAGTTGTCTGGTTACCATAACACAAGCTCTGCTTAGCTTGGGATCAGATGACCGTGTGTGAGTTGTCCGAAGATATTCATTATTATTATTATTCCATTTATTAAAGTATATTACATATAAATTACATTTTTAAATATTAATATAAAATAAAAACATTTAAAAATATAAAAAATAGTAGCCCACCGGCATCGGGAACAGGGTCCAAGCTACCGGTGGTCAGGGCTCCAGAGAAAGGAACCTCCGGACAATGCGCGCCGTGTCCAGGAGTACCGCTTTCTGAACCAGACCCTTGACCCAGCTGCCCAGCGAGAGCCTCCTAAGATGTTGGTCGAGGCTCTTCGCTATTACGCCGTTGGCCGTCACGACTATCGGCACAATGATTGCTGAATCCACATCCCACATGTCAACAACCTCGCGAGCTAAGTCAAGATATTTGTTCTGCTTATCTTTCTCAGCCTTCACGAGGTTCTCTTCATGCGGGACAGCAATATCAACAATCATTGCGCGACGCTCTAATCGATCTATTACCACTATATCAGGTTTATTGGCAACAATAGTCCTGTCGGTGATAACAGATCGATCCCAGTACAGTGTGATATCGCCATTATCAAGAACTGGGTCGGGCACATACCTGTAGTATGGCACCTCCGATTCCACAAGACTGTATTTCAGAGCAAGTTGCTGATGAATAATCCTGGCTACAAGATTGTGTCTGTGCAAATAGTCTCCGTTAGCCAGACTAGAACACCCAGAAATAATGTGACGTATCGATTCTCCGGGACGGTGGCATGCCCGACAGATGTCAACCGTACCGTCCTTCACAATATATTTCCGGTAGTTTTTTAGTCATCATAACTTCGTCCATTATTGCACAGACAAAACCTTCGGTTTCTCAAAGAGGTCACCGAAACGCAGCCAAGATACGGACGCTAGGAAATCTACATCGGGCCCATGTAGGACCCGGTAAAAGCGTCCGTGAAGCTCCTTGCTCTGCCATACAGTCCTGCGGTCGTTAGTGTCCAGTACCACAGGTTTGCGCCAGTTCTCGCTCGCTAAGGAGAGCGGGGTGAAGCCCTTGTCCACCGAAACTACATCCCGATGCATCCCCACGGTAGCCGATAGGAAATACTCCCTGAGACTGCATATCTCACGGTTGTGCAGGGTCTTGGCGTTTAAGAAACCTCGACCACCGCACTTCCGTGGGATATACAACCTCATCACCGACGATCGTGGGTGATGCATCCGGTTTGCAGTCAGTAGACTACGGACCCTCCTATCCAAGGCGTCTAGTTCGGTCTGAGTCCATTTGAGTATGCCGAAAGAGTACATCAGAACCGGCATGACCCAACCGTTGAAGGCGCGCACCTTATTCCCGCCTGATAAAAGACTTTTCAGAACTTTATTCAGGCGGCCAAAAAAGCGCTCCCTCAACGTTTGTTTCATGTCGGCAGCATTGATGCCCAACGCTTCCGACATACCCAAATATTTGTAGGTTTCGGTTGAACAGAGAGACCTAAGTTGTATGGAATCCGAAAGTTGAGTTCCCGCGGATTCCACAATCTCCCCTCGCTTTACATGCATGACTGCACATTTGTCGACACCAAATTCCATCCTGATGGCGCTACTGAAGGTTTCTGTTACCTTCAGTAGCTTCATCAGTTGTAAATCGGTGGGGGCAAAGAGTTTCAGATCATCCATGTAAAGGAGATGAGATATTACCTGACCGCCTCTGCGCAACCGATAGCCTAGACCTGAACCCTCCAGCAATGTGCTTAGAGGGTTCAGGGCCAAACAGAACCACAATGGACTCAGACTATCGCCCTGAAATATGCCTCGCTCGATCCTTATCGGTTCGCTATTCTCTCGAATGTGCCGACATCCTGGATAGTGAAGGACGTCCTCCATTGCCCCATACACGACTTCAGGAAGGTGCGCAGGGTTGCATCTACTTTGTACAGCTCTAGCACCCTCATGAGCCATGTATGCGGCACAGAGTCATAGGCCTTCTTGTAATCTATCCAGCATGTCGACAAATTCTTCCGAGAACGGCGAACTTGCTGACTAATGGCCATATCAATGAGGAGCAGCTCCTTAGTACCACGGGACCCTGTCCTACATCCATTCTGAGAGGCAGACATGATAGAATTATTCTCAATATGGTTGTTAATTTTACCTCTCAAAATGGATGTAAGAACCTTATAAACCGTCGGTAAACACGTAATCGGTCTATAGTTTTTGGGTTCCATGGTACTACCTGATTTATGGAGCAGGTGGGTTATTCCAGTTGTCAGAAACTGGGGCAACGATCCAGACTCTAAGGCTGACTGGAACTGAGACGCTAAGCAAACGTGCGAACTGTGAAGCCATTTGATCCAGTAGTTGTGCAGCCCATCCGGTCCTGGAGATTTCCAATTAGGTAAGGAACGGACTGCACAAGCTACGTCTTGGGGGCCGATAGTAATTGCCCCCATTTCTGGTATTGGCTCGCACGCTCGCTCAACATCCCGAATCCAGTCGCCCTCAGCATGACCGACGGGCACCGACCAGATGCTGCGCCAGAACGAAGACATAGCGTCATCATCCGGCAGGCGCACATCGGCCACACCTTGGTCCGGTCGCTCCCAAGCCCTGTAAACCCACCTTTCGTTGCTCTGGAATGTGCGATTCTGAGTGTACCGCTCAACTCTCCGCCTGTACCGACGAATACGGTTTGCCCACGCACAGATCTTCTGCTTCAGGAAGTCGATACGCTCTGTGACGCCGGCCAAATAATCTTGGGGACTAATGTTAGTCCCCGAGAAAGCCCGCCTCACAAAGCGCATCACTCTAGGGCGTGTATTGCCCTCCCTGAAGCAGATAAGCTTGCCAATGAGTGCTCTAGCCTCACCAATACGGCGCTCGATTCTGCACTGCCACGTTGGTACAGCTGATTTTGGCCGTGTGGCTACGTCATTATTGGGAAATTTGACGTTAGCCACACGACACGCTGCTACAGCTGCGCAATACAGAATCGAGTGGGTATCAGCGAGGTCTTCGCTGCTATCAAAATAACTTGACAGCAGCGAATCCAAAGCACACACCAGCGCCATGTTTTTCTTGTGCATGGGCAAACGAGGTATTATTATTATTATTATTATTACTTCGTTGTATGTTAAATTATTTAAATATTCTGTAACTTTTGTTTGCATTACGCGCACCGTGTCTTCTTTAGATTTACAAGTTTTACAGATTTTGTTGTATAAATAAGGAAATAAAAAATGAGAAAATCTTTGTGCAAAGGAAGTATTGACTGAGGGTACCGGGATTCTATATATTCTATTAGTCAGTAGTTTATTGTAGGATTCAGTTTTTAATATTTGTTTATGAGTAAGACAGACAGCAGCTTTTATGTAAAGGCGGCGAATACTTAGCAAGTTCGTCTCATTGTAAATATGTGCTGTGGGATACTTTATAGGCTTTTTTAGCATAACTTTTAGCACGGACCGCTGAGCTCTTTCCAATGAGATTAAATGTGACGCAGCTACACCCCCCCAGGTATTGATACAATACGTTACAATCGATTGGCAAAGAGAGATGTAAATATATTTAGCTAGATCGGGGTTTGCTACGTCTCTTATTTGTTTCATAACATATATTAACTTTCTGACCCTAGCTGAAAGAGCTGCTGTGTGATCCCTGAATGTGAGTTTTTCGTCAATATTGACGCCTAAATATTTTATGGAATTAATTCGTTGTATAAAGCTACAATTACAGGAACTAACATTAGATGATTTATTGCAAGTACGCTCGTGAATTTTGATATCAGATGTGACCAACGGAGATGATATTGCGGTTTTATGAAAACAGACGTATTTCGTTTTCGCTGAGTTTAACGTTAGTAAATTATCAGAAAGCCACCCAAAGACTTTTGTCATTCCGTATTCCACACTTCTAAAACATTCCCTCAAATTTGCTTCATGGAATATTATTGCGGTATCATCGGCATAGCAAATAATTTCAGCATTGTGCAAAGATAAAGAGGCAAGATTATTCAAATAAATTAAAAATAAAGTGGGACCAAGAACGCTGCCCTGCGGAACACCAAAGGACAGTTCTCTGGAGGAACTAACCCAGGAATCTATTTTTAAACATTGCTGTCTTCCAGTGAGGTAGCTATGAAACCAATCAAGAGCAATACCTCTGACACCGATGCTTTCCAGTCGTCGCAGTAGGATTGGAATTGACACGGTGTCAAAGGCTTTTGCCAGGTCTAGGAAAACACCAATGCATGCCCTGCCATTGTCTAAATTATGCACAATGTTATGGGTAAGTAACTTAACTGCATCCTCGGTTGAGCGTTTTGTCCTGAATCCAAATTGATTTGGTGATAAAATGTTATTGGATTCAACATATTTCACCAAACGTTTATTGACCACTCTTTCTAATATTTTTGAGAAGACTGGCAATAAAGAAATTGGTCTAAAGTTATTGGGGCTATTAGTTTCACCACCTTTATGAATCGGGACAACTGCTGCTGATTTCCAAGCATCTGGGACTGTTCCAGTAGTTAAACTATTATTAATAATAGCAGCAAGGGGATTAGAAACATGATCCTTAATAGCTTTTATGTACTGGACCGATAAGCCATCGAGACCCGGTGCAGTATTAGATTTTAGACTAAGAATGATACTGTTAATCTCGTCACTGTCAGTTGGTTCAAAAAAGAAAGAAGAGGAAGGAGAATTACAAGTATCTATTTTATGAGCAAGTTTAAATTGCGTAGTATCTAATTTTAATAATAATTCATTAGCAAACGATTCCCCTACCGAAGCAAAAAAATCATTACATAAATTAACTGATTCTTTGGGACAGCTCTTAATGGTTATCAGTTCGAGGTGTTGGGACTTAGTGGTGGTTTTCCGGTGTGTAATGTCATTGATTCCAAAGTTCACGAGGATTGTCTTTATGTTTTTCTAGTAGGTCAGATTGATGCTGATTCCTAACTTTCCGTATTATAGTGATATAAAAATTCCGATATCTAGCATAAACTATAGCTTTTATATCACTTAAGGGATATTTTTTAGCTTCCTGGTGGAGCTTGTCTTTTACTAGAGAACATTTTAGTAACCCTTGTGTCATCCAAGGTTTTAATATGATCTTTGATCTAGACAGACGTATACGTTGGGAGTTTTTATCTAATATATCCTTTACAACACCAATAAATATATCAACTTGTTCATTAACATTGGAAATATTATTTAAAGATGACCAATCAATATTATTATGTTCATCTGAAATAGAGTTGTAATCAATACGTAGTCTATACCTAGGTGGGGGGACAGGTTTTACGATTGATCCAGTTATGCCAGTAATAATTAAATTATGATCAGTTATGGTTGAAGAACAAATTATAGTTTCCACAACTACTTCACCCGCATAGAAGACGTGATCAATGCATGAACCGTCTCTTGTTGGGAGGTTTACATCTGGTTTTAGACCTAGTTCAGCAAGCGTACAGAGATAAGTTGAGACATCATTAGAGGCCGCGTTATTAATGTTAATATTTATATCGCCTGTGAAAATGGTGCAAGGTTTTAGTTTGAGTGTGGTTAAGATACTTTGCAATGAGTTAACAAAATTGACAGTATTCCTGAAGGACGGAGATCTGTAAACACCCATGATGTTAATGACCTCTGGAATGCTCAGAACAATACAGTCAGCATCTTCAATTAAAGGTTCATGGACCAGTGGGGACCAAATATTCAAAACATAGACCACTACCCCGCCAGCTTTGTTCACGTGATTAGTTTTATGGAAAGAATTATAGCCCTGGATTTGTGGAAGTGTTGGAGAATTTTCTAGCCAGCACTCAGTTAGTATTATAGCGTCAAAATCTACATTAAGTCTTTTTAAAACTAGTAAGAAGGAGTTAAAATTGCGATTTAAACTACGAATATTTAGTGTTAAAGTTTTAAATGTATGGTTATGTATGATGTCATGGCACTCCTCTGCTAAGTTTATAGAATGACATTTTATAGGAAGCGTATTATCTATACATAGCATGAGTTCATGAGTAGTCATGGTGGTTTTTTAACAATTATAGCTATTTGAAGGGTAGGGCAATGAATATTGTTTGTCATTCTATAGCGTGTAAGAGTTGGCGAGAGAGTTGTGTGATTAAAGTGTAGTGGAGTGCGCAGGTGTAATAAAAATACGTGAATGCTATATATGTATTTTTGTGTAAGTTTTACATTATGTGTGTGTAGTGAAGAATTATTTATCGTGTGTATGTGTAATAGGGCATGCAAACCGATAACCGATAATCGATAATTTATCGGTTATCGATCCATTTTGACTAAACGATAAATATCGAAAACAAAAACAATAATTACCGATAATCGATAATTTTTTTACAACGAATTACTAGTCTAAATGTCAAAACTATTGATTGTTTGTCATTTATGAGGACATATTTTTAGCAGCAAAAAAAATAGCAACAGTAAGCACACACTAAAAATCTCTTTAAAATGTGATTATTTCAAATGTGATCTCTTTTAATTATAAAACGTAATTATTATATTTGAATACGGTAGTTTCCACCATTATCAATTGACGTACTTTTTATGAGCTGTCAAAACGCCATTCTCCAATAGATTTTGTATGGCAATGGTGATTTATGACGTCACTAAAATAACAACTCAGTTGACTATCTATTTATTGATTTCAAAACAACTAAAAATCAAATTTTATAGCAAATTGAAAATGAACCGAATTTATTAGGCTGAAATTAACAGAGGTTTTATAGGAATTGTGTCTAACATTTATTGGTTAATGGTAATAATGGTGGAAACTACCCAATTTAACTATTGTATTAATCGTTAACAAATCTTGTTAAGATGTGTATATTTAAAGTTTTATGACTCAGATATAAATACTACGAAATTGTTCAATGTTAGTTTAATTATAGCAAGCGTTCAAAAGTGTCAATATTTGACTCATAATAATTATTATTATTTTGAAGAGTCTAACTTTTTCAATAATTGAGCAAAAAACTTCTAAAATTTTATTTAAAAGATCTCTTTAAGATGAGTTTAGTGAGGAAATCCAAAATGCTATGTTACGTAATATTTTTTTTTCTTTCTAACATACGGTTATCTGTTCCCAAACTAAGCAGACCTTGTACTATGGTAAAAAAAAAACCTTGTTTTATTTATTTTTCAGTATATTATATTACTTTTTAATTAAGGCAAGTAATTACATTAGTTTATCTATTCATTTACACGTAAAAACAAGATTTTGTATTATTTTTTATAAATAACGACAATTATCGGTAATTACCGGTTTTTATCGAAAAAAAAACCGATGTTTTTCATTTTATCGATTATCGGAATATTTCGATAATTGCATGCCCTAATGTGTAATAATACAAAAAGTAGTAAACATTTAGCAAAATATTGGGAACCAAGTGCAATACACAAAAAAATCGAAAACTTAATAATAACAGTAACAGTAGCAAAATTAATCAGAGTTATCTTTATTAACCATAGACGTACTGGAACCAATGAGTTTATCCAGATCCTCAATAGATTGAATACGTATGGCAGGATGTTGGCCACTGGGTCCGCTCTCATTCTTCCTGATATACAGGGTGTCCCACGGCTATGCCACATGGAGGGAAAGTACCTTAAATATTGTAGATAGAACATTTTACTGAAAGGAGACATTATTTGAATTTTAAAAACAATTTAAACTGCATTCATAGATATTTAAATATTTAAATGGTTGGGCCGGGAATCGAACTTGTTCCACGAGGAAAAATAATCACCCTGTTGTTTTATTATACTAATCGAAAGGTTTCATCATAAGGATTATTTTTTGCTAAATAACATAGTGTCACAAATAAAAGGCAGACTGGGAATTTTAACATTTGATGTGAAATTTTGTTTAGAAAAGTTAAAAGCTTACATTGCCGTAAGGACATACAATTGTCAATAATAACTAATTATTACTGATTAATCTACCCATTTCAGTAGTACACATCATTTAAATAAATAAATATCCACCACAACAAGACCAAAAAATCGTCTATGAATGAAATAATCATTAGTCATCACTTTGTATTCAAGAAGAAGGGACTCATTTTGAGCATGTGAAAATTGACTAATTTTGTATTAAAAATGTTAAAATTAATGGTCTTTCTTTTATTTTTGACACTATGTTATTTAGCAAAAAATAATCCTTGTGATGAAGCCTTTCGATCGGTAGGATAAAACTACAGACTGATTAATTTTCTCGAGTAACAGGTTCGATTCCCGGTTCAACTATGTATTTATTCAAAAATCTAAGAGTACAGTTTGAAATGTTTTTAAAATTCAAATAATGTCTTCTTTCAGTAAAATGTTCTATCTACAATATTTAAGGTACTTTCCCTCCATGTGGCATAGCCGTGGGACACCCTGTATATATTTCCATCACGCACCCAACAAAAACGATATCCATACGTACGAGTTCTTGCTCTGGCTTCTCGAAATAACAGCCTTTTCTCTTTGGTAACTCTTTCATTTAGATAGATTTTCGAAGGAGTAGTGTTCACGATGTCTTCCGAAGTTAGGTTTTTCCTGGATTTTGCTGCTTTCAGTAACTCGTCTCGCTTTGCCTTCCTAATTAATTTTACCACAATAGGACGGGACTTTGTCAAGTCATTTCCAATTTAAGGCCTTGGACCAGCCCTCGAAATAATATCGATATCGGTCTCGTGTAATTCCACATTCAGTTTCTGAGACATAGTCACCAGGATGTGTGTCAGGTTTTCAGCATTCTGCTCGGGAACACCACATATTTCAATTTCATTTCTCAACGAGGATTGTTCCAAGACGCTGAGGGTGGTTTGGAATTGGGATATTGTTAGCTTGAGACTTTTTATTTCCTGATCCTTGGCTTCAAGTATGCTATTGAACTTAGCAAAATGTTGTGAGAAGTTCGGGGAGAGGTTAGCAAGCTCAGCTTTAATGTCCTGAATATCTTGCCTAAGTAAACATATGTCATTGCTGTTTTGCTTCAAATCCTTTATTTCTTGTCTTAGTTCTCTAATTTCGTTAAACAACTCAATAACAGATGTTTCAGAATCTTGCATAGCTGACCCCCGCGTTCCTCTCGTCATATTTACATTTTCACAGGATGACTCGTCAATATTTAGAGTAGGGTTTCGGGCAGGAGTTCTAGTGTTATCTATCTTGGGCTGAGAGCACACGCAGTTAGGGCAGAGCCAAGATTGTTTAAACTTATTGGTGAATTTATCCCAGGATAATTTTGTAATATTAACACACTCCAAGTCAAATGCTCCTTTACATTTTACGCAACTCATAAAATATTTATTTCAGATTTTCTTACCGCATGCATCGCAATTCGCATTCATCTTAAAATCCAAAAATTTGTGCGATGAACGTAAACAAACAACGACAGCGCAGGCGACACAGGTAACACGGGTGAGGCGCGGGAGGCGGAGTGACTAGCACGACCGATGGGCAGCGGGCAGCAGCGACGCAGCGAATGAGCGGAATGAGTCACGGGTAGTTGTTTTAATGGCGATGAATTATGATTTTCGTAGATTGATTTTGCTATATCTTCGGTAATACTTTAGTAATTAAGATGGGGTCTTTAACACTGTTTTCTTCACAAACTTTACTAATGTAATATGTTAAGATATGCACTAGTTGGTAACTTTAGACTACTTTATTTTGAAATAATTACGGAACGAAATTTGCACAGAAGCGTCCTACTCAGTGCCGAACGAACGAATGATAAAAAGTAAGCCATCTTGTTTCCATTGAAAAGACGGTAATAGTGCGGCGGCGGTGAAGAACCGGCCTTAAACTTTTCTTTTTCTGACGACTGTCAAAAATCCAAAAATTAAGACCAAAAGCTTTTGAAAACCGAGAGTACTTTAATGAGGAATTTATAATGGTAATTCCATTTTGAATTACAAATGGTCCTTCTCTCAAAGTAAAAGTACTTTACTCTAACGATACTCTAAATCCCTCCTAACAGTCTCCCTGATACGAATACCGTGAACGTGATCATGGATCGTTCAGTGACGTAGACATTCCTCGGTGACGTCATCACATAGGCAGTATAAAAACCAGGACCGCCATAAAACACCGAGAGCGCCGAACTTAATGTCATTTCGGTGGGAGTGTGGTGCAAGGAAGAAGGGATTGGAGATTTTCTTTAGAAATTATTCAATATTTTTAAACAATTTCTAACGTTGGGCTACATTAAGAATGTCGCCAGTATAATCGGACGTCGTGGGCATTTCAAAACATTTAAACTTAAATTTGAAAACATGTAGATCCAAAAAAAACACTTGTAGGCCATAAAAAAATTTGTTCCGGACGAAGAGATTTAAAACAAAACGATAAAAATATAAATTCTTGTGATTATCCAACGAAAGACGTTTTCATGTAAAATGTAGAAAAGACCGACCATATGGCTCACTGTTTATGTTTCCAAATTTCTTGTGGCGCCAAGCTTTTAAGCCCAGATATATTTGATACACGTTTAAGTCTACAAGCCCAAACTTCACAAATTATGCCCCATAGTCAAAATATAAGGTTTGGCTGTTTCGCTATCGTTACATGGTTGTAAAGTGAAATATGTATTTACTTCATTACTTTTCTGTCATACAGTAGTTCTTGTAGAAACTAGTTTTTTTTATTATTTTTTTTTTTATTATAATTTAACATAAGAAAAGACATTGATGCGGGGGTTTGTTTCGGTATTTCTTTTTAGAGGTAATTAGTAAGAAAATGCCGAATATTTAGTCATCATCTTATATATCCGCATCTTTGGTTATTAAGCCGCTCCTGTATATCGTAGCATAATGCTATTATAGCCTACAGAATTAGTCATTAGTAATCGTCCCCCTAAAGAATTATTGAGCTCTGATGACCAAGCGACAGCCTGCTGTCGCGCTGCTATTGTCTTTCTATTGTGTCTCGAATCACGTGTGTTCAAAGGAATAGTATGAATAGATCAAACGAAGTTGATAATAATCAACCGATGCCTCCCCGCTACGCATATGAATTAAGCCAAACCCCATGGAATTTCATATCCCCGGGGTTCGTATTAAGTGAGATTGCTTAGATAAGTCCTAGTTATATCCAAGTGATGAATGCCATACTATAGGCTTAATCTCTCGACTTGTCTTTAAATTAAGTAGGTGGAGGATTCTTTTTATATTTCCTTTATTAGATGGCACTAAGCCACCTGATGTTAAGTGGTCTACGACCTCTGTGTCCTTTATTTTTAATACACCGGACATAATAATATCTTTCTTTTTTCTTTTCCTTTTAACTTTTCCGCGGGTGTTTTATTTACTAGCAATGCTAATATTATGAGGTAGAGCTGTCGGCACTTCTTTCAGTCTATAACCTCTTAATAAAGCTAGAATCCCCACTAATATTATAAATGCGAAAGTAACTCTGTCTGTCTGTCTCTTCTTCACGCCAAAACCACTGAGCCGATTTGAATGAAATTTGGCACAGATATAGTCTGGGACCCGAGAAAGGACATAGGATAGTTTTAATCCTGGAAACGGAAACTATTATTTCACGCGGACAAAGTCGCGGGCCAAAGCTAGTTCTTTATATGTCTGCAAGGGAGTCACCAGATTTTTTTAACCTGTATGTTGCTAAGCCAATAAGATTAAATAACACTACATTAGAAATATATATTTAATAATATATATTTTTTCATTTAAAACATTCTTATTCGTATAGAGAATAGAAATTGCAAAAAAAATAAAATAGAAAAAAAAACAAAATTCAACGCATTTATTTCGTTTAGACCATTTATAGGCACTTATGAATAGTCAGAGTCGGTCGGTCAGTCAGAAAAGTGACGCTAATTGCCTGTTCCAAAACGTAGATCTCTATGGAGAAGAACAGGCAAGAGACTCAGCGAGGGCGAGGGTCCTTTTTAAAAAAACCATGTTTCACAAAATCTTGGTTACATTAATTTTCGTGCTTCTGTATGTGAAAACAATGCAGGTAAATAACAAAATAAACAATTAAAAACTTATAAATAATAAAAAAAAAGTCATGCTGTAACAAATCAATATTTTTTTTAAACTCCTGTCCCTATCTACGTCACTGACCCGTGCAACGCTAACTGAGTTGTAAAGGTCAGTTCAGCTGAACTATTGACAGATAACTGCAGTGACCCACTCACCTATATGTAAATGTCACGGATCCGGTCGATATCGCTTTATTCAATTTCCAAGGTTTAGCTGGAAAAAGGCTTCAAAGTTAGACGAGTAGAATCAACTATTTTGATATGGAATTGACGTTTCAGAGTTGTTTTTTTAAAAGAAGAGTGTTTTAAGTTTATGGCACCGTTTCTCTTAATCTTTTTTTATTAATTGTGACGGGTCTGTTGGTCTAGTGGTTAGTGACCCTGACTGCTAAGCCGGAGGTCGTGGGTTCGATTCCCACCCAGGACAAACTTTATGTGATGAACATGATTGTTTGTTCTGTGTCTGGGTGTAATTTATCTATAATATGTATGTATTTATAAAGTATATAAGTATGTATATCAGTTATCTGGTTGCCATAACACAAGCTCTGCTTAGCTTGGGATTAGATGACAGTGTGAGACTTGTCCCGAGATATTTATTTATTTATTTAATAGAAAGCATTTGTCGTTTAGCTCAAACGACTTTAGCTCGTTGAGTCGTACGGTTGAAAGGTGAAACATTAATTTTATTTTTTGAATCATTGAAATGAAAATCTGATCGATGAAAATTTCATGTCTTAGGCCGGTTTTAGGCCGGTTTAAGGCCGGTTTTAGTGCTCGACCGACCGTCGGTGCGTACATCGGTCGCGCTTCTCATTTGTATGAAAATTCACAAGTCGTCACAGTGCTCGACCGACCGTACGCACGCGTATATTGCTACGCACTGCGTACGAGGACCGTCGGTCGAGCGCGTCCGCATGCGTGCCGTCGGTCGACCGACGCGCTATGGAAACATATGAACGCGTTCAGTGCTGCACCGACCGGTGGACCGACCGCACGGATGTGCGTATCATCGTCGACGAAAAATTATTTCGGTCAGTTTGTTGGTCAGGAGAGCACTGAATGATAGAAACTGACGGTCGGTTCAAGCGTATCGTCAGGACGGACCGTACGTACTGACGATCGGTGGAGCACTGTAACCGGCCTTACTGTAATGGAGGAGCGATAATAATAAGCTGGCACATCCTCCCTTGCCAAAACACTAGCTAAACTACCCACCGGTTACAGATTAAAAATCTGGCAAGCGTCTGTCTCCCCTATTCAACAAGTGAACCACAAGTTAAATTCAAGTTTAAGTTATCGTCCAGACTTTTACAAACTTGATTATTGGTTAACAAGTTTAGAGACCACTTTCTAAGTACTTTGATTGTATTAGTTATTGTATTGTGATCGTACTGACGATATTATGGTACAAACTGCTCATTAAGTTATTACGGCTTACGGTACAAACGGCTTATTAATTTTTTTAGTTGAGCTAAACGACTTTTGATAAATGCTTGCACTGTTTGGACAGGTCCACTCAAATCTGTGTGCTTCTCTCATCAAGAGATCACTTCAGTTATTACTTTCACGGTCCTCGCATAATTAGACTAATACAATTTTGTATGGACTTTAATTAAAAGAGTCTTTGACCTCTGAGTTTGATTCAGATGTTTCTTCTCGGAGTTAGGAAACACCGGCTCCATTATTCGATTAAAATAAGATAAAAAGACGTGTAAAAGTGTAACTTCTTACCTATTTACAAAATAGACATTTTTATTTTACAATGTGTCCTTTTTATAGAACTTTATCGCTAAAGCATTAGATGTTAGGTTGATTGCAAAAAATTGACAGTTTCGGTAGCTTGGTGCAGCCGCTTTCAGCTTTCCTCGTCTGTTCAACTTTTGTATAAAATTATGGTTTTTCATGAACATATTATCAAGATGAATAAGAAAGAGCTTATCTCATTCTTACGACGCTGAACGCGGCCGTGATGGCCCAGTAGATAAGGCGCCCGCCTCTCGTGTAAGAGGTTGTGGGTTCGAACCCGGGCAAATACTAATGTGTGACATTTTTAATTCATATATTTACTTTCTAAAGTTTATCTTGGACATCACTGACATCCCGTGCCTCGGAAAGCACGAAAAGCCGTTGGTCCCGATTGTCATTCGTGGAACTTTGACAGTCGTTACGAGTAAGCCAGAAAGTCTGACCAGTCTAGCAAAGGGGTATCGTATCGCCCAGTCAATGGGTAGTGGAGGTCTGATAGGCAGTCGCTTCATGTAAAACACTGGTATCCAGCTGAATCCGGTTAGGCTGGAAGCCGACCTCAACATAGTTAGGAAAAGGCTAGGGAGATGATGACGACGCTGGACGCGGCTGATAGAAGTAAAACTGCAAAAATCGTACATACTCGTAGAGCTAAATAAGTGAGTCTCAAAGAACTTTACACTCTGTTCCTTATATCTTTGAAGTGGTGATCACGTGCAGAACGATCGGGTTGGCTCAAGGTCACCATGTAATTTTAACTGGGAGATCGAGTTACTATCGATCGCAATAACATTTGATAAATTGTTACTGGATATTCTAGATGCTTGGTTGATTTATGTCGGGTGTCTTGCTGTAGCGTGTCTTGGGGTTAAAATTTATACAAGTCCTTAAGGTTTTTACGAAAAAACCCTAGCAATGCGCTTCAGCTCTTTATAACTATGCTATTATTTTGTTATTTTTTTTTCATATATAGTTGTTTATTTGTAAGCTTGACAAGCCCATCTTTATTATCCATACTTAATATTATAAATGGGAAAGTGTGTTTGTCTGTCTGTATGTTTGTCTTTCTTTCACGGCAAAACGGAGCGACGAATTGACGTGATTTTTAAGTGGAGATAGTTGAAGGGATGGAGAGTAACATAGGCTACTTTTTGTCTCTTTCTAACGCGAGCGAAGCTGCGGACAACACCTAGTAACAAATAAAATTTGATATCTTCACATCATTATCTCCTAAGCTTTCTATTAATTATTTTAATTTAATGAGGCTTGGTCTATCCGGATTCAGTTGTTATTGTTATTTATATTATATATCGCATGCATTATTGTCCTAATACATATCTAAAAACGAACATCGCAAGTAGTAGAGGCTTCAGGCGTCATTTTTGGCTATTTTTGACGACGGATTTATTTTCGGATTAGGTACAGGATATCAATGATATCCACGATAAACTTTAGCAATAAGATTTATTTTGTACATTGAAAAAATCACACGTCACATTGGTAATGCCCGGATTCGAACTCACAAACACGACACTTATCTCATATTACATCTCTATATTAAAGATCCTCGCATGTAGTTTTTTTTTCTAAAAGACAGACAGACTACAAAGTGACCCTAGAGTTCAATTTTCAGTAACACATAAATATGTATAGTGCCACGCCACAAGCCACGTGTCAAAGGTTTTACATGCAAATGAATAAAAAATACGATCGATCGCCTGCACACAGTGATGCATTAATGGCGACCTCGGTTGACATAGTACCTACTTGGTTCTACATTATACATAGGTACTGTTTGTTTTAAGCCGGTACTGGCCGGCTCTGGGGCGTAAAGGCTAATTTACATTGATAAAGTAGCTGGTGCCAGCATCACTGGATCTCGGCGCTGGATCAGCACTGTAAATCAGCCTTTACGTGTAACGTATTACGTTTTAGTGTCTGTTACAAATGTAACGTTCTTTTTTTTTATTATTATGGGCTTGCTCTTGGCCTCAGACTAGCCCGAGGGCATAGAAGGGGCCTACGATGGAGCGAGCTTACCCAGTAGATGCCTATGCACTCGTTTTTTAAATACTTCCGGGTTATATGAATTTGGAAACACAGACACAGGGAAATCCATTCCTTCGCGGTGCGCATTATGAACGATTTTGAGAAGCGCTGCGTGCGGATACGAGGAATATCAACCAAGAAAGGGTGGTATCCTGCCGTACGTCTAGATGTCCGGTGGTAAAAAGGAGATGATTCAATGTCAAAGAATTCCCATTGTGTGACGGCTAGCGAGCACGAACCGATCACACTACACGGTGCGTCAATGTGGACGGCAAATTCTTTTATTGCGTGTTACATTTCATGTTAATTATCTACGTCTCAAATATTAAAGGATTTATTTTGAGACGAATTTGATGCACAAAGGACTAGTAACGAGGCTCACATTTTGACCTAAAATCATGAATTTAACTAGAAAATTAGGGTCTATCTTAGGGACAATCTTATTATTATTTTTAAACTGATTGATAAACCACTTATCTTTTGACATCGCATTAAGGGAAATATATATGAAGAGCTACATAATTAAATTCTCTACTTTCTAGAAATATATCGCACTAGCACCTGCGGTTTTACCCGCGTTTTTCCGTTCCCGTGGGATTTTTGGGATAAAAACTATTCTATGATCTTTCTCAAGTTATGGACTAACTCTGCGCCAAAGTTTATTTAAATCAAAGTAGTTTTGCCGTGAAACCGAGACAGACAGAGTTACTTTCGCATTTATAATGTTAGTATGGACTAGTATGGATTACCTGTCTCTCTGTAATACTTGCGCAGTGGACGCCGTCAACACGAGCGGAACCACTAGCGGAACGCAAAAGTGTAAAAGAATTAGACGTGAGAAAAATGGATAACCATTAAAAATGTTATTACAATCCATTGTGACATCATTCCCGATCTTTACTGCCGCCATCT
Organism: Athetis lepigone; assembly: GCA_033675125.1. Lineage (NCBI taxonomy): Eukaryota > Metazoa > Arthropoda > Insecta > Lepidoptera > Noctuidae > Athetis > Athetis lepigone. The sequence goes on from CM066241.1 coordinate 20,631, forward strand.
TGTTTCCAGCTGACGTATTACCGCTGACGTCACGATGACGTCACATTCTATTTCAGATCGCTTGTTCGCTACTAATAGAATCGTTTATTGTTATAAAGCAAAATTTCCTGAGGATTTCTTTGGTGCTTGTTGCTAAAGTGTGTTTGGAAACTTTCTGGGTATTTTTGGAGGGAATGAGTTTAAATAGAATAATTATGATTAATGGCGAATTAATGGTCAAGTGTTAACGGTTTTTTTCCCAGGTTTTTTTCGATTAAACATTTTGTGACAAGTTTTCGCTATGCTGAGGCGGGCTAGACGCAAAACATGCGACTATAAATAAAATTAAAATAAATAAATAAGTATTTATTTCAGGCCATGCCCATATTATAAGTTACACACAAAATTGAAATTATAAAATTAAATAGTAATTAATAAATCAAAATTAATTAAAAATAAAACTCCACATTACTTTTACAACACATTATTAAACAATTTAACCATGCAAAGTCCATTATCAATCAATTAATTAAATACACTAAACATACAGTCAAAAGAAACCATCCTTGCCATATTCGTTTTTTACTAGCCCTAAAGGTCACACACAGAGGCTATACACAAATACTAATAAAATTTTGTTATGATTATGTATCTGCAATAATGTATTATGTATAATTCTTATGTTTTCAGTGACATTAAAAACATTTTAAATAGTTAGACTTAAATATTTTAGATTTCACTGGATTTAAATATTCAATTAAAAAATAAAGTTCTGTAACTCTTTAGGACATTTTGTTCTCGTCATAAAACCCATTTACATACTGTTAGATTACAGTGTTAATTAATGATAAAAAAAAACGTTTCATTGAGTTCCAGTGTTACTAATTGGCAATTTTTTCCCGATGGGTAAAACTGTACCACATAATCGTGTACCTCTAAAGGAACAGACCAAAAAGTGCAACTCGTAGAAAACGCTCAACGCTCACTTTGCAAAATGCATACTTCTCAAATTGCGAATTACGTAAAATGTGCATTTCACTGACTGCCGACTTTGCAAAATGCGCTCTTCGCAAAATGTGCAGTTCTTAAAATAAAACCTGTTTGTTTACACATTCATTTTATTATATACTAGCTTTTGCCCGCGGCTTCGCTCGCGTTAGAAAGAGATAAAAAGTAGCCTATGTTACTCTCCATCCCTTCAACTATCTCCACTTAAAAAATCACGTCAATTCGTCGCTCCGTTTTGCCGTGAAAGAAAGACACAGAAAAAAACAGACAGACAGACAGACAGGACACATTTTCCCATTTATAATATTAGTATGGATTTTACCTTAGCACGTTAACGGGAGTTTTATTATAGTCAAATCATTTATTTCCATTAGACCAAAAAAAAAATTTGAAGTTTATAGAAAGCAATCACAAACATATTGTTAAAATATATTTGCAACTGTTTTTATTATTACGCTGGCTAAAGCATTAAGTCCGCCGTTGTGCATTGTTTTTTTTACATGTGCATAAAGTTTTTTAAATACATAAATAAAGCCCTGTTCTTGTTTGCCCTAAAGAATTGCATATTATCCATATCTATGATATTTTTTTTTCTTTATTTGAATTGAACAGTATCTATTTAAATAAATGATTTAAACCTCTTACTTTGAAAACTGTTGACTATTGATTCAGAGAAGATAGCTTACCTGAAAAAGAAAGATAAATATTAATGATCGTCAAGTCAACAAGTCAACAAAGAATTTTCAGCAAATCTCAGAGACGCTTGTACCGTAATGTATGGCACCTGCACTATTATAGAAAGAAAGAAAGAAAGAAAAACATTTATTTTGGACACACACAGGAAAGAAAAATAATACAAACAAAAAACATGAATTTATATAAAAAAATAAATGAAAAAATACCTGTGCGAGGCCAAAAACGGTCCCTATCTCAGCATGATGAAATTCAAAATGCAAAAGTGATGTCACGGATGCACATACGGACACTTATATATATATTATAGAGCGTAAAAGATTTAACATGGCAGGTGTTACAAAAAACAATTAAAAGACCCTTACAAAAATTTAAACCTTAAAACACACGTGATTCGAGACACAATAGAAAGACAATAGCAGCCCGACAGCCGGCTGTCACTTGGTCGTCGAAAGGTAAACAAGAAAAAATTAAGAACACAAATACAATTACTCTTAAATCTAACGTAATACATGTAACCACACACACATAAATACATATTATATAAACATACATACGTGTATCTTGGCTATATGAACTGATTTTAATGACCATATAACTCTGTTGTTAACAAAACAATCGTTTGACCGACACACAAACGAATAAACTCTAAATATAATCCAGCTACGATCGGCTGCAGTCGTTAAATACCACTACAACCGACTGCAACTAGTAATTGTGTCAAATTCATTGAATAATCGACTTAAATACATTTAGAGAGTTGATCTTTTTTTTTTTTTGGTGAGTGGGAAATCATCCAATGACTGCTCCCGTCCTGGGTGCGGCGGGAGGGCGTGTCAGACTCTTACTGACTAAAACCCACTCATGTTCCTTCGATTGCCCTTTATGTTCCAGGGTCACGGTAACTATTATACACATTCCGCAATCCCGGCAGGCGTTGGCCCTGTTGGGCCCCTTCCTGTGCTGACTCCTTCTCTTTGAGGCGCGCGTGGAACACTAACGCGCCGTCGACGCGGTCCTGGTCCTAGCCGGGCGGCGAGCTACCCATCGCTCGCCACCCGCAGAACCGCCTCGTCTTGCGACTCTCGACGTCTTCGCCTGGGTCTTAGTCCGGGGCGAGAGGCTCGTCGTTGCCTCTTGCGCGCCGCCGCTTCCTTCACTAGCATAACTGCTTCGCAGAAGGAGGCGACGGCATCCCATTCCGTCTCGCCCCGAAGCATGGCCTGAACCAGCGCCGGGCGCGAGAGGTCACCGCCGCCGATCGCCCCTACGAGGACACGTCGATGCTCCGCCCATGCGCGGCACACCTCGACTGTGTGCTCGACCGTGTCCTCCAGGCGACCGTTACTGCAGTGGTGACACCCAGGCGTCGCTTCCGCCCGAATCCGACACAGGAACCTCCCGAACTGACCATGTCCGGTGAGGACCTGTGTCAAGCGAAACGTGAGAGTGCCATGACGCCTCTCCAGCCACTCCTCAAAGAGGGGTCTTACCGCCGCTATAACGGCGTGCCCAGCACTAGGTTGCGACAGTCGTTGTCTCCATTCCGCCATGAGATCTCGCCGGAGCTCCGTGAGCCGTGCCGCGATAACCCGCGGCATCGGGACTTCACCCCGGCGTTGCACTTCCACGCGCCACTCGTACGTGTGTGCAAGGACTGTTGCCTCCAGATCCCACGGCGGGACGCCGGCAAGGAGGCATGCCGCCTCACAGGAGACCGTGCGGTATCCCCGCACCATGCGAATGGCCATGACCCTCGGGGACGCCCTCAAAAGTCGGGCCGGAGCCGCGGCTAGATTGGGCGCCCACACCGGAGCCCCGTAGAGGGCCATGGACCGCACGATCCCCGTGAAGAGCCTCCGGCAGGAGGCGTTTGGGCCACCGAGATTGGGCAGGAGCCGCTTGAGGGCAGCTCCGGCCTTCGCCAGTTTGGGGCCCAAACGTCGGAAGTGCTCCGTGAAGTTCCATCGGTTGTCGAGGACAAGTCCCAGGTACTTTATCGTCGACTCGACACCGATGTGAACCCCTCCCACCGTTATCTGAGACCCCGGAGGTGGCCGGTGCCGAGGGCCATGAAAACACATGGCCTCGGACTTGTGCAGGGCCACCTCGAGTCCCAGCTGCCGGATCCTGTCCACGACTGTCGCAACTCCACTTGTCATCAAGTCGGCCGCCGCCTGGAACGACCCTCCCTGCGCTAGGACTAGCGTGTCGTCAGCGTAGCACACTACGCTGACACCATCGGGAAGGTCGGCGCGCAGCACCCAGTCGTACCCGATGTCCCACAAGAGCGGCCCCAGGACCGATCCCTGTGGAACACCGCACGACATCCCTCGTCGACTCCACACTCCCTCGTGACCGGGGTAGATGACGGCCCTGTCCGTCAGATAGGCCTCGACCACACGACAGAGGTAGGCAGGCATCCGGTGATACCGTAGTGCCGCCACTATGCACCCCCAAGGCAGGGTATTAAAGGCGTTGGCGATGTCGAGAGACACCGCCAAGACGACCCTGCCCTGTGCCACCGCATCCCCTGTCGTGAGGGCTCGCACGCGCATGATGGCGTCCACCGTGGAGCGTCCTCTACGGAAGCCGAACTGCCGCCAGATCCGGCCCCACTCGCATCAGCCGCTCGACGAGGCGGCTCGCAATCACTCTCTCCAAGAGCTTTGCCGCCTCGTCGAGCAGAACGATGGGCCGGTACGCGGACGGAGAGTCCGCAGGACGCCCCGGCTTCGGTATGAGGACCACCTTCCCGGTCTTCCAACGAAGTGGGAACTGGCCCTCCCCCAAGCATGCGCTGAAGAGCCCCCTTAGTCGAGGCCCGAGAGCTTCCCTGGTAGGCCGTCGGGTCCTGGGGCGGTGTTCTTGGCCCTAAGCCTAAGCACCGCCACTCCCAGTTCTACCTCGGTCACCTCTGGAACGTCGTCGTCGTCACCGTCGCGGTCCGCATCGGACACCGCCGGTGGCGGAGCCATGAGCGGGGGAGAAAACTCCCCCCGCGAAGGGAACAGAGCGCTCACAACGCCCTCTACGACCTGGGGCCGGAGACTCTGCGTCAGCGGGGGGCCCGCGGTACGGAGCTTGCCCCGCACCACCAAGTTCAATTCATATTCTTTATTGCACAAGAAAAAAAAAAAAAAAAAACAGCAAAAATACATTATAAATAACATAAAATAAATATAATACGAACTAATGAATATGTACTTTCAAAAGTTTATCTTGGATCATCACTGTCCCTGTACCTAGGTAAGCACGTTAAGCCGTTGGTCCCGGTGTCATTCGTAGAAATTTGACAGTCAAAATCCAGAAAGTCTGACCAGACTACGGTATCATGTCACCCAGTAACTGGAGGTTGTGGAGGTATGATAGACAGTCGCTTCACGTAAAACACTGGTATCCAGCTGAATCCGGTTAGGCTGAAAGCCAACCAGAAGATAGTTGGGAAAAAGGCTAGGGAGATGAAGAATTTTGTTGCTTTTACTAATTATCAATCACTGAGGGTTGAGTAGGTAGGAGAGGCCACCCTTAGCAGAATGAAACCCTAACAACCGCGTTACAACTAAGCTCTTTCTGTTTATTTTAAGAAAGTCAAGGTTATCCATACTAATATTATAAATGGGAAAGTGTGTCTGTCTGTCTGTTTGTCTTTCTTTCACGGCAAAACGGAGCGATGAATTGACGTGATTTTTTGAGTGGAGATAGTTGAAGGGATGGAGAGTAACATAGGCTTCTCTTTGTCTCTTTCTAACGCGAGCGAAGCCGCGGGCAAAAACTAGTTTTTAATAAACCTACTTCACTACATAATAGCAAAAACGCTATCCGCTGTCTGTCTGTCCTCATGTACACTTAGGTCTTTAAAACGCAACGAATTTTGATGCGGTTTCTTTTAATAGACAGAGTGTTTTAAGCGAAGGGTTTATATGTATAACTAGCTTTTGCCTGCGGCTTCGCTCGCGTTAGAAAGGGACAAAAGAAGGAGACTAAGTAGCCTATGTTACTATCCATCCCTTCAACTATCTCCACTTAAAAATCACGTCAATTCGTCGCTCCGTTTTGCCGTGAAAGAAAGACAAACATACAGACAGCCAGACAGACACACTTTCCCATTTATAATATTAGTATGGATACGTGCAAATTATAGTAGACAAAAGCAGGGATTTTCTGGGAAAATTTCAAGAAACAGGAGTTGGTCGCCAGTACTTTATAAAAATACTAGCTGTCCCCCGCGGTTTCACTTGAGTTCTGTTAGGTTTTTGGCTACTGCTCCCCTCGTAATGTAGCATATGTGTTATTCTGATGTTTTAGCTACATTCATATTAACAAAATCTCTCCGTATTTTTTGAGTGAAAGAGTAACAAACATCACGCACACATATATAAACTTTCACATTTATATATTAGTAGTATGAAGATGCCAAAAGTAATGATGTACTAGCATTTAATCCGTTACATAAGATAAGAAGTAGTGTATAATGTTTTTGTTTACACTCAAAAGAACGCAAAGGCGTTAATCTGTACATATATAAATAAGATGCCTCACAACTGACAGACAGATAAAAAGTAGCTTAAATTATTAAAGAGATAACTTCAGAAAAAGAGCGTTACTGGATTTTTCCATTAGGAAATTTACAAGTGCATTTCGTGATGTGAATAACAAAATCCAAACTAATATTATAAATGGGAAAGTGTGTCTTTCTGTCTGTATGTCTGTCTGTTTGTCTTTCTTTCACGGCAAAACGGAGCGACGGATTGACATGATGGGAAAGTGTGTTTGTCTGTCTGTCTGTATGTTTGTCTTTCTTTCACGGCAAAACGGAGCGACGGATTGAGGTGTTTTTTTAAGTGGAGATAGTTGAAAGGATGGAGAGTAACATAGGCAACTTTTGTCTCTTTCTAACGCGAGCGAAGCCGCGGGCAGAAGCTAGACTGTACATATATAAATAAGACGCCTCACAACTGACAGACAGATAAAAAGCAGCTTAAATTATTAAAGAGATAACTTCAGAAAAAGGCCGTTACTGGATTTTTCCATTAGGAAATTTACAAGTGCATTTCGTGATGTGAATAATGAAATATGAACATAAAGAAGAAAAAAGTGTTCAGCAAAATGGCATGTGCGCTGGATCGTTAAGTTCCAATAAAAAAATTTAATTAAACAATCGAAAAACCCAACTGCAATTTTGGAAGTCGGTGGCTTTGTTTCGAGAAGTCATTATTTTGATGATTTCCGATCCATAGAAAAAAATGATAAAAAATCAAGTTTGGCGCAGCCGCGAGACACGCAGTGTTTTTTTTTCTTTTGTTTCTTTTTGTTATCCTTTTTTTTAAAATGTGATTTTTTGCACTGTGTGTATCTGTGTGCCAAATAAATATTTTTTCTTTCTTTTTCTTTTAAGTTTGGTATATGGGAGCCCTTTTAGATATCTATTGAATATTGTTTGTTTTTTTTCGTATTTGTTGTCATAGCAGCAACTAAAATACATCATCTGCGAATCTCAACTGTTTAACTATCACGGTTCATGAGAGATACAGCCTTGGAGTCTTAATAACAGGGTCCCATTTTACCCTTTAGATACATGAGACCCTAAAATGTTTAAATTTTACAAAAAAAATAACCGCCTTCAAAACCTAAAAACCGAAACAACTAGGTACTAAAATTTCAGAAGTCGGTGGCAACACAAATCGACCGACAGAAAAGAAGTTCTGAAATTTTAGTTATTTTTCTGTTTTTAAAGTGTAACGTGAAAATTTATAATCGTGACATCGACAAAGTATGTTAGTCTTTTTATTTGATGAATACTTCAAAAAGCGCTGAACCGATCGATAAAATTTATATGGGACCACCGCAAAAGCATGACCTACCTAACAAAAAAAGAACCATCAATATCCGTTCATAATTGGCGGAGAAATCGCGGAACAAATTAAAAAACGAATCGAATTGAAAACCTACTCCTTCTAGAAGTCGGTTGTTGTAAAGACAGATGATGATGATGACGAATGTTTCTTTAAAAAAACAACCCAATAATGATATTCACCTGATCAATTGATCCCGATCACATGATGAATAATTGAGAGCACTATATTTGTAGCGTACGCTAAATATAGGTGACGCCACTGAATAAGTTAATGCAGAAGGTCAACAAATAAGATCAAGTTTTAGATGTTGAAGTACTCGTGCAAATGTATGAATACACTGCTGCAGAAAAAAAAAAGACGGGTTGCACTCCGGGAGTGCCGGCAGAAGTGAAAACTTGATTATAGCTGTCTACTATCCATCCGTCCTACGCTTTTTCGATCAGGTCACGTGTCCTGACGCGAGTTTAAGATTATATACCCATTACAGAAAAAGTGCTCAACGCCGCTAAAGAAGTTTTCACTTCAAAAAACAATTACTTACTCGCGTTATTAAATAGTTTCTGTGTGGCAAAACTTCAATCCTTACTTTATTTTTCTGAAATAACTTAATGACAGTTCTTCAACTGCTCTTTGATTGTGCTTTTTTGGTTTATTATTATGCTATTTTTTATCCATTAAATGTTTACTTTAAAACATTATATTATTACTAGCTTTTGCCCGCGACCTTGTCCGCGTGGAATAATAGTCCCCGTTCCGGGAAATTTTTGGGATAAAAACTATCCTATGTCCTTTCTCGGGTTTCAGACTATATCTGTACCAAATTTCTCATTTAAATCGGTTCAGTGGTTTTGGCGTGAAGAAAAGACAGACAGACGGACAGACGGACAGACAGAGTTACTTTCGCATTCATAATATTAGTATGTAAGTATGGATATGGATTTTTAGGGACTACGCACATTTATTCAGCTTATGCCCATATAAAACAACGATTTTATACGAAAGCTGAACGGACGCGGAAAGCTGAACGGACGCGTACGCGTCTTCATACAAAATCGTTGTTTTCTACGGACATAAGCTGAATAGAGCTGAATAAGTGTGCGTAGTCCCTTACACAGCCCAACCGACTTACTTTACCTCATTAAAAAAAAGAAACTAACCCCAATCACTTTATTCAAGTGCCGAATCAAACGGACCTTCTCACTTCACTTCTTTCGTGACACCATTCTATTTCAGTGGGTCTGACTCGTGCGTTCAACCCGGACAAATAAATAGCAACTATATTATGATTTTATTACGTCTCCAAGCTTTATGTGTAAACATAATATTGTGTGGACGGAGACTTGACATGCAATTTGCGGTATTTTAGACGTGGTTAAACGCGGTGTATGTTGAAAAATGATAGCATGTAATACTGAAACAGTCATTTTTTCAGCTCGAAAAACGGCTTTAATTTCTGCGTGTTTAGGTTTATAATGTGTCAAGCAAATGAAGAAAAAGTGTCTGTCAATTTATAGGTAGAAGAATCTGACAAACAATTAACCTTTCGACGATCAACCGACAGCCGGCTGTCAGGCTGCTTTTGTCTTTCTATTGTGTCTCGAATCACGTGTGTTCGAGGGATTAAACTTGAGATTATCGTGTTATTTACGAATGGGTTGTTGAGGTCTGACATGCATTCACTCTAAGAAGAACACTGAAAATCAGCTTGATCGGCACCGGGATTACGTATCTTCCAATAGCCGAGCGATCGCGATAATTTAGCAATATTTGCTTCTCAAACGTCAATTCAAAATACGTCACGTCAAATAGCAATCTAGCGATAGTGCTGCCTCTGTGGAGCAATCAGTTAACTAAAATATGCATTTTTCGTTTGGTGGTTTCGTATTTAGTATGGTTTTTAAGAGCAAAGTTACGTTTTTTTTTTGTTAAAGGTGATATTTAATTATTTCTAGCGATTGCTACTTTATCGTCATCGTAGCAATAAGTGCATTAGAACAATCAGCGAGCGATTAGCAGTCGGTTCATACATAATACGATTTTTTTACGTTAAGCGATTAATCGCGCGGTGATCGCGCGATCACTGCGCAAATATTGCTGATTGCTGTTTCATAGGTAATAACCGCGCCGGTTAGATTGCAAGGCGACTCTGACATGGATGGAAAAAGGTTAGTAAAACGATGATCAGAGTGATATATAGGCTTATATAGCCTGTCATGTTACAACTATAGGAAGAGGAGTAGTAACCAAAAATATAGATTAATCCGGGTGAAGCCAAAGACGTGTAATAGCGAGCAGATCTAGCGCTATTATATAAAAACCAATTAAATGCAGAGCCCATCCATCTCCCTAGTCTTTTCCAACAGTGTTTTAGAATAGAATAGAATAGCATTTATTTCTTAGTAAATGGTAATTACATTCAGGTCTTAATATAAAACAGTTTCACATATACTACCGATGCTGGTGTATAAATATTCAATTGAATTTACAAACAAAAAGCTATACATTGCCTATTAAACTACTATACTAATGTCAAAAATGGAATGAAAATCTATGTTTTATTACTATACTATAGTCAAGAGAATGTCAAAATTTACAATTAAAAAATTCAGCATCTGAGTAGAAGCATTTGTCTAAAAGCCAATCAGATACGGTTTTCTGAAATCTGTTAATGGGCAGAGTTCTTATATGTTTACATAATAAAGCGACTGCCTATCAGGCCTCAACAATCCAGTTACTGGGCGACTCCTTTGGTTAGACTGGTCAGACGTTCTGGTTTTTGACCACCCGAAACGACTGTCAAAATTTCACAAAAGATAACCGAGACCAACGCCTGTACGTGCTTTTCGAGAAGAGATGTCCAAAATAGACTTTAAAAAGTACATAATTATGAATTGAAAAATTAATTACGGAGTTAAATCCATATCCATATCCATACTAATTCCATACTAATATTATAAATGCGAAAGTAACTCTGTCTGTCTGTCTGTCTGTTACGCTTTCCCGCTTAAACTGCTGAACCGGTTTGAATGGAATTTGGTACAGATATAGTCTGGGACCCGAGAAAGAACATAGGATAGTTTTCTTCCCGGAAATCCCGCGGGAACGGGAACTATTCCACGCGGACGAAGTCGCGGGCAGCAGCTAGTGTAATATACACGAATAAAATAAACCTGTATAATATATATATATATGATCCTGACCGATTTCGGCCACAGCGACTTGGATCTGCCTATTGAAAGCATCGCTGGTGTGCTCTCAGAACCTGTATAATAATCGAAATCACGAACGAAGTCGCGTCAAACCCACAGTCTTCACATAAAACCGTCTTTATAGTATCCGAAAAGTGATTTTCGCAAACATATTTATAAAACAGAAGCGTGATGTAATTACAGCGTACGATATACTGAGTAGTGACGTCATTCGTTACGTCAGCAACGTCCATGCTACGTTAAGGCGCTTGTCCTACTGCAGACGATGAACGGCAAATGAAAAAAAAAAACTTTTTTTTGGGAGTGGGAAATCATCAATTGACTTCTCCCGTCCTGTGTGCGGCGGGAGGGCGTGTCAGATTTTTAACCGACTTCAAAAAAAAGTAGGTTCTCTGTTCGACCTGTATGTATGTATGTATGTATGTATGTATGTATGTATGTATGTTTGTCCGCGATTATCTCGCGTTTGGCTAAACTGATTTTGATGCGGTTTTCAGCAAAGTGTTTGTTACATTCTGGGGAAGGTTTTAGTATATAACACTAATGGATATCCCGTGACGTTGCCCGCATAGAGCGCGTTTTGCTTTCTTGGATTGTAGATTTTCAAAGACGATTGTATGTTTGACCGCGATTATCTCGCGTTTAGCTATACCGATTTCGATGCGGTTTTCAGAAAAGTCTTTGTAACATTCTGTGGAAGGTTTTTAGTATATAACACTAATGGACATCCTGTGACGTTGCGCGCATAGTGCCGTTTTCATTTTATAAGATTATAAGTTTATTTTGAGAGCTACCCTAAAACGTAGTCAGACACTGAGACTCTAACTAAAAAGTAATAAAAAATAAAAAGCTTTTTTAAAAAAAAGATAACCGACTTCAAAAACTAAAAGCTCAAAAATAACTATTTCGGAAGTCGGTGGCTTCTCTTCTGCCGGTCGATTTGTGTTGCCACCGACTTCCGAAATAGTTATTTTTGAGCTTTTAGTTTTTGAAGTCGGTTATCTTTTTTTTAAAAAAGCTTTTTATTACTAACTAAGACCCACTCATGTTCCTTCGGTTGCCTCACGGGAACTACTATAGCCATTTCGCAAACCTGGCCCATTCCGCAACCCCGGTGAAAACATGACTTTTACACGTCTATATTTAGATTTTCATGTTTTAAGGGATAGAACTTTGTGTCTTGTTGCTGACTACCTACTCTGAGAAAAAACATCTAAAACAAACTTAGAGGTCAAGTCCATACATAAGGCTAATTGACAAAATTTGGAAATTAGTTTAAAACTATAGTTTAGTATCTTTTTTTTTAACTAATTTCCAAAGTTTGTAGTCAGTAGAAGTCTGACACTCCCATCCGCTCCGCCCAGAGTGGGAGGGGACATTAGATGATTTTCCACTCACAAAAAAAAATGCCTGTAAATGGTCGAATTTTGATTTTTCGTTGACTTTGTGTCCGCTGCCTAAAAGTCTTGATGGCGCCGTTACAAGCAATATACAATCTTAAAGGAGGCTGGAGCAATTGATAACTAACTGAGTTTCACTAGGGATAGAGTTGAAATTTGCGTGTAAGTGTAGTTGACGTGTGAAGAAAACGTGGTTTCAGAAATCCATAGTAATCGTAGTAAGATTCCAAATGCGTAGGTATATATGTTTGTAACTTTTATACGTTAAAACTAGTGAAGTTGTGGTTTTTTATGGAATTTTTCAGTAATATACAGTAATGTACACTCATCGCGCTGAAAAAATAATAAATTTATTTAGTTCTAGTAACGACATAAATATTATGTTACTTGGCATATATTACTCTGACTAAACTATTCTTTGTCTCTATCTTTTTTTTGGGAAGTGGGAAATCATCAAATTATGCTCCCGTCATGGGTGCGGCGGGAGGGCGTGTCAAATTTTTACTGACTAAGACCCACTCATGTTCCTTCGGTTGCCCTTTATGTTCCGGGGTCAATCTTGTCAACGTAGTTTGGCAGTTGGTAATATTCCTTATCACGACCACATAATCTAACACATTTTCATTTATAATATTACCCACTAGCTTTTGCCCGCGGCTTCGCTCGCGTTAGAAAGAGACAAAAAGTAGCCTATGTTACTCTCCATCCCTTCAACTATCTCTACTTAAAAAATCACGTCAATTCGTCGCTCCGTTTTGCCGTGAAAGAAAGACAAACATACAGACAGACAGACAGACACACTTTTCCATTTATAATATTAGTATGGATACATAACATTATAAACTCTGACCGATTGACTGATTGATTTGTTGATATATCACACAGCCCAAACTGCCGGCCCCTAAGAAAAGATTTTTGAAAATTCCAACCTTATGGTGATTTCCCATTTCATAAAAAGGGGGTAAAGTATAAGGGATGGAAGTTTGTAGGCTAGTAAGCTAGTAAACAATTAAATTACAATAAATTTTTTCGACCGACGTACTGCTTGACTGAAGCCGCGCGTAAAAGCTAGTGTTAAAAAACCGTGAAACGTCATAAAAACCCGCAATAATATTATTTATTTCCAACCATATTCTTCTTTTCAGCCAGCCATCGCGAAGAAAATATCGCATAATTCATTATATTTATATCAAAATAATCTCGCTTGTACGCGTAGAAACATAAAAAGGCACATAAAACATGTGTCTTAATGTTTTCTTTGATCTCTGTTATATATTTGCAAATGTAGACCAAGGTGTGAGCGGTAAGCGGTTTAGGAAGATGGGAAAAAAACATACTAATCTACATAATCCATACTAATATTATAAATAAGAACGTGTGTGGGTGTGTCTGTCTGTCTGTTTGTCCGTCTTTCACGGCAAAACGGAGCAACGGATTGAGGGATAGAGAGTGACATAGGCTACTTTTTGTCTCTTTCTAACGCGAGTGGAGCTGCGGGCAAAAGCTAGTCAATATTTATTAATGGTAATATATTAATGGTAGACTGACTGATTGTTATATTAACGCACAGCCAAAACTGCGGATCCTAGAAATATGAAACTTGGAGGGTATAGAATGTGAAGTGTTAGTATCCACTAAGAAATGATCTAAAATAAATGGAAGGTTCGAAATTCAAGAGGGTAAAGCCGCAAAATAAAGCTAGTAATTAGTAGGTTAGCTGACGGATTGTTGATATATCAATGCACAGCCCTAACCGCTGGTCCTAGAGACATGAAACTTGTAGGGTGTGTTCTTTGTAAAGAGTAGGTAACCTTTCCTTTGGAAATTCTAACCCTAAAGTGGTAAAAAAGGGGATGGAAGTATAATCACGCGGGCAAAGCTGCTGGCTAAAACTATTTATATTTTATGAGAAACTAGCTGACCCGACAGACGTTGTCCTGTCAACTATGAATATTGAATTCGAATTGACATACTACCTACCTACTACCCACCCACTATCCACCCACTACCCACCCACTACCCACCCACTACTCACCCACTACCCACCCACTACCCACCTACTACCCACCTACTACCCACCTACTACCCACCTACTACCTACCTACTACCACATCAAAGAGACGTTCCTTTATATTTCAAGTGACATTTTACGTCAGATAATTCGTATTTGACGACGATACGATACTAACGTCACTCAATTGTTTTGGCTTTCCGAAACCTCTCGACTAACACTTGAACTTTATGGTATGGTGTTAAAGCTCAAATTGACTGTACGTTTTAGTTAGAAAACGTTTGTATGGGAAAAAGAAAAGGGCTGTTTTTAGAACTTTCCCGACAATTATTCGTTTTTTTTCGCCGTATAAACCATCCTTGAACTACAACGAACATTTAAAAAAAAAATCAGCCAAATCGATCAAGCCGTTTTCATGCCATGTCGTGACAACGGAAAACGGGTTTCATTTTTATATATATAGATAGTAAACTGACTGAATAATATTATTATTTTCTCTAAAACATTCGTGGTAATGGCCGGGAAATACGAAACAGCACTACAAGTAAAAATTAATCGCGAGAATTGAGCAGCGTAAGCATAATTTGTTGATATACTCGTATCAACGCACAGCCCAAACCGCTGCTCCTAGAGACATGAAACTTGCAGGGTGTGTTATTTGTAAAGAGTAGGTAACCATTAGGACTTATGCAAATTCTAACCCTAAAGTGGTGAAAGGTCGAAATCCACGCAGGCGGTGTCACGTGCGAAGCCGTGGTCAAAATTACAAAAAATACACCGCTATCATCTCCTACCTTGGACCACAATGATCTCAATAGTACTTCAGAGAGTTCGAATGCCGTTATATCAAAACAATTGGCAAACACCATTTATCGGAAACAAATTCGTTTCGCATTTTAAATGAAATCAAAACATTTGGAAATAATTTTCATCGGTTCTCGTCGATCGAAATTAACTTTACATCTTTGTTTTTGAAAGATACGTTTTGAAATAGAGCGAAATGGAAGAATTATTTTCACAAAAATGTAAAAAGAGGAATATATTGAACCAACGACCCGCCCTAGCATCACATGGGTATTACAAATCATTAAAAATCCTGACTTGTTATCAACTTAGTTTTAAAGATTCAAGCAAACATATAGGTAAAGAGTCAGACAGCGGGAGCGACTTTGTTTTATACTATGTATTAATGTAGAAAGAAAATAACTGTGAAGAAGTCAGCACTGGAAGGGGCAAACAGGGCCACGCCTGCCGGGGTTGCGGAATGTTTATAATAGTTACCGTGACCCCGGAACATAAAGGGCAACCGAAGGAACATGAGTGGGTTTTAGTCAGTAAAAGTCTGACACGCCCTCCCGCCACACCCAGGATGGGAGCAGTCATTTGATGATTTCCCACCCACCAAAAAAAAAGCCTTTGGTAACGGTTGTCAGATGTAGATCTTTGAGAGTCTTTTTTTTTTTTTTTTTTTTTTTTTTTTTTTTTTTTTTATTTCCATTAGGCCATGAAGGCACTTTGGAACGTCAATTACATTAAAATAGTTGATTCTAGTTGCCCATTCCAAAAAGTTGCTTATATGGAGAAGAATGGGCAAGAAACTCCATATGTACTCTTTTAAAATAAATATGTTACAATTAATTATATACATGATTACATTCTGTAAAGTAAAAATGAATACAATCTCAAAGTAAAGATTCTACGTTAAAAATACATATTTGCAACAAACAAATATTTAGAAATGGAAGCTATATCATATTTACGAGGTATATAGTTTTACATTTACAAATATCGAAATGGTAGACGACCACTCTCAAACAAATAACTGAATTAGTGTGTGAGCCAACTCAATCTACAACAAAATGAGGAGATATAATTATATTTACTTATATACCCAACTATGTGAAAAATATACGTATTTATAGTAAATATATTCAGAAAAATTTGTATGTAACCAGTTTGATTTTGTGTTCACTGCGAATTGTCCTATGGGGCAGGACCAGCAACCTTCCAAGCATTTTTATCTTGAATATAATCTTCTAATTTATAATATGCTTGTTGACATAGTCTCCTTTTGATATACGTTTTAAATTTCCTTTCATTTAATTTTAATATTTCACAAGGAATTTTGTTGTAACATTTAACACAGTACCCCATGAAAGAAGTTTTTACTTTTGACAGTCTAAAATAAGGTTCAGCTATTTTATCTTTATTCCTAGTATTAAAATTATGTCTATCACCTACTTTACTAAACATGTGCTGGTTTTTTCTTACATACATAATATTTTCATAAATAAATTGGCAAGGCACCGTCAAGATATTAATTGTTTTAAACAGTTCCCTAAGTGATTCGCGGTGACGTAAATCATAAATGGCTCTGACGGCTCTCTTTTGCAAGATAAAAATAGACTCAATGTCAGCAGCCCTACCCCACAGTAAAATACCATATGACATAATACTGTGAAAGTAGCTAAAATAAACCAATCGCGCAGTTTCGACATCTGTCAACTGTCGTATCTTTCTAACAGCATAAGCTGCTGAGCTTAGCCGTTTAGCAATAGATGTTATGTGAGGCCCCCATTGCAATTTCTCGTCTAGCGTGATTCCCAGGAAAACTGTTTGATTAACAAATTCTAGTTTTTCGCTATTCAACATGATATCGCATTCGCTACCTCTAACGTTAGGCAGAATGAATCTAATACATTTAGTTTTTTTCTCATTAAGTACCAAATTGTTTACGGTAAACCAATTTTGAACCTGAAGAATAGAGTTATTTACGTCGTCAAAATTTTGTGCACGTCTATCTATTTTAAAAATTAATGAAGTGTCATCTGCAAATAACACCATTCCGGGTTGAGTTTGTAATAATTGAGGCAAATCGTTTATATAGACTAGAAATAGAAATGGCCCCAATATTGAACCTTGAGGTACGCCCATAGACATTTTAGACCCAGATGAGTTCACGCCGTTTATCTGAACTTTAACCTGTCTATCCTTTAAGTAAGATCTTAATAACCCTAGAGATGTTTTTCTAACTCCGTAGTGCTCCAGTTTCAACAAAAGTGTTTCATGGTCAACGCAATCGAACGCCTTTGAGAGGTCGCAAAAGATTCCAATGGCATCTTGCGCTTTCTCCCAGGCGCTGAAAATGTTCTTAATGAGGGTGACACCGGCGTCGGTTGTACAACGGCCTTGGTGAAACCGTACTGTTGGTCGTGAAAGATGGCATTGTTATTAAAATGACGTAACATTTGACTGAGCATTAACTTTTCAAACACCTTGCTGAGTACTGGCAGAATCGATACAGGCCTATAATTGTTGAGTTCTTTGCTATCACCGGATTTAAACAATGGTACTACTTTACTGTGCTTCATTAAATCCGGAAAGACTCCTTGGTCCACACTGGTATTAAATATGAAGGCTAAATAGGGCGCAATAGTTTCAATAATTGACTTACAAACTTTTACAGACATACCCCAAAGATCTTCTGTTGATTTAATTTTTAGATCTTTAAAGGCTTTTATAATGGCTTGGGGGTTCGTATGTTGAAATGTAAAGTCCAGAGGGCATTTTGTAACATTTTTACTAAGTAAAGCGGCAGAGAGCGCGGGAGAAGAATTTAAATCTTTAGTAGTTTTAAGGGGTACATCAGCAAAAAAACGTTCAAATTCTTGTGCTACTTCAATATCTGAATGTATGGAACCGTGTGTAGTTTCTAAATTATACTCTGTGTTGCGTTGTTTCTTCCTACCTGTTTCATTGTTTATTATTTGCCAGGTAGTTTTTATTTTATCATCCGCGGATTTTATTTTATTACTAATGTAAAGAGCTTTAGCCATTTTGCATACACTTTTAAAAAGTTTAGAATAGTTCGCAACATATTGATGAAAATTTGTATTTATTACATGCTGCTTTAGGCCATAAAGTTCAAATAATTTATCTCTGCTCTTGCGAATGCCCGGAGTCGCCCAGTCATTAAACATAAACTTTGTGTAGATAGTTTTTGTCTTTAGCGGAAAAGTGTTACGAAATTGCGCATTCAGTACTGAAAAAAATTTAGCATAAAACTCATTTGGGTCATCTATATTATGAAAATTTTGAGCACATAATGTATGAACTAAAGAATGATTTAATTTTTCTAATTTTTTAGATGTGGTAGGCCTAAACCGTATTTGTGTTTTTTGTTTAGGTATGTAGGCCATAAAAGTTATTGTTTGACCACTGTGGTCTGAGGGCAGCTTGTTTATTATTTCTTTATGTAAGTACTCACAATTACAAAAAATATTATCAATACAAGTGGCAGAGGAAGCTGTCACTCGGGTTGGTTCGATGAACACATTTGACAATTAAATGAATTAAAAAGACCCAATAGTCTTATACTATTGGAGTTATTTTCTAATAAATTAATATTAAAGTCACCACATACAATTATTGATTTGCTGCTTGTACTTACTTTTTTTAACACATCTTCCATAACCGAATCAAACATATTTAAATTCTGATAATTTGGGGGTCTGTATACACATACAATAATATGCTGATCAAGCTCAACACAGGACAACTCAATAGTGTGTTCAACCGACAATCCAACAATATCTCTACGTTCTTTAGACTTTATGGAATTTTTAATTAATATTAATGAGCCACCGTGGATCATATGTTTCCGGCTGAAATAACTAACTACACAATAATTGCCGAAGTTAATAGATAGTATTTGTTGATCGTTTAGCCAATGTTCGGTAAAACAAACAATATCAAACATGGTTTTCTCTAAAAACATTTCTATCTCCAATAATTTAGAAGAGCAACCTTGAATATTTTGATTTAAAAACGTTAGAGTTTGTTGCTTTTCCTTATATGCTAGATTGCCAGAAGTTACAATTTTTTGATTTTTTATTACTGTATTATTTGACCGGGTAACCTCTGTTGTCTTACAAATTAGTTTAAAGTCATATCCGGAGTGGTTTCCACAACTACAATTAGTCGCTAGAGTAAGAAGCCAGAAAGTCTGATAATAAGTAAGCCACCCATCAATCAGTAATTTAGTTGGTTAGAATTATTGTGTTGTATTTCAGTGTCACCCAGTTACTGGGTTGTGAAGGTCCTATAGACAGTCGCTTCATGTAAAACACTGGTATTCAGCTGAATCCACTTTGACCTTTGATTTTTTTTGGATATTTCTTCTCAGAGAAGTCTGATAGGAAACACCCGCCCCATCATTCGCTTCCAACAAGCAAAAAATCTAATACTGAGGGACAATTAACAAAATAAATATCTTTTGATTATTTTAACATAGATGGGAAAAAGTTTTTGAGATGTTAAAACTTTCTTAGTGGAGTTACTCTTTACAAAGAATCTACTCTTAACAAAGAACACACCCTCATATATCAATAGTCAATCAGTCAGTTTACCATTTTATATTTTCTGTGTATATCTTCTTATACATAAAATTACTGTGTCACAATGTTAGTTACCGTACTCCTCCGAAACGGCTTTAACGATTTTTACCAAATTTTATATGTATATTCAGTAGGTCTGAGAATCGGCTACTATCTATTTTTCGTACCCCTAAGAGATAAGGGTTGTTCACCCTTAGCATTTTTAACGCGGGTGAAACCGCAGGAGGCAGCTAGAATATAGAAGAAAAAGATATGCAAATGGATACAAATCATTATTCGCTTAAGCTTATCACTTGGGCCAAGTGAACTGAAGTGAGGTCTAAGTATCTCTGAAGAGCCTTCAAAAATCTGGAACAGCCAAGCCAATAATCGTTCAATGAAGATACTCCATCGAGCCTCGATGGAGTATCTTCATATTTTCTCGGAGATTTTGTTATTTTTGGGAAAAGTTTTTGTGGCGCTATTTTTAATGGACGTAAACGTTGAACGCCAGTTTTTAGGTTAGTGTGAGGATACGTTTAAGGCACTTTAAGGGCACCTTTTGAAGTCATAGCTCATTACAGCCACCCGGCACCAACTCCGCAAGTCCGCACCGACTCGCCTCCTGCGGCTAGTATTCTTTATATGGATTTGTATGGGCATGCGCTCACTATATCAACTCCGTAGCGTCACCGGATCGCCTCGGTTATAAGCCCTTTCGCGCGCGGTCGGCGGGTGGGCCACTCGGTGACAACTCGCTGCTCGAATGCCTTCCTTGCGTTGACAACGCGCGAGCCACGAGTGGGCCGCGCCCGCGATTGATTTTATTAACAAACTACTCGAAAATTCGTGGACCAAGCGGCATCAACTCGTTGACGCCTCGGCGTTCACTCGTTGACCGCGGGTGGCCCACTGATTGACCGCGGGTGGTCCACCCATCGACAACGAGTTGACGCCGTGCGTCGAGGCGGTGCGGGGTGGCTGCCGGGTGGCTCTAATGAGCTATGACCTTTACTGAGCCTCTGTTGTCCGTCCATCTGTCAGTGGGATGTATCTCAAGAACTGTAATAGGAAAAATTTTGACTGAATATGTGTATTTGAGGCTGCTGCTCTAGTTGATAGCTTTGGGATATTATCAACTAGAGCTTAACTTAACTAGGATATTGATAACATACTTTCACATTAACAAAAAACTCACCTAAATTGGTCTACCTGTTTCTGTGCTTCGGTGCTACAAACAGATAGACAGACATTCAGAAACAATCACATTGATAGCAGTTACACTTATAACCCCTCTTTTTGCGTCGGGACTTAAAAATACAGTTTACACAAACAATTTTTTTTATAAATGTTATTTATTTAATTATATATAATTCTGCTGTGCGTGTGTATGTCATTGAACTCCTCCTAAACGGCTTGACCGATTTTGATGAAATTTTCTGGGAATGGTTTAGATTCACAAATCAACCCGGCAGATGGCGCTGATTGCTTGAAAAAGCATGTGATTTCGAAAACGGCCCTAACGATTTCGCTGAAATTTGATATGTGGTGGTTTTCGGGGACAAGAAATCGATCTACATATGCCTGACTAGCTGTCCCTTGCGGTTTCACCCGCATTTTTCATTACTGCTCCGCTCCCGTGGGTCGAAGCGTGATGGTACATAACCTATAGCATTCCTCGATAAATGGGCTATCTAACACTGAAAGAATTTTTCAAATCGGACCAGTAGTTCCCGAGATTACCCCCTACATACAAACTTACAAACCTACAAACTTACAAACTTACAAATTTTACCTCTTTATAATATTAGTATAGACTAGTATAGACAACGTCTGTTGGGTCCGCTAGTTTAATTATAATATTTCAAAGTAGTTATAACTACACACACGGCCATCTGAACCCAAACTAAGCAGAACTTGTACTATAGTAACCAGACAACTGTAAACATAATATTTACTACCATCATTATCATCATCATCAGCCGATAGATCACTGCTGGACAAAGGCCTCCCCCAAAGATTTCCACATGCATCGGTCCTGCGCCACCCGCATCCAGCGGGACCCGGCGATCTTGACAAGATCATCGGTCCATCTTGCGGGAGGCCTGCCCACGCTGCGTTTACCGGTACGCGGCCGCCACTCGAGAACCTTTCTGCCATATTTACTATACGACATTTATAATTACTGTTAGAAATTAATTAGGTTTACGATTTTTTACAAAAAGAACCTGACAAGATTATTTAGATTTAGTTATTTACCTCGTTTGAGTATAAATGCGAGGTGACAGTCCTTCAGTCAATCGCTAAAACAGACTAGACAGCGTCTTCTCACAATTTATCAAAAACCCCCAACATTATACCTAATATACGAGCCGCAATATTTTACAAAATATTTCAAAAGAAATATTTTACATACAACACATAAATCTTGGTTTAAGTGGGAGAGAACTTTTTGTCGTTTCTACAAATTGTTTTTCCGATAAAAGTGTCGGGCAATGTTGAGTTTTGAAGTTTTCGGATGGTTCTGTATATTTACGCGTACGCGTCCGTTCAGTTTCCGCGCCTGTTCAGCTTTTGTATTTAATTAGAAAATTTAAAACATGCATTAAACACACGCTGTGTAGTCAAGCATATTATAAGTTAGAAGATTATATTAATGATAAACATGCTTGGCTTAATGCTGGTCCTACTCCGCTTAAGCTCACAAATCAGAAAAATTAACAGTTTTAATATAAAAATATGTTGCTTATCCTCTTTTTTTTATTTTTGACATGAATAATTGATATCTTTGTTATTATTTGTTCAGGTAATTAAATTTCACCCACTTAGATATATTTATAATACAAAACTTTGGTTTGTGTAACTTAAAGCATTTTTGATTATTGTAAATGTGAGTACGATGTCGTTATTCGTTCATTTATTACATGATTGTATAATACTGACACAAATGGGCATGGCGGTTTGGAGAATATTGTCATGCTCGCTCAAAAGTCTCACTGATGGTGGCGGGTGCGTTGGATCATTCGGTTCCCTTCAAAATGGTTGAGCTGGATGGTGCTGATGTCACGCGTCATGCTCGTGAACGGGCGCTGTCAGTTGAGATCGGTCAACTCTTAACTGCCATGACTTTTTTATTTTTATTATTATTTTTTAATCATTTATTGTTTTTTTTTTGTTATTTACTTACATTGTTTTACACATAAAGAAGCACCAAAATGAATGTAACCAAGATTTTTTGTAAAACATGATTTTTTAAAAACTGTGTCCGTGGAGTATCTTGCCTGTTCTTCTCCATAGAGATCTACGTTTTGGAACAGGCAATTAGCGTCACTTTTCTGACTGACCGACCGACTCTTTGACAATTCATAAGTGCCTATAAATGGTCTAAGTGAAATAAATGCCTTGAATTTTGAATAGTTGTTGAGACACAAGCTGAATACAGCTGAATAAGAGTTCAAAGTCCCTTAAGCTTGATGTCTCTTAAGCTGTTCTCATTCTTACGTCGCGGCAGATAGATGTAGAACTGTGTTAATGTTACTAAAATCGTTCAGCAAATTATTCGTTACGTACAAAAATACAAATCTTTCCTCTTAATAATATTAGAATAGATAAGTCTGTGAAAATGCCTATTGCAAAAAGCCTTTCCCCTACAGTGGGCCACTGATATGCTTGTATATTTTTTCTGGTAAATCTTGAGCCTGTTTGGTACAGTATTTCTAACCCACTGACAAAAGATCACAAATAGGTACTACTGTCCATCGAAAGTACGTACTACAAACTTACGGATCTCCAAAAAATGCAAACAATAATCAAATATTTTCTCGAGAAAGTTTTGACGTAACTCTAAGTTATTGCGCATACCAGGAATATTATAACTGTTTTTTTAAGTAGTGTTTTTGTTACATTTTTGACATTATATCTATGAGACTCGTCATTTAGCATCACCATTGGCCATTTCCGAAATATGTTAGGATTTCTTCCAGTGTAAATTGAGTTCAAGTGTTCATCTAGTTGGAACAACGGCTTGACGTGCTTACCGAGACACGGAATGTCAGATAAACTAAGAAAGTACATATCAATTAATACAGCCATATTGGTAAGTACTTTTTTTTATTTTTTACAAGCTATAAAAAGATGTCAAACTTCCATTATTTTCTAAAACTTATTTTTTAGTGTCTACCCACTCTTCACAATGAACATACCCTACATAGTTCATGTCTCTAGGACCAACAGTTTGGGTTGTACGTTGATATATCAACACTCATAGTAAATCAGTCAGTTGACCATATATTCATTTATTTATTTATTTAAAACTTTATGTACAAACACCGTACAAAGGCGGACTTAATGCCTTAGGCATTTTCTACCAGTCTACCTTAGGGTGATGCAGAGACAAAACATAGTAGGTGCAAAAAAAAAACAGAAAAATAACAGGAAGTTAAAATTAAATATATATATATTTAAATATAATACATAAAAATATATAAATACATATATACATACATACTATATATACAAAGTGGAGAGAGATATAAATAATAAACCAATACATGGAGAAATACAACAAATTAACTGTGAGACGAGTCTGCCAACTCCTTAAGTAAATGTTCTCGAGCTTTTACTTTGAATGTGAACTGATTGGTAGCCATCCTGATATTCTGAGGAAGCGCATTCCAAAGGAAAACCCTTGGATAGGAAAAGAAGATTGAAGGAAACCAGAACGGTGAGAAGGACATCGTAGAAGACGGTATATATGTATATATATATATTTTAAGAAGATATAAAGAAGCGTCAGTTAGTATATTCTTGAGAATCGTAGCTTGACAGTGATCACTCCCTGTAAGGTACGGATGTCGGGTTAGAGCATCGCTAAGGAAGGCAGAAATGAAGTAGGCAGGATTTTGTTCAATAGTATGTCTATGAGTCTGGGTACCGTAACGGTACAATTCTGAGATGGACTGCAGACACCGCTAGGTTTTTTTACTAAATCTCATGAAAATGTTTCCAAGCACGGCGATATTGTGGCCTACTAACAGTCGGCAGAGCAACCTGTTGTCGCTTGTGGATGGCGGCTGCAGCTTGCAGTCTGCAGCCCATCTCATACTTGTACCAGTGGCGTGCCTTTCATAGAAGCCGAAAAGCCGGGCTTGCTATTCAAAATTTGAAAATAACAAAAAAAAAAACACCTTTGAAATAGTGTAATATCAGTTTTGTATAAAATCTACAAAATTTAAAAATTTAAACTTCGCGCGGTAAAAATTCAGCGCACGGGCCGGTGTAGTTACTATTTCCATGCCACAAGTGCCGTGCATTCGTTACGTGCGTAGATACAAAATGAACACAACGCGCTTTCAAGGTTTTATAGTGCTAATTCACTCGCACTCGTTGGCTTCTTACGGGGCTTAACCACAGCTTGTCCCTTTCACTCAAATTCATTCAACTTTTAAAAATACGACAGAATTTTTCGATGTTTGATGAATGAAATTCATAGTAAAATTGACGAAATTATGCCAGGCTTGTGAATGTGTTAGTTTGACGAATTTGAACATTATTTTAAAGGAATAGAGATGTAATTTGGATGGCGTGCGAAATGCAAGCAAGATAGCGCGATGCATGTGCGTATTTCTCTCTCTAGAGGAATAATATTTTCCAATTAGTTCTAACTTTGTTTTGAGCGGTACTGGAGCATTTTTTTATACGAAACATAAACATATTCGAATGATTTAAAGTTTTGTGTAACTTTTATAAGTTTATTTGGTTTTAACGTTTGTGATTGAGTTTTTGTGTTTTACCTTATAATAGTTTTATTAGAAGATGCATTCGGAAACGCATGCAATAGTTCCTTGTGAAGGATTAAGGTGTGTGAAATCGTTACTTGAAAAGGTAAATACTTTGAATTTTACAGACAAATTCCATTTAATTACTTCACCTAAACCTACTCCTGATTTGAATATTTCTAATAAGACAAAATCACATAATAGGTATTTTCATAGGACAGTGTACCAAACTCTTTGGATTGTTGGTTGTTCCCATTTAAACAAATTATTTTGTTGGTGTTGCATATTTTTCTCCAATGATAAGAACGTTTGGAATTCATCAGGTTACGATGATTTAAATAACTTGTCCGGTGCTATTAAAAGACATCAGAATTGTCATTAGCACATTAAAGCTCTTGTTTCATTCCATAGTTTTGGTAAAACACGCATAGAAACTTGTTTGTCTCGTCAGTTAAGTGACGAAATTTCTAATCACAATAAGCGTGTTGACAATAATCGCGCCGTATTTCAGAGATTAGTCGATATTGTTTGCCATTTAGCGCAACAAGAACTTCCTTTCCGAGGTCACAATGAATCACAAACTTCTTTAAATAGAGGCAATTTCTTAGAGCTTGTGTCGTTGCTTTCTAAATACGACAATGCCTTGTTAGATCATATAAAACAACACCAAAACAGCAAAGCACCCACTTACTTGTCGAATAAAATTCAAAATGATATTATTAATTCTATCGCTAATGTTATTAAATGTCGCATTGAACTCGAGATAAATACATCAAGTTTTGTTTCTATCATTGTTGACGAGACTCCTGATGTCAGCAACAGAGAGCAGTTGTGCGTGATTCTTAGGTATTTCTATGGCAACGATATTCATGACCGTATTTTAGGATACGTAAATGTATCCGAAACCCGTAACGCCAAAACCATTTCTAAAATCATTATCCAATTTCTTACTCAATACAATTGTATTAGTAAATTAGTAGCACAAAGCTACGACGGCGCAAGCGTAATGTCAGGCGTGAGAAATGGAGTACAACACAAAATCAAAGATATTTGTCCGCAAGCTATTTACGTTTGGTGTAACGCTCATATTTTAAATTTGGTGCTTTCCAAATCATGTGGTAGGATTGGTGAAGTCAGTTCGTTTTTTTCTGCCCTACAAGCATTGATTAGTTTTTTCAGTCATAGTACTAAACGTGCTGCTTATTATGACAGGTTTTGTAGCAAACGATTACCTCATCTTTCTGCAACTCGCTGGGCCTATTCATCGCGTATCGTAAACACAGTTTTTGAACAAAAACTTAACCTTATAAATCTCTTTAGTGAAATGATTGACAACACGCAGGAATGGGATGGTGATAGTGTATTAGCCGCGGAAAATTTTTATAATTTGCTAACTTCCTTTAATTTTAATTTTTTTCTTTTACTTTTCCATAATGTATTTGAAAAGACCGACGGCTTGTATAATATACTTCAAAAATCACAAGCCGATGTTGGTTATTGAAATTAATAAAATTAAAGACTTTCAGTTATGGTTACATGAACAATTCCTTCAACAATTCAACCAAATTTATGAAGGTGCAATGTTCAACAATTCAGCTCCTCGATTAAGACGAAATGTCACTTGTGCTCGTACCGAGTATAAACGACTCTATGTTCAAGTTATTGATAACATATCATCAGAAATAAATGACAGATATTCAGAAATTTTTAAATTAAAGTTTTTCCAATTGCTAAATCACAAACATTTTGATAATTATAACAGAACATTTCCAACAGATGCATTAGATTCGTTATTAAGCATCTATGGTAATTATTTTGATAGAAATACGTTAAAAAGTCAATTGATAGGGGTGTATTCATCACCTGAATTTAAGGATGGCAATATTTTCAACATTATTGATTTTATACATGAAAATTGCCTTGAGTCAGCTTTTACTGAATTTTTAAAATTAGCATATTTACTTATCACCATTCCCGCTACGAGTTGTTCCGCGGAACGTGCTTTTTCGTCTTTAAAACGCATTCACACATATTTAAGAAACACACAAGGACAAGAGCGGCTTTCCGATTTATCCATTATTGCCATAGAAAAACAGCTGTTGGTAGAATTAAAACGTTCACCAACTTTTTATGCTGATGTAATTAAATCATTTTTGCAAAAAGATAGGCGTTTCGAATTAGAATATAGAAAGTAATTTAAATAATATAGGTCATATTAACTGAAGCGGCTCCAGGATAACTTGCTCTAAACAAATTACGGAACGATACAACAAACGGCTTTTATCAAAGCCACCGGAGGTATGTGATTGCTGATATGTATCTGTAAATCTATCTAGTGATACCATGCCTTCAGTGTGCTTTGTTGTTTGTCACCTGTAGTCGTAGAAAAGAAGCGAAGAATGGAGATAATCATGTATGGCCGTTTACATTGTAAGTGTATTTGATTTAGCTCCAGGCCGGAGCACGTGGATAGTCTAGTGGAGGTGGTGACATCGGCGTTGGTGTCCGTGGCCCTTAAAAAGAAAAAGGGCTCTAAGGACAGGGCCATCGCCGATGCCACTGCCAAGATTTTGGCAGCGGCGAATGCGGAGGCTTCGGCTCCTACGGCGGTGGATAAGGAGCTGGCCGCTATGCGGGCCGCTCTTGAAGAACTCCGAGGAGAAAACAAGAAGCTGCACGCCGAACTGGCTAGGCTCCGGGGGGACGCGCCCCGCACGGAGGAGCCCAAGGAGTCGGAGCGGGACCTGCTCCAAGCGGTGCTGAAGGGCATGGAGGACTTCCAGCGCCGGTTTTCGGTGCTGGAAGGCATAGTCCTCCGGCCCCCGCTCGCGGCCAGTCGTGCGGTCCCGGTGGCGTCGGCAGCAAGGCCAGCGGCGTCTTTTGCCGCAGTGGCCGCGACTCCTGTGGCGGGCACGTCAAGGCGTGCCGCTGCGCCGGAGCAGGCCCAGGCAAAAGCCAAGGCCACATCGGGAAAAAAGGACAAGGCGGCGAAGCCCAAAGCGGCGGAGGCACCCGCAGCGGGTACAGCTGCACAGCGTGCCCCACCGCCGCCCCCTCTCCCGTCGGCTGCCGAACCTCCGGCCGACGCCGGCCGCTGGCAAGTGGCCGGGGATAAAAAGAAGGCGGCCAAGGCGGCCAGGGCCGCGAGGAAGAGGCAAAGGCAGAGGGAGCGCCGCAAGGCTAATAGCCTTGCGGCCAGGCTCCGCACTCCAAAGACTGCAGCGGTGGTAATCACCCTGCAGCCGGAGGCGGAGAAGAAGGGCGTGACCTACGGGTCCGTCCTTTCGAGGGCGAAAGCGGCGGTAGACCTGGCTGAGATCGGCGTAGCCGAAGGCCTGCGGCTCCGGGTCACGGCGACCGGAGCCCGCATGCTGGAGGTCCCCGGAGCCACCAGCGGCCCCATCGCCAACGCCCTGGCGGAAAAGCTCCGGGCGTCGTTGCCGGTGGAGGAGGTCCGAGTGTCCAGGCCTACCATGCGCATAGATGTGCGCATCTCGGGCCTGGACGACTCCACCAAGGCGGAGGAGGTGGCAGCCGCCGTCGCCAAGGCGGGGGGGTGCCCCACTGAAGACGTACGGGTGGGCACCATTCGCCCTGACCGCTCCGGGGTAGGAGCGGTCACCGTGAGTTGCCCCGCACCGGCGGCAAAAGCCATTGCGGAGGAGGGCCGCAGGTTACTGGTGGGCTGGGTTTCGGCGCAGGTCAAGCTGTTGGAGCCCAGGCCTCTGAGGTGCTACAGGTGCCAGGTGGGGCACCATGTTGGTGTCCGATGCACCTCGGAGGTGGACCGCAGCGCCGACTGCTTCCGCTGCGGTCAGCCCGGTCACAAGGCCGGCTCGTGTACCGCCGCGCCGCACTGTTCCATATGTGCGGCGGCTGGCAAGCCGGCTGATCACCGGGCTGGGGGCAAGGCTTGCGCCCCACCCGCCAGGACCAGGGGCAAGGGCAGGAAGCCCTCTGCCGCCGCTCCCGCTGCTGCCCCCGCTGCTGCCGCCGCTCCCACGGCCGCCGCTGCTCCCGTCGTCCCCGCCGCTGCCGCGTCTGTCGCTGCAGCCGCGACTACTGAGGCCGCAATGGAGTGCCAATAATGGCCCCATTGCGCCTCTTACAGGCGAATATCAACCACTGCGTCGCCGCTCAGGATCTGTTGCTCCAGAGCATGGCGCAGTGGTCGATCAATATCGCCGTGGTCTCCGAGCCGTACTTTGTCCCGCCCAGGGATTCTTGGGTGGAGGACCTAAGCGGCTCGGTGACCATCATCTCGTCGGCCGCCGCCGGTACCCCGACCCTCGAGGGCGTCAAGAGGGCACAGGGGTGCGTTGCGGCACGGTTCGGGGAGATCGCCGTTGTAGGCGTCTATCTCTCCCCGAGCCGATCCCTCGTCGAACTCCACAACTCCCTTATGGAGCTGAGCGTCGTCGTCGCCGGGTTCCGAACCCTCCCTGTGCTCGTTCTCGGGGACTTCAATGCCAAGAACTTGGCTTGGGGCTCCCGATACACTGATGCACGGGGCAGAATGGTGGAAAACTGGGCCCTAGAGGCGGGCCTAGTCGTGCTGAACCAGGGTTCCGTCCCCACGTGTGTGCGGATGCGGGGTGAGTCGGTGGTGGACATCTCGTTCGCCAGCCCCGCTCTGTCACCGCGTGTCGTTGACTGGCGCGTAATGGAGGAGGTGGAGACGTTCTCCGACCACCGGTACATCCGGTTTGACGTCTCCGCCCAGACCTCCGCTGCGCCGGTCCGACGGACCCCCAGCGGTCCGCGTTGGGCGCTGAAGCAGCTGGACCGGGAGCTTCTCCTGGAAGCCTCGATAGTGCAGGCCTGGGTGTCATCACCGGACAGGCCTGCCGACATCAATGCCGAGGCTGGGTGGTTCCAGGAGGCCATGTCCGAGATTTGTGACATGGCAATGCCCCGGGTTCAGCCTGGAAGGGGTCAGCGCCAGGTGTACTGGTGGTCGCCGCAAATCGCGTCCCTACGTGAGGCGTGCGTGGCTGCGCGACACCCGTACACCAGACACCGCAGGCTCCGTATCCGCCCTGTGGATGCGGATGCCATTGAGGCGGAGCTGTACGAGGGGTACAGAGCGGCGAAGGAAGCCCTCCGACTGGAGATATTGCGGGCCAAAGCTTCGGCCCGCCAAGAGACGCTGGGGACTCTGGACCGAGATCCGTGGGGGCGCCCCTACTTGGCGGTGCGGGGCAAGCTCCGCACCGCGGGCCCCCCGCTGACGCAGAGTCTCCGGCCCCAGATAGTGGAGGGCGTGGTGAACGCTCTGTTCCCTTCGCGGGGGGAGTTTTCTCCCCCGCTCATGGCTCCGCCACCGGCGGTGTCCGATGCGGACCGCGACGGCGACGACGACGACGTTCCAGAGGTGACCGAGGTAGAACTGGGAGTGGCGGTGCTAAGGCTTAGGGCCAAGAACACCGCCCCAGGACCCGACGGCCTACCAGGGAAGGCCTGGGTTCTGGCCTTAGGGGCTCTCGGGCCTCGACTAAGGGGGCTCTTTAGCGCATGCTTGGAGGAGGGCCAGTTCCCACTTCGTTGGAAGACAGGGAAGCTGGTCCTCATACCGAAGCCGGGGCGTCCTGCGGACTCTCCGTCCGCGTACCGGCCCATCGTTTTGCTCGACGAGGCGGCAAAGCTCTTGGAGAGAGTGATTGCGAGCCGCCTCGTCGAGCGGCTGATGCGGGTGGGGCCGGATCTGGCGGACGGTCAGTTCGGCTTCCGCAGGGGACGCTCCACGGTGGACGCCATCATGCGCGTGCGGGCCCTCACGACAGGGGATGCGGTAGCACAGGGCAGGGTCGTCTTGGCGGTGTCTCTCGACATCGCCAACGCCTTCAATACCCTGCCTTGGGGGTGCATAGGGGCGGCACTCCGGTATCACCGAATGCCTGCCTACCTCTGTCGTGTGGTCGAGGCCTATCTGACGGACAGGGCCGTCATCTACCCCGGTCACGAGGGAGTGTGGAGTCGACGAGGGATGTCGTGCGGTGTTCCACAGGGATCGGTCTTGGGGCCGCTTCTGTGGGACATCGGGTACGACTGGGTGCTGCGCGCCGACCTTCCCGAAGGCGTCAGCGTAGTGTGCTACGCTGACGACACGCTAGTCCTAGCGCAGGGAGGGTCGTTCCAGGCGGCGGCCGACTTGATGTCGAGTGGTGTTGCGACAGTCGTGGATAGGATCCGGCAACTGGGACTTGAGGTGGCCCTGCACAAGTCCGAGGCCATGTGTTTTCATGGCCCTCGGCACCGGCCACCTCCGGGGTCTCAGATAACGGTAGGAGGGGTTCACATCGGTGTCGAGTCGACGATAAAGTACCTGGACTTGTCCTCGACAACCGATGGAACTTTACGGAGCACTTCCGACGTTTGGGCCCCAAACTGGCGAAGGCCGGAGCTGCCCTCAAGCGGCTCCTGCCCAATCTCGGTGGCCCAAACGCCTCCTGCCGGAGGCTCTACACGGGGATCGTGCGGTCCATGGCCCTCTACGGCGCTCCGGTGTGGGCGCCCAATCTAGCCGCGGCTCCGGCCCGACTTCTGAGGGCGTCCCAGAGGGTCATGGCCATTCGCATGGTGCGGGGATACCGCACGGTCTCCTGTGAGGCGGCATGCCTCCTTGCCGGCGTTCCGCCGTGGGATCTGGAGGCAACAGTCCTTGCACACACGTACGAGTGGCGCGTGGAAGTGCAACGCCGGGGTGAAGTCCCGATGCCGCGGGTTATCGCGGCACGGCTCACGGAGCTCCGGCGAGATCTCATGGCGGAATGGAGACAACGACTGTCGCAACCTAGTGCTGGGCACGCCGTTATAGCGGCGGTAAGACCCCTCTTTGAGGAGTGGCTGGAGAGGCGTCATGGCACTCTCACGTTTCGCTTGACGCAGGTCCTCACCGGACATGGTCAGTTCGGGAGGTTCCTGTGTCGGATTCGGGCGGAAGCGACGCCTGGGTGTCACCACTGCAGTAACGGTCGCCTGGAGGACACGGTCGAGCACACGGTGGAGGTGTGCCGCGCATGGGCGGACCATCGACGTGTCCTCGTAGAGGCGATCGGCGGCGGTGACCTCTCGCGCCCGGCGCTGGTTCAGGCCATGCTTCGGGGCGAGACGGAATGGGATGCCGTCGCCTCCTTCTGCGAAGCAGTTATGCTAGTGAAGGAAGCGGCGGCGCGCGAGAGGCAACGACGAGCCTCTCGCCCCGGACTAAGACCCAGGCGAAGACGTCGAGAGTCGCAAGACGACTACCGGCCACCGTAGGCGCGGTTCTGCGGATGGCGAGCTATGGGTAGCTCGCCGCCCGGCTAGGACCAGGACCGCGTAGACGGCGCGTTTTGTTCCACGCGCGCCTCAAAGAGAAGGAGTCAGCACAGGAAGGGGCCCAACAGGGCCAACGCCTGCCGGGGTTGCGGAATGTTTATAGTGGTTACCGTGACCCTGGAACATAAAGGGCAATCGAAGGAACATGAGTGGGTTTTAGTCAGTAAGAGTCTGACACGCCCTCCCGTCGCACCCAGGACGGGAGCAGTCATTGGATGATTTCCCACTCACCAAAAAAAAAAAAAAAAAAAAGTGTATTTGATTTTTTTTCGACATTATAAAACCGTTAATTATTTTTGCGCCATCTATTGGCGGCGAATGTCACCCACAGGTTTTTTTTACATACCTATCGGGCTCGGGGCTTGCCCTAATGTTAAGACCTAGGCACGCCACTGACTTGTACCGTAACACAGGCTCTGTCTAGCTTAAGATCAGAAGGCTATGTGTGAGTTGCCCCAAGATATTTGTTTAACCCCGGCCAGACTGTTGTAAACAAGCCCTCCACATAGATCTCCACCGGTGGTTTACAACAGTGTAAACACTTCTTTGCAACAAAAAATCGTTTGACCTTCAACAAACAATTCTGCGCACCGTCTTAACTGTCACGTGGCCAGCTTAGGCGGACATAAAAACAGCGGGATTTTGACGTCACGAACAATATACAAGTAGATAGAAGTTTGGCTAAGCTTATTGTCCGTCCTAAGTTCACTCGTGTGCGAAGTTTGTTCAATTTCTTTTGTTTTATTTTTATGTCATCTTTAGGGTTATATTTTATTAGGTCACCAGATTGAGCAACTGGAGTCAGGCCTTCAAGAAAACGTATAGAGTTGTATAGAAGACATTTCACTACACTTGCTGTTGTCGACGACCGAATAACTTGCTGGTAGCGCAACCATTGAATTGTATCGAGCTCTATGGGCCATCGTTAATTAGGGCACCAGTTGTGCTACCAAGTACGCCCTTTCCTTTCTTTGCGACGTACTTATAGCAAATAAAATATTACTCTTCGACGAAAAATTAGATACTGACATACCTGGTTTTTGTTTTGATGTTTCTCGCTAGGTAGCTGTAGATTAAACCAAGTTTGACACAAAAACACTTCACACCCTTATAGTATGGTGTTCGTTTAACAGTTTTAATTAAAATAGATCCGATTTACGCACAGAACCCTGAGACCACGAGGAAAGAGCAGAAGCGTCGGCAGTCCAGCTTCCAAATGGTCGGACGATACTAAAACGACGGCAGGGCCGTGGACTAGAATCGCTGCATCAAGAACATCGTGAAGAGCCATGCAAGAGGCATATGTTCAACAGTGGACACAACATGTCGATAAGAAAAAGAAGATTAAACTTCATACGAGTTACTTTATACGGAAGATTTATTTAAACTCCTATCTTTCACCACTTAAAAAATCACGTCAATACGTCACTTAGTTTTGCCGTGAAAGACTAACAAACAAACAGAAAAACTCGATTTCCCATTTATAATATTAAGAATGGATATTTTTTTGTAAGGAACCAGAAGACATTTAGAGTTTTAATGCAAAGGTAGAAAGAAAATTTTAAATCGTTTTATATAGTCATATCTTTTTAATATCCATTTATGAAGATGAATCGCAAAAAGTCTACTTACGCTCGTAAAGTTTTCTCTAAGTAAAAGATTTTTTTAAGTGAACTTTTTCTTTTCACCGTAATTATTCTCATATTTTGGCGTAACCGGGATCTGAAGTGCGTTTCGTGTTTAAAAACTTTTGGCATTTTAATCTCATCAATCTGTCAAAACCGTCTAAATTTGTCTAAAAATCTCTTATGGCCGAATACTTAATCGTCATTTAACTTTAAGGCCCGTATTAATAGACGTCACTCACTCCGAGACGCTCTCAAGTCTCTTGCTGTCCTTATTTTTTCCCTTTAGAATGACAAGGACAGCAAGAGACTTGAGAGCGTCTCGGAGTTGAGTAACATCTATTAATACGGGCCTAAGACGCTCAAATTTGTTGTTGTCCTTACTTTATCCCTTATAGTGACAAAGACGGTCACGTCAGCGTGATCAAGATTACGGCGCCGAAATGGCGATACATAAGTACATTTACTACAGCCGTGTGTCCACCGTGCGTCACGTCACTCTATACTATACTCGGCTTGCCGTCATCTCGTTCTCGTTGTCGTGACGGTGACGGCGGACAAACGGCCTTAAAAAAACTTTTATTTCAGACCACTTAGTCCAAGATGTTAGTAACAGAAAAGGAACCTTACGATCTATGTTAGTAATCTCAAAGTCCAAGATACCGGTAAAATACCGGTATTTTGGGGTTCCGGTACCTATACCGGTACAGGAACCAGAACCTAAATTGGAACCTTTAAGAACCTTTATTTTACCGGTTCTTAGACAAAGCGAGTCTAAACTTGTTTTATGAGGTGCGGTGCGCGATGCAGCGCGTGTCGTAATGTGAGTAGAGGGGAGTTTGTACTTTGTACGACATCACATTTGTTTGTATTGGTTGATGGATTTGTTACCAACGCGCGCGCCACTCGCTCGTGTTCGTATTGACAAAATTATAGTTTTTAAATTATTCGTACTTATTTCTTTGGCTTGTTTTGTGTGTAAATTCGTTGTTATATAAATTATGTTAGTGTAATAGGTAAAATGCCGACTTTATTGGAACACCATACATTCGTTCCCGAAATGCCGACTTTTAATTTCTTAACAATTTACTTCCTATTTTGCCGACTTTCTTTCGATGCCGGATTGCCGGCTTGTCGAGTATTTCTTTCGATGGGGTGCTAAGGTCAACAATGAGGTCGATTTGAGAATCCAAGATGGTGGCCGTGACCTTTTTCACAATATGCATCATGGGCGTTTTTTTGGGGTTCTAAGGTAACAAAAGGGGTTCGATTTGAGAATCCAAGATGGCGGCCGTGACCTTTCTCTCAATATGCGTCATGGGTGTCGTTTTCATGGTTTTTTGGGGTGCTAAGGTCAAAAATGTTGACATTTAATGACAAGCTATATAACAACAACAATGTTTTGTTTTATTTCTTCTAATAAACAGAAATGACTAAACACAGCTAGGTATGACTAAAACGGGGGTGGTATTATTTCATTTTTGATATCGATATCAACTGAATCAATTATTTTCTTAGGCCGATTGTCCACCTCCGCCGTCACAATTACTTCAAAGAATACAAGATGACGGCGCCTACGGCCTAAGTGGCAACACATACATTTACTATAGCCGCATGTCCACCGCGCGTCACGTCACTTCATACTAAACTCGGCTAGCCGTCATTTCATTCTCGTTATCGTGACGGTGACGGTGATGGCGGCGGTAGACAAACGGCCTTAGATTACGCTCTAGTGTCATAATGACAGCGTTTGTAAAGTTAGTAAGAAATACCTGCTGTAACAGCTTACAATACTTGTTTAAAACTAACAAATCGAAATCTATTTATTTTCTACACTTGGCCAATTCTAGTGGGGCTAAGATTTAAATGGGTTAATGAAACAAAATAGACAATTTTTTTGATACATATTTCATTCGTGTAACGAATCAGGCCCGAAATGGGGTTTCTCCACTCCGTCCGTCTGTCAAAGACCTTTTTCTCAGAAACGCGTCAAGACATTAAGCTGAAATTAATATCACATACTCAGGTCTGCTATCTCTCAAAGCAGTGAAAAAATATCTAGTTTCTAAATCAACAAAAGCAGTGAAAAAATCTAGTTTCTAAAGCACATTTAGACATTTGCAAGGGAATTTAAACCTGTAGGATAGTTACCATTGACCAAGAATCATGAAATTTGGCAAGAAGCAAGGTCATGTAGCACAAGTAAAGGAAAAACTCCGAAAACCGTGAATTTGTAGCTATTGCACAAAAAAGACGTGGCATTTCTTTCATGGTACCCTCATCTTGAACAGGTGACTGCAAGAGTTCGAAAGCTTACCTGGATCTTCAGAACACTCAGGCACGTGGTTCCTACTGAGTTGTTGAGCAGTAATCAGCGACCTAGAAACCTTCTGAACGAAATCTACTTTGCCCTAGCACAGTCTGTTCTTCAGTATTGTATCCCCATTTGGGGAGGCGCAGCCAAAACTAGATTTATGGACGTTGAACGTGCACAACGAGCACTCATAAAGGTCATGTATTTTAAAAATCAAAGGTACTGCACTAAATCCCTATACGACAACAGTAATTTACTCTCAGTCAGGAAACTTTACCTAATCCAAACTGTTCTCAAAAAACATAAAACTCTCCCTTATCTTACGGCACAGAAACATAAAAGGAGAAACGATAAAATTGCAGTAGTTCCCCAATGTAAAACCGTATTTAGTGGTAGACAATATTACCGTCTCTCAGCTCAACTATATAACAGGATTAATAAATATATATATATACACAACCATAATAATTATGTTTGTAAAAAAATGATTGTTAACTGGATTAAGCCTCTTTCTTATGAGGATACGGAAGCTCTTCTAGTTTTTCATGAGTAACGTAACTACACACATCTATGCACATCACCACACCACACCACACATCACGTCACACCACTTTTCACACCACACCACACAACTCACCACACCACACTACACACAGCACATTACATCTAATCATACTAAGCCACACTACATTTCACACACATACCATAACCTAAACATAGTACATCACGTTTCTTCAAAACATCATTGTTCCAGTTCTTAGTTTTTATTTAATTTTTACTATCTTTTTCTTCTACATAATTCACAAATGTTTAATAAAGATGCAATGTAACATGCAACATTATCTACGATATGGAAGAGCGGAGTCTCCTAACACAGGCATTGTTTGTCTAAAAGGAGGCTCCAAATACATTCTTTGTTTATGAAGCACTTTGTTTAAACAATAAATATTTTTTCATTTTTCATTTTTTCATTTTCATTCGGAGACTGCCGCGGTAAAGCTATTGCATAGCATTTATGTCAACTTATGTAATTATAAATTATCATAATTATTTTTATTTTTTTCCCTCCGGCTTAGCAGTCAGAGCCAGTAACCACTAGACCAACAGGCCCTTTAAAACCACCAGATACCCCCTAAGTAGCACAAAACTGCATTACAAGATGTCACAAAGAGGTAACATCGGTAACTTTAGCACTTATGAAGAGTTATTACAGTACACTAGACCTGCAATAGGTGAAAAGTGAGCTTTCACCTGAATAAGAACGTTATTATGCGTCACGGAGACTACACTGTAACGCTTACAGCGTTAACATAGGTAACATGTTCAGTATTATACAGTTTTAAGCAATTGAAAGGATTTTCGTGGACTTTAAGCTATATTCTGAATTGAAGACCACAAGTGTACCCTTAGACCACTTGCATTTTAATAAGGAACACGTGAGCTACTATAGTGTTATCAGGTATTCTGTGGCTTTAAATAACAACAGAATTTGAAGAGAAAGTGTAATGATTTTATACGTAAACAGCTTATTGTCAATATTACAAAGGAAAAATAAAAAGACTTAATTTTTATAATATTATTTCATCAACCTATTTTATACCATAATTTTTAAGTAAACAGTGATATTTTGAGAGCGCGTGAAAATTTTCATCTATAATTATATAGTATTTGCTAAGTAGGCGCCTCTAACGCTTTTATTCAGCAGGTTTATTCAGCTGAGGATTCCATTGTGAACAGTGATTAAGCTACTATTCAGCGCTTCTGTGCTACTGCCATGATGCATATTGTGAGAAAGGTGACGGCAGCTATCTTGGATTCTCAAATCAACCTAATTTTTGACCCTAGCACCCCAAAAAACCATTAACACGAGACCCATGACGCATATTGTGAGAACGGTCAAGGCCACCATCTTGGATTTTCAAATCGACCTCATTTTGACCTTAGCAGCCTGAAAACGACACCCATGATGCACATTGTGATTGTGAGCAAGGTCACGGCCGCCATCTTGGATTCTTAAATCGACCTTATTTTTGACTTTAGCACCCCAAAAAACCATGAAAACGACACCCTTGACGCATATTGGGAGATAAGTCACGGCCGCCATCTTGGATTCTCAAATCGACCTCATGTTTGACCTTGGCACCCAAAAAAACCATAAAAACTACTCCCATGATGCATATTGTGAAAAAGGTCACGGCCGCCAACTTGGATTCCCAAATCGACCTCGTTTTTGACCTTAGCACCCCAAAAAACCATGAAAACTATACCCATTATGCATGTAGTAAGAAAAGTCACGGCCGTCATCTTGGATTCTCAAATCGACCTCATTTTTTACCTTAGCACCAAGAATTTATTGTATACTTAGCATGTAACTATTTTTTGTCCCTTATAAATAAATAAATAAATAAACTGCGATTCACAAATGCTTACGGAACCCTACTCGCACTTGACCGGGTTTTTTCTTAAATGAATCATTCATCAATGTTACCATGTCTTGCAAACTGCTCCGTCGATGATACAAGAAGAACTTGATCATCTGCGTATAAAACGCATTTGACAGGCAACTCTTGCAAATAAACTATCTTTATCTTTAACTCATTGATCCTAAATGCACCTTCACTCTCTCTCGAATCCGTCAAACAACTATCTATGTATAAGTTGAACGGCCAAGGAGACGCTAACGCTACACCTATGCAGCAACTTTAAGAACTCATAACTATTAAAAATGTCGTTCGTTCGGCCTCACTCTAAAAAAGTATAAAGTAATACAAAGTTCATCGACATATTAAAAGGAGAAAGATACGTTACGCGCCAACATCGCAATCAGAAAACCAGGACTCGGTGCACGCTATAGTCGCAAACCTACAGTCACTGATAGACAAGGACAGAGATAAGAGCCCGGCGCTGCCATGCGAGCGTTCTATCCCTGCTCTGAACACACATCCCCTCTTTCGTAAAGAACCTTTAAATCGGATGACAAGGAACCGGTATAATTTAAAGGTTCTAGGAACCGGTACATCGGAACCCAAACCGGAACCGATACCGGAACCGGAACCGTACCGAAAAGAGGAATCTTTATAAGAACCTAAATGGGGAACCAGAACCGTTATTAGAACCGGTTTTCAATCCCTGTCTCAAACACATAATTAAACACTAATGTATTTATCAACCTGCACCTCTCACATGCAGATTGATAAAACGAGAGAGCACAGCCGAGTCCAACCTGTCCTGCCTTAGGCTATGTGAAATACGCGAAGAGAAGTCTCGATGAAGTTTTTGCGTCTGCAACCGATCCCTGAATCTTGCTACAAGCTGCCTTCAAACTGATCCTACCAAATTACAGAGTTGAACATCCTCGAGATCACCATGTAAGTAAACATCTCACGAATGAACCTTCAGCTCCATCGATAAATCGCTGACACAAAGCCGATTAGCAATGTAAATCAAATGCTAATCCTGGCGGCCTTGACATTAATGTCAGATGTCAAATGAAACCTATTCCGTAGCAACGCATTTGCATATTCAGGGTTTAGGGAGGGATTTACATTATTGAAGAGCGAGAACTGTGTTTGAAGGCTCATGGCTAATTATGGGACGGTAATGGGTTAATTATGGCGTTGCTGTAATTTGCGTGGAGGTCGCGAGTTGATTTCTTGACTAATATGGCATTTGACACCATTATCCAATAAATGTAAGAAACATCATCATATCCCTAGCCTTGTCCCAACTATATTGAGGCCGGCTTTCAGCCTAACTAGATTCAGCTGGATTCTAATGTTTTACGTGAAGCGACTGCCTGACAGACCTTCCCAACCCTTGGTTAGACTGGTCTGACTTTCTGGGTTCTGACTTCCCGCAAAGATTGTCAAAGTTATACCAATGACAATCGGGAACAACATTTTACGTGCTATTCGAAGCATAGGTTAGGTAGGTATTAATGATAAACTTTAGAAAGTATAAAATATAAGTACAAGCTCTGCGTTGCTTAGGATCAGCCCCCTTATCATGACGTTTAAAGTAAGATTGTTTTATTCCTGTTCCAGAGTGTGCAAGTGACAGCGTTAGACACGTTACCTAGCGCCGTCTCTTTCCCACTGAAAGTTATATCGAAGTAATACTGCTATAAGGACTTGTGGTAGGCCCCCTGATGGCTGTACGTGAGTGTTGTCCCAAGATATTGATTATTTATTAATAACTTGCATTGTCTAGACAGGCCCACTCAAATCTGTTTACACGTCGACCATTAAACTTCTCCACTTATCTAACCATTACACGTATAGACGTCAAAATGGAGTTCATTCTTAGAATAGTCGACTAAGAAACACGTGGCCCAACGTTCGCATTAAATAAGTAAACAACAATATTGACGTGTAAAAGTAGTATTTTCAAAGAGCTTACCAAATTAATATCATTTATATCACTCTAGCATTTGCACGCGTGAATGTCGATAGTACTATCCCTATTTTACCTCTTTATTTTATCTCTTTATTTTACCTCTTTGATGGTGAACGCGTGTTGCAGTTGCGACGGCCGCCGCAAGAGCCACACGCGTTCACCATCACATCGAAGTCACCGTTTAAAAAATACGTTCCTGGGAAATTCAAGTAAGACCGTTTTCAACTTACAACACTCCTAAACAGAGTTGAAGTTTTCAAAATTCTTTTCTTATCTACATTTTTACAAATAACACACTCTGCAGTTTCATGTCTCTAGGACCAGCAGTTTTGGCTGTGCGTTGATATATAAACAGTCAGTCAAGGAGTTAGTTGGTCAGTTTACCATTTTATATATACTGACGGTAATATGTAGAACTACATATTAGTTAGCCTTTAAGTAATGTTGTAATGATAAATGTACTATTAAGAAATTATATTGAAATAATTGTTGACTGCCCCAAATAAATGTATGAACTTCACTAAGTAATAACACTATGTATTATCTCCGTCCCATCCTGTCTAGTATATTATAGATATATAATAATTTTGGTAAGTAACCATCCCCTTACTTCAAACCCTACAGAGACTCCTTAACGTGCATTAGGCATTCCGTAACGGGACCATACAGCATGGCGTATTATATTAGCATATTTAGAGCTCAAAGGGATACGCCGATTAATATTACATATGGCTTTCAGCATATTATTCAGGAATATCGTGTTTCTACGGGTAGAGGATCAAAGGGAGGATGGAATGATAATGTGAGGAATGAAATGGGAAAGGTACTTGAGTGAATGGAAGGAAAAATGATTGGCCTAGTGGTCAGTGACCTGACAAACCAGAGGTCGTGGGAGCGATTTCCATGCAGGACAAACTGTGTGAAGAGCATGATTGTTTGTTCTGTGGCTGGGGGTAATTTTAATAATGTATTGTCAAATTCACCGATGTCATTATGATGCCCAAGATAAACTTTAAAAATACATAATGTGTATTGAAAAAGTCACATTGTTACTTGCCCGGATTTTAATCCACGACCCCGTACGTGAGAAACGGGCGCTTTAACCACTGGGGTCATCGCGACTTCCAATTTCAAGTATAGGGGAAAAAAATCAGGGTAAATGGGAATACCTAGTGTAAATAATTAAATTCCACGATTATTTGGTCCACGCGTTTAATCTCAGTAACCTGTGGACCGCGACGGGCCGCAATGGTTCGCTGGTTTCAATACGGATGTGATTCGGAAATGCCTAATATTATTATTTTGAAATTGGGGTAATCCGAATGTACACTCGCAGACACTATTAACTGCCCACCTATTAATGCGTCGACGTCGCCCTGTTTTTTTTTTTCGTTAAATATGAGTTATAAGTATAGTGTTTTATTTTGGTCAAGTGGGTACTCTAGTGATATATTAAACATTTATTTCGTTACCTAAATCTGAGTTACCGTCA
Source organism: Athetis lepigone (assembly GCA_033675125.1). Classification (NCBI taxonomy): domain Eukaryota; kingdom Metazoa; phylum Arthropoda; class Insecta; order Lepidoptera; family Noctuidae; genus Athetis; species Athetis lepigone. Next base: position 63,087 of record CM066241.1, read on the forward strand.
GCTTTTCTGGAATGAAATAAAATTGTCAAAGATATCTACAAAACCGTCGTTTGGTAAAAGTTTTACTTTTGAGACTTGTTTTTTTTTTACATTAAAAGATACATTTATCTTTTAATGTGCCTCTCATAAAATATGGTCAGACCTAAAGACGATTACTGCAAGTTGAAACGAAATAAAATGGGTGGTGTTCCTTTCGGGGATGGATAATTGAAAGATCTGACTCCAAATTAATCTTCTATAATATAAGTTCCACAATTTGTAACCGCGGCCGAATATATATATAATTAATATACGAACAATTACTTGTAGTTTCTTCAGTTTCTTGTGAGTGAGTGCGCGGTGCGTGCGTGCGTTTGATGGCGGTTTGGTAATAGACAAGAGACGACTAAATAGAGATGCGGCTTGTCGACTCGCGCGCCCGTTAGTAAGCACTAGTGTTGTGCCGGAACAGGTGGTTACAGTAAGCTATGTTTTTGAAATGTTTATTTTCTCTTGGATTTTCTTAACTATAATGTTTATTTAATTATTTATTAATATTCACCCACATAATGTACAAAGGCGGACTTAATGCCTTACGCATTTTTTACTGTCTATCCAGGGTGGTGCATAGATAACATGTATAAACTTTTCTCTTCAATTACTCTATCTTTTGACGAAAAGATTTTAATTATTTATTTATTTAATTATGGACAACCAGTAGCTGTTACATTATTTCTTACATCTAAATATTAAATACACGGTAACAAAGTTAAATGTACAGCATTTTAAGGTGTCACAACATGCACCAATATTTTATAGTGACACAAAAAAGAACAAACATAATTGAAAATAATAGAGAAAGAATCCATACTAATATTATAAATAGGAAAGTGTGTCTGTCTGTCTGTCTGTATGTTTGTCTTTCTTTCACTCAAAACGAAGCGACCCATTGAAGTGATTTTTTAAGTGGAGATAGTTGAAGGGATGGATAGTTACATAGGCTACTTTTTGTGTTTTTCTAACGCGATCGAAGCCGCGGGCAAAAGCTAGTAATAAAATATGTAAAAATAAACTAAATAAGGCGATGGCTCATATAAAAGTGAACATTATTAAAAGTCCAACAAACGTATATTTTTATCACTGTGAACGGCCATACTGCACACAGATGTGTTAAAAAATATCTGAAATATCAGCTGGGATACTGCACCAGTGCTTATTGCAACGATTTAGAATTAATTGACTTGGCGCGCTTCCAACGTCATGAAATGTTCATGATAATCGGACTGCATGGGGTATTTCGGAGACTAGGTAGATGCAGGCTTATTATATTATACTAATAACATTGCAGGATTTATTATATTGTTACGATTATTAACCATAACTTTAAATAACTAATAATTAAATACGACTCACACTTAGAAAATGTATAGCCAATCCGTACTTCCGTACTAATATTATAAATGCGAAAGTAACTCTGTCTGTCTGTCTGTCTCTTCTTCACGCTTAAACTACTGAACCGATTTGAATGAAATTTGGTACAGATATAGCCATGGGACCCGAGAAAGGACATAGGATAGTTTTCATCCCGGAAATTCCCTGGGAACGGGAACTATTATTCCACGCGGACGTCGCGGGCAAAAGCTAGTGATATTATATTATATTATCATTGATGAAAGCTAACATTGCGCTATGCTCTATAGCAACCAAAGACGAGAAACCGGAACTCGAAACTATAGTAATTATAATCTAAGATAAACTATAAAATATAGTGTGCAGGTTAAAACCCATAATTTAGTATAACTATAGGTGGTCCACCTTGTGCTGGTTATGTGAGAAAAGGTCAAAAACGTACTGTGATAGGGTGGAATAGACACGTTAGGGACGCTCATGGGTGCGCTAGGGTGGCTTTTAAAAACTGGGTTTCGCACGGGAAACCTCAATTTGGTCAATTGTTTATAGATATGCGAGAAACGAGAAAAGTTTTTAAACAAAAACTTAAATATTGCCAGGACAACGAAGAACAAATTAAGTTGGACATTATAGCTTCGGAACATAAGAAAAAACAGTTCAATAAATTTTGGAAGTCAACTCAAAAGTTAAACACTAGACCGGCTGTACCTTTGAGCGTTAATGGCGTGTCTGAACCAGAGGGGATAGCGGACATGTTTAGAGTGCATTTCTCTGTGACACCACGGTTGCAAGTCAATAAGCAGGAGGGGTGCGGTGAAGAGAGACTTGGGTCGTCTAGCCCGATTTACATCTCGTCAAAGGAGATAGGGAAGGTTATAAAAACCATGACTAGGGGTAAGTCTCCTGGTCATGATAACCTTAGTATAGAACATTTCCAACATGCCGGTCCCCATCTTCCTAGGGTCTTATCTATGTTGTATAACTTTTGTATTAGGCACTCATACCTGCCTGCTGAGTTGATGAGGACGATTGTAGTACCTATAGTGAAAAATAAGACAGGCGACGTCTCAGATAAGGAGAACTATCGACCAATCTCATTGGCTACTATAACTGCGAAGGTGCTTGACAGTGTGCTCGAGCGTAGGATGTCTGGACAGCTCAATTTACATGACGCACAGTTCGGTTTTAGAGCTGGGCTGTCTACAGAAACAGCTATTATGGCGCTCAAGCACACGGTCAGGTACTACACCAGCAGGAATACACCTGTATATGCTGTATTTTTAGACCTTTCGAAGGCATTTGACCTGGTTAATTATAATGTCCTATGGACTAAGTTGCGTGACCGGGAACAACCTGAGGAGATAGTTGAACTTCTCAGGTATTGGTATAGCCACCAGATTAACCAGGTCAGATGGTCGGGTGCTTTGTCGGAGACGTATGGTCTGGAATGTGGTGTGAGGCAGGGTGGTCTGACCTCCCCAGCGCTGTTCAGCTTGTATGTCGATCAGTTGATCGGGGAACTCAGCAGCACAGGGGTTGGTTGTTCGGTAGATGGTAAAATTATAAATAGCATATCTTACGCGGACGACATGGTGCTGCTGAGTCCCTCGATTGAGGCACTCAGACGATTACTTGAGGTTTGTGAGAGATACGCCTTGACTCACGGCCTCCTGTACAACGTGAAGAAGAGTGTGTTCATGGTGTTTGGGGTTACTGCCAAGGGTCACAGGGCAGTGCCGCCTGTGTACCTATATGGTGTTGCTCTAAACAGAGTGCCTAGTTTTAAATACCTTGGACACGTACTAGTCGAGGACCTAAATGATGACCAGGACATAGAACGGGAACGGAGGGCGTTGTCGGTCCGATGCAATATGTTGGCCCGTAGATTTGCAAGATGTACGAGACCGGTCAAAATCACCCTTTTCAAGGCTTATTGTCAGTCATTCTACACATGCAGCCTGTGGGTCAAGCATACGCAGAGAGCCTACAACGCTCTTCGTGTCCAGTACAACAACGCCTTCCGGGTGCTGTTGGGGCTACCGCGATTCTGTAGCGCGTCAACCATGTTTGCTGAGTCTTCCACCGATAGTTTTTCAGCAATCATGAGGAAAAGAACGGCATCATTGTTACGCAGGATTCGTGGGAGTGCCAATGGCATCCTGAAGGTGATTGGGGATAGGCTGGACGGCGTTTTCCTGGAGTATTGGACCCGTATGCATAGCTATGGGTCTAATACTGCAGGAAAATACATGAACTGAAAAATTATAGGTTGTATTTTGTTATTTTGTTTTTAATTTAAATGTAAGTACTAACATAGTTACGTAAGTTGTATCACTAACAAACTATGGAGCAAGTTTCCGAAATAAACGTTTTTATTATTATTTATTATTATTTACCCTTCCGAAATCGTACTTAAACATTTAACTCACAAAAATATATAAACATTGTTTATTATTTCCCAAACACATGCAAAACAATAAACCATTTTTATAGTCCTTTGTGTTAAAACAAAACAATATAATAACGTTTTGAAGTTAAAACAATAGCTGTGTTCTGCTGCAGAATCATGTCCTGGCGGGTTTTTTAATTACACTTTGTATAGTAGTATAATTATGTACTGTCGACAAAATTGAATCATGACCCATTTCGACGACAAATCGTTTGAAGCTGTCAAAATAACAAGACTATATGTGTGACATTTTTAATACATGTTCACGCGATTGTCGATCTAATTGTATTTAAATGTCTGTAGGAAAATAAGCTCATGGTGGGTCATGATTCCATTTTGTCGATTGTACATTATAAATACTTAATTTTATTGATAAGCACAGTTTAGATTAAAACATACTTTAATGTCCCTACATGTTATTTATATAGACTTACTAGCTGCCTCTCGCAGTTTCACCCGCGTTAAAAATGTTAAGGGTGAACAACCCTTATCAGTTACGGGTATGAAAAATAGATAGTAGCCGATCTACTGAACAACTCTCTGACAACTCTTAGACCTACTGAATATATAAAAATTTGGTAAAAATCGGTAAAGCCGTTTCAGAGGAGTAAGGTAACTAACATTGACTCGAGAATTTTATTATATAGATTCATATGTATAAACAAAGTAAATATTACGAACGAAATATTCAAATTATAAAAATTTGAATATTTTATAGTTATTACAACATTTAGCTCATATGAACGGAAGACGGTAGTTAAACATGTTTTAGTTCTATTTATCAGTGCTATTAAATATTGTTAAACTATTCTGTAAATGTTTAATTTTATTATTTCAAACGTTTTTTATAGTTACGACTGACTTAGGCGTTTTGATATTAAGTCCAGTTTGATAGTAATCCAGTCTACGGAAGTCAATATCTAAGTATTATAAATGCGAAACAAAACCAGTATTTACAGTTGATCCTTCATATTTTAAGCAACGAGAGTTCCGTTCATATGTGTAGATAATCCATACTAATATTATAAATGGGAAAGTGTGTCTGTCTGTCTGTTTGTCTTTCTTTCACGGCAAAACGGAGCGACGAATTGACGTGATTTTTTAAGTGGAGATAGTTGAAGGGATGGAGAGTAACATAGGCTACTTTTTGTCTCTTTCTAACGCGAGCGAAGCCGCGGGCAAAAGCTAGTTAACTTATAAGATACTGCTGTCATTTAGAATTGGTCGACTCTTAACTGCCATAGTTTAATTATTTATCTCTTAGAATTAGTTCATATTCATCCTTACCATCATTGTTTTCACCTTAAGAAGCAACACGAATGATGTAACCAAGATAATATTGTAAAACTTGATGATTCTAAAGAGTTCGGCGCGTTAGTGTTCCACGCGCGCTTCAAAGAGAAGTCAGCACGAGAAGGGGCCCTACAGGGCCAACGCCAGCTGGGGTTGCGGAATGTTTATATTAGTTACCGTGACCCTGGAACATAAAGGGCAACCGAAGGAACATGAACAGTCTGACACCCAGGACGAGAGCAGTAATTTGATGATTTCCCACTTCCCAAAAGAAAAAATATTCTTAGGAGCGTCCATGGGATTTCTTGCTTGTTCTTCTCCATAGTGATCTACATACGTCTTGGAACAAGCAACTACTCCAACTTTCTGACGAACCGACAGACGCTTTGACGATTCATAAGTGCCTGTAAATAGTCTAAGTGAAATAAATGCGATGAATTTTTTGCAATGAATGTTTTCGGATTTTTTCCTTTATTTTTCAGACCTTGCTTATTTAACCGGAGGCGTCCTACACTATGCTTGGCTAAACGTGGTTCCCATCAGAACACGCTTACTCCAACGATTATCGGTTCTGCGACTGATGTGTATAACATTTGTCTCCCTAGCCCTTCCCGAACTATATTGTCGGGCCTGTTGGTCAAGTGGTTAGTGACCCTGACTCAGGGCCGTCTTTACCAGGGGGTGCAAGGGGTGCGGTGCACCCGGGCGCGGAGCGCCCGGGGGTGCCTGGCGAGCGCTGAATTTTTGGATATTTCATTGAACTTATTGTACTTGTTACTTACGACAAATTTGAATGGGCAAGCAAGAAAAAATAGTCATCTACAATAATATTTTTTTCTTCTGTTACACTTTTGGCGCTTGTTATTGACTTGATATAGCCGTCCGGGCGAAAAACGTCCACCACGTTAAAGGTAGCCCGCGAAATTCAAATTATCTTACGTATTTTTGCAATTTGCAGCTCATTGTCTGGGTGTATGTTGATATAGAATATGTATGACTCCCCCACAACATCGAACAAGGGCGCGTAGGAACACTACGCGCCGCCACCTCGGGTCCAGTTGAATACGGGCGACGGACGTCCCCAAGCCCATCGCCCCTGGTACCATTAAGGAGGGCCGGAGGAGGGCAGTGTACGCCCTCAAGTAAGTCCCAACGAGGCGGCGGAGGTAAGGGGGCACTCTACGATATCGCAGTGCCTCCTGAATACAACTCCACGGCAGGGTGTTGAAGGCGTTGGAGATGTCCAAGGACACCGCCAACAGCACCCCGCTCCGAGACACCGCGTCTTCCGCCAGGACTCTTACTTACCCGCGATATTGCGGTGATGGTTCGCCCGTGCCGAAACCCGAACTGACATTCGGCTAGGTCCGGCCCTTCTCCGCATAAGTGACTGACGAGGCAGGCTGCGATAATACGCTCTAAGAACTTCCCCACCTCGTCCAGCAACACTATGGGCCGGTACGCGGAGGTGAGTCCGCAGGGTGCCCCACCTTTCTGAGCAGGACCATACGACCAGACTTCCACTGAATGGGAAACTTGCCCTGCTCAAGGCACGCAGTGTAGAGTCCTCTCAGTTGAGGCTTAAGCTCCTTCAGAGCAAGGGCCAACGCATAGCCGTGGATCCCATAGGGCCCCGGGGCAACGTTCTTAGCCCGGGGCCGCATCACGTTTGCCTTCATTTCTGCCTGTGTCACTTCTGGTACGCCGGCGTCCTCTTCTACATTAGGCTCTGTGGCTGTGGGCAGAGCCATCGGCTCGCGCTGGGAAGCGGGCTGCAACCACCTTATCCAACAGCTCGGGTTTCGACTCTCCGTAAGTGGGGGCGCCCAAGGACTGAGTTTTCCTCGTACCGACCGATACGGACGCCTCCACGGTTTCCTATCTAGTGTCCCAACCTCTCCATCCTGGCTCGCGTCTTCGCGTTGCCAATGGCCAGCCACAGAGCCCTCTTCGCCGCGCGGTAGACCTCATACAGCGCGGCTTCCTCGTCAGGGACCCGACGACGTCTTCTCCGGTATCGGGTATGCTGGCGCCTGACCTCAACGAACGAGACGCGCAATTGCGCGATTTCGACAGACCACCAGTACACCTGGCGCCTACCCTTACATCCGAGGACCCGAGGCATGGACGCGTCGGAAATTTGCATCATTGCCCTGCGAAACCACTGCGCCTCCTCTTCGACGTCGACGGGTCCATTCGATATGCTTGCGTGCCCAGCGCGAACCGTCCGTTCGTGGGGCCACTGGACTGCGGCCGCTAGTGGTCTGGGGGGAGACATCGAAACGGATATATCTGTGATCCGACAATGTCTTCACCTCCACGGCGACACGCCAGTCGTGGACTCGGCCCGCGACATCGCGGCTAGCGAACGAGATGTCCACTATAGAACCTCCTCGCTGCCGAACACACGTGTATTCGGAGCCCCGATTCAGGACGGTCAAGCCGGTCGTGACCACCCACTCCTCCAACGCCTCGCCCTTGGCGTCGGTGACCGGAGACCCCCACGCGGCAGGCAGACTTAGCGTTGAGGTCCCCAAGCAACAGCACCGGACGAGGGTGGTGGCGGTTCACGACGGCACCTAACGTCACAGTTCTAACCTAATGTAACCTAGCAGAATTTGGTCCATTTTGGTTGTCAGAAATATATTTTGGGAAATCATTTAAATTATGTCCAGGATGTCATGATGGCCCCGTGGATAAGGCGCCCGCCTTTCGTTAAAGAGGTTGCCCGTTGCGGGTTCGAATCCGGCTTTTTCAATTCATATAATGTACTTTCTAAAGTTTATCTTGGACATCACTGACATCCCGTGCCTCGGAAAGCACGTAAAGCTGTTGGTCGCGGTTGTCATTCCTCGAACTTTGACAGTCGTTACGGAGCCAGTGTAACCAAGAGGTATCGTGTCAGAAGAGGAAGGAAGAAGGAAGAGGCATCGAGCAGTTGCTCCACGTAAAACACTGATATCCAGCTGAATCCGGTTAGGCAGAAAGCCGACCCCAACATAGTTGGGAAAAGGCTAGGGAGGTGATGATATAAATTGTATCCTAAAAAAACGAGGGCGCAGGCTGAGTCCCGCACCCCGGCGCAGAATAGGCTTAAGACGACCCTGCCCTGACTGCTAAGCCGGAGGTCGTGGGTTCGATTCCCATCCAGGACAAACTTTGTGTGATGAGCATGATTGTTTGTTCTGTGTCTGGGTGTAATTTATCTGTAATATGTATGTATTTATAAATTATATAAGTATGTTTATCAGTTGTCTGGTTACCATAGTACAAGCTTTGCTTAGTTTGGGATCAGATGACCGTGTGTGAGTTGTCCCAGTATTATTATTTATTTATTTATATTGGGGTCGATTTCTGGTCTAACCGGATTTAGCTAAATATCAGTGTTTTATTTAAGAAGCGACTGCCTATCAGAGTCCACAACCCAGTATCTAGGTAACATGAAACTCTTTGATTAGAATAGTCAGAACTTCTGGCTTCTCGTGACGCCTATTAAGTTCTACGAATGACAACCGGTATTTATTGACGTGCTTTCCAAGGCATGGGAATTCAGAAATTTTAATGTTCAAGATAAACTTTAGAAAGTACTGTAGAGGTAAGAGGGGTATTATTCTTTAAATCATACTATCACATTTTTATTAATTTTGTTGCGACCGCTTGTCAGCCTCACGGGCTGTCCAGTCATTCTTAATTTAAAAATATTTCATCTAATCATTCTCAATAAATCTAAAAAGGTTTTACTATGACACTATCAGCCAGTGTCTCTACAGTACCTTTGAAAGCAACACTACGGAGCTCTAAAAACCATTTATTTTCTTAAGAAAAGATCAGCAATACAAGCAGCTTATATTATCATAACCCATTTGCAAATCGCCTGCTTTTCATTCTCATTGATGTTTAATTAAAATAAATGGATCTGCAATATGTCAGTTGGTGAAACAAAACACGCGCGCGAGACGGAGAGATTGACGTAAACTTGTTGAAAAGAGATGGAAACAGGCCTTTGGGTTTAGAGTCAACTCACACCGAAAGAGCGGCGAAGGGCAGCGAAGTTAACTCGAGGTTCTGTAGTTAAAAGAGTTATAGGATTATCGTCGTGTCGGTGAAACATTTAGTAGCTGAAAAGGGCTGTCGTCGTAAATGACGCATATGAAAGGTTGTGTCGGCGAAATGTCCAAAGGTGAAAGAGCCTGCTGGCGAAACGGAAATAAATGAATCATCCTGTCGACGAACAGTCCAATGGCGAATCGGTCATCGGAGAACGGTTGCTGAATCCGAACGAGGATTGTAGAATGAATTCCCGCGGCGTCGCGGGCATCCTCGCGACTCGTTCGAGTTTCTCATGCTCAAATATTATAGTAATGAAAATAAAGTTAAAATTCATATGACATTGAAACTGCGTTCCGCTTCGCTGCCCTTCGCCGCTCTTTCGGTGTGTGTTAACCTGTTGGAGTTTCCCAATGTGCTGTTATTTCATTATCAAAGCTAAAATGACAGTATAGGCAGGCCGTGTTGGCCCTAGAAAAAAAACATATATGTTGTTTCCCCCTAACTTAACCTTTCGGACATAACTGACATCCCGTGCCTCAGAAAGCAGTGTAGAACCCAGAATGTCTGGCCAGTCTAACCAAGGGGTATCGTGTCGTCCAGTAACAGGGTTGTGAAGGACTGATGGGTACTCGCTTCACGTAAAATTCTATTGTTTAGCTGAATCTGGTTAGGCTGGAAACCGACCCCAACATAGTTGGGTTAAGGCTTGGGAGATGATGATGACCTCCTCCCTGGGGTGTGTCTGTCGCCCGAGGGGCATGGGTCTCGTGTTGCACATGATAACAAATTCGAGACCCTAACCAGACACAAACGTTCAGTTACCTTAAAATCTATCATTGACATTTATGAATAGAGCCATTAAACCAACCTTTATAGATAAAAACCGCCTATAAAACGGGTCTAATTAAGCCTGTTGGTCTAGTGGTTTAGGACCCAGGCCGCTAAGCTGGAGGTGGTCCAGAAACTTTGTCTGTTAAGCATGATTGTTCGTTTTGGGTGTACTAAAAAATTTTCTTTTCGTACTTCTATAAATGCGAAAGTAACTCTGTTTGTCTGTCTGTCTGCCTGTCTGCCTGTCTGTCTGTCTGTCTGTCTATCTGTCTGTCTGTCTCTTCTTCACGCCTAAACCACTGAGCCGATTTGAATGAAATTCGGTACAGATATAGTCTGGGACCCGAGAAAGGACATAGGATAGTTTTCATCCCGGAAATCCCCCGGGAACGGGAACTATCAATCAACGCCGTCGGAGTCGGAGCAAAAGCTAGTAATTAATAACAAAGGCTCTTCCTAGGTTGGAATCGTTACGTTGGATTATTAAAAACCTAGGTATTCGTTAGAATATTTGAGTTGTCCAAGGATATTAATTCATTTCATTATAAAAAAAAACTTTTTTCAAAAAAATAATAACCGCCTTCAAAAACTAAAAACACAAAAATAACCAAAATTTCGGAAGTCTGTGGCAACACAAATTAATTGGCAGAAGAGAAGCCACCGACTTCCGAAATTTTGGTTATTTTTGTGTTTTTAGTTTTTGAAGGCGGATATTATTTTTTTGAAAAAAGTTTTTTATTTTTTACTTTTCAGTGTCATCTCTTCATTTTCATTGATTGACGCATCAGCATGACGAGTAGGTAGTTGTTGTCCTATGTTACACTTCAATGCTGTAAATCGTTGAAGAATTCCCTCGACTGTATATGGTTTCCATCATCAGATCTACTGCAGACCTTCATTACAACCTATATGGGTGCGAAGTTCTCATCAATTTAAATGAATTAAGTACAAACACAAGGTAGCTACTGTAAACCGTTGAAGAGTTCCCTGAACTATCCTTCGTCTTCATCATCAGACCCCTAATACAGTCACAACCCATCTAGGTGTAAAGTTCTTATCAATACAAATTAATCAAGCCCAAACACAAGGTAGCTGCTGTGAATTGTTGAGGAGTTCCCTCGACTGTCTCTCGGCTCCATCATCAGATCTACTCCAGATCTTTATTAAATTGTAGTGCTATAATAAAATACTTATTGAAAAACTTACAAACGCACTAGTCGCCCCTACAATTTTTGAAAGTTCCCCTCGATTTCTCTGGTCTGCTACCTTCAAACCCTGATTTTCTTATGAAAGGACCACCTTGGAAATGTCTTCTTTCCAACAAAAAAAGAATCATCCAAATCGGTTCATAAACGACGAAGTTATCCGCGAACAAACATAAAAAAAGCATATATACGGTCGAATTGAGAAACCTCCTCCTTTTTTTGAAGTCGGTTAAAAACCTCCTCCTTTTTTTGAAGTCGGTTAAAAACCTCCTCCTTTTTTTGAAGTCGGTTAAAAAAGTATTTCAATCGCCATACATAAACACGTCCTAAACCATTGACCTTGAGCCGACACACAAGAAACTACAAATAAATATCACAAAGCAAATGTTTAATAGCATTATAATCAAAAGAAAAGACACCGATACGATTCAGCCTAGTTTCAAACTAACAATAAAAAAGATACGCCGACTCGGTGAACTTTTCAAAGAAAAAACTAAAATAAAGATGTTTATGTATTAGATAAATATACACATGTGTTCTTTAATAGATGGGATGCGTATTGTTAAATGATAGTTGATTATGGTGCTAAATTAGGTGAGAGTTTCTTAAACAATTATGTTTTGGAATCCAAAACATCTGCGATTAGATTGGTACTAGCCGTAGCCCTTAATGTTTACATAAAAAAACAAGAATTTCAACCAATACTACTGGTAGTTCCAGAAAACAACGGGTTTAAATAAAGAACCTTTTTACCTTTATTATATCAGTGTAGTTAACTCCTTCATGACAAACTTTAGTAAAGTACCATTTCAATCACTATCTGATCCAAATATAAATTGAAAACAAATCCAATCTTTACTTCCGTGTACTGAGTAGAATTTCAAAATACGCGACTGATAGAATCAAACTCAAAATTATTAGCAAACGAAAGAGTGTTTTACGTTTTATTATTCAACTAGCTTCTGCCCGCGGCTTCGCTCGCGTTAGAAAGAGACAAAAAGTAGCCTATGTTACTCTCCATCCCTTCAAATATCTCCACTTAAAAAATCACGTCAATCCGTCGCTCCGTTTTGCCGTGAAAGAAAGACAAACAGACAGAGAGACAGACAGACAGACACACTTTCCCATTTATAGTATTAGTATGGATAGATTCTGCCCGCGGCTTTAAATGCGTGGAAGTAGGGTATCTTTTGACATTCAGCAATAGTTTAGCTTTATATCAGGGAAATAAATTTTCATTTTTTAATACACACTGAATGATAGCACAACTGAGAAGTAAAATGGGATAATGTCAGGAAGACGATGATGACGAATCATGTCCCTAGCTTTTTCCCACTTATGCTAAAGTTGGCTTCCATCCTAACCGGATTGAGCTGGATACCAGTGTTTTACGTGAAGCGACTGCCTATCAGACCTCTACAACCAATTACTAGGCGACATGATACCTCTTGGTTAGATTCTGAAAATCTTCAGAGGCAATCATGAACAGCAGGTAACTTCGAATTCTTACCGAGACACAGTTTCTCCTGTTTTTTTTTTTCTCCCGCCCTGGGCGGTGCGATACGGAGTGTCCGACTTTTACTGACAAAAAACCCATCCTTTTTTCTTCGGTTGTCCTTTATTATTCACGCATGATCCGCGCCCCCAACCAATGGTTGAATGTCACCAGCGGGCACCCTTACTACGTGCAGTATGTCCTGGGACCACACATTCCTCAAAAGCAAAGGTATCCACCCAGTGTTTTACTCATCACCAGTGGTCGACAAAACTAAACTACAAAATTATGATCCGCGAAATAGTTGTTGCGGAATGTTTATAATAGTTACAGTGACCCTGGAACATAAAGGGCAATCGAAGGAACATGAGTGGGTTTTAGTCAGTAAAAGTCTGACACGCCCTCCCGTCGCACCCAGGACGGGAGCAGTCATTTGATGATTTCCCACTGACCAAAAAAAACCTGTTTTCCATTCGATGGGTATTTAGTTCGCATGTCAATAGTTTATTTATTTTATGAGCCAATTATAATTATATTAATAGTAAAAAATAAGGTTTTGTTTTATTTACATATTGGAAATGAGAATCGAATACCAATGAATGAATAACCTGCTTCTTCTTGAATAATCTCTCGTCTGGCGGTTTAAAGTAAGAAAACGCACAGAATAATGCGCGCCCCCCATTACAGGCCTGTATGGTCCGGCGAACCATCGGTTCACCACAATAGGCCCTTTCTTACGACGATCGGAGGTAATTAAGCAAGATTCTAGTACCATCATCAGGAAACTAGAAAACCCAAGCTTATCAAAAATATCTCACCCATCGAAACAGGGCTGTTCACCTCCCGCATTATAAATAAACACAACGCTATGTATTTTAATCCGTTGTTTATACATTTTAAAATAAAATTATTATGTTGTGTAGGCGTTGTACTCGTTCCGTTTTACACAATGAAGGTGGGACGTTCTTACGTGAGTCATGTAATAAATAATAATGTTTATGTGTGTGTAATTTCTTTTGTTGCATCTGCGGTCTGTAATTTTTCTGAAATGATGATGCCTTTCTTGATAAAGGATTTAAACCGGGCAGTTAGGTACCAATGTGAGTTATTCAATTAATATTTCACATGTACTTTCTCTTCTAAGTTTTTTTTAGAACACCACTCTTCTTCTTCTTTATGGACCTCCCTCTAAGAAGTTTGGTTTCCGCACATAGTCCTCTGTATGATAAGACCATTGTAAGTGGCCCGCGGTGGCCGCTTTTCCAGCCAGCCCACCTCCCTCCAGAAGATGATCACCTTCCGTAAACTTCTCAGGCCTTCAGGAAGTGACTTTGGACAATCAAGAATTACTTTTCGGTTTTCTTCACGTCTGTACATTCGAGAAGTACATCGACCGTCTCCTCAGTATCCATATAATATTATTATTATTAGTGATTGCTAGGTCGTGATGATGTTTTAGGACACCACTCATGCTTAAGAAAACACGTAAAGTCGTTAGTCCCAGTTGTCATTCGTAGAACTTTGATAGTCTTTACGAGTCCAGCCCGAAAGTCTGACCAGTGTAACTGTTAGAGGTATCGTTGCGCCCAGTAACTGGGCTGTATAGGTCTGACAGGCAGTCGCTTTACGTAAAACACTGATTTTCAGCGAGATTTGGTTAGGCTTAAAGGTAATCCTAACATGACTGAAAAAAAGCTAATCCTCAATGAAGTTGGTCCTGACAGGAAATTGTTAGATGGACATTTTTATTATAAGTATACAGCTTGAGTAGAATTCAAAGCCTGTGCCATTTTCATAGACTATTTCTCTCCTTTCATCTCATAAACCACAGTCATGGTAAACAAAATAATTCATTTTTTCTACACGGATGGACGTTTATTTCTTAATGTAAGATATTACAGTGGAGCTATGGCTTGTAATCATTGTTGGCGTACGTTCTCGTAAATCGTAAACACGTAAACATTGCGAGGTTAGATGTGTTGTAGATTAGATAACCAAAATATAAGGCTAAACCGGGGTTGCGAGATTGTTCGAAAGATTTACCGTGGTCCCGGAACGTAAAGGGCAAATGAAGGAACATGGATGGGTTTTTACCCGCCTACGGCAAAGCTAAAGAAGGGTTATGATTTTGACAGGCTTATGTATGTTCGTCTGTTTGCTCACACCTCGTAAACTACTTATCAGAACTAGGCGCCGCGCCGTGCGGATAAGTCATACAAGTTGTATAAAAAAGTTAAAATTGCGCTAACCACGACAATTTTGGAAGCCATTTTAGATCTAATTATAATAAAGCGAAAAGCTGTTTTTGCGCGTAGAATCAAATAACCCACATATTTATTTAAATGTAATTTTGTTTCAAAATTACATGCTCTCGTGTTTATAACAGGAAGTCTGTAATTCTACCTCTTTCTAGGCATGCGGGGCGGGCGGGCTATTAAGAATATTAATTATCTTTGTAATTACAAAACAGTTAGTTTTCGTAGGAATCATTTATCTTCGTTAAGGCGGTAGAAGTTGAAGGGTTGCAGAATGTGCTGGCATGTCGCGCGAATGCACCCTGACAGATTGACAAAGAGAGACCGCGCCGTGGTGTGACAATCTTGTTACGTTTGTGGGGCTATCGTGGCCAGATATTACACTTGACAGGGATGTTTTGAGGAAAAGGGCTTTTGTTCTGCAGTGTAACATAAATTAGCCTTTAATAAAAGATATAATTTAAATGATCACCAAAAAATCTTTTTGCCTTCCAAAATGGATAAATGATCACCAAATTGCTAGCTTAGGTTAGAACTGTGACCACACAACGCGCGAAGGTGAGCAAGCGTGCCGCGGCAGCGGCCGCCGAGCGCAAGATCTGTTAGTAATTCATATAAAGGTTCAGTTTTCTGTCAAATTCATATAAAAACAAAATTCGATTTATTTCATAATATTTTAGGAAACGTTATTTGATGAATATTTATCCATTTTGGTAACCGTTTAGAATTTTCTTGGTAGTAAAATACGTACTTTTTAGGGAGGTGTTTAAACACAAGCCTTTAATAATAGGCGTCGGAAGAAAGAAGCATAGTATCCCGTACGATGGAGGGGAGGCTAATGAAGTGTAGTTAAAAGCTAGTGTGAGATCCAGTCCAGTCCGATAATTTCAGTTTTTCACCACTCGTGCGAAGCTGGGTCGAATCGCTAGTTAATTAAAAGTTCAGGTTTCCCCTTGACATCTACTTAATACAAAGGATATCTATAATAACGAAAAGCCATCTCTCCTTGCTGTCATGTAAACAGGCCAGTTATTTAGTATTCTGGTGGCGTTCTCCTTGTTACATAGCTGAAGGGTTTTGAATCTTAGTACTATAGGCAAAACGGTGAAATATGGTCGACCGGCCCCGGGAACGCTTTCGGTTGTACATCAGGAAACCTAACAGTAATGTAAGGAGTACGTAATGCAAATTCGATCGATTTTTTAATTTAGAATAGATATCTTTACTAATATTATAAATGCGAAAGTAACTCTGTATGTCTCTTCTTTACGCCTAAACCACAGAACCGATTTGATTGAAATTTGGTACATATATAGTTCGGGACTCGAGAAAGGACATAGGATAGTTTTCAACCCGGAATCCCCCAGGAACGGGAACTATTATTCCACGCGGACAAAGTCGCGGGCAAAAGCTAGTTATTTATATACGTGGAATTGGGTGGACCACGTATGCGGGATGAATGAGGAACAGATGGACACCGAGGAAGGCCTGAGAAAAGCTGGCAGGACGACTTGCAGTATTTCTTGGATGATAGGCAAGATAAGGCAATAGAAGGATAAGAAGACATTTGCACATTAGGACTTTTAAAAAATGGTTGAATATAACGTTTACACGCTTATCTTTTGCTTGTTTTAATGAGGGTTTTTTGGCAGCACGTAGGCGTCGGGTCCGGCTGCGTCGTGATTGGTGAATTTTGACATATCTGTCGGTAAAACGGCATGACATTGACAAATATGTCAAAAATTCACCAATCGTGCTGCAGTTGGACCTGACGCCTTCGTATTGCCATCCAGCGGATTTCTCATATGGAAAAAACCCTCATTAAGAAAACTCTGAAGAAACATCCGAAACAAACGTCAAAGTTTTAAAAATAACCTAAAACAAAGAATCGTGCTATATTCAAAATTGCTTAAAAAAAGTATCGTCCGAAACACCCATCAAAATATAAATAGGTAATGAAATTCCTCTTTCGACCGTACCGGACAAAACACATACTAAGCCCCACTACTTTTACCTGTAGCTATGAAAGGAACTTATATTACAAGTGTGAGAAGCTTTGCTAGCTCAACACGTTATCCAATAGATACCACTCGAATCTTGAGCTCTAAGAGGATTTCGAGATGTTTGCAGTATTAACGTATCTATATCTGTCTGTTATACCACATCTGGCAGTTAATGAATGGAATTTGACGGGCCTGTGGGTCTAGTGGTTTACGCCGACAAAACTCTTCGATAACTGCCCCTTTAGACAAGTGGCATTGTAGAATAGATAGCGAAAACTAATAGATTGTCAAATGTATGGAGATGTCAAATTGTTTAGCGAAAGCTTAGGTCAATTCCATACATTTGACAATCTATTCGTTTTCGTTATCTATTCTACAATGCTACTTGTCTAGGCCCTCTGGTCTCCAATGATCATAATTACTTTAGAAATCGATATATTCTTTGTTTGTTATTGTACAATTCATGAAGAATAAAGATATAGTATAAAGTTGCGTCGCTGATGAGCCCCGTCGGCAAGGAGTCTTGTGGGCGTAAAGTCTTGTCGGAGTAAATTCTTTTCGCAGTTCAGTCTATCGGCGTAGTAGCTGTCTGCGTATAGTCGGACACTCAATAACTTTAGCTTGATACCTGAGAAAAATAACCCTTACAAATGGACAACAAAGTGATTCCATAAGCCTTCCGTTTTTCACTTTGAGGTACGAACCCCAAAAAAAACAGACATCGCCAAACCGAATTGAGCACGTGTATGTGACTATGTGTATGTAATTAGCCTTCTCTGTATGAGAAAAGGTATTTGCCCAGGATCCAGGAATTGACTGGTAAATTTCGTGATGGCCTAGTATTGCATAAGACACCCACCTCTCGTGTAAAAGATTGGACCGGGTCTGAATCCCAAGTACCAAGTACCAATGTGGCTTTTTCAATTTGTTTGTACTTTCTAAAGTTTATCTTGGATATCACTGACAGCCCGTGCCTCGAAAAGCACATAAAGCCGTTGATCCCAGTTGTCATTCATAGAACTTAGACAGTCGTTACGCGTAGTCAGAAGCCAGAAGGCTTGACCAGTCTGGTACCGTGTCATCCAGTAACTGGGTTGCGGAGGTCAGATAGGCAATCGCTTCACGTAATACACAGGTATCCAGCTGAATCCGCTTACGCCGAAAGCCGACCCCAACATGCTTGGGAAAAGGCTAGGAAGATGATGATGAATTATCCCATTTCATTTCAAACCTTATGCTGCAGGTAATATGACTCATCTGTTTTGTTTACCTGCGCCCGCACAATCTCGGTCAATGTTTCTCCATTTATCTATTTCTGTACGTAATGAGTACGACCGACTATGATTCTTATTAACTACTGGTTGTAACAGTTACTTATTACGAAACGTATTTGTGTTGGTAAAGGTGAGAATAGATTGCAGCGAGTTTTAGGTGTGAACGGTAATGGTCTTAATATTGGTTTGGTTCATATCTTGTGTGAGTTTTTTCGACTACTTCTAATCAACAGATTGTTATTAAACTTTGCATCCACATTGAGTTTCTATGACAATACAATATTATGATAATGTAAACTTAGTCTGATGATGAAGTCAGGAGGAGCAATGGAGTTTGGGTTGATTAGGTTGCTTTTTGCGAATTGTTTCTGATTACTTGTTTTTTTTTTTTTTGGGGGGAGTGGGAAATCATCAAATGACTGCTCCCGTCCTGGGTGCGGCGGCAGGGCGTGTCAGATTTTTACTGACTAAAACCCACTCACACGTCACGTAACTACGTGGTCACGGTAACTATTATAAACATTCCGCAACCCCGGCAGGCGTTGACCATGTTGGGCCCCTTCCTCGATTACTTGTATAAACATTTTAGAATGTAGTCGGAAAAAAAGTCACATCCACACAAATATCATAAATGGGAAAGTGTGTGTGTGTGTTTGTCTGTTTGTCCGTCTTTTACGGCAAAACGGAGCGACGGATTGACATATTACTTGCATATGGATGCAATAAAGATATTGAGTATTGAGTATATTTTTTTAAACGGAGATGGGCTGAAGGTATGGAAGTTATGCTCTTTCTAACGCAAGCGACGCCGAGGGCAAAAGCTAGTAAGATTATAAAATCTATAAGATTGGCGTGTTCTTAAAGAGGGCTTTTTTAACTTTCAAAGAGCTGAAACTAGACTGGAGAGAGAAAAACTCTCAGGAAAGCTCGTGAATTTCGACGGAACTAAAACTAAAAGCTAGACTGAATGCTAGACTCAATTAAAGTACACATAGGTACTTAGAGTAAAGTTGCTAGATACATGGATATCTTTGCTTGAACATTTCTGCGGTTACCAGCAATGTTGGGGTCCAATTTTCAATTCCAACTGTTATAGTAATCGATTGAAAGATAATGGAGCTGATTTCCTTATTCATAAATTTAGCTCTATCTATGTTAAGTGCATCTTTCTCATTCTATTTCATTAAGAAAAGGACAAAAGATACATATTGGTTTAGACCTGTCAAAATAGACATCGCCTAAAGAAAATTGGCGTATTTTAAGTCGCTATGTTTTTAATCGTGTCTAAATTATCTATGGAGTGTCTTAGTTTGACAGGACTAATATTTTATCTTCTGTCCTTTTCTTAATGAAATGGAAAGAGAAAGATGCACTGGACTTTAATTTAGTTAGGTTTGTGAAAAGAGTGTGCACCAATGTTTTCAACTGGAGATCGCGATACCTTATTATATTTAAAAATATTTATATTAAGTTACTGTGTCTTAAATTAGCTAGCTGCCAGTGAAAGTTCTGTCAAATTCTGTTTAGCTCTTGTAGAGTTTAACCGGAACAAAAAGACATCCTAAACAAACGTTTAAACAAATATATCTATACTAATATTATAAAGAGGTAAAATTTGTAAGTTTGCATGTAGGGGGTAATCTCTGGAACTCATGATCCAATTCTTAAAATTTTTTCACTGGCAGAAAGCTACATATTATTCCTGAGTGCTATAGGCTATATAATATCACGCTATGTCCCACGGGAGCGAGGCAGTAACCAAAAACCTAACGTAACGCGGGTGAAACCGCGAGGAACAACTAGTTTGCTATAATTGTGTACGGTGGGCAAAGCAGCAGTATCCAGGGCTGTCAGATACAGTTTAAGTTTTCTCAAAAACCCACGGATATTTATTTCTAATAAAAATTTAAACTATTGTAGAAAATGACTAGTTCTTCGTTTAGGTTAAATTTCATTTTTAAATACATTCATCGGTATTCAATAAAACCTCAATTGGATATGACGGCCCTGGGTACTTATCTGCTTTGCCCAATGTACAACACTTATACTTTTATGTGCATTTAGTAAAAATTAGTTATTTGTAAATTACATACAGGTCTTTCAAAGTTATTTATTTGTAAAAATATCTACCGGCGTTTGCGGTTTCCGCTTATTAGTTAAGCCGAAACCGCAAAAGCGTGCCAACCTCCAAAATGGGGGTTATTCCGATCTGTCACCCCGTTTTGGCCCCATGGGTTGGTAAAATACTGAAAATACTGAGATACTTAGCGCCTTACTAATAATCGCTGCATAAAGTTATGACAGGTTTATACGTCAAAAAATGTATGGTTACACAGACTTTATTCATTGCATAAATTTACACAGTGATTATTAGTAAGGGCATTTGTAATTAAATCAATCAAAAGTACTAGGCGCGCAGTAGCGTGAAGAGGTTAATAGAAAATGTGTTCCACACATTGCTAACTGGGATACATATCGAACTTTTTTTCCTATCTGTCACCCGTGGGGACCAAACGGGGTGACAGATCGGAATAATCCCAAAATTAGAAGATCGGGAACAAAATAACAACAAAAAAAAAACCTATCCCAAATCACTTATTACTAAAGCAACGCATCCCCAAAGCATTATCCTATAACCTTTGAAACGAGACAAAAATAAATAATATTCAATTAAGGGCTAAAATTGCGTTCCGGTGTAATTACTCTCATACGGGCATTGTGAGGACAATAAAGAAAGCTTTCAGAGAATTTTGATCTCTATTGTTAGTCACACAAAGGAAATTATTGCAAAAACATGCCAAGGACAAAGGGAGCTTTTATTAAAGAGGATGATGTCACGAGAAAATGTTTGTTCAGAAGGTTAAGACAATCAACTTTTTTTTTCTTGACTTGTAGTATATTGCCACAATTGGGTATTTTTCATTATATTTTTTTTTATTTACTGTAAATTTGGATTTTTAGTTGCTTTGAAACCAATAAAGTTAAGGCTCTAAATTAGTGACGTCATAAGGTGATGTACCCACACAAAATCTTTGGTAGAGTTACGTTTTGAGAGCTCATAAAGAGGGTTTTTTTTGTGTTTGGCTTGCCACTCTCATGAATCGAACCGTCTCAAATCAAAAATTTCAATAGGTCCTCATTAAAACTTTTCACCCGGTATAATTGCGATCATAAGCGACCCCCTAGAGCATAGTAAAATAAGAAGTCAGCTTGTTTTCCATTAAATGATTATTTGGAGGTATGAGAGACAGAGTGTAAAGTCCCCCATCCTCCATTGAAAAGGGAGGATCCTCCGACCAGACGGATGTTGTGTCTGGTGGGCTACTGCCCGACGGTTCTAGTCGGGATTGTTGTACACGTTCTAATGTCGCCGATAACTCACATATCGCGATGCAGGATTGTCAGTTGTAGTTTGCATGTTTGGCGATAGATGTCGCCACAATTATAATAATGAAGATCAAAGTTGTCCTTCTGAAATTTCTTTCATAGCAATATAATGGAAAGCCATTTCAAAATATGTTGTGATAAGTAAAGGATAATGGCGCGTCGGTTAAGTCAATGGGGCGCGCTTTAATACAGTACAACGTCTTAATTTTCTTGTACGTCTTACAGAAATACAAGAGTATATTGCTTACTAATACTAGTTTAAATATTCATTGTCGAATATCTATATGAAGAGTATTGGATAATGGTAAGTCTGTTAAGCTAATGAGGGCTCTTATGCAGTATCACGACTGAGTTTACTGATACTTACAACCTATAAAATCGTGTATTCTATAAGTTCCAGCAAATTCAAAGTACCATTAAATTATTACGTCATATTTTTACTTGTTACTATTCGTAGAACTCCAATTTTGCAAGAAATTGCCCAGCGGTAATGGAAGTGGATTGGCCACACTCTCCGTAGGTAGGAAAGATGGTAAAGCTGCTGAAATCGCCTTTGAGTGGCAACCGGAGGGTAGGCGAAGACGCGGACGGCCAGTACACACGTGGAGGAGATCGGTGGACAAGGAGCTCATGAAGGAAGAACTTAAATGGGAAGACGCTCGAAGAATCTCGCGGGACCGGCCAGCTTGGAGAAAACTTGTTGGGCCCTCTGTACCAGCGGGGTGCCTTAGGACCACAACAACTATTGGAAGAGATTTGTCGAGATATTTTTTGGTTTCTTACATTATATTTTTAATACTTAAAAATAATATATATACAGAGGCATTTTTCATACATTTTTCATACTTGAAAAAATCAATGTGTATTTTTGATCACCCTCATTATTCTACGTTTTTGATTACTGCGATGCTCCCGTAAGCCATAGCGTGATGTTGTGTACTCAATATGTTATTCTGATGTATAAGCTATAGGTATTATTTTAAAGTTTCATCAAAATACAGTATAGTTTCTGCAAGAAAGATAAAAAACATCCTCATACAATAATTTTAGTTAAATGTTTTTTCAAATACGGTCCTGATTTATAAGTAACTAGCTGTCCCCCGCGGTTTCACACGCGTTATAACAGATTTTTGGTTACTAAAAAAAAAGTATTCTATGTCCGTCCCCTGGTTCTAGGCTACCTCCCCATCAATTTTCAGCCAAATCGGTTCTGCCGTTTTTGAGTTATAAAATGTGTAACTAACACGATTTTCTTTTATAAGGGGTAATTCATCCAGAACATTTATCTAAGTACTGAGTATCTATTTATACAATACTAGCTTCTGCCCGCGGCTTCGCTCGCGTCAGAAAGAGACAAAAAGTAGCCTATGTTACTCTCCATCCCTTCAACTATCTCCACTTAAAAAATCACGTCAATCCGTCGCTCCGTTTTGCCGTGACAGAAAGACAAACAGACAGACAGACAGACAGACACACTTTCCCATTTATATTATTAGTATGGATTATAATTATACACAATATTTACAAACTAAAACTAAATTAAAAACCCTAGAATTAAAATAAAATGGCATCAAAAAACTCCTCCGCATCGCTGTCAACCAGTAAAGTGCCCAAGAGGCTGGCAGCATTGCCACGTTGGATGGCAATGCTAAGCCTCTGGCCAAAATAAAAGCCAGCCTTTGGGTCACGAGAAGAGTCAACTAGTCTTTTTGACATCTTTTTTCTTTTATAAGTATATGTATAATATTATAGTCGTGATGGCCCAGTGGATAAGGCGCCCGCCTCTCGTGTAAGAGGTTGTGGGTTCGAATCCGGGCAAGTACCAATGTGACTTTTCAAATTCATATGTACTTTCTAAAGTTTATCTTAGACATCACTGACATCCCGTGCCTCGGAAAGCACGTAAAGCCGTTGGTCCCGGTTGTCATTCGTAGAACTTTGAGAGTCGTTACTGGTTAGCCAGAAACTATGACCAGTCTAACCAAGAGGTATCGTGTCGCCCAGTTACTGGGTTGTGGAGGTCAGGTAGGCAGTCGCTCCACGTAAAACACCGGTATCCAGCTGAATCCGGTTAGGCTGGCAGCCGACCCCAACACCGTTGGGAAAAGGCTAGGGAGAAGAAGTATATGTATGTATATAGATAGATTATACTTTATGCTGTATGCAAGTTATAACCTGCAGGAGCTCAGCAGTAACCAAATACGTGAGTAAAACCATAGAAGACAGCTAGTACGGTATAAAAACGCGTTTCTACTCATAACATAACATTTTTATTACATAGCAGTATGTATTTATTATTATATTATTACATATGAGCGGTTTGATAGCCCATTCGGCGCAGGTGACTCTGATATTGGATATAAGCAAGGATTAAGTGCGACATGTTGGCTGGTTTTTGGAGTTTCATGGGATATTATTGGGTTTTACGGGATATATTCGTGTGTGGCCTATGTGCTGCCTTTTTATCGATGATAAATCTATACAAGGATGTATATAATAAATCAGTAAATAATTCATGTCTGTACATTTTAAATAAAGAGTGTTAAAAGAGTAATAAAATACATTTTTTACGATTTTGTATGAAAAGTACGCGTCCTTTCAGCTTTCCGGGTCCGTTCAGCTTTTGTATACAATCATTGTTTGCGTATCGCGTCTGTACCGCTACAAACGCGCGTCGACGGCGCGTTTAAAAAACGTGGTGTGCAAAGGCCCTTAGACCTATTCCGCAACCCACCTCGAAATCCGTTGTGCAGTTGTAAAGGTCTAGCATACATGAGAACAAACAGCTGAAAGCTTTGTTTTATACTAAGTAGTGATATAATAGCATATTATTATTTTTATCTCCTTTCTAGCCTGTAAATATCATAATGAGGTTGAAAAGTTACAGGCCAGATTTTAAAGCCGTCCGTGAATAAAAGCGAATTGAATTTTACGTTTCATAATTACTCTGCAGCTGCACTGAAATTAAACAGGTGTAATCACAAGATCAATGCAAAAATAATTTCTGAGAGCGAAATGTGGGTGCACTGGACAAAAAAGGTTTTCTTGATTTGGTTACCTTGCCTTGCTTAGGTTTGATTTAAATTCTGGCTGAAATAAAGCTATAAACTAAATGTTCAAAAGAGCGTCAGTCATCCCAGTCTTGTAGTTCGCATTCAACCGCCCTCCGCCAACTTCTTTACTTCGTCGGGTTAGCCACAGGTCTTGCTTAAGGCATGATAGTATGCCTCACTACACTAAGTTTGCTCAAACATAGTCTCCGCACTGAAATATATGACTTACTATACTATACTGATTCACCGTCACCGTACTTATTATGTTGGCTTATCAATTAATACGCCAAGGGTTATGCTTTTTGGGCGTATGTATGTCTCACTCTATGGCACGCGCTCTACATTTTTTCATTGAGCGAAATCATTATATCCACAAAAACTATATTTCCTAAAGCTGGTTTTATTTAATACAGGTGTAATATTGAATGAAGTTTAACTTCCAATCATAATTAAAATAATTCCCAAAACACGTTTCTTTTACTCGATAATTTATATTCAGAAGCCACGTAAACATAATACTTATATGTATATTTATTATCTCTTGTTATTATTGCGAAGATTGCGTAAATAAATATAGATAAGGTGTTTATAATAAATAAATAAATAAATGGTGCCAATTCGGGCTCAAGTATTTTGAAAGACCAGTAGTTGTATTAGGAAAGTGTATCTGCAAGCTAAACGAGAGCTAAAGCTGGTTTAAAAAGGCGTAATTTTGTCTACAGTTTATCTTTCAAATCATAATTAAAATAACGGTATTCTCTTGTTTCCCATAATATTATTTGTCCTATTTTTATTTTCCATAATCGTCCCTGCTCATAATATTCACTTGCACTAATTTCATTTATACTAACAACGCGTGTCATAACAATTTACTTGTCATAACTTTCATTTGCCATAAAATACAAATACAAATACAAAATCTTTATTGCAACAACAAGTGTACACATTTCATTTGCGAGCCCTGTTTCCATAATAAAATGATTTTCCATAATAACATATGCCATAATAATTAGTTTCCATAAGTAATACATTCCATAATCGACACTTGGCATAAGCAACATTTGATATAATTTATAAAAAATTATACCATCAATAAGTATAGTTAACACCCCGACTAGTAGGCCTAACCAAATTTAACATGCTGTGCTTGTTTGTCCTACCCCTAGAGTGTTATTTAAAATCGCGTAGGCGCGTAGGAGCGAGGCGGCCCGCAGCGCCGGAGCCGTGACGGAAACCCTGCCTGCTGCATGTTTCATGCTCGCTTGAATGCTGCATGCTGTATGCTTGCTTGCATGCTTCATAATAATAATAATAATAATAACCCTGCCTTTTTATCCGTGTATGGCAAGCATTGGTTAGGCAGGGGCCATAGCCATTCAATAGTTTCAGATAAGTAATCCATCTTAGCAACCCAAACCCATAGTCCAATACTTTCTTTATTCCATGACCTGCAATAGACCACCACCAACCGGGGATTGACCTTAGGTGCACTTGAGTGGTGCATATAGGGATAATCGCCGGTTGGTGTCCCACTTCATATTATAAAACTTTATTTAAGGGGCCTCTGCGAGTTGGCTTCGGCCCCTCGTATGCCTTCCAAAGGTCCGGGACCCCAGGGTCCCGAGATACAAAAATGTAAAAAAAATAAATAATAATAATAAAATAATAATAATAAAATCTTTATTTCACAAGAAGTGGTTACAATTATATTTGAAGTCCCTGACTCTTGTGCTAGGTTATATACCTGTGTGACAAGAGCCAGTGCCCTCTCCCAGAATTAGACATTACTGAGTCTTGTGCAATATAATTTAAACAAAAATATTCTAGACTAAAATAACCAAAAAAAAAAGAGTAAAAGTAAAAACAAGAAACGGTTAGAGGTTGTGTGTGTGACTGGGTGTGTGTGTGTGTGCTTGTGTGTGTAAGGATGTGTGTGTGTGTGTGTATGTGTTAGCCTGTGTATGTATATGTGAGTGTGAATTGAATGATCAGGAAGGTTTTTTAACAAAGTTACGAAGTAGAAATTATAACTTTTTCTGTGTCGCCATAGTTCAGCAACAGTAGCCAAGGCTTGAGGATTTGCTTGATTTTATGCGGGGTCAGTTTATAAATACTAAGGTTTTTGTGTATTTTGTTGTACATCTGTGAGCTTTGAGCACGATAGTGTCGTCGTGCCAGTGCAGTACGACAATAGACCGATTCACATATTGGGAATCCAGTCCGCCGATTGCATAAATTGGTATCCAGAGGCATTGTTGAATGCCGGCGCAAGACAGTGCGGAGGATGTACAGTTGTCTAACCGTAAGAACTTGGGCTTCTGAGTACAACCGGGCCGTAGAGTAGTCTCTTTGACGAAAATACATAACTTTAAGAACTGCCCGCTGAGCTCGTTCCACCCGAAGCATTACGGTTTTGAAAGTCCCGCCCCAGACCGGGATGCAATAGGAGATGATCGATTCACATAGTGAACGGTACACTAGTAAAGCTGTTTCAATGTCCGCCGCATGTCTGAGCTCTTTAAATAAATAAATTAGTTTTCGAAGCCGGGTGCATAGAGTATCCGTATGGGAGCGCCAATCTAGTCTCTCGTCGATATAGACACCCAAATATTTAATATTGTTAACCAAATCAAGACAGTTGCAGTTGCACGAGGAGTCGTCGTTACAAGTGTGTGCTATAATTTTACCAGAGTTCGTTGATGGTTTAACTGAATTTGGAGGTTTAAACTGGATTACTTTGGTCTTCGATATGTTAAGCGTCAGTAGGTTAGAGGAAAGCCAGTCCATAATGGTTCGCAACGCAAGCTCAGTGCTTTGTTTAGCTCTGTCCCAGGTCTCATCAGATATCAATAGAGCTGTGTCGTCGGCGTAAGTGAAAATGTTACAATGAGAGAGAGAGAGTTGACATAGGTCATTAATATATATTTGAAAAAGTGTGGGTTTATGCTTGCTTGCTTGCTGCATGCTTGCTTGCATGCTGCATGCTTGCTAGTTTGCTGCACGCATGCTGTATGCTTGCTTGCATGCTGTAAGCTTGCTTGCATGCTGTATGCTTGCTTGCTTGCTTCATGCAGTATACTTGCTTGCTTCATGCAGTATACATTGTAATATGAGTATTATTAAGATAATATTATGGTAAATAAATGTTATGGATAATCACATTATTGAAAATGAAAAGTATGGCAAACAAAATTATGGATTTTAATTATTATGGCATTTGATCGATTATGAATAATGAAATTATGGAAAATAATATTATATCATTTCATGATTATGGCAAATGAAACGTTATGTCAAATGAAATTATGGCATATTAAATTATGGCAAACATTAGTAAACCTAAAATAACACCGAAACACGCTTCAGCAGCTACTTCAATATAATATTATTATGTAAATTTATTATCTGTTGTTATTATTGCGAAGATTACGTAAATATAGATAAGATGTTTATAGGTCAACCGATGGACTGTATGTTGTGCAGGTCAGTCGGATAATATATCTAGGTACCAGTGTGGTATAGGTCGCACTATATGACTAGACTAATAAGTATACAATGTGTAACTGAATTAATGCACTTTGAGAAAATAGGTTGTTCAGAATCTTTTACTGAATCGATTTTTGTATTTTTTAATATAGGTAATATTTTATCCCAAAAATAATTAAAACTACGTCACACTTCCGCTGTACAGTCAAAACAAACTAAAATGGATGAAATACCTACTACGCTAGACCCTTATGCAAGTGCGACTGTGTGTATGCGTAGATTTGTAATGTGACTATAATTTTCTCCCACAATCTGTACAACTAATTTATAAAAAAACAGTGTTTTAAACATAATAATAAAAATTCAGTGTATGTATTATGATTATAACATAATATTCTAATTGGGGTGTCTGGTGGTGTGCGTTTATTCCGGGACATGTTGTAGATATTGAAAATATTGTCTGGACTTTAAAGGTCATAGCTCATTAGAGCCACCCGGCAGCCACTCCGCACCGACTCGCCTCCTGCGGCTAGTATTCTTTATATGGACTTGTATGGGCGGGCATGCGCTCACTATATCAACTCCGTACCGGCACCGGATCGCGTCGGTTATAAGGCGAGTCGGTACGGAGTGGCTGCCGGGTGGCTGTAAGGAGCTATGACCTTAAAAGAGACGATAATCCCTGAGTTTGTTTCGGCGTTTCTTCTCAGAGGTAGTCAGGAAATGCCGGCTTTGGTAGCTGTATTTCTGTTGCATGTTATTGCCACCAACTTTCGAAATTGCAGTTAGGTTTTTTGATTGTTTTATATTTTTTTTATTACTCTTTTTTTTTATAAAGGCCTACGTCACTCCCACATCTGAGACGAATTAAATGACACCTCATATTATTATGTCAAAATCCGTTAAATGGTTTAGGCTGTAGAGCATACATAGACACATACGCTCGCAAAACATAACCCTCGTTTCGGCAGTCGGATAAAAGTAACAAATACTTTTATTAATATTAAATACCTAACTTAGTACTTACCTACAACTTTCAAATAAATAAAGATATTAAAATCAGTTTTTCATAAGCATGCACTTAAATCACAAGCGTAAAGCTATGAAAAATGAACTTTAGTACTAAAAGCTTTATTTATTGGCAAATAACTACATACTACATGCTGCCAACTTTACGGGCACACGATCGCTTTTTAAACTTGAACATGTTTTATTTGGTTATGTTGGTATTATTGGTAACAGGATTTCAGTGTTTTGGTTTACTTCTGTCAGATGAACGGATGACCTTGTAAAGGTCGCAGGGAACCGTTGGTTGCAGGCGGCAGAGAACCGCATGCGGTGGAAAAAGTTGGGTGAGGCCTATGTCCAGCAATGGACGCTTAAGGGCTCATGATGATGGCCCAAAAGAGAAAGAAACTGTTGGTCCCAGTCATTCGTAAATAAAGTCGTTATGAATATTTATGTGTGCCAGTAATAAGGCCAAGTGGTATCGTGTTACCCAGTGACTGGGTAATGGAAGCCTGATAGGCAATCGCTCCATGTAACACACTGGTATTCAGCTGAATTTGGTTTGACTAGAATCCTTTTGAACGACGACAAAGCGACACCCGGCTGTCGCGCTTCTATTGTCTTTCAATTACGTCTCGAATCACCTTAAATCACATGTGTTCGAAGGTTTTACATAGTTGGGAAAATTCAGGGGAGATACTAACCCTTTACTGCATGATTTTTTATTTAAGTTTGAAAAAAATATATGTATATGGTAGGAAACACTAAATAAATGGACACGTGTTTCAGGATTTTTCATTTTATTGAGTAGTTTTAGAAAAAAAAAACACTTTTCCACTTTGGATCATTTTTGGTACATTGAGCAGAAAATTAAGTTTAACACTTTTACTTTGGATCACATTTGGTACATTGAGCAAAAATCAATATAATCCATATCGCAAATTTCCTGTAAATAGATGTTCGATTAAATAAGCATAAAACCACGTAAATAACAAAATAAGACGGTACATCACAAAACAAGCTAAGCAAATTTACATAGCATTGGTGCATGTTGGCACTAATATGGTAAGTACAAAGGAAGAAAGAATATTCTGCATGTTGTACCAAATTTGTTCCATTCAGTCAGAACCACCTAAAACTAATTATTATTTGATAAAACAATAAAAACTTACCTAATTATCAATATTTAGATTACTTTCTTTCCTGTAGTATTTATTTTCAAGCACTATCACGGAGATTTGTATTTTTTACACAATTTTGTAAATCAACAACTTGCTGCGGACCTGTTAGTACTTGTTACCTGACTTTGACGAAGAAAGTAGTTCACACAATTTGCTCATAGATGGCGGTTTTATAAATAAAATGAAGCTCGTATGGGACGAATTTGACACAGTATGCATAAAACAAGGAATAATGACTCATCGCGTAATAATTGTTGTAGTTTGGAACTTAAAAATATTTAGGATAATATGGTTTGATTCACTTATGAACCACAATGCGGTAAAGGGCTAATGTTGGTAACACAATTCTTCGGAGCAGTAGCACCGAAAATATTTTTTTAGATTGGTAACAAGATCACCAGACTCTAAAGAGTTTGTCAAAGGTAGTCGACCTTTAAGTTAAAACTGAGAAGTCCCAAATGCCTGTAAATTAACCTTTTTGACCGTCGTTTCTCTTTCTTTATTTATATAAAGGCAACCGTCATTTGTTAGGGGACACTAACATTTTCAGGAGTATTGATGTGTAGTTAACACTAGTGCCGATTCTCTTGTTTACAAACTAAACTAAAATTAAGTTCAGAGCATCTTTCTATTTATATTTTACTAGCTTTTGCCCGCGGCTTCGCTCGCGTTAGAAAGAGCCAAAAAGTAGCCTATGTTACTCTCCATCCCTTCAACTATCTCCACTTAAAAAATCACATCAATTCGTCGCTCCGCGTTTTGCCGTGAAAGAAAGACAAACAGACAGACAGACAGACACACTTTCCCATTTATAATATTGGGGTATTCCTCGGAGCGCTCCTGTTTTGAAGCGCTCCTAACGAAGCGCTCCCAAAATATTCCGCCAAGCGCTCCTGTTGGGAGCGCTTAGAAAATCAAACTAAAAATATTATTATTTCATTCCTTGAAGCGCTCCTATGACGTGACGATACCATAGGGCAGAGCATGAAGGATTTGTAAGAAACGATATCGATATCGACGTTTTAAAGTTCAACTATCATAATTGTTAATTTTTTTAAAACTACTAGGGAAGCATAAATGAACTGGAACTACGTACTTTAGTGACACAAGCAAGACACTACCCGCTGTTGTAACCCTGCTTCCCAGTTTTATCCTAGAGAGTTGCGTGGTCTCGTGGTCGCGTTACCAAGTGATTCCGAATGCAGCCGAGCATTTCCGGAACTAGTTTACATCGAATACGCATTTTTTTGTCTTCTAAACTTATTAGTTGCGAGTGCGCCTACGTCACATGAAGTTGTATACTAAGAAAAGTTTGTTTTATTAAAAAATTGGCGAAAAGTGAAAAGTTTGTTTTAATTTGTGATCAATCTATGGCACGTATTGCTGGGATGAATATGAAAGAAAGAAATAACATGTAAGTTAATTATTAAAACTATATTATTATAATATACAAGTTGAGTAGAATCGCATAAAGAATTACTTCTAGTTCATTTCTGTTTTCCTGATAGCTATAGGTTATGTACTGTTATATATCCATAACTACATTTTAGTCATAAACAATTACTAAATAATAAGATCGTTATAGTGAATAATAACAAAATAATTTTAGACTTTAATCGTTGGTGTACAATTTATAAGAGATCATTTAGGTGCCTCCTCGCAATTTCTGCCACCCTGGTCTCTAATCGTTATTGTACAATTTATATGAGATCATTTAGGTGCCTCCTGGCAATTTCTGCCACCCTGGTACTTTTCATCAAAGCTTTTATTTTTACTATTCAGTTATTCTAGCTATTTCTAGTTTTAATATAAGCAACTAGTAGCCGTCGAAATGTTTATCGATATAATTTGTTACGAACACTTCATGCTCTTCTCTATGTTTCGTCATAGGAGCGCTTCGAGGAATGAAATAATAATATTTTTAGTTTGATTTTCTAAGCGCTCCCAACAGGAGCGCTTGGCGGAATATTTTAGGAGCGCTTCGTTAGGAGCGCTTCAAAACAGGAGCGCTCCGAGGAATACCCCATAATATTAGTATGGATTAAAAAAAGGACATAAGATAAAATATTAGTTTAATCCAGTTAATTTAAGATTGTTTTGATTGAAAACAATATGGCGGAACACTATGTTATTTATTTAAGAGTTTGCGCTGTTTAAAAAATTTAATGAGTTCAGTAGTTATTGCGTATAAGTTTAACAAATATCCATACATCCACACAAACTTTGACATTTATAATATTAGTAATTTAGCAGAAAACCCAAAACCACACCCTGCAAATATGAGCATTTTTTTCAATTAAGTTCAATTTTATTCAATTAAAACTCAAGTTAAAACCAAATTCAAACTGATATAATTGTCATTTATCACTAAATTGAAATCATTACAATTGATTGAACAATTATAGCACAAAATATGAATTCGGTTCAATTAAGCGAACGTGAGGACATTTTAACGAAATTGCATTGAAACGAATAAATTGTCGAATACATAAAAGGTTCGTTCATTTGGAAATAATTGTTCAACTATTCGTACAATTTGAAATAGAGTAATTGAATCAATTATCTTGACTACTAGTTTTTGACCCCGACCCCGCATAAAGAGTGGTGTTATGTTTGACCGATGTGTGAACGGGTGAACCTCGGGGTTGCGGAATGTTTATCATAGCTGTTACCGTGACCCTGGAACATAAAGGGCAATCGAAGGAACATGAGTGGGTTTTAGTCAGTAAGAGTCTGACACGCCCTCCCGCCGCACCCAGGACGGGAGCAGTCATTGGATGATAAAAAAACTGGTGAACCGATAAGGATGCCGTTTAATTTGCAAGCTTTGAAAACTTTTACTTTAAACTAGTCCTCCCTCCCAAATCACATAATCTATTCATGAACTCCAAATTGAAACTCGTCTCATAATTAGAAATCCCTAAGCATTTACAGACAGAAAACGGGAACCATTTCAAAACTACGTAAAGAAGATTACTCAACTTCATAATAATAATCAATCCACAAGATCTTCACAAGTCAACAGTACTTCACTAAACAATGGTCCTCCTAACTGCGGAACCCTAAACGAGTTATTAACGAGCACCCTTTATTACCGACTTCACAAAAAGGAGGAGGTACTATGTTCGGCTGTTTGTATGTTTTTTTTTTTTTTTTTTTGTAGGTTTGTTCATCGATTACTCCGTCAATTGTCAACGGATTTTCAAAATTCTTTTTTTGTTCGAAAGCAGATAGTTCTGAGGTGGTCCCATTGTCACCAAGTTAGGATCTGATGATGGAATCTTAGAGAAATCGAAGGCAACCCTCAAATTTTATAGGCTCACTTATTGTTTTTCGCATATTTTATGAAGTATCTTGTGTATTTGCGTATGGTTGTCACCATCTCAGTTAGCTGAGCTGATGATGGAAGGTACAACTCCTTAACAGTAAGAAGTTACTCGAACAGGCAAGGACTGTTTTAGTAAATTGTTTTGATGTTTGATAGGGCATTTGCCACATTTGGGCTCATAATCATCAAGTCATGACCTGATGCTGCAGTCAGGATGGTCTGCAGAGTACCTAACTCCTCGACAAATAACAGCAGATATATCGTGTTTAGGCTCATTGAAAAGGACTCGATGTGTGGATAAACGTACTGTTGATGAGGAACACCGAAGTACATAGAGACCTGATGCTGAAGCCAGGAGCATCAGAAAAAGTACAAACCTTGAAATTACAGCACAGTAGTCGTGTTTGGGCTCATTTTTAACAGGACTAAACTTTAACTCGACACTAAAAAGTAAAAAATAAAAAACTTTTTACAAAAAAAAATAACCGACTTCAAAAAGTAAAAACTTAA
Source organism: Athetis lepigone (assembly GCA_033675125.1). Lineage (NCBI taxonomy): Eukaryota > Metazoa > Arthropoda > Insecta > Lepidoptera > Noctuidae > Athetis > Athetis lepigone. Next base: position 97,284 of record CM066241.1, read on the forward strand.
AAATAACTTAAATTTCGGAAGTCGGTGGCAACACAAATTGACTGGCAGAAGAAAAGACACCGACTTCCGAAATTTAAGTTATTTTTAAGTTTTTACTTTTTGAAGTCGGTTATTTTTTTTTGTAAAAAGTTTTTTTCTTTGTTTCCCTAATTAATACGACAGCGGTCAGAAACAATTAGAAGCAAGTTTAATTTAGCAGTAATTTCAGGGTTGTTTCCGATGATTTATGATTGGCTGGTCAGTGGTCAGTTTATAGAGGCACTGGAATAACTTTGGCTGCTAGATAGGGATGACGACAGCATAAAAAAAATGGCATTCTGTTTAGTCCGTCTTATAGATCGGCCAAAAATACGGGACACGTATTTTTTGCTTCATCAAAATAATAAAAAAATACAAAGATAAAGAGCAACAAAGTTCGGGAGTGGGGGCATAGTGGGGGCTTTTGACGCCACCGTAATGCAAAAATTGTATCTGATCGTGAAATCGCGCACAACTTCAACGCACTGTATCGTCGTCATTTTTCGTTTACGAGAAAAAAGAAAAAATACGTGTCCAAAATTTTTTAATAATCTCAATGACGGACTAATTACTTTTTTTTCGTCGTCTCGCCTCTAGTGTGGCGGGATTGTCGCACAAAAAATGTCAATGAAATCTTGGGGAACTTCGGCTTCTAAGATACTGTAGGTTTCTGTCAGATGTTTCGACTTTAAACCATGACACTTAGCCTAGTACTATTTGGTTATTTATGTCCAAATAAACGATAGAATTAGTATTTTTTTTATGCCAAGGGCTGTTTTTATTTCACACTTTTGTATGACCATCAAAAGTTAATGATCTGATGGGATTCATAAACTTGATTTTTACTTTTCACGTGCTTGTAACTATTTCAAGTCAGAAGCGAAAGCTGTCATACACAAAAATAGTCAGTACTATAAACATTGCGCTATAAATACCTAAGTACATAAATTAAGTACTAGAACAAATATATATTATAAATACACGACACGTACACTTGAATCAACCCGCTGTCTGATGTGATAGTACTTGAAAATAATGTTATGGTGTAAGGCATGAGCGGTAGCGGGCAATGATGATCGCGGTACGAAGGTCAAAATTGAGGCAATTTATTTCTTCCACTTACAACATTAAATTAAAATTGGATTAACACTTTTTAACAATAATAAGGAATGTTGATATGGGTGCATAAGTCACTTGTTGTATGTTTAAAAGTATTTAAATCTACACTATTTTAGCAGGATTAGTGAATACTATATTATTATTATTACAAGATTTTTTTTAACATTGTAAAATTGTTGGCAAAAATGTTTGAGGTCTTTATTCTTCATTAGGATAATTATAGAATATGGTTGAGGTTATAATTCAAATAATAATACCAGCTAATTACTGCACCGCTGCAGGGCAAAGGCTTCTTCTTATACAGAGAAAGCCCGAGCATTGATCGAGATTGGCTATGCCGGACTTATATTCACTACAATTCCAGGTTTCCTCTCTATGTTTTCGTTTACCGTCGGTGAACATAAACAAAAAATCGCAAGTCGCTCCGCTCGAACCTTGGACCACTACAGAATAGTTTCTATTATATAAATATAATTCATTACTCACGATCGGCTGCGCTGTAATGAATCAATTTTGCACTATTTATTTATGTTTATTCATATCGATTTTATGATCGATTTTACTGACGTGGATATTTTGAACCGAACAATATTTAGTAACGATCATTTGTATTGATGAAAAAAATCGACAAAATATAATATGTTGAATGTATATTATGTAGGTAGTTTGTTTAAAATGTGTTCGCTTGAAATTTCTCCTACGTAATGTGAGCGATTACAAACATACAAACTCACATACTTACCACCACAAGACTCGGAACGATACCACAGATTACTAAATAGTTACACAGATTACTAAATAGTTACACAGATTACTAAATAGTTAATGACGATACGTATAAGTAATACAAAGATTTGTGTTGTGCGAGAATCAAACCTGCGACATCCGGCAGATCTTTTTTTTGGGGGATTTGTGGGAAATCATCAAATGACTTCTCGCGTCCTTCGTATCAGACTTTTACTGATTAAAACCCACTCATGTTCCTTCGGTTGCCCTTTATGTTTTGGGGTCACGGTAACTACTATAACCATTCCGCAACCCCGGCAGTCCGAAACACCCCTCAAAATTATAAATGTTAATGAAACTCCTGTTTCGAAGTAAGACACCCGCAAAACAGAGACACAATACTTTTGAACCTTGCTACGACCAAGCGACAGCCGGCTGTCGCGCTGCTATTGTCTTTCTATTGTCTTGAATCACGTGTGTTCGAAGATAGTTTTCATTAATATGGCATACACAGGTAAAGTCAAAAGAACAACAACCAATATTACCACACATACAAGTACCAGTCTACTCCTATCTTCCACCAAACCTATTGTTGGCTTACATGAAACAGGGCCGCGTTATCAGTGACTTAGCTTTGTTGATAGCTAATGACGCGCGCAGATGTTGCTGATAACGATAGCGGTGGCTGTGTGGGGATGCTGAACTTCTGATATTGGTGCTGATTTCCTTGTTCACAAACTTAACTTCATTTAAGTTAAATGCATCTTTCTCTTTCCATTTCTTAAAGAAAAGGACAGAAGATACATTTTAGTTTAATCCTGTCTTATTAGACAGCGCCTGAAGAAAATTGACGTATATTTAGACGCCATGTTTTTAAATCGCGTCTAAATTATCTATGGAGTGTCTTAATTTGACAGGACTAAACTAATGTTTTATCTTCTGTCCTTTTCTTACTTAAATGGTAAGAGAATGATGCACTTTACTTAAATTTACGTTAGTTTGTGAATAAGAGAATAGGAGACTAGCTTACCTTGTTCCTTACTGTATAACATTATTTGAGGTTTAATAGAAACTCAAGACACGTGTTATTTCTGGTCTCTTAAAAACATTTACAGGTTGCTAAAATGATTTTTAAATATTTTGCGAGATGCTCAACATCAAAGCTCATTTTTTTTTTGTAAATTAGGGCGTCCTTCTTCTCTTAGAAAGGGTCTAAAAGTTAAACGCCTGATTCGAAAAATATAGAGACCTAACTTGTAAAATGTGTTTTCTTGGAAAAAATCGTACAAAAAATAATGAAATAAGAAGTAAATATGTAAAGTATTAAAAATATTTTTTTTACAATTAAGAGCTGGGTACGGAACCCTATTCAATGCGTTGTCTGACACGCAGCTGGCCAAATTTTTATTTTAACACAGAGCTTTGTTAAATATGGTAACCGCACTACAAGGAGTTTTTAAATATACACATACCTACACTATTTAAATATAAAATAGTAAACTAACTGATTGTTAAAATATCTAGACGTACGGCGGGATACCACCCTTTCTTGGTCGATATTCCTCGTATCCGCACTCGCTCGAATACTTTTATTAAGCGCACCGCAAAAGAATGGAATTCCCTGCCAGCGTCTGTGTTCCCAAATGCATATAACCCGGATGTATTCAAGAGACGAGTGCATAAGCATCTTTTGGGTGAGCTCGCTCCATCGTAGGCCCCGTCTATGCCCTCGGGCTAGTCTGGGACCAAGAGCAAGCCCATATGTAATAAAAAAAAAATATCAACGCACAGCCCAAACCGCTGGATGTAGAGACATGAAACTTGAAGGGTATTTTCTTGATGAGTAAGTAAGTCTCCACTAAGAAAGGATTTTTAGAAGTTCTACCTCTAAAGGTAAAAAAAACTTAAAATTTCGGAAGTCGGTGGCTTCTCTTCTGCCAGTCAATTTATCTGAATTTGTGTTGCCACCGACTTCCGAAATTTTAGTTATTTTTGGGTTTTTAGTTTTTGAAGGCGGTTATTATTTTTTTGAAAAAAGTTTTTTATTTTTACTTTTTAGTGTCGAGTCTAACTATGTTGGACTGTGTATGACATTTTTCAAAGTAATTTATTTTCAAAATAAAACTACTTATCCATACTAATATTATAAATGGGAAAGTGTGTCTGTCTGTCTGTCTGTTTGTCTTTCTTTCACGGCAAAACGGAGCGACGGATTGACGTGATTTTTTAAGTGGAGATAGTTGAAGGGATGGAGAGTAACATAGGCTACTTTTTGTCTCTTTCTAACGCGAGCGAAGCCGCGGGCAGAAGCTAGTAATCTTATAAAACGAAAAATAGAAATTGAAGTTACGCACATTTAATATTATAAAGCGGAAGAGTTTGTTTGTTTAAACGCGCTAATCTCAGGAACTACTGGTCTGATTTGAAATATTCTTTTTTTGTTGGATAGTCCATTTATAGAGAAAGGCTTTAGGCTATTTAACATCACGGTAAGACCTACGGGAGCGAAGTAGTAAACGAAGATGCGGGTGAAACCGCGGGGGAAAGCTAGTAATAACATAATATCGTCAATGTATATTTCGTCGTTTTTTTTTTTGTTTTTGATGATTTTTTCAAGAAGCACTAAACCGATCGCCACAAAATTTATATGCGACCACCTCTGAATCATGACTTCAAGAACAAGAACCATCAAAATCTGTTCACAATTGACGGAGATATCGCGTAACAAACATACAAAAAAAAAACTCCTTTTTGAAGTCGGTTAAACATTAGATGAAAGTTCAACACACGCACGTACGCTGGCGAAAGATATCTATATAAAAGAAAGTCGTGTTAGTTACGCATTTTATAACTCAAGAATGGCAGAACCGGTTTGGCTGAAAATTGATGGGGAGGTAGCTTAGGACCAGGGGGCGGACATAGAATAGGGATGACGACAACATTAAAAACCGGCCAAGAGCGTGTCGGGCCACGCTCAATGTAGGGTTCCGTAGTTTCCCGTCCGTCACAACAAGTGTACCTACTTATAAGTTTAAAAAAAGGCTATTTGTTACGTTGACATACTAAGTACGCAAAAATTATTTTGTACAACCTTTTTCTCTTTTTTTGTACAAAAACTGTTCTTTCTATCAAGTTCAAAATAATTTTCCTAGAAAGTCCTTATAAAGTTCAACTTTCCAGATTTTTTTCATATTTTTTAGACCTACGGGTCAAAAGTTAGAGGGGGGGGGACGCTTTGATTTTTCCTTTTGGAGCGATTATTCTTAGTAATATCTTAGTAAACCCCTATTCATTTTTAAATACCTATCCAACAATATATCACACGACAGGGTTGTAATTAAAAAAAAAACCACTTCCCTATTTACATATAGGGGGGCTACCCTAATAAAACATTTTTTTCCAATTTTTATTTTTGCACTTTGTCGGCGTGATTGATATACATATTGGTACCAAATTTCAGCTTTCTAGTGCTAACGGTTACTGAGATTAAGCGAGGACGGACGGACAGACATGGCGAAACTATAAGGGTTCCTAGTTGACTACGGAACCCTAAAAAATGGCATTCTGTTTAGTTCGACTGATAGGCTGGCTTAAAATACGGGACACGTATTTTTTTGCTTGATTAAATTAATAAAAAATACAAAGATAAAGAGCAACAAAGTTTCGGCGTGGGGGCTTTTCACGTCACCATCTTGTAAAAATTGTATAAGATCGTGACGTTACACGAAACTTTAACACACTGTATCGTCGTCATTTTCCGTTTACGAGAAAAAAGACAAAATACCTGTCCAAATTTTTTTGATAATCTATCTAACGTACTAATTACTTTTTTTTGTCGTCTCGCTTATACTTTTAACTTCTTTTTTGTTTTAATACTGTTTACGTGGGAGCGAGCGGAGTAGTAACCAAAAATCTGATATAACGCGGGTGAAACTGCGGGGGACAGCTAGTTATAGATAAATTACACCTAGATACAAAATACGTGGTAAGTAACGTCTAATAATGTGAGTGTCGTGACTCGTGATGGCTCAGTGGATAAGGCGCCCGCCTCGTGTGTAAGAGGTTGTGGGTTCGAATCCGGGCAAGTACCAAAGTGACTTTTTCAATTCATATGTACTTTCTAAAGTTTATCTTAGACATCACTGACATCCCGTGCCTCGGAAAGCACGTAAAGCCGTTGATCCCGGTTGTCATTCGTAGAACTTTGACAGTCGTTACTGGTTAGCCAGAAACTCTGACCAGTCTAACCAAGAGGTATCGGGTCGCCCAGTTACTGGGTTGTGGAGGTCAGACAGGCAGTCGCTCCACGTAAAACACCGGTATCCAGCTAAATCCGGTTAGGCTGGCAGCCGACCCCAATACGGTTGGGAAAAGGCTAGGGAGATGATGATGATAACGTCTAATTATCTCAAACTACTATTACTAAAGACTAAATTCACCGTGAGGTTATACGTAAACTTACGTAAATTACCACACGATAAGTATATTCTAAGATTAGCTCCGTAGTAATGTTTAGTAATGTCTGTAGGTACTGACTTTTATTGCACTATTTCTATTATGCTGGGGCCCAACTAACGGCTAACGTCAATGCCCACTAGCGCGATATTTACTGCGGTAATAATAAGTACCAGCCTATTACTGTCCCACTGCAGGGCAAAGGCCTCTTCTCATACACAGAAGGCACGAGCATTGATCACCACGCTTGCTCAAGGCGGAATGGCGATTTCGGACTTATATTAACTACAAGTCCAGGTTTCCTCACGATGTTTTCCTTTACCGATGTCTGTGATGTCCAAGATAAACTTTAGAAAGTATACATATGAATTGAAAAAGTCACATTGGTACTTGCCCGGATTCGAACCCGCTACCTCTTGTATGAGAGGCGGGCGCTTTAACCATTGGGCCATCACGACTGCAATAATTATTATTGCAATAAATTGAACGCCTTAAAATGGGTGGCTACACTTAAAATGTCAACGTGAATGCCATAATGCGACGGGCCTGTTGGTCTAGTGGTTAGTGGCCCTGACTGCTAAGCCGGAGGTCGTGGGTTCGATTCCCACCCAGGACAAACTTTGTGTGATGAGCATGATTGTTTGTTCTGTGTCTGGGTGTAATTTATCTATAATATGTATGTATTTATAAAGTATATAAGTATGTATATCAGTTATCTGGTTACCATAACACAAGCTCTGCTTAGCTTGGGATCAGATGACCGTGTGTGACTTGTCCCGAGATATTTATTTATTTATTTAATTGGCGATAAAAACGGCGTTAATTTCAATTGAATTGAAGCAAGGTGGACGTTGAAAAAATGACACTGACGTAGTGTGACCGCTGCATCGCATTAATTCTCGCGTTAATTTCTTTGATGTGCGACTTGAGCTATTGCCTAACGCCAAACGGCAATGATAATGCTGTTGTCAAATTATCGCGTTAAGTCGTGGCTACACCTACGGGTAACGTCCATTATCTCAATAATTAATGGCATTTTTCGTTAGTGTGGCCCGTGCATTACAGACTCTTTTCATTAACCTCTTGTCGACCAACCGACAGCCGGCTGTCGGGCTGCTATTGCCTTTCTATTATAAATGGGAAAGTGTGTCTGTCTGTCTGTCTGTTTGTCTTTCTTTCACGGCAAAACGGAGCGACGGATTGACGTGATTTTTTAAGTGGAGATAGTTGAAGGGATGGAGAGTAACATAGGCTACTTTTTGTCTCTTTCTAACGCGAGCAAAGCCGCGAGCAGAAGCTTGTTAAATATAAAAGAACAAGCGGTTTTTGGCACAGCAAGAAATGGCGATATCACGATGTGTTGAAATCGATCTATCATCAATGACATGTTGTTGCATTTGTTGCCAATAGACCTGACATAGTGGTGATAGATTGATTAGCGCATCGCGTCATAGGGCTCAGCTTGTTGTAAAAAAAATGCTTTGATCTACTAACTGAACCGACTAATTAATTTCCTAATTTATTCTGCAGTCTACTAAACGTGCAGTCAAATAATTTATTCTGGCATACTGATAATGGGTATTAACGTAACAAGACCATAAATTAAGGCGATGTCACATGATGGGTGACATTGGCATCGAATGTATAAGGATGGAGACACACGAGCGATGGAATACTTCGATGAAATTGTCCTTGTTTTCTTTTATTTAAATTTCGTCGAATTTATAGCCCGTCTTTTTTTCATCGTAACGTTGTGGATTAATTTTTTCTATAATAATATGTGTATATTTTTAAATTATATAAGTATATTGATCAGTTATCTGTTTAACCTTTCAACGACCAAGCGACAGCCGGCTGTCGGGCTGCTATGTCTCGCATCACGTGTTCGAAGGTTTAAAAAGTCGGCTTAGTTGATCGCATGGTCGTATGTGAGTTGTCCCAAGATATTTTGATTTATAATATTTGACGTAAAATGAAGTAGCTACAAAGCACATGTAACATCTTAGTTCTATTTTAAACCTTCGAATACACGTGATTGGAGACATAATAGAAAGACAATGGTGCCGATTCTCTTATTCACAAACTAGACTAAATTTAAGTTAAATGCATCTTTCTCTTTCCATTTTATTAAGAAAAGGACAGAAGATAAAATATTTGTTAAGTCCTGTCAAATTTAGACACTCCATACTACTCCATAGATAATTTGGATGCTATTAAAAACATGGCGACCGGACTAAAAATACGTCGATTTACTTCAGGCGCTGTCTAATTTCACAGGATTAAACTAAAATGTATCTTTTGTCCTTTTCTTTAAGAAATGGAAAGAGAGAGATGCATTTAACTTAAATTTAGTGAAGTTTGTGTACAAGAGAATTAGCGCCAATAGCAGCGCGACAGTCTGCTATAGCTTGGTCGTAGAAATGTTAAATCATAGTTTACGTTTTGATTTCATTTCCGAGGTCAGAGCAGAGCAATTTTCTTTTCAGTTTAAAGTTTTATAACTTTTATTATCATGCCGACTTCAAGCAAAGTTTTACTGCCCATCATTTCCTCGACTAATAAAAATAAGTGTTGTTCAGTTAATAGTTAAAAACCAACGTATACAGCGAAATAAAATCTACGTCTGTAGATTTAATGTCTTCTTCTATCTAGTACAAAGAGAGAATTAAAAAAAGAACGTTTGTTTTTTCTCGAATTTTATATCGAACCATCATCGATTCGGTGGAAAATTTACTGTTTTATTTAGTGTTTACGACGAGCCTAAAGTCGTTATTAACGGCAATGATTGTGTTAGTACCTCTTTTGTATAAACACGAATTAAGAATAGAGAGACAATTTCTGTGTTTTTTAAGAACATTTCGCATTCTAATTTTAGTTTGAAACTAACAAAAATACTTTGAATTCATCGACATTTTCGACAAGTTCTTGATTGTTGCCATGACAATTTAAACGTAAAGTTATTACAGGAATTTTCCTAGATCTAATACACTAATTTAGGAAGAAAATAGCTATAGGTATATTCTCAGAGAGGTGCCCCGTCGCGCCTCTCTAAAAATGTATTTAATAAATACAATACTAGCTATCCCCCTTCGGTTTCACTCGTGCTATGTTATGTTTTTAGGTTACTGGTCTGCTACCGTGGGTCTTAGTGCGATGTTATAGCTGTGAATATCTCGCAAAGTTACCCGCCTTATTACTGCTCTTACAATCATTATCTTACTGCTGAGTTATTTTAAAACTGTGAAATCTCCTAAGATATTATTATTTGGTGTCCTCCAGGTTCCTGCAGTGCTGACACCCCGCTTCCGCCCGAATCCGACACAGGAATCTCCCGAACTGACTATGTCCGGTGAGGACCTGTGTCAAGCGAAATTTGAGAGCGCCGTGGCGCCTCTTCAGCCACTCCTCAAAGAGGGGTCTTACCGCCGCTGTTACGGCGTGCCCAGCTATCACGTCGTTTTTAATAAATAATAATGAAAAAAAAATTGTTTTCAAATAACAAGACTCATAGAATGTAAAGGCTTGTCTTTGGGATGGCAGCGCACCCGAAGCGCGGAATATTATTTGGTGATTTTCCACCGCCAAAAAAAAGGGAAAAAGATACGAAACTCTACTCCAAATGAACTCTGTTATAATTCCCCTTCTTCAAACAACACGTGATTAAATTATGTAATCACACGTTTCAGCTCAAAACTTCACACATACGTAAATAACATTATTTCTCGTGTGTTTAGTGATAACAGCCCGAAGTGGCTCGGTTTGTTTATTTTTTGTTATTTCCCAACCGTTTTAACATCTCATTCTGTTACTAAGATAAATAACTATATTCATTTGCAGTGGTTTGCGTGCGTAGAGATTTTCGTTAAGATTTCCTGGTGGTACTTGCGATGTCTGGTGACGTAGGTAGCTAGGCTAGCATAGCAAATCTTGTACTTTTGTACCTACCCAGATAAATGTTCCTTCGATTGCCCTTTATGTTTCGGGTCACGGTAATTATTATAAACATTCCGCAACCCCGGCAGGCGTTGGCCCTGTTAGGTTAGCTGTGCTGACTTCTTCTCTTTGAGGCGCGAGTGGAACACTAACGCGCCGTCGACGCGGTCCTGGTCCTAGCCGGGCGGCGAGCCCATCCCACCATCGCTCGCCATCCGCAGAACCGCGCCTACGGTGGCCGGTAGTCGTCTTGCGACTCTCGACGTCTTCGCCTGGGTCTTAGTCCGGGGCGAGAGGCTCGTCGTTGCCTCTCGCGCGCCGCCGCTTCCTTCACTAACATGACTGCTTCGCAAAAAGAGGCTACGGCATCACATTCCGTCTCGCCCCGAAGCATGGCCAAAACTGCTACTGTTTGGAACTAGCAACTATCTTCAATTTTCTAAAAGACTGACACCTTGACGATTCGAAGGTACTTGTAAATGGTTTATTTGAAAAAAATAGTTTTGAGTTTGAATATTATTTTATTACCAGAGACCTAATATATTAATTACCCTACTGTAAATGCTGTGGTCTCCTCTTTAAGCGAACGAGTGTACAAATTACTTTCTGCTGCTCTCTATCTGGAAATATTTTGTGAATATCCTTAGTTGTAGATTCTTAAATAAATAAATAAGCAGTATTATGGCCTTGTTACTCAAGACATCGAACTAAAAAAATAAAGAAAGAGGGTACCATAGGTGAGGAGTCCTTTCAACTTTCTGCCTACCTACCAGCTTCCCTTCAGAGATTGGGAACAACAGCTGTGCTCCCGCTATTAAAAATTGAACAGTTAGGCGGATTTACTATCTACCATTGCCAAATAATAAAACCTCCGGTACACAGAGGTGTTATGGCGGCATTATTATAGGATGTACAAATAACCATCTGTGTAACGGGGTTTTTTTTTCTTATGGGCTTGCTCTTGGTCCCAGACTAGCCCGAGGATGCCCTCGGAGGCCCCATCTATGCAGATAGGGCCTACGATGGAGCGAGCTTACCCAATAGATGCCTATGCACTCGTTTCTTGAATACTTCTGGGTTATAATATGAATTTGGAAACACAGACAGCAGGGAATTCTACTCTTTTGCGGAATTATTATTATAAAGGATTTTAAGAAGCGCTGCGTGCGGATATGAGGAATATCAACCAAGAAAGGGTGGTATCCCGCCGTACGCCTGGATGTCCGTTGGTAAAATGGAGATGAGGGAATGAGCTCGTGTAGCTCATGAGCACACTTACCGAAGTGCAAGTTTAAAGTATGATAAGACACATATATGCTGAAGATAAAGATTAGGATGTCATTCTATCTATCCCGATCCCATCATTGTCATCATGTTTTTGCTTTGACCCTTCTGGTTATAGCATAACCAGCGGTTCGAGCTGTTATATTTATTTATTTATTTTATTTGGCACTTCAACAATGAGTACACTGATACATTTGTGATTGTACATTCAAGCTTAAGTCTAAGTGCCTCATCACTTACAGAAGAGCACCACATGCACTATGATTTACGCATAAACCGCGATAACATATAATAAAAAACAGAAAAGAAAAGAACATAATATCATAGCCATTCATCAGTCAGTCAGTTTACCATTCTATAATAGTTATAGAAGAAGAAGATACATAAAAGAAGATTTATTTACAAAAACCATTTTACAAATGCATAAAGTTTATCTTTTACATCACAAGCATCGGTAAAGGAAACATGCACTTAATGTAAGCCTGAAATCGTTAATCCACCTAGGCCATGCGTAGTGATCAATGTTCGAGCCGTCTCCATATAAGAAGAGGCCTTTGTACGACAGTGGGACAGTGCAGTGTTCGTATTGTAACTTTCAAATGTGTAGTTGTTTAGTAACTAAGTCTCCTTATTGTCGACGGTTTTTGTCAAAAGATGACGGATCGACGCGTTGAGTTTCCTTGCAAGGTTGCAAAGGATAGGTGTCAGTGTGCGTCAACGAACACTCACACAAACCTATTAAACGAACACACATGATTCGAGACACAATAGAAAGACAATAGCAACGCGACAGCCTGCTGTCGCTTGGTCGATGAAAGGTTAAACACAGCGCGCCCAGATTGCCTAGTTAAAAAAAACTAATTTTAACAATAATTTTAACAGTGATGCTAGGCAATCTGGGCTTATCCCAGCTGCAATAGCCCCGTTGTGCTTATTGGCCTGGTTCTGTTCTGTCTCCTGCTTGATGTAAAACATATTCTTCTCACTCCTCCGCTGTTCTTTTCTGATTAATTTCGTTGCGGGATCCAAGACAGTTGAATCGTTTCTCCGGGACTCGTCAAGCTTCATTGCTTTGGCGCTTTTCTTTACTCCACTGTTGATTCTGGCGTTCAGGAATTAGAGGATAATCCCAAAAAAAGAACCCAGCGCATCGGCCCGTCTTCCGTTATCGTCAACAAAAGGGCTACAGTAATACCGATATTTATTCGAGTGATTCATTATAACTATGCACTGACTGGTCTACAAACAATGCTTAATAAGATTTCTGTTATGGACTCCTTTTCCGGTACTGTGCGGTGGGTCCATATTAATTATGTTTGTAACTGCTTTATGCGTTCAGTAGGGTACCATGTATATTATAATAATACTAGCTTTTGCCCGCAATTTCGCTCGCGTTAGAAAGAGACAAAAAGTAGCCTATGTTACTCTCCATCCCTTCAACTATCTCCACTTATAAAATCACGTCAATTCGCCGCTCCGTTATGCCGTGAAAGAAAGACGAACATACAGACAGACACACTTTCCCATTTATAATGGTGCCGATTCTCTTGTGCACAACTTAACGTAAATTTAAGTTAGGTGCATCTTTCTCTTTCCGTTTCTTAAAGAAAAGGACAGAAGATACATTTTAGTTTAATCCTGTCAAATTAGACAGCGCCTGATGGCAATTGATGTATATTTAGACGCCATGTTTTTAAATTGCGTCTAAATTATCTATGGAGTGTCTAAATTTGACAGGACTTAACTAATATTTGATCTTCTGTCCTTTTCTTAATTAAACGGAAAGAGAAAGATGCATTTAACTTAAATTTACGATAGTTTGTGCACAAGAGAATCGGCACCATTATTAGTATGAATTATAATACTAGCGATCCACTAAGCTTCGATCGGGTGTTTCAAATCTTTGAAATCCTAGGTTTTTCTCTACTGTAAACTGTCTGTCTGATTGACTGACTGTTGATATATCAACGCACAACACATACCTCTGGTTCTATAGACATGAAACTTGAAGGGTCTGTTCTTTCCACTAAGAAATAATTTTTGGAAATTCCAACTCGCAACGGGTAGATAGGGGATGGAAGTTTTGACAATCACGCAAGCGAAGCCGCGGGCGAAAGCTAGTTAAACCACTCTATCTATCGATGAATCGCTTTAGAATCTGTTTGGTAGTTCAAAATATCTAAGCGTACATACATAAAGGAAGACGGGAAGCGTTTTTATTTGTATACTATGGCAAGATAAATTAATTACAGGAAATAAAAACGTTTTTATAAGATCGGAAATAGGTAGGTTTTTTATATTCTGCACAATTAAACCTATATTTTTTCTATTGATAGCCCAAAAGTCAGTTTGTTACATAAAATAAGAAAGAAAGAAAACACATTTATTCTGGACACACACAGACACACAATTAAAAACAATAATGATAAACGAACAAAGCTTACAATATAAAGCGTGCGAGGCCAGAAAAGGCTTCCTCAGCATGGAGCTGAGGTCAGCGAGCGTCAGAGTCGCAGCGCTGGTATTCTGGCAGGGCCTAAATAAAATTATTTATTTTATTTTATTTATTTATTTTAAGGTTAGTCTACAATTGTTTACACATAAAATTTCAAGCATCGATTGATATAATGCATTTACACGTGTAACAATCACTTACAGACTAACACCGCATGCACACAAAACAGGTTCAACATGCAAGAAGCTTAAAAGTTTAAGTTATTTTTATCTTGAGACAAAGAATCTTCAAAAATGTATTAAGGCAATAAAATATAATACATTAAGTTTAATTGTATACAATGAATTGAATTAATATGGTATATTTATATAAATACAGTGTTTAAATTGAAATGTGGATAAATTATATTAACTAACATTAAATTTTATTAAATAAAATTTTAGTTAAAATGGATTAATATAAATTAGATTAAAATAAATTAGATTAATTATCTAGGAAAAGCTAAACTTGCATCCATAATTTGGTAACCCTAGCTGTAGATATTCATATCATACAATCGGTGATCATGACTTTATTCTGTCATGAATTTGTTGTAGAAGAACACTACTATAATGAACCTCCCATATTTGGAAGGCGTTTATAATAATTAGAATGACGTCATCTTTACCTATTAAAGAGTGGTTAATAAAGACGATAATAAAAATTGAAGATGTTATACAAATAGTATTGCATTCATAGAGTGCAGATACTAATTTATAGTGATACTAAAGCGCTGAAAAGGTATTTTATTTCAATATTTTTTTTGTATATTTTTATTTTTAACCTTCAAACACACGTGATTCGAGACACAATAGAAAGACAATAGCAGCGCGACAGTCGGCTGTCGCTTGGTCGGCGAAAGGTTAAAGGAACACTTGCTGAAATGTGAAAATCCATGACATTTGTTTTAACCCTTCATGGAGCTTTCTGCCATTGACGTGCATGTTGGTCTAGTGATTTGTCAACCTGACTGCTAAACCGGAGGTCGTGGGTTCGATTTCCACCCGGAACAAACTTTGTGTTGAGCATGATTGTTTATTCTGTGTCTATGTCTAATTGAGGTGGCGCTAAGGTCGGTATGGAAGGCCGAAGGACCAACGCCGGGTGCGGTAATAAAGTATTTAACATGTTCTAATATAACTTTATTTGTTATTTCTGCTTACTCCACAATGGTAGGTTGGAAAACATAAGATAAGGATACCTGAAAGGGCTGCCAACTGCTGACGTCATATCCGATAGTTAAAGCTTCCGGTAAATTACAACTAAAGGCTTCTCTACACACAACCGATGTTATCGTTACGACAATAATTATCATCGCTAGTGCTATCATATCGGATCAGAAGTTGAAATCTTTATTGATCTTATAGGGGTCAGCATTAGGGAGGTAGAAAATCTCTGTTGTAGAGGAATAATAAAGAAAGAAAAAACTGTTTATTCGCACATAGTGAGCTTCAAAATAAAACTTATATACTTAGTTACTAGAAAACTAAGACATCTAAGTATCGTAGTAGTAATAATATGTAACCAATGTGTTGTTGTTGTAATTTCCTCGTTTCAGAGTAATATGAGACAAGCTTTGACATTTTTGTAGATGATTCCTTTGTGGTAATATTTTAGTATTGGACTTACTCTCTGATCACACAGTGATTGAAAAATTAACATGTAAATATCCGTAATACATTTCCTCTACGCTATCGCTCTTGAACATGTTATAGAATTAAAAGAAAAATATTTTCTAAATCCTGATGCTATCGCTACGGTGATAAAAGTGCTCGTGTATAGAAGCCTTAAGGGTCTAAAGGTTTTTGTTTGTTATCTATAATTTATCACATGAAGAGATTTTACTGAATGTTTGTTTGTTTAGTTTTTGTGCTTAGTTTGTTTAAAATGGCCGACTGTTTCGATAGCGTTTTGTTTTCATTAGACGGTTTTTTCACAGTCATCATCTTTCAAGCATTTAATTCTTCAAACACACGTGATTTTAGACAAAATAGAAAGTATTGTCTTTCAGCGTGACAGCCGGCTGTCGCTTGATCGGGGTGATAGACGTACAAGCTTAAAGTACGCGGTTTTTTAAATCGCCAACTTCCTCACATTGAACATTTTTTTTAGTGAGTGGGAAATCATCCAATGACACCTCCCGTCCTGGGTGCAGCGGGAGGGCGTGTCAGACTTTTACTGACCAAAAACCACTCATGTTCCTTCGGTTGCCCTTTATGTTCCGGGGTCACGGTAACTATTATAAACATTCCGCAACCCCTCGGCTGAACATTAGTAACACACGTTGAAGTCGACTCGCACTATTTGCGATATCGTCCACAAGACGTTTTGGATTATATATGGTGGCTCGCGGCTAAGATTTCCAGTCTCGTTATATTTTACAGGAAAATGGAAACGTTCATGCAAGTCCGTCTTGTACTTGCACTGGCTTTCATTTCATTTAGTCACTGGGTTTTTCTTTAGCAATTACTCAGTAGCACTTATTGGTGACACACACGTGCCTCGGAGCACGTAAAGCTGTGTACTATAATGGTGCCGATTCTCTTATGCGCAAACTAACGAAAATTTAAGTTAAGTGCATCTTTCTCTATCCATTTCTTAAAGAAAAAGTCAGAAGATACATTTTAGTTTAATCCTGTCAAATTAGACAGCGCCTGATGAAAATTGACGTATATTAAGACGCCATGTTTTTAAATTGTGTCTAAATTATCTATGGAGTGGAGATATTTGACAGGACTTAACTAATATTTGATCTTCTGTCCTTTTCTTAATTAAACGGAAAGAGAAAGATGCACTTAACTTAAATTTACGTTAGTTTTTTTTTTTTGATGAGTGGGAAATCATCAAATGGCTGCTCCCGTCCTGGGTGCGGCGGGAGGGCGTGTCAGACTTTTACTGACTAAAACCCACTCATGTTCCGTCGGTTGCCTTTTATGTTCCAGGGTCACCAGGGTGGTAGTCGTTACTTTTAATCAGTACTTAATATTATAAATGCGAAAGTAACTCTGTCTGTCGGTCTGTCTGTCGGTCTGTCTGTCGGACTGTCTGTCTCTTCTTCACGCCTGAACCAATTTGAATGAAATTTGGTACAGATATAGTCTGGAATCCGAGAAAGGACATAGGATATTTTTCATCCCGGAAATCACCCGGGAACGGAAACTATTATTCCACGCGGACGAAAGCTAGTTGAATATAAGCCAATGTAGCCAGATCATTCTTGACGGTTCATGATTCTTACACTGTTTATTGTGATACGCAAGTCGTTAAACAGTTTAGATTACATTGCGTCGTTGGTACTGCGTCATAGGGGTATGTTTGTGAATAACAGCAATGGTATGCTACCAAATGGGAAACCTCGTTTGGCTGCGTGAATGTTATCATAATAAGTTTTGTTTGGGTCTTATTTGAATTTTAGTTTTCTTTTTTCAGGGCTTTTCAAAAGAAGCCAGATAAAGTCCGACTTGTCTAACCAAGATATTATTGACATCCTGTACCAAGGAAAGCACGTAAACTAGGCAGTCATTCGTAAAACTTTGACAGTCGTTAAGGATAGTCAGAAGCCAAAAAGTCAGACCAGTCTAAACAAAGAGTAATCTTGTCGTTAAGTCACTAGAGTGTGGAGGTCTGATAGGCAGTCGCTTCATGTAAAACACTGCTATACAGCTGAATCCGACTAGGCTGGAAGCCGATTCCAATCAAATTGAGTAAAGGCTATGGAGATAATGACAACTTTGTAAGTAGTGGTTACTTTCATGCTCTTCAGTCTTCATAAGTTTTGCCGTCTAATACTTTTTTTTTGGTGAGTGGGAAATCATCAAATGACTGCTCCCGTCCTGGGTGCGGCGGAAGGGCGTGTCGGCCTTTTACTGACTAAAACCCACTCATGTTCCTTCGGTTGCCCTTTATGTTCCAGGGTCACGGTAACTATTATAAACATTCCGCAACCCCGGCAGGCGTTGGCCCTGTTGGGCCCCTTCCTGTGCTGACTTCTCTTTGAGGCGCGCGTGGAACACTAACGTGCAGGCTAATACTCATCATCTTCCTAGCCTTTTTCCAACTTTATTGGGTTTAGCTTCTAGTCTAACTGGACACAGCTAGGAACCAGTGTTTTACATGTAGCGACTACCTATCAGACCTTCACAACCCAGTAACTAGGTAACACGATTTCCATTGATTAGATTTCATTGTCTTGACTATCTGGCTTCTGACAACTCGTTACAACACTGTCATAGACCTACGAATGACAATCGATACCAATGGCTTTACGTGATTTCCGAAGCACGAGATGATATTGCAAGATTAATATCTTTTTTTTTTTCATTTCATCATAGGTTTAAATACTAGCTTTCGCCCTCGTGATTGTAAATACTTTGATCCCCTATTTTACCCTTTTAGAATTGAAATATCCAAAAATCCTGTTTTGGAAGTCAGGAGGTCACCCACTCTTTACAAAGAAAACACCCTGTAAGTTTCATGTCTCTACGACCAGCGGTTTGGGCTGAGCATTGATATAGTTATTAGCAGACAGTCAATCAGTCAGGCAGTTTACCATTTTATATAGGGTGGCTGGTAATTAGACAACGATACTTAAACACGTGATTGTTCCAATGATAACGAACAACTTTTAGTATGGGAACAAACCTAAAATTGCGAAAAAAATCTGCTATTCAGTACAGTAATTGCCAGTCACCCTGTATACCTAAATAGAAGATTAGGGAACATTTCCTGTCGGTTGATTAATTTATATGTATTTTATATTATATGTATTTATTTATAGAATGTTTACTTATTTTATATCATATATCATAATTAATTTTAAGATAAAATTGTATTGTTATTACACACAGCCTTATCCTCTATTGCAAACTCTTTTATAGAATTAAGGTTTGCTGGAAGATATCAACTTTGGGTTAAGCTCGCCATTGACATAACTCATATATTTTTGCTATTTTTTTTATGTGTATTTTCGTTTTTCTTGTGCAATAAAGAATAAAAAAAGAGAAAATTGTAAAAGTCATTGGTATGTCCGGACGAACCCACAACTTCTTGCATGAGAGGCGGGTGCTGTATCCACGGGGCGATCACGACTAACAATGATAACAAAATGTTGGCATATAGGTACTCGTAGTCAGACATTTATTACTAGTATGTGGGATAACTGGCCTTTATTTTGTTACCTACAGATAAGAGATAAAACCGAGTGTAGTAAATAGTCATTACTATGTTTTTATGATAACACCTAGCTGTATGCGGTTTCACGAACGTTAAATAATAGCTATGGTTTTTTTTTTTTGGTGAGTGGGAAATCATCCAATGACTGCTCCCGTCCTGGGTGCGGCGGGAGGGCGTATCAGACTCTTACTGACTAAAACCCACTCATGTTCCTTCGATTGCCCTTTATGTTCCAGGGTCACGGTAACCACTATAAACATTCCGCAACCCCGGATAAATGTGGGTACTGTTCCGATTTCTGTAAGCGTAGCGTGATGATATACATGTAGCCTATGGCCCTAGATAAAGAAAGTAAGTAGGTACCAATATCGCGAAAGGATTTTTTCAAACTGAATCAGCATTTCTCGAGGTCAGCACGATCAAACAAACAATCTCTTTAGCTTTATTGCGTTTGTATACAGTAAGCCTAGGTGACTTTCAGTAAACTATTTACCTAATACAAAATTATTTTTAGGAATCCGTAAAACCGAATAAAAAACGGAACCTTTATATAGGATCAGTCGTGTGTCTGTTCGATGTCTTCGACGTACCCATTTTTATCTCCGAAACTACTGAATCAAAGGGAAAAAACCGGCCAAGAGCGTGTCGGGCCACGCTCAATGTAGGGTTCCGTAGTTTCCCGTCCGTCACAATAAGTGTACCTACTTATAAGTTTAAACAAAGGCTATTTGTTACGTTCACATACTAAGTACGCAGAAATTATTTTGTACAACCTTTTTGTCTTTTTTGTACAAAAACTGTTCTTTCTATCAAGTTCAAAATAATTTTCCTAGAAAGTCCTTATAAAGTTCAACTTTCCAGATTTTTTTCATATTTTTTAAACCTACGGGTCAAAAGTTAGAGGGGGGGGGGGGACGCTTTGATTTTTCTTTTTGGAGCGATTATTTCCGAAATTATTGACATTATCAAAAAATGATTTTAGTAAACCCCTATTCATTTTTAAATACCTATCCAACAATATATCACACGTCAGGGTTGTAATTAAAAAAAAAACCACTTCCCTATTTACATATAGGGGAGCTACCCTAATAAAACGTTTTTTTCCAATTTTTATTTTCGCACTTTGTCGGCGTGATTGATATACATATTGGTACCAAATTTCAGCTTTCTAGTGCTAACGGTTACAGAGATTAAGCGAGGACGGACGGACAGACAGACAGACATGGCGAAACAATAAGGGTTCCTAGTTGACTACGGAACCCTAAAAAGGAAAACCATTTCATATCGTGACCTCTTCGACTCCCACTTGACTGGTTTTATCAAAACGGTACCAGTAGTTCTTCAGATTAGCACTTTTAAACAAACATACAAATCAGATATTCAGCTTTAATATTATAGCATAGATATTGTCTATGATCAGAGAATCACGTTTAGGTATTTAATCTGACATAGATTAGGTAGTTCATAAAGTTCTGAAACTATAATGGAATCAATAACTTTGGCTTATGAGATCGCTATGAATATAAATTTTATGTAAAGGTGATTGCTCAAAATAGCCTACGAATTGGCTGGCATGAAACCTTTACAGTAATTACTATTTTTTTTTTAAAGTGCATTACGACTATTACAATATAATGGACAGATGCTAATTTCGAAAACATTATAAAAAGTAACTCAATTTAGTTTCAATCTCCGGTGTCTGATATTTTTGTTTAATTTAAAGTTAGTAGTAGACTAAGGTATCGTAGCTCATGCAGCCTAGTATTACAATAAGTATGTATAGCGAAATTAAAAAACTCAATATTCTCAGTGCTTGATCTATGAATAAGGTTTTAATACGAATATATTAAAGCGACAGAAAGTGCGGTGTGAAATGAGCAAGCCATTTATTAAAAAAAAAGATCAACAGATTAGTCTATTGTCTTCCGTCAATTGAATTGACAGATGCCAACATTTGACCAGGTTCTGGGTAATCCTGTTGTTTGTGCTCGTTTGAATTTTATTATTATTCCTTTCCGATTTTAGTAACAACTTGGAATATATAATATATAATCTTGACATATCGACCCCTAGCTGTGATTGCCTGATTTACGGACCTACTAAGAACGACCTGGCATGTCGGTGGGTGTCAAGAGGTTAAACGGACTTTTCGGATTTAACATGGAATCCCAAAATGATTCTATATTTTGTGTAAACTGCGAATCAGCTTCTGACTCCATGTTACTAGAAGGTGAGCAAATTCTTTATTGTATACAACAGTGGACTGCTTCTAGGTTGGTTAGTAAAACCTCTCTTTTTCTCGAGTCTCGAGAAATGCTGACGATTCGTAAACTTATTTATCAAATCAACCTGCATCACTCCAGCTTAGTGTGGGACCATCAAGAAGTTTATGTTAAAGATGATAGGTAGTGTCGTATCCATGGTGACAATTAAACAAAGTAAAAAATAATGTCATATCTTGTGTTGTTTTAAATAAAAGTATTTTCTGGTTAAAACGATATATATTATATATTAGAGGCTCTTGCAGCACATATAAAATACTAAAGGTAGCGATGGTTAGTGGTGGCTGTTTAGTAATTCCAATCTTTTTTCAGGTTCATACACATGATCTTCTTAGCCAAGAATCTTACCAAGAATATAGGTAGAACACCAAATGTAAGTCACTTTGGTGAAGAATGTGATCTGCGTTACATTGCCACCATATCGCGCACGTTCTCATCAAGTAATTGCATTGAGGATAGACTGATACCATGTGAATATAATACATTGTCTTGAAAATACTTCTGCCACTGCAATTATATTGGTCGAACATATATATGATACCTGGGATGTGACATGATGTTGTTATTAAATAAACATTTTGTTAAGCAAAACATGTTGTTTTAATCTATGATGTATGTTTGTAATGGCATAATTATAACCTCAAAATCCGAAAGTATTTTGATAGCTTTTAGAAGTCTCAAGTGTCCGTAGTTTTAATTTAGTTTCAATCGAATATATATATATCATTTAGAACTCAAAATGTTAAAACACCTCCCTGTCGGTTCTTAGGCCAACAATGTACGGATGCGTAGCAATGTCCTTTAAGTAAAACAAGGTACTATCCGTGCGAGCTAACATGGCACCTGGCTCGAACGAATGACATTTAAAGTAATAAGTGCAAAAAAGGAGTTGTTCGATTTTGTGCTAACACTATGACAGATGACAGATTACGCTAACACCAATTAAAAAATAATAAAAAATGGGAGACTCGTAAAAATACTAACAAATTAATTAAAAGTAAAGAAAATATTTTTTTTGGATAATTTGCACAAAATACTACGTTTACGTTACGTTACGTTTTCATTTTTGTTTCTAACAAAATACTCAGAAAACATGTTGTAAAAAAAAAATTACGTGCACGCCTGAAAATCTGTTTCTGCACATTTGCCATTTTAGTTAAACTTGTGCCGTATGTATACAGTGATGCTAACGCTACTGCTAAGACGAGAGCGGGGCGCCGCGCCGCGCGGGGTCGCGGGGAAACGTTTGTTTTCGAGCCAGGTGCCATGTTATCTCGCACGAGTAGTATTATAAACATTAACGGTACCACGACTTTTGAAACTATGCTGTAAATGAAACATAATTTGTAAACTAAATTAATAAACATATCACACACACACCAATAAGAAAAAAGCACATTGAAAGAAAAAAGGTCCACAGTAAAAAAAAGAAAACATTAATTATGTATCTATGCTTTTTAAAAATTGCAATTTATTAACTTTGGGCACAGATAAAACGTCAAGAGAAAAAACCGTTCATATCAATAAAAAAAAAAACATACCTATATCTATGTAAGTAAAATTATTTAAAAACTTACCAGCATTTAAAATTCCAAATTCAAAAATTCAGCCAATCAACACATCACATTGCACTATGTTTCTTTTTTCAAAACGTTTCACTCAAGCAAAGACATCAATTAAACGTGACTCAAATATTTACAATATAATAATACACACACAAAAGTCCGACAAATCCAATGCTCCGACTTTGTTTTGATATTTGAACCCAATTTTTTTAACACATTCATCCATTATAACGAGATCGGACCCTCATTACATATCCATCTGTCCTAAAATCACCCTCTGGGGACATAACTAGATTTTTTTTAACAAATCACATGTAGTAAATTGCGAAATTTCCGCACGAACACAATCGCGACAACGTCTCACGCGAAACGGTCTCGGAAAACTGAACGTACGTCCCTATCGCAGCTTTCAACAAATCTATATAAGAAAGTACATAATCTTGCCGTCTTCCTCTAACCGCACAATTATCGTATCACCTGTCCCTTTCACTTATTATCCTGGCCACAGAAACCGAAAAACGTCGGACCAAAATATCGAATTATGCTCTCATTATTTGAAAATTGGAACGCGCTTAATTTTTCATGGTTTTGTTTTTAATTTGACGGGACGCGGGAAAAGTGACGTTTGTTTTGGCGCGAACAGTTATCACAGATAGCATAGATATTTGGGGCAAAGGAAAATTATTTTTATTCCTATTCATGCATGATGTAGATTATTTTAGTGTAGGTTGTTATTATTTATTTACGATTACATCACGAACGGTTAACGGATGCAACTGTCTTATATAGTAAGATGTTTACATTTAAAACATTGACTGAATGAAAATGAGTTCAATATCAATTTAATAATCATAAAATTTTTAATAAAGATTCTTATTTGCATGTCTGAGTGAACTAAAAGTAATTTATGATAAATAGCTGCGCAAAGATGTTAATTCACATTTTTTTCTTTCAATATATGTCGGTTTAATGAACTTTGCGTCATGTAGTTGCTATTGGTATAATTACAACAGTTAGTTCATACTAGTATGGAGACTTTTCAAAATGTTAAAAGGTTGTACCAGACAGCATTGGTAAAGAAAAAATGTTTTTTCTGTCTTTTTATTTAAATAAAAATAAATTGTTGATTCTAGTCAGAGTCATACAGACCGAACGCCATCAATATCTGAAATTTAACCATCCAATGACCAAGTGACAGCCGGCAGTCAGGCTGCTATTGTTTTTCTATTGTGTCTCGAATCACAAATGATTTAAATGGTACCTACTTTGTTGTCCACTGCAATAAGGAAAATACATAATTTTGTATCTATTTACTGCTGCATTGAGGAAAACAATAAAACACTGGTAAGTTTGTGACACAAACATTAATTTATAAATAGATGTCAATGGTTTGTAATAACAATGCTTTTTAACCGACTTCTAAAAAAAGGAGGAGGTTCTCAATTCGGATGTTTGTATGTTTTTTTTATTTTTTTTATGTTTGTTCGCGCATATCTCCGTCGTTTGCCAACCGATTTGAACAATTCTTTTTTGTTTGAAAGGGTAGACGTCCCAAATGGTCCCATTGTCATCAGATCCAGGATCTGATGATGGTATCATGCCGAAATCGAGGGAATCCTCAATTTTTATAGAAAATCGTGAATTATTTTTTTAAAGTTACTCTAAAACGTAGTTGGGACTCTAACTAAAAAGTAAAAAATAAAAAACTTTTCCAAAAAAAAGATAACCGACTTCAAAAACTAAAAGCTCAAAAATAACTATTTCGGAAGTCGGTGGCAAGGCAACACAATTCGACCGCCAGAAGAGAAGCCACCGACTTCCGAAATAGTTATTTTTGAGCTTTTAGTTTTTGAAGTCGGTTATCTTTTTTTTTGGAAAAAGATTTTAAGTAACCGTCTATCATAAAATGTAAAACTATATGTATAAAATGGAAAACTGACAAACTAGGTGACATATCAACCACAGCCCAAACCGTTGGTTTTAAAGACATGAAACTAGGAGGGTTTGTTGTTTGTGAAGAGTAAGTTTCTACTAAGTGAGGATTTTAGGAATTCAAATTCAAAACGAGTACGTCCTGCCTGATAGCGGTTAAGGCGTTCGTTTTAACCGCGCTGTGCTATCAGGACGCATAAAATGAAACCGGCCACCGGCCAAGAATCAATGAAAAAAAAACCGGCCAAGAGCGTGTCGGGCCACGCTCAGTGTAGGGTTCCGTAGTTTCCCGACTAAGACCCAGGCGAAGACGTCGAGATCGAGAGTCGCAAGACGACTACCAGCCACCGTAGGCGCGGTTCTGCGGATGGAGAGGTATGGGTAGCTGGCCGCCCGGCTAGGACCAGGACCACGTCGACGGCGCGTTAGTGTTCCACGCGCGCCTCAAAGAGAAGTCAGCACAGGAAGGGGCCCAACAGGGCCAACACCTGCCGGGGTTGCGGAATGTTTATAATAGTTACAGTGACCCTGGATCTGGGAAGTGGGAAATCATCAAATTACTTCTCCCGTCCTGGGCGAGGCGGGAGGACGTGTCAGACTTTTACTGACTAAAACCCACTCATGTTCCTTCGGTCGCCCTTTATTTATTATTTGAACCATTCCGCAACCAGACAATGGACCCTCTATGTGACCAATCAACCATCCTTCACTTTGTTATAAACCACATTTATTTACCTCATGCTTTATTCGTGATTCCTCCCGTTGGATGTAAAAATAAATTGTATCAGATGTTTATTTTCTTGTGAGAATCGTAAAAGTCGAGCAGAGAAAAGGGTTTATCGCACACAAACACACCGACAGTTACTTTAGGATAGCCTAGTAACATCATTATGGGCTGTAAAGGTTGACTGCTTTTTAGGGTTCCGTAGTCAACTAGGAACCCTTATAGTTTCGCCATGTCTGTCTGTCCGTCCTCGCTTAATCTCTGTGACCGTTAGCGTAGTAACTATTTAGTAATCTGTGCCGTTAGTACTAGAAACCTGAAATTTGGTATCTGTGCCAATATGTATATCAATCACGGCGACAAAGTGGTAAAATAAAAATTGGATTAAAATGTTTTATTAGGGTAGCCCCCTATATGTAAATTAGGAAGTGATTTTTTTTTATTTCAATTCTAAGGCCGTATACAGAAAGAAAGCTGGAAACTTATAAGCGCTTACCGGCGCTTGTCAGCGCTGGTCCGTTCCGTCCGAAAAGCGCGTGTTGAAGCTTGTCGGCACCGTTCAGTGCGCGTAAGTAGGATATAAAATCACTTTTACATGTCAAATATATAAATTTTTTAAAAACTAGATGGAATTGGCATTTCCTAGCTGGACTACCTCTGAGAAGAAAAGCCGAAACAAACTCAGGGATTATCGTCTCTTTTAAAGTCAAGACAAGGTCAAGACATAAATCTTTTTGTGCAACGAACCATGCAGAATACATTTCGTTCAAGCCTTTTGAGGAAAGTTCCAATTAAAACACTTTGGTGCTCTTGCCTCAAGAAGCATCGTGAGCTCAACTTTATGTTAAGGAGCTCCACGAACCGTCACGACATTATCGCTGGTAAGAAGCACATGCTAAGTAGAAGTACCTAATGGTGCCGATTCTCTTGTGCACAAACTAACGTAAATTTAAGTTAAGTGCATCTTTCTCTTTCCATTTCTTAAAGAAAAGGACAGAAAATACATTTTAGTTTAATCCTGCCAAATTAGACAGCGCCTGATGAAAATTGGCGTATATTTAGACGCCATGTTTACTATCTATTATGTTAACTATCTTCTGTCCTTTTCTTAATTAAACGGAAAGAGAAAGATGCACTTAACTTAAATTTACGTTAGTTTGTGCACAAGAGAATCGGCACCATTATTTTATGGTTTTGTATCGGCCTAAAATTCAACGATCATAGCTATCGTATTAGTTAATTTAATATCTGCTCAAATTAGTTTCGTCTATCAAAGGTTACTTACGAAGCCGTATCAGCTTAAACTCAATTGGTAGAAGCCTGCTAAGTAGGTATTGAGGCGAGATTTTGATAACACGCAGTCGTTCGGCAAAGTGCGAATTTTGCAAATTTTATGTCTATTACTACCTAGTTATTATTTAGCTTATTGTCTTTATCAACTTCAACTTTTACATTATTTATGGCAATCCACCGAATTTTCGGTGATTTCTGCCAATGTCCAGTTTGAAAATAATATTTCAGGTTAAATGACAATTGTACGGTTATTAAATTATAGTATGGAGATCATACACGTGTTCTTATAACCAAGAACACGAGATGACTCTTGTCTTTATACCTATTTAAATCTGTAACCTGTGGTCTGGCGAAAATGTCAATTTGACAACTGTCATTAATGTCAGTAGTCATTAATAATTCTTTATTTCTTCACATATGCACATAGCACAGCATTTTAAGATACATAAAATGAAACACAGTTTAATGTAAAACTCTGATCTCTGAACTAGGAGAGCCCTGTAAAATTACTGCCACGCGAAACTGACCCTTATGATCAATGTCATTTTATTGTTCTATCTGTGCTACGGTTGTGGTTCACTCAACTGGCCGTCGACAAATTATACCAATCGCCAGATGAGGGGGTAACATCGAACACCCACTGTTTCTAATAGGGTATACTAACCTAATATAATCAATTTTATCTAAATACTAGATGTTCCTCGCGGTTTCACCAGCATTTCGTTAGGTTTTTGGTTACTGCTTCGCTCCCGTGGGGCATAGCGTGATATTATAATATAGCCTAGGTTACTCAGGGATAATGTAGCTTTCTCATGAAAATAGTAGATTGTATTACAAGGGCGCAAAGTAATATTTATACGGCGCGGGCGAGGGCGTTTTTTGAATCCAGAGCAAAGTGAGGGATTCTTAAATAGAATCCCGAACGTAGCGAGGGATTCAAAGTACGTCGCCCGAGCCAAAAATATATTTTGCGCCCGAGTGATACACTCATACTTTTCATCACCCCCTATGAGAAAATTAAAGGCGCTTCATACTTATTTTAAAATTATTAATTATTATTGTAGCTGCTATTATTATCATAGCTTGATAATAATAGCAGCTACACACATCAAAAGTGTCTAGGGATCAACATATATTTTACAATAACTTTTCTCCTGATTGAAAATTTTCTTTAAGGATTCATCAAATAAAGTGTTTTCGTTTGTCACAGTAACGATAAACCAAGTCACCTTTGCATTAATAAAGAAATTTGCCATTTTCCTAATAAAGGGATTTTTGACATTTGAACCACTAACACAAAAGTTCGATAAAAAGACTGAAATAACAGTTTTCTCTAAAATTTTATTGGGTAACTTAAACAATTAATAATCCGTGTTTCTACCGCGAACACTAACAACACAAGAACATCGGTTTTGGATGAACTCATTTTGAGTATGCCAATACTCAAAATGAGTTCATCCAAATCACGCTGTGGAATGGCCGCCCATGTTCGTTGCAACAACAAAAAAAGGTCTTCTTGCGACTGGATACCTTCCATATTCGGCAGAGCTCTTCTCTGTAGCATATCCCATGCATGCTCAATCGGGTTCAAGTCTGGCGACTGAGCAGGCCAGGGCAGGACATGATGTTAGCTGCGGCGAGAGTCTGTCTTACAACTCTTGCGGTGTGCGGTCGTGCATTATCATGCATTAACTGAAATAAGGGACCGATTTGCACTTGTAGAGGAACGATGACGTCTGATACAATCGTCTCAGCATAAACTTGAGCGTTGAGGTTGACTCTGATCCAAATCAACTCAGTTCTTCCGCCGATCCAAATACCCGCCCATACCATGATGGTTCCACCACTATAAGGATGGACTTCCTGGCAGGATTTTAATCGCTGTTGGCGTCCAGGGGTTCTCCAGTGTCGTATACGTCTTGTATCCGGTCTCATACCAAAACGAGACTCATCAGAAAAGCACACGAAACGCCATTGTTCTTCTGCCCAATTTCTGTGTTCAAGAGTCCATTGATATATCGAATCCTACGATTGTGCATTGCTATAGGTGGTACCCGTAGCGGTCTTCGGGAATGAAGGTTCACTTCATGCAAGCGGTTTCTGACTGTTTGGTCGCTAATTAAGTTCCCTGAAGAGTGATGAAGCCTCACGCACGGCTAACATCATGGCGGTTATTGTTGGAGCTCTTCGAGTTAAGATTTGAATGTATTGGTCTTGTCTCCGTGTGGTGCAGCGATACCGTCCTTCATGGCGCTCAGCCACGGTACCAGTGCTTCGGTAACGTGTCCAAAGTCGACTGATAACACTCTGACTTGTATTCAGAGCTAAAGCCACAGTACGTTGCCGGGAACCAGCTTCTATCATTCCCACGGCTCTGAGCATTTCTTCCCTGCTTAAATGACGTCGCCGCTCCATAATAACGTTGGTTTTAATCAGTAGTAGGGAAACAGTAGCACTAATAATGTCTTCAATGCGTTGTATGTTTTTATAGGGAAAATATTGACAGCTGATTTTCATCTTTTACTCGAATTTGATTCACAGTTCCTGATTCAAATTATGAAATGCACCAAAAAGGATCCATATAAATTTATAAAATCATAAATTTATTACAAAGCCACATCTCAATCTCAAGAAATCCGCCAAATGCTTGATCCCTAGACACTTTTGATGTGTGTACTCATTACTAATTTGCTGCAAAACAATCCGTAAAAAATTTTACGCAAACTCGGGCTGTAGTTTGCGCGTTTTATTTCTATTTAAGTTTTTTTTATTCAGGCGCGGCGTGACTATGGTATTGGCCGTCGTCGATTATTTGGCGCTGAGCATTAAGACGTTCCAAATTCAAAAAGTTCTTAGGCGCACTTATAACAGGGCGTAAAACATGCAAAGACGCTCCAAATTCAAAAAGTGCGATTAAAAGTTACTTTTACATCTCTCATATTCGGTAAGTAGGTCTTTATTACCCCCAAATGGGGCTTGTAGGTAACCAATTAGCGCTCTAGAGTATTAATGTAGCTAGAAACGCCCTAGGGCGGTAAGTTATAAAAAAAAACTCTTCACTCTTTCAAAAAGTTCGCGTACCTACATCTAACCATGGATGCCGTGGCACGCCGTTATAGCGGCGGTAAGACCCCTCTTTGAGGAGTGGCTGGAGAGGCGTCATGGCACTCTCACGTTTCGCTTGACACAGGTCCTCACCGGACATGGTCAGTTCGGGAGGTTCCTGTGTCGGATTCGGGCGGAAGCGACGCCTGGGTTTCACCACTGCAGTAACGGTCGCCTGGAGGACACGGTCGAGCACACAGTTGAGGTGTGCCGCGCATGGGCGGAGCATCGACGTGTCCTCGCAGAGGCGATCGGCGGCGGTGACCTCTCGCGCCCGGCGCTGGTTCAGGCCATGCTCCGGGGCGAGACGGAATGGGATGCCGTCGCCTCCTTCTGTGAAGCAGTTATGCTAGTGAAGGAAGCGGCGGCGCGCGAGAGGCAACGACGAGCCTCTCGCCCCGGATTGAGACCCAGGCGAAGACGTCGAGAGTCGCAAGACGACTACCGGCCACCGTAGGCGCGGTTCTGCGGATGGCGAGCGATGGGTAGCTCGCCGCCCGGCTAGGACCAGGACCGCGTAGACGGCGCGTTTTGTTCCACGCGCGCCTCAAAGAGAAGGAGTCAGCACAGGAAGGGGCCCAACAGGGCCAACGCCTGCCGGGGTTGCGGAATGTTTATAATAGTTACCGTGACCCTGGAACATAAAGGGCAACCGAAGGAACATGAGTGGGTTTAGTCAGTAAAAGTCTGACACGCCCTCTCGCCGCACCCAGGACGGGAGCAGTCATTGGATGATTTCCCACTCACCAAAAAAAAAAAAAAAAAAAAAAACATGGATCTGGTACACTTGCGCGGAAGACATTTGCGCGAAAGACACTTGCGCGCGGCCGTTTGGGCGAATGGACACATGCGCGAATGGACGTTTGCGCCCATAGACATTTCCGCGAATGGACACTTGCGCGACTAGACGTTTCCGCGCCAAACCACTTGCGCGAAGCCCTTTGCGCGACGGACACTTGCGCGCCAGACAGTTCCGCGGCAGACGTTTGCGCCCAAACACTTCCGCGACTAGACTAGACACTTGCGCGAACTTTTTTCCAAAGGACATTAGGCAAATTTAAAAATATTATGTAAGGGGGGTACCAATATTTTTTTATTTCCTTAGTGTTTATTATATGGCGTCCACATAATATCTACCTAGGGGGGTAAGTCGTTTTCAAAAGCAAAATGGCAGCTATGATATTTTTCACAAAATACTTACGTCATGGGTGTCGATTTCATGGTTTTTTGGGGTGCTAAGGCCAAAAATGGGGTCAATTTGAGAATCCAAGATGGCGGTCGTGACCTTTCCTATAATAGGCGTCATGGGTGTGGTTTTCATGGGTTTTTGGGGTCCTAAGGTCAAAAATGAGGTCAATTTGAGAATCCAAGATGGCGGTCGTGACTTACAATAGGCGTCATGGGTGTCATTTTCATGGTTTTTTGGGGTGCTAAGGTCAAAAATGAGATCGATTTGGAAATCCAAGATGGCGGTAGTGACCTTTCTTACAGTAGGCGTCATTGGTGTCGTATTCATGGTTTTTTGGTTTGCATAGGTCAAAAATGAGGTCAATTTGAGAATCCAAGATGGCGGTCCTGACCTTTCTCACAATAGGCGTCATGGGTGTCATTTTCATGGTTTTTTGGGGTGAGAAAACTCACGACCGCATCTTAGATTCTCCAATTGACCTCATTATTGACCTTAGCACCCCAAAAAACCATGAAAACGACACCCATGACGCCTATTGTGAGAAAAGTCACGACCTCCATCTTGAATTCTCAAATTGACCTCATTATTGACCTCAGCACACCAACAAACCATAAAAACGACACCCATGATGCATATTGTGAGAAAGGTCACGACCGCCATCTTGGGTTCTCAATTTGACCTCATTTTTGACCTTAGCACCCCAAAAAACCATGAAAATGACACCCATGACGCCTATTGTAAGTCACGACCGCCATCTTGGATTCTCAAATTGACCTCATTTTTGACCTTAGCACCCCAAAAACCATGAAAATGACACCCATGACGCCTATTGTGAGAAAAGTCACGACCGCCATCTTGGATTCTCAAATTGACCTCATTTTTGACCTTAGCATCCCAAAAAACCATGAAAACGACACCCATGACGCCTATTGTGAGAAAAGTCACGACCGCCATCTTGGATTCTCAAATCGAACCCAGTTTTGACCTTAGCACCCCAAAAAATCATGAAATCGACACCCATGACGTATTTTGTGAAAAATATCATAGCCGCCATCTTGCTTTTGAAAACGACTTACCCCTCTAGGTAGATAATTATGTGGGCGCCATATAATAAACTCTAAGTAAATAAAAAAATATTGGTACCCCTTATATAATATTTTTAAATTTGCCCAATGTCCTTTGGAAAAAAGTTCGCGCAAGGGTCGCGGAAGTGTTTGGGCGGAAACGTCTAGTCGCGCAAGTGTCCATTCGCGGAAATGTCTATGGGCGCAAACGTCCATTCGGGCATGTGTCCATTCGCCCAAACGGCCGCGCGCAAGTGTCTTTCGCGGAAATGTCTTTCGCGCATGTGTCCTGATACCTATATGCTGCACTCCCGATTCAATGAAAATAGAAGCTGAAGCAGCAATTAACAATATTTTGCCTTTTAACTAATAAAATGTTTTATTTTTGTAATGCCGGTTTTTTTCTACTTACCTCACAATCGAGATGTAAAGCAAAGTAGTTAGCTCGGGTGTAAGCATCAATTGCACCCTCGAACTATAGGCGCCCTCGCTACGCTCGTGCGCCTAAATATCTCGGGCTGCAATTGATCCCTTACAGCCCTTGGCTACTAATCTACTATTAGGCGCACTTTTTGAATTTGGAGCGTCATTATTGCCCGCTGAAAGTTTCTTATAGAAAACACCAACTTTGGGCGTACTTATAGGGGAACAAAGTCGTCTTTTTCGAATAGGTGGGATGAAAAAGAATTTTTGAAATCAGTCCAGTAGTTTTTGAATTTTTTCACTACATTCAAAAATACAAATCTCCCCAAATACAAAACCTCTTTATAATATTAGTATAGATATAGACAGAGAAATTACACCCAGACACAGAACAAACAATCATGCTTACGCAAAGTTTGTCCTGGGTGGAAATCGAACCCACAACCTCGGGCTTAGCAGTCAGGGTTACTAACCACTAGTTCCCTTTAAAGTGTCTAAACATATTTGAGAGCGTCCAAGCTCTAAGAGATGCCTGCCGGGGTTGCGGAATATTTATAATAGTTACCGTGACCCTGGAACATAAAGGGCAATCGAAGGAACATGAGTGGGTTTTTAGTCAGTAAAAGTCTAACACGCCCTCCCGCCGCACCCAGGACGGGAGCAGTCATTGGATGATTTCCCACCCACCAAAAAAAAAAAAGCTCTAAGAGATAACCTTCGAACTT
Source organism: Athetis lepigone (assembly GCA_033675125.1). Lineage (NCBI taxonomy): Eukaryota > Metazoa > Arthropoda > Insecta > Lepidoptera > Noctuidae > Athetis > Athetis lepigone. Next base: position 130,787 of record CM066241.1, read on the forward strand.
CGAACACACGTGATTCGAGACACAGACAGCGGCTGTCGGTTGGTCGTTGAAATGTTAAGTGACTTTTTTCGGTCATAATAATAATAATATACCTAGTCTAATTTATTACGGAGTGGAGTTGCGGACTGCTTGAAATTATTGAAATCTGGCAGAGTTTACGAGGCGAATAATTTGAGCAAGCCGGAGCAAACGCTTTCCCGCTCCCCATTTCTTACCACCTTTTCGTACACTTCTACTGAAGTGGAGCGGAGATTTTATGAAATTCTATTGGTGGATTTTTGACTCGCTTTCCGCTTCGTTACCTCGCTCCGCTCTAGTATGACGAACACGAATGATAATTTCCGACAGTTGAATAGTTTTTTTTGAAAGAAAACTTTAGTTATATAAGTAGATTAATTTTAGTACCTTAGGTATCTAATTAATTAGAATATTATTCAAAGAAAAACTTTTCATAATGAAAAATTAAAACCTCCTTTTTTATCCCAAGAAGTTCAGTTCCTAATATTTTTCTTAGGTACTAAAGAGGTTGCAAGCATTCATGCTTCAAATACATACACATGTAATATTTTGTAGGCGCTGGAACGCACCTAAAGATGTGAAAATTCGGCTAAAAACCTGTTTTCTAAATATAGCAGTAAAATAGGTAGGTTTAGTAAACCTTAGAAGATTTAAACAATACCTTGAAATAGTACCTAACTGTGGTAGATATATAGTTTGAAAATAAATGTTAGCGTCCTTTAATCTAGTTCCCCCGGTGGCTGGTTCGTCGTAAACATCTCGAATGATCTTTGTATCGGCTGCGTATTTTTTACGACCTTGTCTCAGCTATCTAAACCGACCCATTCTAATTTTATATACATCCCTTTGACCTTTGGCTTTTGACCTTTACCACTCTGTCTCACTGTTGATCTATTCCATAAAAGTTATTTAAAACTGTGAACCATTGAGATTAACATCTTTTTTTTATGAGCATCATGAGCAAAAATCATCAAATGGCTTCTCCTGGGGAGATTAACATACTTACTACCATGTAACCAAGTCTAAAATCGCTAAAAAAATATATCAGCTGTTTCGAACAAAAGTTCAATGCCCTCCCGATCATAATGTACGAAACAGCTGATAATATTTTTTTCGAAATTTCAGTGTGGTTTCTTAATAAAAGTTGTTTGTTTTTATGAGCAGAATTATCTCCTAGCGGGTTGTACAAGACCAACTATACACCTTGTATAACCACAATAAAAATGGGAGGTCCTTTACGAGATTACATGCCTTTGTCTGTAAATAACGTTCCACAGTGCCTTTTTAATGGCCTAATGGAAATAATTCAGTTAAATGAATTTGCCGCAAGCCTGTAGCTTGTCGTTGGCCACCTTGTAACAGCAAGTGACACATTAAAATGTAGTTTCATATCCAAACTGGCCCTAACTCTGTTCATGGAACGACGGATGGCGCAATAAAAACTTTATTTAGGTATTTTCTTAACAGATAAGCGCCGATAAAGAAAGAGTATTTTTATAAGTGCCCTAGTTTATTTTTATATTTATTACCTAGGATTATAACAAAGTAAAGCTAAAACGTAGAAAATATTTTCACAATTTCCTTCATGTATTTGAGATGTTACTTATTTTATATAAAAAAATTAAATCAAATGTCTCGTTTATTTAAAATGTTTAGTTCAGACAGACACACTTTCCCATTTATAATATTAGTATGGATTTTTTCTTTTTTTGGCACCGTTTTAAGGTCATCGCTCATTAGAGCCACCCGGCAGCCACCCCGCACCGCCTCGACGCACGGCGTCAACTCGTTGTCGATGGGTGAACCACCCGCGGTCAACCAGTGGGCCACCCGCGGTCAACGAGTGAACGCCGAGGCGTCAACGAGTTGACGACGCTTGGTTCACAAATTTCGAGTAGTTTGTTAATAAAATCAATCGCCGGCAGCGCGGGCCACTCGTGGCCGCCGACCGCGCGCGAAGGGTTTTTAACCGAGGCGATCCGGTGACGCTACGGAGTTGATAATAGTGAGCGCATGCCCATACAAAGCCATATACAGAATACTAGCCGCAGGAGGCGAGTCGGTGCGGAGTTGGTGCCGGGTGGCTCTAATGAACCTTTAATGTTTATTAAATATAGCTGTTCCTCGTGGTTTCACCCACCTCGTTACATTAGGTTTTTGGTTACTGCTTCGCTCTCATGGGACATAGCGTGATATTATAGCCTATGTTACTCGTGGACAATATAGCTTTCTAATGGTATAAGAATTTTTAAAATCGGTCCAGAAGTTGTTGAGCCTATTCATTACAATCAAACAAACAAACATACAAAGTTTTCCTCTTTAGAATATTAGTGTAGATTCAAATAAACCGAATTTAGAATCTATTCGCAACACTATTGATCAGTTCCATACCACTAAAGTTACAATAATAATATGTTTAGCGTTATTGAAATTGTGTCTCTTTTACTCTAACGAGTTAGAAGAGCTCTACCATAACTGTCAAAATTCAACTTAGATTGACAATGAAATTCATTGAATGAATGACATTATTGACATTTTAAATTTAAAGCGCGGTAATTTGCGCGTGTACCAAACTTAAAAAAGAATGCTAAAATATTTTATTATTTCATAGTAAAGGAGGTTTAATAACACTGTTCCGTGAACTTTTCTTACTAGTAATATATTTATCTGACATTAATCATATAAAAATTGCTAGTTTTTGTAGAATATTTTTACAAAGACATCATGTCGAGTGTAAAATTACATTTAATCGCAGCTGCATGTGAGAATATGGGTATTGGTGTCAACGGAGCACTGCCATGGCGTTTAAAGTAAGTCTACATTCTTTTCGAGTCAAACCCTAAAAACAATAATTTCTTTACTTATTTAGAGGACTGTATCTATTGGTTATGTTAGGTTAACGTACCTATTTTCAAGGTTTTACTTAGAAGTTAGATAGACATAAAAAATACCTATCCTACGGTCTATTGTAGGTATTTACAAAGTTCTCGTCCTCTAAAATATAGGTAATGTCGCCATGATGATATTACCTTGATAAGTGAAAGGAATGGCAACTAGGTAATAAATATTGCCTAGTTTCGTTATATCCTCATGCAATAAACTGCTTATTGGCAGCAGATAAATCTCTAAGAAATATAATTTTAGTATAATATCTTAGAAATATTTAGGGTCACCCTATTGCTATAAAATTCAATGAACGTACTCCTCACTTGAGTTTCCTATTACCATTACTTTAAATATTATAGCTTTATTTTGTATGAATTGAAAGAGCCCTAATATTTTGTTCTGTGTCTGGGTGTTATTTATCTATAATATATGTATGTATTTAAAAATTATATAAGTATGTATATCAGTTGTCTGATTACCATAACACAAGCTCTGCTTAGCTTGGGATCAGATGACCGTGTGTAAGATGTCCCAGGATATTTATTATTATTATTTATTTTAATACTGAAGATTTTCTTTTTATACTCACAAATCTTTGGAAATAGTCCAATGAAAAAAACTTACTTTACCTTATCAAGTCCTTTTGCAAAGAATTGCTTATTGTATTAACACTTAAATAAATTCTGTGTCCTTCTCCCATCAAGAGAGTGCCTCAGACATTAACCTCCATGGTTCTCGCACATTTTTGACCAATACGATTATATGGACTTTAAAAGAGACTTGTTTATGACCTCTGAGTTTGTTTCGGATGTTTCTTCTCAGAGCAGTCCAGCTACGAAACACCGGCCCCATCGTTCGCTTAAAATAAATAAATAAAACAAAATATTGACGTGTAAAAGTGTTATATATATATAACCTATTTACATAATAAATATGATTTTATGATGATTTTTTATTTTAATTAAAACCAGGTCCTGATAATTTATGTTGAAACCAACTCTCTCAGGTAACTTTCATCTACTATTTTACCACTTTTGGGGTCTCATTTCCAACATAAAATATTTATTTTTCTTCATAGTGGACACCTACTTTTCACAAAGAACTTACTCTCCAAGTTTCATGACTGTAGGACTAGCAGTTTGACCTCATCATCATCTCCCTAGCCTTTTTCCCAACCGTGTTGGGGTCAGCTGCCAGCCTAACCGGATCAGCTTAATACCGGTGTTTTTATGTGGAGCGACTGTCTATCTGACCTCCACAACCCAGTAACTGGGCGACACGATACCTCTTGGTTAGACTGGTCTGAGTTTCTGACTAACCAGTAACAACTGTCAAAGTTCTACTAATGACAACCGGGACCAACGGCTTTACGTGCTTTCCAAGGCACGGGATGTCAGTGATGTCTAAGATAAACTTTAGAAAGTACATATGAATTTGCAGTTTTGCAGTTTGACCTGTGAGTTGAAAATTATATCAATCAAACAGTCACATTACCATTTCATATTACAGATCATTACACCTCTTTATAAAACAATCTTTTTAACAAATATTTTCAGAAAAGAAATGGCGTACTTCGCAACAATGACAACGAAAGTGCACGACCCATCCAAAGTAAATGCAGTGATCATGGGCCGGAGAACGTGGGACTGCATCCCGGACAAGTACAGACCGTTGAGTGACCGAGTCAATATTGTGCTGACACGACACGTTGATAGCGTGAGAGAAAAGGTAGGTCATAGTCCAACCTTTCAACAACTAACAGACAGCCGGCTGTCGGGCTGCCATTGTCTTTCTTTTATGTATAAAGGGAAAACATTTGTATTTTTGTATGTAACAAATGAACTCAAAATCTACTGGGCTGATTTAGAAAAATCTTTTTCATTAGAAAGATAAATTATTTTCCTGTGTAGCATAGGCTATATATTATCACTATGTCCCACGGGAGCGAAGCTGTAACCGAAAACCTAACGTAACGAGTAACAGCTAGTAATAAATAATTTGTTGTTTAATATCCCTGTTGTAATATCCCCTGTTCTACATTCCATTATAAAGAACAGGAATATTTTGTATGTCTTATCTCATGACCTTTCTAACATCCAAACTTGGTCACATAGATAATAATTATAAACAATGTAACTACTGCAATCATTTTACTATTACATATTTCATAATATAATTATATAGATAATCTCTTTTTTTTTTTTTTTTTTCTTCTCTGTGTTTATTTGCAATCAGTCATCGACTATGAGCAAATGTGTGAAGTGCGTTGCATCATGTCGAGTGTGCCTCCCAGCGGAGACAGCTACTCCATACAAATGGCTAAATCTAGTCTGGTCCCAGGATCAAGCGTCGTTTCAAGCGGGTTTTGTCCCTGGTACGTATGAGCTGGACAACTAAATCGTTAGGATGATTTGCTAGCCTCTTCTTGTAGGTTTCGATACTGCGTTGGATTTCCTCTTTAACGGTGCTGATTTGCAAATTCCCGTGTATCTCAGCATTTGTAACAAACCATGGTACACTTGTTATAGATCTTAGTATAACATTTTGAAGTCGCTGTAGGATGTTTATATTGGAGTCACTGGCGCTTCCCCACAGTTGGACACCGTACATCCAGCTTGGTCTCAGTATACTTTTGTAGATCAGGAGCTTGTTATCTACAGAGAGTTTAGAGTTTCGTCCCATTAACCAATAGAGATTCTTATAGCGCATATTAAGCTCATCTCTTTTACACTTTATGTGATTCTTCCAGGTCAATCGGCGGTCCAGTTGCATTCCGAGGTATCGTACGGTTTCGCTATGTGCTAGGGTATTGTCATCAAGAGTGACTGGTGGGCAATCACCACGTCTGAGGGTAAATGTTACATGCAGGGATTTGTTGGGACTAGCTTTTATCTTCCATTTGTGTAACCAGATGCTGATCTCGTCAAGCCCCTTTTGTAGCGTTTCTGACGCGGCAACTGGGTCTCTATTTCTGGCTAGGATAGCTGTGTCATCAGCGTATGTGGCGGTTATAGCTCCTGGTACTTCTGGTAGATCTGCTGTATATATTGTGTATAGCATCGGACCAAGAATAGACCCTTGGGGACACCCGCACTGATGTCATGAAATGGTGATGTGGAATTACCCTCTTTGGTTTGGAACATTCTGTTTGATAAATACGACTCCAGTAGTAGATAGTAGCTATGAGGAATATTAGATTTGATTTTATAGAGCAACCCACTGTGCCAAACTTTGTCAAAGGCTTGCTGAATGTCAAGAAATGCCGATGAGCAATATTCCTTTTCCTCAAACGTATTTCTTATTTCTTTACAAACTCTGTGTACTTGTTCGATTGTGGAGTGTTGTTGTCTGAATCCAAACTGATGATCTGGTATTGTGTGATTGCTAGCAAGTATGGGCAAGAGTCTACGGAGCAATATTTTCTCAAGTACCTTCGATAGAATGGGTAACAAGCTGATCGGCTGATACGAGGTAACTTCATGAGCTGGCTTTCCCATCTTGTGGATCATTATTATTTGTGAAATTTTCCACAAACGTGGAAAGTATTGCACACGCAAGATGCCATTAAAAAGTGTTGTCAAGAAAGTTACTGCTTTTTTCGGTAGTTCCTTTAGTACCTCCTTTGTAATTAAATCGAAACCTGGCGCTTTTTTGTCCTTTAGATTCTTTATCACTCCCCACACCTCCCGAGTTGTAGCTGGTTTTGGTGGTAAATCTAGCTGCAGCGGTTGGCAGAGGGTGTCCTCAACGCTTCTTTCAAAAGCATAGTCACTATTTTCATTGGGAGTAAATACTTTGGAGAGATGCTCTGCAAATGCGTTTGCTTTTTCCTGGTGCGTTCTTGCCCATGTATTCAGAGTTGTTCTTATTGGCGGTTTTGGTACTTGAGGTCGGTCCAAGTTACTAGTGAATTTCCAGAGGGAATAATTTGTGGTCGCAGTGGGTGTCAATGACTCTAGCTTTGACTGCAAGGTTTCCTCATGGAGACTTTTTATTTCAGCCTTAAGATTTGCAGTTGCTTTATTTAGAGCGGTCTTGTCCATTGGATGCCTTGTCATATGCCAGACTCGTCTCAGGCGACGTTTCTCAAGAATCTGTTGCTTGATTTGAAGAGGCTGATTTGTGGAGACATTATTTTTTAGTTCTGGGGTACATTTCCAGCAAGCTTCCTGAATAAGAGACGTTATACAGGGTGTCCCACGGCTATGCCACATGGAGGGAAAGTACCTTAAATCTTGTAGATAGAACATTTTACTGAAAGAAGACATTATTTGAATTTTAAAAACAATTTAATTTGCATTCATAGATTTTTAAATAATTAAATGGTTGGCCCGGGAATCGAACTTGTTCCACGAGAAAAAGTAATCACTCTGTAGTTTTATCATACCGATCAAAAGGTTTCATCATAAGGATTATTTTTTGCTAAATAACATAGTGTCACAAATAAAAGGAAGACCGTGAATTTTAACATTTAATGTAAAATTTTGTTCTGAAAAGTTAAAAGCTTACATTGCCGTAAGGACATACAATTGACAATCATAACTACTTATTACTAAATAATCTACCCACTTGAGTAGTACGCATCATTTAAATAAATAAATATCCACCACAACAGGACCAAAAAATCGTCAGGGAACGAAATAATCAAAAGTTATCACTTTGTATTCAAGAAGAAGGGACTATAGTTTTGAGCATTTGAAAAATTGACTAATTTTGTATTAAAAATGTTAAAATTCATGGTCTTTCTTTTATTTTTGACACTATGTTATTTAGCAAAAAATAATCCTTGTGATGAAGCCTTTCGATCGGTAGGATAAAACTACAGGTTGATTAATTTTCTCGAGTAACAGGTTCGATTCCCGGTTCAACTATGTAATTATTTTAATATCTATGAATGCAGTTTAAAATGTTTTCAAAATTTAAATAATATCTTTTTTCAGTAAAATGTTCTATCTACAATATTTAAGGTACTTTCCCTCCATGTGGCATTGCCGTGGGACACCCTGTATATATGGCAGCTTCCTCGATATTATCGGGTGATTTGAGTGCCACGTTTAGCTGGATATTTGCCTCTATGTACTCGCGGAATGCCTCCCAATCCGTTCGTTTATTACTGAGTGTGGCTTGTGGCTCATGTTCTATCAGAGTTGTACTGGCCGTTAGAATGACTGGCGTGTGGTCAGAAGAACTGTCAAGACAGGACTCTGCTTTAAAATAATGCCTCGACAGCCCGCCCACAATAAAGAAGTCTAGGAGGTCAGGCACTTTGTTTGGATCTGTGGGCCAATAAGTGGGTTCGGAAGCCGACATTGTAGTAAGGTGGTTGCTGTCAATGCTGCTCTTCAACTGCCGGCCTCTGGTTGTAATAAGCCTAGATCCCCAGTGGGTGTGCTTGGCGTTCCAGTCACCACCGGCAATAAATCGCTGTCCAAGAGTTGAGAAAAAATGGTTAAACATAAGCTGGTCTATTTGGTCTATTTTATTATTATTATATATTGTGTTTGGGCGGGCAGTAGATAGAAGATACGTTGAAATATCCACACTTGTCCGTAACAGCAATTGTTGTGGCCTGAAGGTAATCCTTTTTAAATTCGGGCATCAAATGATGTTTCATTGACTTTCGTACTATTATAGCTGTTCCCGCATGACCGGTTCCATCTGGGTGGTTTGTAAGATAGGTGTGGCAACCGTCGAATTTGATGTTACTGGCACTGGTACAGTGTGTTTCCGAGACAAGAACTATATCAAGCTTATGTTCATTTATAAGTATTTGCATTTCATCTCTACTTGGCGCAAGACCATTTACGTTCCAAGTTGCTATCTTTAAGGCATTCATTTTGTCATCTTGTTGATTAGGGTTGTCAAGAGACCTATCATGGTGCTCATTTGTTGAAAGAGTAAGTCAAATTTTTCTGACTGTTTTGAGAGTATTTTTTCTATAGAATCACTCAATAAGTGAGCCTTTGTGTTGTCCGATGAATCTCTTTGGATTTTTGCAGCCTTTAGTTTTTCAGAGTATAATTTCTTGCCAACCTTTTCTTCGCCAGGTTGATTAGTCATTGTATCGCTAGTTATTGTCACTTTTGTACTCTGTTTGTCTATTTGAGCTCTATTAGTGGGCCTGGAAGATTTACGGGATAAAATTTCTCGATAGACTTCACAGCCTTTATAATTGGCTGGATGGGGTCCCTGGCACAAGGCACACATCGCGGGTGTGTTTCGGTCGACCTTTGGGCACTCTGATGTTTTGTGAGACTGAGCACATTTCACGCATCGATAGGGCCGCATGCAGTAATTCTTCGTATGCCCATACTGCTGGCATCTTTGGCACTGCACTATGGACTTTTTCTTTCTGGGATCCTCTATGACAACGGCTTGGTGGTAGATATATTTTATTTCTTTGCAGGCCTTATTATTTGGACCTGGCTTCAGGTTGGCAAAGAATGTAGAGGTCGGCTTTTTGTCAGGGCCATATTTAGAATTTATGATTTCGCCTACAACCACATTGCCAGTTGATTCGATTTCCTCTTTTATTGCACTAGTTGGAGTAGAGTGGTGTAAATTTCTAATGACAATTCTATAGCACCTGTCCTCTTTTGTATTAAATGTATGGCCAATTAGATGATGTTCACGTGCCAATTGGATTAACTTCTTATACGTTTCTGTTGTAGCACTGCTAACTCGTATCTGATTTTTATTAACAACCTTGTACGTGAAGTCATTTTGTTCAGCAACAGTTCTCAATAGTTCCGTGAGCTTGTTTACATCTTTAATTCCATAGAGGACTATTGGGGGAGGTTTAGACGGTTTTTTTTGTTCGACAGCGTCATCGCAACCAGTTAGGTCAATAGGTAGTTGTTCAAAGCTATTTGAGGTTGGTATTGCAGGTGGGCTATCAGACAATTTCTTACGTTTGGCACCTCTTGCGGTGGGTATACTTTGCCAGTCTGGAGGTTGTTCACTGATGTTGCCATCACCAGCAAACGTGAGGTGGCTAGTTTGGGGTGGAGCAGTAGCGGTAGAATCATTTCCTTTGTTTCCCAATGAAGCGCTTCTTGGTCTTGTAATAAACAAGGCAGGATGAAATGATTGCTGTACTAATTTTTTCTTTCCAGTAGCATTAGCTGCGTCAAGAGCCTGGTTACTCGCTCCTGGACAGTCTTCGGTAACAGATGTGTCGGTATTTTCCATATTATCCATATTGTTCCCACGAGTAGGGTCGATTTAAGCAGGTCACACATGGGGTAACGCCCATTCCCATGTGGAGGCACTATATACAACAATGTGAGCCGGGTCCATTGAGGTTGGTGCTAGCGACTGGAATCCCTCCAGACATTCATCCTATCGGCGCAGTCCTCACCTTAGGATTGGGGTAATTTTATATAGGGTTGTCTTCCCTTTGGTCCGGGCAATGAAGTCAAGACCCCCAGCCTCACAAGACATGCTCGTAAGAACCGGGTTGTTGGGGTCATTTCCTACCTTCAACAAGGATAAGCCTGTTAGGCTTGGTAGATCGGGTTATTTACCGCCGCCCAAGACTCGGCGTTGTTGCTCGTTTGGCACCACCCAGGGGAGACGTGTAGGGTGGGTCTAGGAATAGATGGTAAATCCTACGGACGCGAGCAACCTCCTCCCCCAGATAATCTCTGACACACAATTTTTTTTAAAACAGACAATGGTGCCGATTCCCATGGTCACAAACTAGACTAAATTTAAGTTAATTGCATCTTTCTCTTTCCATTTTTTAAAGAAAAGGACAGAAGATAACACTTAGTTTAAAATCAGCGCCAGAAGAAAATTGACGTATATTTAGACGCCATATTTTTAAAAAGCGTCTAAATTATCTATGGAGGGTCTAAATTTGACAGGACTAAACTAATATTTTGTATTTTGTCCTTTTCTTAATTAAATGGAAAGAGAAAGATGCACTTAACTTAAATTTACGTTAGTTTGTGAATAAGAGAATCGGCACCAATGAGGCTACAACTAAAAAACAACATCTATAACAATAATACAATAGGAACTAAATGACCCAACGCACGCCGCCGTCAGTGAGTCGTTTGAGTGAGCATGACACAGCTCTCAACTGCTAGAATCCATTTAATGGCAGATGTGCAATACATTACCATCATCGCCCTAGCCTTTTCCCAACTATGTTGCAGTTGGCTTCCAGCTTAACCAAATTCCACATAAAATACCAGTTTTTTATGCGGAGCGACTGCCTATCAGACCTCCACAACCCAGTAACTGGGCGACACGATACCTCTTGGTTAGACTGGTCATAATTTCTGGCTTACCTGTAACAACTGTCAAAGTTCTACGAATGACAACCGGTACCAATGGCTTTACGTGATTTCCGAGGCACGGGATGTCAGTGATGTCCAAGATAAACTTTAGAAAGTATGTATATATGAATTGAAAAGTCAATAAGTATGTTACCAATTCATTTTAAATAAACTAAAAAATATCCTGGGACATCTTACACACGGCCATCTGATCCCAAGCTAAGCAGAGCTTGTGTTATGGTAATCAGACAACTGATATACATACTTATATAATTTTTAAATACATACATATTATAGATAAATAACATTCAGACACAGAACAAACAATTCATCTTCAATTTCATTCAGCTCATCACACAAAGTTTGTCCTGGGTGGGAATCGAACCCACGACCTCTGGCTTAGCAGTCAGGGTCACTGACCACTAGACCAACAGGCCCGTCAATTTTATTTATCTCCTAAAAATGTTAGTGTAAATTATGTTGTGTAACTTTTCAGGTTCCGCAAGGAGTGGTGGTGGTACCCGGGCTAGATGAGGCTGTCAAATACATTGAGGGTCGACAGGATATAGAGTCCACCTGGGTTATTGGAGGATCTTCGATATATGAAGTGAGTAATATATAAGCCGGTTCATTAAAGAAAGGAATCTTAAATGGCGGCATGTACTTGCGTTGACAGATAGTACAGTCTGCATATAAAATTTAAAGTTGAAGTTTTTTTTTTTCAAATCGAAAATATTATTAAGATTTTTTATTGTTTTCATCGGAAACAGTGCCTACTTTTACCACAATAACAAACAGGTAACAACGGAAAAATAACAGAAAACTATAACAAGATATTCGTAAAAAGGAGCACTGAGCGCGTCAAGGCAGCAAATCAAGACAATTTTTTTATGTTGATGGTACACGCGCGAGTGAGTATAGACGGCATTAGTGTGCGAGCGAGTGAACATGATAAGCGCCGCCATTTTAGATTCCTTTCTTTAATGAACCAGGTTATACATAATATTACAAATTAAAAATTAAGAATACCCTATCCCAAAGATACTGTAGCTAACAAATAACTTGATAACTTTAAAACACCTGAACCAATTCTGATGAAACATGTTTTAAAACTTTAGCTAGATATCCTACTTTTAAATAATAATATAAAAACTAAATCTGATTATCCGTTTAAAAGCTACACTGCCATTGACGGACAGACAGACAAACAAACAGACGAACAGACACACAAACACAGCGATCCTGCTTATAACACTCCCCTCCATGACTGTATTATTTGTGTGTGACTGTATGATATAATGTGTGTAATGTATGTCTGACTGTCTGCAAAAAAACTTAAATACAAGTTTTTTTTATGGGTGGGAAAACATTAAATGACTTCTCCCGCCATGGGCGGGGTGGGAGGGAGTGTCAGACTTTTACTGACTAAAACACACCCTTGTTCCTTCGGTTGCCTTTTATGTTCCGGGGCCGCGGTAACTGTTAATAATAATAATAATTTCTTTATTGACATAAGTTGCGTATACAAGATAAGATACCCTAATACCTGCGCTAGTAAAAACTGTGTTGCAGGTATTAGTGTCTTCCCCTTAGTGTAACAATTTATTATGTCAGACAGAGCTTATAAGAGAAAAAAATAATAAATAAAAATAAAAGTAGGGTAACATTTTGAATATGTAGATGTTAAATATTATAAAACGTGCTGGTTTATTAAGTTTGTATAGATGTGTATGTATGTGTGTGCGTGGGTGCTTTTGTGAGTGTGTGTGAGTGTGTATGTGTGTGCGTGTGTATACGTGTAGAAGTGCGTATTGGCTTGAAGTTAGAACAATTCCTAATGTAATAATGCCCTAGAAGTATGCTCCTATTTGTTCAACCTTTCGACGACTAACCGACAGCCGGCTGTCGGGCTGCTATTGTCTTTTGTGTCACGAATCACGTGTGTTCTAAGATTTTATTGAAATAAACGAATTCAACCAACTTCTCTCATTCCAGGCTGCAATGTCCCACCCGAACTGCGGCAATATCTACCTGACAGAGATACAGAAATCTTTCGACTGTGACACCTTCTTCCCGAACATAGACAAGCAGCAGTTCCACCTGGTGGATGAGGAGCAGATCCCTGGAGAGAGGCAGATGGAAGGTGATATTAGCTATTATTTTAGAGTTTATAAGAAATTGTAAGGTTTGTAGATCTGTGATGTTTGACGCCAGGCTTTTTCATTGGTTAAACGTCTTTAAGTTGCAGTACTCAATGATATTATAAGTAAAAAGGTGTAGATAGGTTACCCAAACGAAATTCTATCTTCAAAAACGGCACACTAACGCACACATACATTACACGTCAAAGTAGGATGACATGATTGAAGTCGTGAGAGTGAAAAAGAGATAAACATCACAAAGTATCATGTTATTTGTCAATTGGCAAACTTTTAATGTGCCACTTTTTGACTGCATATAACCTATCTATACTTTTTTACTTATAACAACATTGGCACTACTATATTCTGTTTGGGTAATTAATTTAAGGTAAACAATCCTGACATTTCCTTTTGTTTGAAAAAGTATGTAAACCATACCAAGATTATTTACATGTCTACATCTACACTAATATTATAAAGAGGAAAACTTTGTATGTATGTTTGTTTGTTTGATTGTAGTGAATAGGCTCAAAAACTACTGGACCGATTTTAAAAATTCTTTCTCCACTAGAAAGCTACATTGTCCACGAGTAACATAGGCTATATAATATCACGCTATGTCCCTCGGGAGCGAAGCAGTAACCAAAAACCTAATGTAACGTGGGTGAAACCGCGAGGAACAGCTAGTAGTCAATAATTACCTAACATTGTTATAAGTAATAAGTAAATGTAGACATTTTTAAATACAATTTTTAGCCAAAAACATGTCAAGATTGTTTACATTTAATTATTTACGTCTAAAGAGCAATCATTAACGTGGCGTGCCGTGTCTGGACTTTCTGTGGCGCCATCTATTGCATCACATGCGAGAACTGTGACGTTTCCTACATCGCGCGATAGAAGTTCTTCGCATTACGTTATTGTAATTGTAACAAAATCGCTAAAATAATGCTTAGCTTTTTCGCTAGAAAACTGAGAGTTCTACTAACAAATATCGACCTTAATGTCATCGAAATAAAGTTGATTTTGTCTGCTCGACTATAATTTTAGAAGCACCAAGTGTTCAACAATAGAAAACAATTATTGTGAAATGTTTTTGTTACAAAAAACGAGAATTTGTCTCGAATTTAAGATTAGATGCATTTACTTTATTGTGTTCAAAATGTTAATTAATATTATTATAATCGCGTAGCGCTTTCTTTAGCAATAATATTGCATGTAACTATTTAGTTTAGTAAGAACATTCCTTAATATAATCATCACAAAATTGTGAATACCATTAGCTTATAATGTTTGTCGCAAGATTGCAAATATTGTCAACATTATGATTTTTATTGTACTGTACTGCTTTACTGCTTACAATATAACATATTAATTTTTCGACAGTTTATAATCTGTCCATGTAAAACGTCAAATTTTGCTTTAAAATTTTTCTACACTAATGCCCTTACTAATAATCACTGTGTAAAGTTATGCAATGAATAAAGCCTGTGTAACCATACATTTTTTGACGTATAAACCTGTCATAACTTTATGCAGCGTTTATTAGTAAGGCGCTAATATTATAAAGAGGAAAACTTTGTATGTAATGAATAGGCTCAAAAACTACTGGACCGATTTTAAAAATTCTTTCACCATTCTAAAGCTACAATTGTCAACGAGTAACATAGGCTATATAATATCACGTTATGTCCCACGGGAGCGAGGCAGTAACCAAAAACCACGCGGGTAACGCGGGCGAACAGCTTTTTAGGCCCGTATTAATAAACGTTACTCAGATCAAGACTCGTACTTGATGCCCAGCTTAAGATCTTGTTCGTATTAATAAACGAGATTGATTATGAGCTCAAGTTCCGGATTAAGTGTACGTCATCAGCTGAGTGTAGACTCATTAATAAACGACACTTAAGTATTAATCTCATGTGACGTATTCGTTCGAGATGCGTTTATTAATAAGCGACGATCTTGAGCTCCTGTCGTCGCAATAATCCGGTATCAAATTATATCGCACTTGAGAGCGTATTTGAGCAACGTCTATTAATACGGGTCAACGTATGTTAGGTTTTAATATCTATTGTACTTGTGCCTTTGGATGTAGCCTTGTTTATAGCAGTATCTCTTAGATTTAACATCACAATTAAAATAAATAGCGATGTATAGCAATGTCTCTTAGATTTAACATCACAATTAAAATTAATAGCGATGTATAGCAATGTCTTTTAGATTAAGCCTGTAGCCTGTTTCACATCTTCTGATAAGTTCTGATAAAATATCTGACAGATAAATTCATACAAAATGTGATCCATTTTTTAATTTATCTTGTAGATAACTATTTCCAGGTTGTGACACAGGCTCTTGACATCACAATTATGAAATATAGCGATATATGGCAATTATGCCGATTCTCTTGTTCACAAACTTACTAAATTTAAGTTAAATGCATCTTTCTCTTTCCATTTCTTAAAGAAAAGGACAGAAAATACATATCCGTTTAGTTCTGTCAACTTAGACAGCGCTTGAAGAAAATTGGCGTATTTAATCGCGTCTCAATTATCTATCGAGTGTCTTAATTTGACAGGACTTAGCTAATATTTTATGTTCTGTCCCTTTCTTAATGAAATGGAAAGAGAAAGGTGCAGTTAACTTAAATTTACGTTAGTTTGTGAATAAAAGAATCGGCAATATTATCTTTTAGATTTAACATCACAAATTATGATTTGTTCACAATCTCAACGAATATATTTTAAGGAAGCACTCGAATAGTGGACCGCCGTCTTGTCTCAACTTAATATTTTAACTAATACTATATACTCTCTATACCAGGGGTGGCCAACCGGTCGATCGCGACTGCTATTTCAGTCAATCTTAGCCAGGCAAAAAATATTAATATTTGTTCAGATTTGTATTTGGCAATTTCCAACTACAAACCTGATTATGATAAACTTGTGGAAGCTGTTTCATTTATGATTTCAAGAAGTATGTATGGGTTTGGTAGATCGCACTAGGTTTGCTTAGTAAACAGTAGACCATAGGTCTACTCAAGTTGGCCACCCCTGCTCTATACTATATTATAATAAGTCAAAAGTTTTTTTTTTTTATGTTTATCTAGCAAAAACGAATCAAGTAATTACAAACGTTTGCTCAGAAGAGCATTAAATATCTTCTACCGCCTAATAAATGAGAATAAAATATTAATATAATAACTTCAACTTCAACTCTTTATTAATGGCATTTGTGGAAAACACACCACAATTCTGCCACGACCATGTTAATTATACAATATCACAAACGGAGAAAGATTTATAACAAAAATATATGCAATTTGACTGCGATGGTCTCCTCCTTGAGAAGAGACCTGGTCCGTCAGAGCCTCGTCGGTGAATCAGCAGGGTGTACCACGTGCAGGTGAGGTTGGCTTTGACCCTGGAGGTGATGGTAGGGCCACTTACACCCCAATATAATAAATTAGTAGAATAATTTGGTGAAATCGGCAGTAAGTCATAAAATCCTTAAAAATGGGAATTCTGACGTAATCACAAATGTCACTCAAATTCAATATGGCTTCAGTAATTCTCTCTCGCTCGCAGAGCATACGCGAATAGAAAGGCATGATAATCTCCTTTCTAAATACTTGAATTAATATTTATAAATAACGTTTAGAGCAACACTATAACTTCTATAACTGAAAAATTTGAACCTAAATTTGGAGGAAAAAACTTGATTTGTTAAAGAAATTTGACAATATTAGCTTGATATATAGTGCTTTATATTATTCCATATATTCTTGTGTAACCATATTCTTTATATAGCAGTATATGTAAGAGTTCCAACGAATTTGTAAAGTTTGTAATCAATGTTGTAAAAAATAATAAGAAATATAAATCTAATGTTTGTAAGCTTGTAATTTTGGAATTGTTATTATTTACAAATACAAGGCGTTGTTGTAGCTCTTGTTTTTTATTCTACCTTTTGAATGCTCGCCATTGGTGCTGATTCCCTTGGTCAAAAAATAAACTAAATTGAAGTGCACCTTTCTATTTCCGTTTCATTAAAAAGAAAACAGAAGATACATTATACATGGAGCACGAATGTTAGTTCTGTCTCTGGGTGTGATTTATCTATAATATGTATGTATTTAAAAATTATTTAAGTATGTTTATCAGTTGTCTGGTTACCATAGTATAAGCTCTGCTTAGTTTGGTGTGAGTAGTCCCAAGATATTTATTTATTTATTAGTTTAGTCCTGTCAAATTGCCAGCGCCTGAAGTAAATCGAGTATATTGTTTTGCCATGGCTTTAAACGCGTCTAAAGTAGGTATCTATGGAATATCTTAATAAAATGGAAAGATTCACATAACTCAAACTTAGTGTAGTCTTATCTATAAACAAGGGATTCGCCATTTTCTTTGACGCTTGAACCGTCTGTCTGTCGCTATATCGTGCGAGGGTAGGTTGACATCTGCCAGGTAATAAAAACCTATCTACTATACAAAGGTCCTATAAATTTTTTAAAAGTATAGTCATTAATTTAATAATGTACTTGGGTGGGATGTTAGGAAAGTTGAAATAAAACATCAAAATTGATTATTATTAACTTTTAATTGTTTATCAATTAATACAAGACTTATAATTAAATCTACGTACAACGCGTCCCTGAAAAAAATTCTTACGTGGGAGGGGTGACGTGAAAAATACTGAAATTTATGGGACATATCGTTGTAAAAGTAGGCTAGGGTGGCATAATATCGAAATTATTCTCTTTTTTTTTAATTTGTTGCCCTTTATTAGGTGGTAAATAGAAAATAAGTCAGTTGTTTTTAAATAGGGTATTACACTCTTTTTTTTTAAGTATTTCAAATAACTCCTACAGTACTAAGAAACCACTAAAAAAAATCCTAAATTTTTATTTAAGCGCTAAGTACCCTAAAAACGCTTTTAAAAATTGTATTTTCAAATTTCGCGCGGAAATTTCCAAAAACGAAAAACGCCGTGGGCGTGGTTTTGCTTTGGCGATATGACGTCCTCACGTCATGTAAATAAACAAACGCGCTGTGACACTTTACATAATTTTTATTGTTTTTATCTCAAAAATTAGTTACTGTTCGACTTACCGTTGGTGTGCGTTTCGGAATGCAAGAACACAAGTGTGAAAACATCGGAATGATTGTGAATTCTAGTGTTAACTGATTCAAATTTAAGAAAAACTTAGTTAAAAGTTGTGGGAAGAGTATTCCAACTATTACACCATAAAAAACCCGTTTGTACCGTTTGTACTGTTGTTGTAAATATCACTTTGATGTAAGTACACATGTGCATTAGCCATCTAAAATATCTTTCACAATAACTTCCATGAAAAAGTATATTTTTATAATAAAGATCGTATTAGGAGGTTATAAATAAAACAAATAGTGACGTCTAGTTGACTCTGTTGACAGTCGACAGCTGTCACTGTCTATGGTCTGTATTTCGATGTGTTCAAGAACAGGTAAAAAAAACTGAAAACTTTGAATTGAATTCAAAAAAATATTTTCTAGTTTTATAAACTAAAACTAACGCTGTTCGGCTGCTTTTTGCTTAAGCTACCTCAATAATATATTTTTATATTTTTTCTCTTATACAGTGTAATACCCTATTGTTGGCAAAATGTTTTTTTTTTACAAAATAACTTTCAATAGGTCTTGACATTATAAAACTTGTCGAAATTTCGTTTTTAGGATCCTCCGTACAGAATTGATGGTCACTGTATCATTTAATAGTTTTTTTTTTAATATATCGTACCTAAAGAGAATAATTTCAACATCACAATAGATTTTTATTTCAGAATAATTATGTCAAATATTAATACTTACTAAAATTTTAACGTAAAACCACTTATCAGCTATAACTATACTTAATTCTAAGATACAGCGCAAACCCACGATTTTTACCTCTCACGCAAAAATCGCAAGCTCACGTACTATTGAAAGAAAAAAATATTTCGAACAAAGTTGCCAGACGCAACTAAAAAAAACTAAAAAATGTCCAAGTCTTGCCCTGAAAGGTGTTAAAATAAAAAAATGTGATCAAAAGACTTGTGAAATAAAGGTGTAGAATCCGAAATATTTTTAAAAATCTTTTTTCTTTATTATAATATTTTTTTTTTGGATTTTTTATTTTTAATTTTTTTTTGCTCTACCCCGGAGCGGGTGAATATGATTAACACGACGACAAATACATATTAAGTTTTACAATAATAATAATATGTAGGTAATAATAACATCGTTAAAGAAATTACTTAATAATTAATAATAATAAGAAAAGTATATTTCTACAATAGTCAGTTTTGTATGGAAAAATAAAACGTTGAAACTTAGCGTTATTTTCAAAGCTAAATTCGTAGAAATAAAAGAATTAAATTTAATTCGAATTTCTTTTGATTTTATTTCAATATCAATCCACTAATTTTAAGCAAGATGTCAATTTAGGCAAAATATAAATCGTAAAGCAGAATGATCTACTTTTCGAGTTAGCTACATTCAATTTTCAAACTCGAAAATCCGAGTTTTAACTCGATTTTTTTATTACATTCAATAAAAAGAAATTCGCATTAATAGTCATACAATAATACGCTAAATATCTAATACTACAGACTTGTTGATGCCTTCTATAAGCAAGCCCTGGTGATATTATTCATTAATATGAGAAAACGTGCAACTTTCAAAATACTGTTTCTATATTAAACGAAGCTACATGGTGACATCCAACTCGAAATTTTCGAGTTTTCGCAAGAATCGGAAATTCTGAAAACGTGCCGATGTTTTGACGAGCTAGTAAAAGTCTTCAGATAACACACATCTTTACTTTCTTCACTTAAACAGACTCGGAAAGTCAAGTTACAACTCGAAATTTTCGAGTTCAGAGTTCTACTAAGATTACAAGTTACTAACGTTTATATTTTAAAATTTCCGACTTTACGAAACTCGAAATTTTCGAGTGTTACTGCATGTTGTAGTGTAGGAATATGTAGTCGGGGTTGTTTATTTCCTGTGGCATGGCAGGGGAGGTGGGAGCCAAGAGTTGGAAGCCCATAAACATGAAGGTGCGCAGAATTGTGGCGCGGTCGGGACGGCTCTTCAGCACGCAGATGATGCAGCTGGAATTAAATTTGGTGGTTAAAATAAGTCATGACTAATAAGTTTTAAGTTATTCTGATTTGATTCAAGTTGAGCTCACGATGCTTTTTGAGGCAGGTTTACCCAAACTATTACTGGCACTTTCCTCAAAAGGGTAGCCCGAATGTTATTCTGAATGGTTTGTTGCACAAAGATTTAAAATTGTCTGGACTTTAAAAGAGACGATAATCCCTGAGTTTGTTTCGGCGTTTCTTCTCAGAGGTAGTCCAGTTAGGAAACGCCGGCTCCAACTAGCTTATAAAAAATATGACATGTAAAAGTGATTTTAAAATCCTACTTGCATAATAAACGATTTCATTTCATTTCTGTATTTGGCATTTATTGCAATGAGGCATTCAGGAGGTAAAATTATAAAAGGAGTCCTTTGCAGGACTTCTTTTACAGGTATATATTTTTAATTTATTTCCTGACAGAATAATAGGGATGTTGACTACATGAAAAGAATGACATTCTGTTTAGTCCGTCTGTTAGACAGTCCAAAAATACTGGACACATATTTTTTGCTTGATCAAATTAATAACAAAATACAAAGATAAAGAGCATCAAAGTTCCGGAGAGGGGGCTTGTGACGTCACTTCTGAGTAAAAATTATACAAAGGCGTGACGTTTCACGAAACTTCAACGCACTGTATTGTCGTCATTTTCTGTTTACGAGAAAATAAAAAATTACTTGTCCCAAATTTTTTGATTATCTAACTGACGGACTAATTACTTTTTTTTTGTCATTTCGCCTATTTAATTATTTATTTAACAAAGTACGCCAACAGTATGAAACATTGGCTTATTAAAGTATGTATAAAGAACTTATGCAAATGCATACACCAACCACGGGTATACATAACATTGACGTTACAAGTTAAAGAAGTAAATTAAACTAAAATTGTAAGATAAAAATAATGAAGATCTATTAACGACAAAAAGTAAAGTTACGTTGAAAAAGGTGTGTATTGGGAACTAATTTAATCTTATTAATGCAAGTCGGATTTCTAGACGTGTGTGAAGGTTACGCCACTGGGTCTGTCTGGCAGACCCAATTTTCGCCACCTCAGTAATATAAAAAAGTCTTCTTCTCCATAGCCTTTTCCCAACTATGTTGGGGTCGGCTTCCAGCCTAACCGGATTCAGTTGGATACCATGTTTTACGTGAAGCGACTGCCTATCAGACCTCCACAACCCAGTAACTGGGCGACACGATACCTCATGGTTAGACTGGTCAGACTTTCTGGCTTCTGACGACCCGTAACGACTGTCAAAGTTCTACGAATGACAACCGGGACCAACGGCTTTACGTGCTTTCCGAGGCACGGGATGTCAGTGATGTCCAAGATAAACTTTAGAAAGTGCATATGAATTGCAAAAGTCACATTGGTACTTGCCCGGATTCGAACCCACAACCTCTTACACGAGAGGCGGGCGCCTTATCCACTAGGCCATCACAACACTTCTCAGTAATATAAAAAAGTGTAGTAGAAGAATACTAACTTGTTACAACCGAGTCTTTCTTCGGCGAAGTCGAGCAAAAGCATAAAGCTCTCCTTGCTGCCCGACTGGAGCACTCCCGGCATACGCAGGTATATTGTGCCTCCTTGCACCACCTGCGAAGTAAACATAGCAATCAGTATGTAGGCAACTGTAGGTTATCCAGTTTTTTTTAAATGTACATTTAGGAAGAATATTATGTGATTGTTGATTAGGATTAGGCCTTTTTCAAAGTTCAATCTATTTTAATTTGGCTCTCAACCCTATTCATTATGAACTATTATTTATAGCCTCAGCATTCTATTTTTTTTTAAATACAAGGTTAAAAAAAAAAGAAGTTACTAACATAAGAGCCTCATATAAATAGGAATTTGTGTCATTTTTTTATTTTGTTTTATAATGTATTGTAAAATCAATAAAATCAATTAAATAGTCAAAGGGAACACAACCAAGAAATACTTTTCGCCTTAAAAATTATAAGTTTTTATAAATAATATTTAATATTATTACAACGAAATAGATATAATATTATCTAAAATACCAGTAAACAACATCAACAGAATAACAACATTGGAATTGTGGATTAACCGAATTATGGTTTGACAGGAGGCGAAAAAAACGATTTTATTCACCAAATTTGAATATCAAGCCGGGCTTTTTGGCTTAATCCCGGAGTGCGGAAGTTCCCATCACTCTAAAGTCAGTGGTATAAAAATATCTATATTAATAATTTCGTCAAGGGGTACGGTAGACTCGATCGAAACATTACCTGAATAACAAAACATAAAAAAATATCGATTTCGAGTCGACAACATATATCCGCAAAATTCGGATTACGGAGATTATTTCGTTTTATTAATTCATTTTAATGACACTGGCGGACAAACCGCAGTCGCCATTTTGAGTAGACAGTAATTATATAGCTCTCAAATACGTCTCGCCAATCAACACGTTGTCGCATTAAAAAAGTATAAATTACAAAAAAAGGTGAATAATGTGACCGTGTAAAAAAAGTATTGACGGAAACATTGAGTGAGTCATAACAAAAATAAATATTTTTATTCTGTTTCAGTTCAAATGTCATTTAGTTTTGCATAGTGATTTACAATATTATATCATTTATTTATTTTAGAATTTTAGATTACCTACATACATTATGATTGATACCTATATATAATTTTGATAACAGCCGAATCTTCTTGCATTTGGTAAACATTGTCACAATTGTGGAAAATGGATGCAGCGAATGGCTCTTCGTAAAGATGGTGGGTAGTATTTTAGTAGGTATGTTGTGCTTTTAAGTGAATTTTGTTCTGTTTTATGCTTATAAAGTGAATTGTAAGAATTTCTGCATTCAAATAACAAGTAAGGATAAATCAAACTGCTCCTGATGCATCTGACCAATCAATGATACAATCCCAAGATTTATTTGATGACTTTCTGGTAAGTTAATGGTGCAGTTCACCGAGTACAGTAAAATGAAAAATAACTCTTATTACCAGATAGAGGTGTGAGGATATACCTACATACATACAAAATAATTATTTATTATTGTTTGAATATTTGTATTTTTTCTCCTTTAAGGTGGATAATGAAGAGTTGACGCTAACAGAAGAGATGATGTTTCTTCGTACCAACAGAAAAAAACGATGTAGCTCCAAGAATCAATGCTGTCAGTCAGCAGTGATTCTGTTTCTTTAAAAGAAGATTAAAAAGAAAACATTTCAAATGGCAGGTAGACCCCCAAAGAAACGTAAATATTCAAGCAGATTTACATTTACTTATTTACTTCCAGTGGCATGCAATTTTTGTAATGCCAAAATATTTGCAAAAAATTGCAAGCAAATGCAAATTTGCAGCCGATGTGTGGAATGCGACAACATTATACTCGGTAAGCGGCTCAATATTTTTTCTCTATAACCCGACAAATAATAAGTGACTACATGCATAGCCTGTGTTGAGGTGTCATGAACACATAAAGAAACAGTCACGATTTTAGCCGTTTTTCTTTATAATGAAATGGAACCCTCCATACACAAGTTCAACTTGGACTTGGCTGGGTCTTATTATAAAATTAGACATTACACTGTGTATTTGAATCAGTCCATCTATTCTAACAGATAATTTCAATTATTGCAAGTGCTGTGGCCTGAAAACAATTAGGCTGTTAAGAATAAATAACAAAGGCTCGGGCACTTTCAAAACTTTTTCCAAAAAATCAAACTGCTCCTGATGCATCTGACCAATCAATGATACAATCCCAAGATTTATTTGATGACTTTCTGGTAAGTTAATGGTGCAGTTCACCGAGTACAGTAAAATGAAAAATAACACTTATTACCAGATAGAGGTGTGAGGATATACCTACATACATACAAAATAATTATTTATTATTGTTTGAATATTTGTATTTTTTCTCCTTTAAGGTGGATAATGAAGAGTTGACGCTAACAGAAGAGATGATGTTTCTTCGTACCAACAGAAAAAAACGATGTAGCTCCAAGAATCAATGCTGTCAGTCCGCAGTGATTCTGTTTCTTTAAAAGAAGATTAAAAAGAAAACATTTCAAATGGCAGGTAGACCCCCGAAGAAACGTAAATATTCAAGCAGATTTACTACAGAACATCAGCCCCCCGGACTAACTATGTATATTTAGCACTTTCAAATAACACCATTCAAGTATCTGTACATTCAGTTGGTTCTATGATTTATGAATGTGTTTAATGTCAAGCACTTCATTTTTTAGGTGAACAAATTAAAAATCATTTTATTTAAAAACTGTTGTCATAATGGGAAGGTATACATAGACGCAGATAGAACATTAAAGCTAATTCCAGATATATTATTAGATTTATACAAAGGCAATACATCTGATGCTAATCATTTTAAGGCAAAAAAAAATTGATGATATAAAAATTCACATTATTAATACCACTGAACAAAGCCTGAAAGGTGAAAAATATTTAACGAAAAATGTTATATTTAGAAAAAATTTATGATAATCAATCTGTGATGTTTAATTGATATTTCTTAATAAGTACCGTTGCCAAATTCTCGGGTGAATACTAATTGCATGATTACAATTTACACAATTGGTTTCACAATATTATTTTTGATTTAGCCGAGTTGAATAAAGAATATTTTACTTTTTTTTTCTTAATTAGTAGGTAGTAACTTATCTACCTGCCAAAGTAAAGAAAGGACTAGAGAGAATAAACCTTAAAAGTTATTTGTTTTGTTAATTTATGTTAGTTGATTTAAAATAAAAATTATTTATGTAAAAACTATTGCAGTTTTTATTTACTATATTTATTAAACACAATGACCGAAGCTATACGAATCTATGCCTTGCTTGAATATAATATTCCTTGAGAACTAATAACTACAGAAATATCTACCAACATTTTATATCTAGAGGTGTATTGTGAGTCACATATTTCACCCGAGCGAAGCCGGGTTTTCATCTAGTATACATAATAAAATATTTCTACAAACAAACTGTGCAAACATTGTGTACCTAATATATTTTGGAAGTGCAAGACATCACTCACAGCAACGGTTGCCAGGGCTGCGCCGTGATGTCAGCCGCGGCGGCGCAGCGCCCTCGGCAGCTAGAGCGGCTGCGCCACGCGGTTGTCAAAGTGTCACGTCGGACTTTGTCATTTTTATTTTAATATTTTTTTATTGTTTTGCTAATTTAAGTGTATATATACAATAGGTAAGTGTAATAATGTATAGTGGCAGCAGTGATGCGGGGTGTGCGAGTGCGAGTCAACCTTCAGCGTCACAAAGTATCCTGGAGAGGTGCCCTCTCTGCACCCAGGCCCGGTTTTTTAAAGGTAAGCGGGGTCTGAATGTGCACATTGGAAAGGTTCACAAACCCCAATGTGCACTCTTCTCGGACCCTGTTCCACCTCCAAGTAATTCATCTACTACACCCGTTTTAGACCCTTTTTGGAAAGTACTCTCAAAATTTTAATGTTTCGGCCCAAATTTTGGATCTAAATTTACCACCGGTGAGGTACACCGCTTCTAAAAGTGTATCCCATCTGGTGGAATCTAAATTAGGGGAAGGTGACATTAGCGGAGCGGCCAGGATTCTTTTCAGTAGTGATGTGGTGGCACCGTGTTTTCCAGAAACACTCTCTGCTCTGAAGAGCAAACACCCTGCCCCAGCGGATGGCCTTTCTTTTCCCGACCCACCAGATTCTGATATTTATTCCCTCACCGTTTCAGGTCGAGATGTGGCCATGGCTGTTGGCTCCTGTCGGAGCGGTTCCGCCGGCGGTCTCGACGGCCTGACTCCTCAACACCTAAAGGACCTTATTTCTTCAGGCGCCGGGGAAGCTGGTGAGATGCTCCTGAAGGAGCTAACAGCCTTAACCAATCTTATGCTCTCCGGCAAGGTAGACGGATCCGTCATCGATGTTTTGTACGGGGCCAACCTATGCGCCTTGCGCAAAAAGGATGGCGGCATCCGTCCCATTGCTGTGGGAACTACTTATCGTCGTATGGCAGCCAAGATTTGCTGTAAATTATTTGGTGAGGCTATTTCGGAAAAATTTCAGCCCCTGCAACTAGGTTTCGGCTCGAAAGGGGGCTGTGAGGCTGCCGTACACGCTTTGTCGACCTACCTAAATTCTGGGAAAGGAGAAGTTATCCTGAAGGTTGACATAAAGAATGCTTTCAACACAGTGAATAGGGATACTTTGCTGGCAGAAGTTAAAAAAGAACTTCCCCAAATTTTTAGTTTCCTCTGGCAGTGCTATAGACATCCTTCAAAATTATTATATCGTGATCACCTTTTGGAATCCGCTGTTGGCTGCCAGCAAGGTGACCCTCTTGGGCCAGTGATTTTCAGTCTGGCAATACATCCTATAATTCGACAACTAAATTCTAAATTCAACGTCTGGTACCTCGATGATGGTACCTTGGGAGGTGATGTAGATACCGTTTTAAATGATCTGATCATTTTAAAAGACACACTCCATTTGATTGGCTTAGACCTTAATCTTTCGAAATGTGAATTATTTATAAGTGACACTACTGACAGACAAACGACTCTTTCAAAATTGAACTCAATAGCCCCTAATATCAAAATTACCGAAAAAAAGTCTCTTCATCTCCTTGGGTCTCCAATCTTCGAGGATTCCTTTCCCAACTTCGTTGAGGACAAAATTCAAAATTTTAACGACATTTCGGAAAGATTGTTACAAATTAAAATGCATTCGGCTATAACTATAATTCGTTACTGCTGTTTCGGCCCTAAATTGACATATTTCCTTCGCGCTTCGCCTATTTGGAAACATAATGACCTATTAGAAAAAATGGACCAAATTATCCGTCGAACTTTAACCTCAGTGTTAAATTTGGCAATGGACGACCGGGCCTGGGCCCAAGCGACGCTTCCAATTCGCATGGGGGGCCTCGGCGTCCGCAAAATTTCTAGTATTAGTCTGCCAGCTTTTATATCCTCGGTTCACGGCACTGAGAAATTGATCAGGAATATCCTTGCCCCTACACTGGTCAATTTTAATGTGCCGTTCTTAGCCGAGGCTATAGAGGCCTGGAAAGATGCTTGCCCAAGTACAGATCTGCCCGACAACCCATCTTCCCAGAGACGTTGGGATGAGCCGCTTTGCAGTGTAGTTCAGAATCAATTACTTTCCACGTCTGCTACTTCTGCGGAGCGAGCGCGCCTACTAGCTGTGGGCAGGTGGGAGTCGGGTCTTTGGCTTCAGGCACTACCGTCGTCGAACATTGGCACTTTGTTCGACGACACGACTTTCCGCCTCGCTGCTTCACTTCGCTTAGGTGCGTCCTGTTGTTCTCCGCATCGTTGTCACTGTGGGGAAGCTGTCAACAGCCTCGGACACCATGGCTTGTCGTGCAGCCGTAGCGCGGGCCGTATACCACGGCACGCGAATATTAATGACATCATTCGACGTGCTCTTGTTGCCGTCGGCGTTCCAGCTGTATTAGAACCCAACGGTTTGGCACGCGACGATGGCAAGAGACCGGACGGTATGTCTTTATTCCCATGGAAGATGGGTAGGCCTTTAGTGTGGGACGCTACGTGTGTCGATACTCTTGCGCCATCCCACCTTCCTAGTACGGCGTCCTGTGCCGGTGCTGCCGCCTCGGCTGCGGAAAACCTCAAGCGGCGAAAGTATAGTAACCTTACTGGAAACTATATTTTCGAGCCGTTTGGGGTTGAAACCCTTGGGCCATGGGGTCCGAGTGCCCACCTATTTTTTAAAGAGCTGTCAAAAAGACTAGTTGACAGTTCTCGTGACCCAAAGGCTGGCTTTTATTTTGGCCAGAGGCTTAGCATTGCCATCCAACGTGGCAATGCTGCCAGCCTCTTGGGCACTTTACCGGTTGACAGCGCTGCGGAGGAGTTTTTTGATGCCATTTTATTTTAATTCTAGGGTTTTTAATTTAGTTTTAGTTTGTAAATATTGTGTATAATTATAATAATAAGTATTTGTTTTTCTAATTGTATATTGTTGTGTTGAAATTTTGACCATTTTAAAACTACATAAGTTGCACGAATACTAGCTATTTTCAACATTTTTATTGTTTTTTTTTTTTTACTTTTTAGAGTGCCATAATAAAAATTTAAAAGTCTAAGTTAATATAGGTTTAAATCGTTTCATTAGGAGACAGATAAATTCCCTTTTCTGTAATGAGTCAGTAAATTATAACAATGTGGTAATTATTGTAATTAATAACTTAACCTTACTCATATCACGACTTATAAACATGATAATTAATGTATAATTAAATTATAGCATAAAAATAAACTATCAACGATAACATATGATGCTCCTCCAGCAACTTTCAATTGATAAGCAACCTAAACGTATACAGCACAGAGTTCAAAGTAGCGTAATTGAAAGAAAATGACACGCGGAATAATATTACGCAATTTTAACCTCTATTTGTGACGCGTTTTAGGTCATTATCAATTGAACCAATCACGCAAGTTCGTTTTATCGCCTAGCCGCGTTGGGCAAGCGTGGTAATCAATGCTCGTGCATTCTCTGTATGAGAAGAGGCCTTTGCCCTGCAGTGGGACAGTAATAGGCTGGTATTAAAAAATATTAGCATGTGTTCGTGTATATTCTGTGAAAATTATGAAAAACTTATCATTTTCGCAGAATACAATGTGTACTTTGAGAAAATAGTTTGTTCAGAATCGTTTACTGAATCGATTTTTGGATTTTTAATATAGGTAATATTTATCCCAAAATAATTAAAACTACGTAAACTGCTGTCACACTTCCGCTGTAAAGTCAAAACAAACTAAAATGGATGAAATACCTACTACGCTAGACCCTTATGCAAGTGCGACTGTGTGCATGCGTAGATTTGTAATGTGACTATAATTTTCTCCCACAATCTGTTCAACTAATTTATAAAAAAAACAGTGTTTTAAACATAATAATAAAAATTCAGTGTATGTATTATGATTATAACATAATATTCTAATTGGGGTGTCTGGTGGTGTGCGTTTATTCCGGGATATGTTGTATTTATTTATTAAACTTCTCTTTATTCTTTATTAGCAGTCGCCTTTCAGTTTTACCCGCGTAAATTCCGGGGCCGAGGAATTTTTGGTTAAAACTATTATAATAATATGTCCTTCCTCTGGCTATGCACTATCCTGTACCAAAAATCATTTAAACCTTCGAACACACGTGATTCTAGACACAATAGAAATACAATAGCAGCCCGACAGCCGGCTGTAGCTTGGTCGTTGAAACGTTAATCGGTTCAGTAGTTTTGTCTTAAAAGCAAGGCAGACAGACCGACAGAGTTAATGGAAGTAAGTTTTCTTTTCATGTTTTTACTCAAAAACTTATTTTCTATAAAAAAGTTTAAATTATATGCTTTACTAGCTTTTGCCCGCGGCTTCGCTCGCGTTAAAAGGAGACAAAAAGTAGCTTATGTTACTCTCCATCCCTTCAACTATCTCCACTTAAAAAATCACGTCAATTGGTCGCTCCGTTTTGCCGTGAAAGAAAGACAAACATACAGACAGACAGACAGATAGACAAACAGACAGACACACTTTCCCATTTATAATATTAGTATGGATGAGCAGCGCTTTTGTCTAGATAATCTAGACTACTTACATAATATAACTTTTACTTTTAAAGTAAATGTTACTATTTATTATAATAAACGTATAATTGCAATAACTATGTAGATTGTAGTTTTATCTTAAGGTTATCAATAATGTCAATGCACTGTGATACCTAGTACAAGTTACTGATAATTTTCTAAAATAAATGTTAAATATATTATTATGTGTGTTCAAAAGATTGCAGGTTTAAATTCTGATGCAAATAATAATAATCGAAGTTACATGATGGATATTGAGATCTAGGCAATTCTAGTAAATTAAAAAAAAAAATATTATTTATTTTTATGTTAAACCTTCAAACACTCGTTATTCGAGACACAATAGAAAGACAATAGCAGCACGACAGTCGGCTGTCGCTTGGTCGAAAGGAATTTAAAAAAATTAAAATGGTGAAATAATTTAAAATTTGTAAACCACTTTGATTTTTTTACGTGATTTTCCATAATGTAGTCTTTTTTTTATCATCTTTTATTATGTGTTGATTATTTTTGATTTAATTATCTTTTTTCAGTTTTTTTTCGTCGGCTTTTTATAATAGGAGGTTCTCAATTCGGATGTTTGTATTTTTTTTATATGTTTGTTTGCGCATATCTCCGTCGTTTACCAACCGATTTGAACAATTCTTTTTTTGTTTAAAAGGGTAGGCTTCCCAAATGGTCCCATTGTCATCAGGTCCAGGATCTGATGATAGTATCATGCCGAAATCGAGGGAAGACGGTTTTTTTTGCAAAATAATATCTTGGTCTAGTACAACCCGAAATTTACTTGTGTTTACTGCCAATTTTTATGGGGTAAACCGGTGTCATAGAGAGCCTTCGTCTTTTCAACCTTTGTACCCAAAATTCCGTTAGTAGAACAAGATTGCAATACTCACAGCTTCCCAGCGGTTAACAGTGTTCTCAGTGAGGAATATCTTGAAGTCCACCTTCACGGGCTGACGGTCCTTGCGCTCGAGGATCTTGTTGATGACCTGGAGTTCGCAGAATCGTTGGTTAGTGGACGGTAAGAAACTTTTATAAGAGGCTGTTCTTTTTAATACTTGAATAGGAGTGTGCTCAATAGTGTTGTCAATGATATTAAGTAAAATGGTGTAGATATGTTACCTAAACGAAGTTCTATATTCAAAAACGGCACACTTACGCACACATACATTACACGTCAAAGTAGGATGACATGATTATAGTAGTGCGAGTGAAAAAGAGATAAACGTCAAATGTCAACGCGATACTCAGTATCATGTTGGTCAAATAGCAAACTTTTAGGCCCGTAATAATAGACGTCACTTAACTCCGAGACGCTCTCAAGTCTCTTGCTGTCCTTGTCATTCTAAAGGGAAATATAAGGACAGCAATAAACTTGAGGGCGTCTCAGAATTGAGTGACGTCTATTAATACGGGCCTTAAAGTGCCACTTTTTGACTGCATATAACCAATCTACACTTTTTTACTTAAAACATTATTGGAGGTTGTAGAGAACTTTCGTTCCCGGTATTTCAAGGGGCGAAGAGGACCTATTTGTCCTTGCCGTGGTGTATACAGTCTGAAGGATAACAGGGATACCGTATGTATAAGTAATTACAATTAAATGAAATCATGATTCTAGCTCAAAGGAAAGTACACTGTAGGTTGATTTTCTTGCGAAGTCAAAATAATTATGTGATGCTGACAGCTTTAACTTCTGATTACAGGAGGGGAGAAGAGGAGGGAGGATAGGGAAGAAGAAGCAAGTTAGAAGGTTCTGCCTATATGCCAGTTTCAATTTGTCTTAATAATGGCACTGACTCGGTGATGACTTCATGCTGTTCGCGAGATTAGAAGGAGAGGGGAGAAGAGGTGACTAGAGGAGAGAGGAAGCAGGGTGAGGGGACGGGGCGAGAGGGGCGGAGAGAAAAAAAGACCGGGGAGGAGGAGCAGGTTACAAGGTACAGGTTATTCCAGTTTCTATATTCTTATGATACTGACCGCTTCCCTACGCTGCTGGTGGATGGCGGGTTGCGGTGATGACTCCGCGCTGTTCGCGAGAGTAAGAGAGGAGGGCGAGAGGCGAGGTAGAAGTAAGAAGGAGGGAGGAGACGGTGTGAAAGGGGGAGAGGGGGCGGCAGGGGAGAAGGAGCAGGTTTCAAGAGATACTATATGCTAGTTACAGTTATTTTAACAGTGATACCGACCGCTTCCCTGCGCTGCTGGTGGATGGCAGGTTGCGCTTGCGCTGGTGACTGCGACTCGGTGATGAGGCTCTCCGCGCTGCTCGCGAGCGAACTCGCGCTGGCCCATAGTAGGGCACTCAACAAGTCACCTGCAATACACAGTTGATAAGAATAGAAGCCATATTGGTGATGGATGGTCTTTTAGTTCATCATCTTCCTAACCTTTTCCCAACTATGTTGGGGTCGCCTTCCAGCCTAACCGGATTCAGCTGGATATCAGTGTTTTACGTGGAGCGACTGCAGACCTCCACGACCCAGAAACTGGGCCACACGATACCTCTTGGTTAGACTGGTCAGACTTTCTGGCTTACCCGTAACGACTGTCAAAGTTGTACAGTCAAGTTAGGCAGTCGCTCCAAGTAAAAGTCTGGTATCCAGCTGAAGCGTTTAGACTGGAAGCCGACCCGAACATAGTTAGGAAAAGGCTAGGAAGATGATGATGTATATGGTATGTTTTAATTTTGAAACGAAACGTATCCTTTTAAATAATTCTGGAATCATACACATGGCGTTTAAATCCCGAGATTTATGTGTTACTAGCAGCTTCCGCACGCGGCTTCGCCTGCGTAGATGTTGAAACTTCCATCCCCTATTTTATCCCTTTAGGGTTGGAATTTATCAAAATCCTTTCTTAGCGGACGCCTACGTCATAACATCTACCTGCATGTCTTCAGCCCGATCCGTCCAGTGGTTGGGCTGTGCGTTGATAGATCACTATGTCAGTCAGTCAGTCACCTTTGAGTTATATTTAGATAGTAGTTGTTGGTACTTACGGTTGTTGTCGTCGTGGGTGGGTGTTGATGGGGTAGCGGGGCTCGCAGCCCCGCCATTCACCCCTCCGGGCGGTGCCGAGCCGTGAGCCGGAACATCAGGACCACCTGAGGAGCGTCCACGTTACAATAATGGCACGATTCCACCAAAGTTACCTCACTAATATAAAAAGGTGATCCTAGCCTGTAGAATTGTTCTTTATGAAACTGATACTTTATCTTAATTACTACAGCTTTGTACAGTTTGTGAACAAGGGAATCGGCACCAAAAAAGATGTTTTAGTGCTGAACATTTGTTAAATTTTTAACATTTTGTGCAAAACTTTAGCAATGCATGTCTAAGCTGAGTAGACCAGAAGAAACATTTATGCCCAACATTATGCAACAATGCCGCACATTGCAACACACTGATGGAATAGCATCTTTAGGTTTGAATAAATGCGTTTTGGCATCGAACCACCAGGATCTAAGTACAAGGTTCTTTTCTGTCTGCATTTAAGGGTTTTATGGGTCGCTTTTTGGACGTAAGACTACTACTTTAGGTCCTTATAACATCTGATATCTGTCAGTTTTGTCAAAATCAGTCCAGCGGTTTTGAAGCGGTCTTTACTCGAATCCAATGGACAATGACAAGGCGGTCGCGGATAGACGGCAAAGGGCGCAATCGTTTATTATGATTTGAGTCAGACATAACCCTCCCAGGAGGAGGGTTTCTATAAAAACTTCCCCCACGTCAGCGCATTGTAGTTTCGAAAGTCTGTGCTGGCTAAAAATGAGCTAACCTCAGTTCTGAGAATTCAATTCTATTATAATGAAACTGCTTTTAGCTCATTCCATTTGTTAATTTTGTTCCATTACTCAGCAGTCTAAAGATCTGTTTTCTAAATATAAATCAAAATTCATTTCGTGTAACCTTAGCAATCATAACATTGAAATAAGGTTTTAATATTTCAAAGGTTGCCAAGTCTGCGCAGTAACTAGATTCTAATTTACCTTAATCCTACCTACCCCGCAAATCAAATTCGGAACAAGCCAGCCTTTAAATTTGGAACATTCACGTCAGCGCATGATCAGTTTATTATCACTAAAACGTACAAACTACGTCATTCTACATGCACCACAGATATCACATAGCATGATAACTAGATGGTCAGGTCAAATAGACGTATGAACTCACACGTTCGGTCCAAAGTTCTATTGATACTGTCTACGTTTTTACGAAGTCTAGTTACGTCTACTATTGAGATAGATGTCGTTATCTGAGGGATCCGTAAATTACGTCAGAGGCATTCAGAAGTTACGGGATTGGGGGGAAACTGTCGTAGTTTAACTCGAAGGCCGCAGATAACCTTCAAAGGGTCAATTACGATTTTTATGTAGGAGGTAATAGAGTTCAAAATTGCCTAATAGACTTTAAAGGACGTCAAGTGACAGAAATGTTGACTCAGAATCAGAATTTCTATATGTGAAACATAATAAAAGTAGCTACATACGTAGCAAAATCATGCTTGTCCCTGATTACTAATTACAAAGTAAATAAGTATTTTTTTTATTCAAGTGTGATTCCATCACTTGCTTTTTGGCATTTTTTGTATAACTTTCTCTTTGTTAAAGGATTGCAGTTAAAGTAACAATTATTTGTAAAACTGAAGTTTTTTCTTTCTAAGCCTGTAAATGGACATGTGTGGTAAATGTTTTGGATTGAATCGGAGTTTATCCTTATAATTTAGTTAATACAATGTAGAACTTACCACAGAGGCCCGGCACCCAGGCACAGCGAGAAACACTCGGCGTCCGAAGCCGACAAAGCTGAGCGCTTGCTCCCGGCAGCGCTCAGCGACGCGCTGTCGCCACTGTAACAATAACACAGTCGTTATAAGCGCTGTCAACAGAATACAGATGTCAGAGACGCGTACAAAAATAAGACAGTCGTTACTCGTTATAATCGCTGTAAATAGAATACAGCGGCAGTGGTCAGAGATGCTTACGCTGCGCGTTGTTGTGTCAACGTAATACACTGGTATCTGTTCGATCAATGATATTCATTATAAGCGTTGTCATCAAAGTAAGTAAGTCAGTACAGTCGTTATAAATACCGTCAACATAAAAAATTAAAATACAGCTCAAAGAGCTACAAAGTGGCTCATGTTGTTACAAAAGATGGCTTTCATATATAATTACGCTGTTTCAAAATACACCTTTAGACATTAAATATGACGCTATCAGAAAATAACATACTGATTTAGAATCTACCTCTATTAAAATTAGTTAAAAACAACGGAAAGTTTAAAGCAAATTATATTATCTTTATCACATATTTTAATGCAATTTTAAACAACAGCACTTATTAATATTAGTAACTTAAAAAGTCTTCATACCGTCCAATACTTTTGCTCAAAAGCAGAACATCACCCTCCAAATATTCACTCAACAACTTCAAATCACCAGCTTTTTTCTCAAAATACACGTAATAAGGCATTTTATACAACTGTGTTCTTCCTATGAACGATGGAAAACAATTGCGTTTTCCTTGCACTCAAGTCTCTGTAAATATTTGTCAATACAAAAGAGATCTGATACGTTTTAGTATCTAACAAATATAATAATAAGATTAGAACGTGTTATCTTTGTTTGAATAAGGGGTAAAATTCACGAGAAAATTTTATGAGAAGTAGTACCAGCCAATCTCTCCCATTGCCGAGCAAAGGTCTCTTCTCATACAGAGAAGGCACGAGCATTGATTTTTGCTCGAAGCGGATTGGCAAATTGGGACTTTTATTCACGTCAAGGTTTTCCGTACCGTGCCGGTTGTCATTCGTGGAACTTCGACAGTCGTTACCGGTAGTCAGAAGCCAGAAAGTCTGACCAGTATAACTAAGGGGTATCGTGTTGCCCAGTTACTGGGTTGTGAGGGTCTGATATGCAGTCGCTTCACGTAAAATACTGGTATCCAGCTAAATCCGGTTAGGCTGGAAGCCGACCACAACTAAGTTGGGAAAAGGCTAGGGAGATGATGATGATTCATGTCCAAGTTTTCTCTCGATTTTCCTTCACCCATTTCTGTGACGTCCAAGTAAATTTTATGAAAGTACATATCAATTGAAAGTGACGTTGGTATTTGACCGGATTAGAATCTATTTGAAAAGCGAGCCTAAACACATTGTTTATTTAGTGGTCATCTATGAACACCAATAGCAAAATGATTGATAACCATGGATGGACCAATTTTGTGTAGAAAACAAGTAGGTTTTTCCATTAAATACTTCTCTATGTTGTTTGGTTAGTTAATGGCACTATACTTGGCCAGTAATCCATCAAACAAGGTTGTAATATATACTTGATAGGACAAAGCTTTTAGTTTGAAAAATTCGTTCGTTACGCTCAATGAAGTAAGTAGAAATCTAAAGTATTTAGGATTTTGTTGTCATAACGTCGCTGTATGGCATTTAAAATGACTAAAAACACGTCCAATCAAAGCTTTCAAAAGAATACTGTAAAAAAATCACGTTTGTTGTATGGGAGCCCTCTTAAATATTTATTCTGTTGCTTCTCTGTGAACATTTCAACTGTCTATCACGGTTCTTGAGATACAGTATGGTAACGGACGAAAAACAGTCTAAGTAATTAGGACAAGGTAAAAGAGAAAAGACTCATCACCTCACACTCATCTCACCAAAATTGAAGATTTTAACAAGATTGGGCGAAAGTTTATTTGGTAAGATGAGATGTCAGTCAATCAGTATAAAACATTGGATGTTCAGTTAGATAGCCTATCTGTCTGTTTATCTGGTTAAACAACAGCTGATAACGAAGATAGCACACAGTTATTGTGACTGATAACACTAGTAACGAGTTTTAAGACTAAACTACAATGGCAAATAGGTACTTCATATTTCGGTACGAGTGTACTTAAATATACGTAAAGACACATGGCAGAATGATACCATGTTACATAAAGGGCAACCGAAGGAAACATGAGTGGGTTTTAGTCAGCAAAAGTCTGCCCCACCCGGCAGGAGAAGTCATTTGATGACTTTCCATTCACCAAAAAAATGGTAGAATGATAAACTGACTGGCTAGCTGGGTTAACGCCATTCCGCTGGTCTTATGGACTTACCACACGCACAAGGTTTACCACAGTCCTACAAAAAAACTGTGCGGAAGCTTGTGCATGTGGTAGGCGTATTATTGACATGAACTTTGGAGGGTAAGAGTAGGAAAAGATTTCATAAAGTCTTCATGTAAAACACTGGTATTCAATCTAATCCAGTTAGTCTGGAACGGTAGAACGGTTGGACCGATCCTAACTTAGAAAAACTTAAGATGATGAAAGATTAACCAGAAGAGTCATTGAACAGGGAACAGTAGGAAAGTCTATGGCCAATAGTGGGACACTACAAGTTGTCAAACAATTATTTAAGTCAAGTTTTCTTTACAATGTTTTTCTTCATCGAAAAGAAACAGGGTGACCTTTCTTGGACTATCAATCAACTCAAAAATAAACAGCAAGGAATACTGCCAACACAGTTGTTATTTTCATTATTTTTGGGAGCGTACTTTCAATTATTATAATTACGTACGTACTGTCGAGAAAAGATATTTGGCGATTACCACACTGCCATGCAGCGTAGCGCGTGAATTCGTGTTTTAAAAGTTGCTTGAAACTATCTTCGTTTGTAAAGAAAACATAGTCCAACACACTGAATATGCATCCACGCGCGTTGATGCAGATCATGCTTCTACAAGCGGAGAAACATGCGCCCACGCGCGTGTGTGCTGAGCGACACGCAAGGTATGACACACCGAGTCACTCAGTGCGTGTTTTTGAATGAAATGAGTCAGAACCGCGTGAACACACAAAACGCGACTACGCGCGTGAGTGCGTGAAAAACCCGCACGATGATGCAGATCTGCACTCCTGTAAGTACGTAGGTGCGTTGACACGCAACATGCAGCGTGATGCGAGGCAGTGTGATAATCGCCACCTTTCGACGACCAACCGGTGCTATTGTCTTTGTATTGCGTCTCGAATCACGTGTGTTCGAAGTTTAAATGACTAGGCTCGTAAAGGGACTACCTCAACCGGTACTGTGAACTCTCAGATTTGAGCATAACTTTAGCACTACCATTCTTTAACGAGAAAGCAGTCGAAACATCGTCGATTGGCAATACCAGAATTCACTACAAGTCCAGGTTTCCTCACGATGTTTTCCTTCACCGACGTTTGTGATGTCTAAGATAAACTTTAGAAAGTACATATGAATTGAAACCGTCACATTGGTACTTGCTCGGATCCGAACCCACCTCTTGCATGAGAGGAAGAGAAAGAGACTTTCTACTAATCTGTTTTGTTGATTATACTTACTAAGAATCTGCTGGCATTGCGCCAAAAATGATAATGGACGTTTAAAATTGTTCCAAAACAATAATCTATGTTGTTGTTTACATTATAGATAGAATAATTAATGCAGGCGATAGCAATTTAGGCACCTAATTAGACTTTATTAAGTGTTATTATATTTGTCTTTGAGCTTCGTGCCAAAAGCCATTGCTAAGTTAGCCTATGTCGTCCTTAAATAACATCGGTAAACGAAAAACGTGATAAGGAAACCTGGATTTACATTATTATGAGCCTGGAATCGCCAATCCGCTTTGAGCAAGAATAGTGATGCTTGTCCCTTCTCTGCCTAAGCAGCCCTTTCCTCTTTTCAGCTTTTTGAGTTCAGCTTCAGGTGTAATTTAATGCGGTTGATTATCAGCATGATACATAAAGCGATCTTTGATCATAAACACGTCGAAGCGACTGCCTAGCCTCTGGGTTCTCTCTGGGTTGTGGAGGTCTGATAGACCTTCATAACCCAGTAAAACTATACCTCTTAGTACGTAAGGCCATATACAGAAAGAAATCTGGAAACTTATAAGCGCTTGCCGGCGCTTGTCAACGCTGGTATTTCGCGCAGGAAAATATATGAACATCGACAAGCTTCAACACGCGCTTGTCAGCGCTGGGCGTTGCCATAACAACTGCAAGCATATCATTCTGACATTTTGCTTAGTCTGCTTCAACCTGCTTCCTTTGTGTAGAACGGACCAGCGTTGACAAGCGCCGGTCGGTAAGCGCTTATAAGTTTCCAGCTTTCTTTCTGTATACGGCCTAAGGCATAGTTTGAATTATTCAAAGTATTAACAATAAAATTCAAATGCTTCTAGCGTATTTGCATAAAAATCAAGGGCCACCGCAGTGGCATGCTTTTATCGAAGCTATCTGGACTAAACTATTTGTGATAGGAAATTTCTTTGATACAAATCTAAGACCTTGGCATAAATACGAGGTTTGCACGACATCTTTAGAAATAATTGAGGAAATTCCGTGGCATAATTTCTAAGGCTTGGTAACAAGTTTAAACGTCAACCATCTTAACAATGCTTGTTTACCTGCTTTAATTGCCGACGTTTATATTTTAGGATTGTGTAATGTGTACTCAAAGGGCCCAAAAGATTCAAGGTTCCTCTAAGAGGTGACCGCATGAAGTTTCGCCTTTTGATAGTACCAGTGTTCCTGATTAAAACCTAATGATAGCTATGTTAAATAGTTTACAATAGTAATAATTATAATATATTATTTCGTTAATATCTGTGGAGTTTCTTGCTATTTCTTCTCCATAAAGATATAATCTACGTTTTGGAATAAGCAACTACTACCGTACTTAACTGTGCACCTCGCACTGTGACGTAACGCTGTCGGAATGCTATCGCTACTAAGCGAACGAGGCGAACACGGTGCGCGCGCGGGGAAGCGGGAGAGGGCAAGCATTCCAGCGAGGTGCACAGATAAGTGGTACGGGGGTTAAAAGGTCACGTTTCTGGTTAACCGATCGTCTTTGACAATTCATAGTAAATGGTTCTAGGTCTTAGTGAAATAAATGTCTAAAATTTGATTGTTTCGATTTGCTGAGTTTTAGTTTCCGCTTCACTGAAAACACTGGTATTCAGCTTAATTTTTTTAGGCTTGAAGCCAACCCCAATCAAGTTGGGAAAATGGAGATGACGATTGATATTACCTATACGGTGGTTCGATTCCTTTACTTGTGAATCTGACTCGTATTGGGGCAAAATTTTAAAACAATAAAAATAAAGCTTCGTAAAAACCAAGGTTGAACACAAAATAACATGCTGGTTTACGTTACATGAATTAATTTTAGCGTGGAAAATTACTTCCGTGTTTTCCTCAAATCGTCTGGTAGTTTTATATCTATTTCTTCTACTTTTACTATTTTTTTAAGATTTTTATAGCGCAAATGTACTCAAAGGAAAAAAAACGTCATCTCCCTAGATTCTTATCCTGTAATATAAACTTTCGTTAATCCCCATTAACGAAAGTTTATATACAGGATAACAGTCAATGGGGATCACAGAAAGCGCAAGTTATGAGTCCCCGTCGTCCCCATGACTAGAAAGCGTCAATGGGGACAACAGTAAGGAAACTTTATCATTTCCCGCTGTCCCCTTGGCTTTCAGTCTAACCGGATCCAGCTGAATACCAGTACAAGGAGCGACTGCCTGTAGACCTCTATAACCCAATTACTGGGGAACCTTTGGTATACTTTTAAGTACTTTTCTGACTTTGACTACCAGTAACTACCATAAAGATCTACGTATGACAACCAGGACCAATGGCTTTACGTGCTTTTTGAAGCACGGAATGTTAGTTTTCTACTCTAATTGTGTACTGATTGAAAAAATCATATAGCTCCTAGGAGATAAAGCTGCTCGGACAAAATTGCATCAAAATGTGTTCAGTGGTATGGACATAATAGCGTAACTAACAGATACATTAGTTGACCATTTATACCAGTAAAAGGTGGTTTAAGGTCATAGCTCATTACAGCCACCCGGCAGCCACTCTGCACCGACTCGCCTCCTGCGCTCACTATATCAACTCCGTAGCGTCACCGGATCGCCTCGGTTATAAGGCGAGTTGGTGCGGAGTGGCTGCCGGGTGGCTGTAATGAGCTATGACCTTTAGACATAAACATATTACGGACTTACCGGTACAGTTTCACCATTTTTCAAAAATAAATAAATCTTCTAGTACAACAACGAAATAGACCTCGTATAAGAATATAAACAACAAATATATCACAAGAAAAGGAATGTTTCAATAAATTAATAAGTAATAACAAAAAATAACAACAAAAGTACTAAGGTATCGTGAGGCGATTTTTTTCAGGCACTTTTCTGAAGAATATTCTTATGCTGTATACCGTATACAGCATATTATGTGCGTTTACGAAAATAGAATCTATTTTTATTTTTGCAAAGACGTGCGTTCGTTGCGAGGTTCAAGAAGCGACTGATTGAAAACAGTAAACAGTCGGCGGCCAAAAGAGGAGCCCCGCCAACTTTCAAAAATAGAATGAATGTTGTGAAACAGTTCTAAAAGCAGACCAATAATACAGCGAGTCTTCCTTACTGACGTATTTACTTTCACGTTTAAATGCACGCGATTTTTATATGTAAATAAATCCAGAAATAGATGAATGCCTAGATCAGCATTGTTTGGATAATCTCAAACTCTTGCGCATACTGGAGCTTTTGGCACTAAGAAACATTTTTAGCGTTTTTCAGCAAAGCTAGACAAAATTCATCCGTTCACTTTTCTTGAAGGAACACTCGAGTTAAATGGTAGATACCGTCACGTGGCTTTCATGTCATTGTCATATATGTTA
Source organism: Athetis lepigone (assembly GCA_033675125.1). Lineage (NCBI taxonomy): Eukaryota > Metazoa > Arthropoda > Insecta > Lepidoptera > Noctuidae > Athetis > Athetis lepigone. Next base: position 172,626 of record CM066241.1, read on the forward strand.
CTAGCATTTGCCCGCGGCTTCGCCCGCGTGGATGTCGGTTATATCGCGTTTTCAAGAGAACTCTTCAAAAGTTCGGGATAAAAACTATCCTATGTTCTTTCTAAAGGTCAACTCTATCTCTGTACCAAATTTCATTAAAATCGGTTCAGTGGTTTAGACGCGAAAGCGTAACAGACAGACAGACTGTTACTTTCGCATTTACAATATTATATTAGTAGGGAAGGGATTCGTCCAAAGGCCCAGATTGAGGCTGCTACCGCCAGTAAAATGGTGGCACTCAGAACCTAGAAACTTGTAATAACTTTCTACCAGGAAATAAGCTTTGGGAGGCTTCCGTGCACCGCAATGAACCATGCAGTTTTCGCTATAAATTAATGGAAATAGTAATATTAATGGCAATGGAGCCTGGTAGTGAATATTTAAGACAAGTCTGCCGTTGTAACTTTCGTGCTAAAAGTTTATATGGCCAACTAGCTTTTGCCTGCGACTTCGTCCGCGTGAATTAATAGCTCCCACTCCCGGGGGATTTCCGGGATGAAAACTATGCTATGTCCTTTCTCGGGTCCCAGACTATATCAGTACCAAATTTCATTCAAACCGGTTCAGTGGGTTAGGCGTGAAGAAGAGACAGACAGCCAGAGTTACTTTCGCATTTATAATATTAGTACGGATATAAGTACGGATTGGAGCGGTTAAATAAATAAAGGCCTATTCTACTCTTTTATATCCACCAAAAACCATTCTAATACAAATAACAAATAGTAGGTCATCAAAACAAACATTGAAATAATTTTCTAATATTTAAATAGTCCAATAAAATCACTGCAATGAGGACAAAATATTATATTTTTAGCAATTCTAGCATTAACTAGAGAAAAATCTAAAAGGGGCGCTTGCCAAAAGTATGTTCTTTTGAGAATTTATGAGATCTACAAGGAATTTTTATTTGGACTCAGTCCATAAAGAATTTGCTGAAAGAAGCATTAAAATTCAGTATCCGTAGCAGTATATGTAGCAGTAACAATTTTAAAACCCTAGGATTTTATTTTTTGCCGCTGTCTAATATCGTTTCGGCCTAGTGATTAAGGTAAGGCATCTTTCTCTTTGAATTTGCTGGTGGAAAGCGAATTTGGAGTAAAAAGTACCATTGTTACCTGGTATAGGCAAGAATCTGACTTTTTAAATTCATCATACGTGCTTGTTAAGTTTATCTAGGTCCGTACAGTATCCGGCTCGAAGGACCATGTATAAAAGCAAAGTTACTTTGACGAACACATTATTTTAACCAGAATTAGATAATGACACTAAAAAAACACAGACACAAATGCCTCTGTAGCTCAATCAATAATTTGCTATGTTCGAGAACCGTACACTTGGTATACAGCATGGCAGTAATGGACCCAAAATGTGTTAAATAAGATCAAGTTTGTCGAAAAATAATAGTAGATTGTTTACCTAGGGAGCAAAGAACTATTTAAAGGCCTATGCGAAATCTTCAAATGACAAGACTTCCGAGGCCATAAAAAATCTGTATTATGAGTTTCTGGAGGTTGATCAACAAAATATTTGGCATTCCTCCATACGTAAAAAAAAAAACTGTGGATGTGATTCACCATCATTTGTCGAGAGGAGTTGGCAATTTTGAGAGGAAACGGAAAGATGGAGAGGCGATCTGCATACTAACGCATACGGAACGCGCAAAGGGTCGTTGGTTAAACAATACTCATACAGGCTTAGGGAAATTATACCATAGATCATTACTATCTTGCAGGTACAAGGGATGGTAAAGATTACTATTGTATCTGTACTAAAATAATAAATGCGAAAGTAACTCTGTCTGTCTTTCTTTCTGTCGGTCTGTCTGTCTGTCTCTTCTTTACGCCTAAACCACTGAACCGATTTGAATGAAATTTGTTACAGATGTATTCTGGGACCTGAGAAAGGACATAGAATAGTTTTCATCCCGGAAATCCCCCGGGAACGGGTACTATTATTCCACGCGGACGAAGTCGCGGGCAAAAGCTATTCTCTATAATTGCACCGCAAAAGCCTCTCGGCGAAAGGGACGAGAGTAAGATGTATCCATTTATATGCTCTAGTTTATCTAGGACGTTACTGATATCCGTAAATTGGAAAGCACGGAAAGCCGTAGCCAGAGCCTGGTAATGGGCCTAACCTCTCGGCGAAGGGAAGAAGAATGAGATATATTCATTTTTATGTTCTATTTGTTCTAGTTCATTTATGACATTACTGATAAAAAAAAAGAAAGAAAGAAAAGTAAATCGGAAAGCACGAAAAGCCGTAGTCAGAAGCCAAGAAGCCTGGCATTAGGTCTAACCTAGAGGTACCGTGTCGCCCAGTTAACAGATGTGGGGCTCTGATACACAATAGCGCAAGATAAAACGCTGGTGGTCAGATTAGAGACTAGACCCTATCATTAGTTAGAAAGGATAGGGTGATGTTAATTTTAAATCGACAGCGGAAAATTTCGCTCCCGTAATTGCGCCGTAACATTTGTTTTCAAGTTTCGAAATACAATAGATGGTAGAGTATATAATACACTTTCCTTCAAACGAGATTACATTCTTTTTATAGAACCACCGTCAGACCCGTGCGTCATAGCTTTGAAACGCTGCCATAATACTTTAAAGGAATTTAGTATTAATATGGCGATTGACAACTAAATATTTTTAACTCTGTTTTCAGATTTCGGTGGGAAACAAGCTGACGACACACTGATGTTAAGTGGAAACCATAGCTGCAATACCAAAGGCCTCGTGATCGGATGTGTCGCCATCAGGGGCGGCTGTACCTTAAGTGCACTCGTGCGCCGAACCACCAGATCTTAATAGGTTCAGAAAAAAAAAATAAGTACTTAATGTAAGTACTCACTACCTAATTGATAAACTTTCAATTTATTATTCTATTAGCAAAATTTTTCATTTAAAACAATTTCAACTCTATTAAAGTCTAGCCTTACAAATTGTAGTAGGTAAAGAACAATTCTCGTGCGCTAGGCCAAAGCGCACGGCGAATGCCCATACAACTTCTATGAAACACGAACTAAAACGCCTGGCGCGTGAGACAGAGCTAGTTTAGTACAAAATGTTTGCAAAATATGATCGCTCTCGTGCGGCGCTCGAGCGAGCCGAGGTTTACCGAGAGCGCGCGAAGTTTGACGAAACTCGCTCGCCCGAGCCGGCCGTCTCGCTCTCTCATATCGCGGTAGAGTTGCCAACTATTTTTGAAGAAACAATATAACGTATCATATTTTTAGTAGGTAAAATAGTATTTGAAAGAAAAAGTATTGTTCGAAGTTTTATTTATTAAATTGTCGCTCCTCTTTAAGACAATTTTAATGTGTTTGTGCATTACACTAAATTACGTATCCTTACATTTTTTTAAACGTATTCGTGTTTTAAGGTAGAAGCATCGATATATAGTTCTGCAATTATTCATAATAAATGTTACATTTTATGCATTACAGTAAAGATTTAAAATAGAATACATACTTTATTTTCATGTAAAAGTATAAATTATATTTACCTATAAAGTAAGATTTCTACGTTATTCTAAAGTATGGTTGGCAACCCTTTATCGCGGGCGCGCGTGTAATTGTTTGTTTACATTTTGCAAGGATTTGCTTACTGTGTTGTGGGAGTGTATAAATATTAAAAAAAAAACCTGTGAAAATGAGCATTATCTTCAACATCAACATTACATTAAAAACAACAATAAAACTTTTCATCAAAGATTAGATATAAAATCGGCAGGACCACCCAGGCCATTCCTTAATTTGAAACAAGAGTGTAAATCAAAAAGTAAGTCATTCACGCGGAGCTTTAAAACAGAAATGTATAATAAAAAGAAATGGTTGTGTGGATGTGACCGCCTCAATACTTTCTTCTGTTTCCCTTGCACTGTTTTTGGCGGTGAGTCGATTTGGACGAAATCAGGAATCAGCGATTTGACGCATTTAAGTGAAAAAATTAAAAAACATGATTCGTCTCAAGTTCATCTTCAAAATGTGATGAGTTTGTCTGTGTTGGGCACCGTCGATATCCGTAACCAATTGGATTCTGTCTATAGAATAAATATAATAAAATTCAACGAACAAGTTGATAAAAATAGGTATATATTGTCTCGCCTTATCGACTGTGTCAAGTTTTGTGGTGCATTTGAATTGGCTTTGCGGGGTCACGACGAAACAAGCGAGTCTAGTAATGCTGGTGTGTTTCGCGGGCTAATAGATTTTGTGTCAGAGTTGGATACAGTCATGAAAGAGCATCTCGCCTCGTCTACAGTCTTCAAAGGTACGTCAAAAACTATTCAAAACGATATTTTGGACTCAATTTTGTTTGTGTACCACAAAGAATTGTCGGAAATTATAAAAAAAATGTGATTACGTAGCAGTTCAAGCTGACGAAACTACCGATGTGTCCACAATTATGCAGATGGTAATGATTTTACGATACGAAGAGTACGGACAGGCTCACGAACGGTTTTGGAAATACCTTACGCCGCAATCCCATACTGCCGAGGGACTTAGTACTGCTATATTAACAGAACTACAGACACTTCAGATAACTCCGCAACAATTAATAGCACAATGTTACGATGGCGCTTCTGTGATGAGCGGGAATGTTGGTGGAGTACAGGCTAAAATAAAAATTGTCTATAAAAATGCTCAATTTGTTCATTGTTATGCCCATCAACTTAATTTAATAATAGAAAAGAGTGTAAGCCAAAACAAAACCGTACAAAAATTTTTTGCTAACCTTCAAGCTTTTCCAAAGTTTTTTTCGCGATCGCCTAAGCGTACAGAGGTTTTGAAAACCATTGTTTCAAAGAAGATTCCAGCTGCTCCACAAACAAGATGGAACTTTAATTCGCGTACAGTTAACTCTGTTTATTGTTATAAAGAGGCTTTAAAAGAATGCATGACCACTATAATAGAAACTGAAAATGATGCCAGCTCTATAAATCAGGCTGATATGCTTCTTCGATATTTAAACGACAGTACTTTTTTATATTGGCTTGATTTTTTTCAATCTATTCTACCACACAGTGAAATTTTATTCAAGCAATTGCAAAGAAGAAATATTGATTTAGTTTACATAAAGAACAGTATTAATGATTTTGAAATCGCCATACAAAATGCACGTGACTCCATAAATCAAAACGAAGAACCACCTCAAAAAAGGATTAAATCTTCTAGCTCCGTCTTAGCAAAAGAAGTGTGCGATATTATTATTACTCAAGTTAAAGACCGATTTAATTTCTGTAATCATTTGATTGCTGCGAAATTATTTTATTGCGAGAACTTTACCACATTCCGTTCTACTTTTCCGGATGAAGATTTTAAGACTACAGTTTCCACTTACGCTGCTTTGGACCAATACAAATTAAAAAACGAACTTTCCGCCATATATAATCGCGATGATTTTGTCAACGCAAATAGTGCGATTGCTATTTTACAATTATTTTACAATAATGATCTCACTGAATCCTTTTCAGAATCAGTGAAACTACTTCGTATTCTTTGTACGATACCTATGACTTCGGTCGAAAGCGAACGATGTTTTTCTACACTAAAAAGAATTAAAACGTTTCTCAGAAACACGATGTCCCAGGACAGGTTAAATGCACTTTCTGTGCTCACTATTGAAAAAAAATTTATTCAGTCAATACCAGACTTTAACAAGAAAGTAATCGAACATTTCGCTTCGGAAAAAAATCGGCGAATTGATTTAATTTATAAAAAATAAAAATATTGGTAACCAAATGTATATTTTTTTATTTTTACCACTGTAAATTCTGTAAGCTGGTAAAGTGCACCACCTTTTTTATGACCCACCAGCCGCCACTGGTCGCCATCCCATAGGGATAGATGATACGTCTCATGACTTCCACGTGCTTATAGTTCCACCGACAGTTACAGAATATATAGTTATGATTGTAGAATTTCCCCAGATGAACTCCTTGATAAAGAACTTTACTACCAATACGGACTAGAGATTGTCAGTTTATAGTAACATCGCTTAAGTTTTCGAATAATGGAGAGTCGAAATTTTGTCGACCTTCGTAGTATACTCCTATATTCCCTAGTCCTTACTAGTCTTGTCAGAAAATGGGCTTCTTTACATTATCACGCTATTTCTTGAGGGGTGCCGTTTGTTCCTTTGTTCAATACGTACGTGTACATCTACAGCGAAAATTAAATTAAAAAATTGACAAAAACAATGATCTGATTCGACAGACAAGTAATAATAAAACCATTTGTAAGACTGTAGTTCACATGATAGTAAATAAAAAAATTACATTCCTACTAACATTTTATTAAACAAAAAAGATACTTATTTGTTTTTCCTCAACTATAGTAAAAATCACAAAAACAAACCGCGCTGTCATGTGAACGCATTGGCGCGCAAATTGTTTACATTTATTTTTAAAAACCCCGCCGGGCGTGGCTGTCGCGTCATTCTCTTCTGATTCTCTTTTCTAAATAAAGAATATGTTTTAGGGTTATGTGTCCGAGTGTCTAACGCGTTCTATAAACACTACGTCTCTGCCTGTTTGTCACAGGGTTGTATCTTTTGAACCCTTACAGTTCAATGAGACACTTGGAATTTTCAGTGTTGCTTTTGGCACTTTAACAATTCCTAAATATTAAAAGGTGTCTAGAATGTATTATATTAGGATCATGTTTGAGCCGCGTTGTATTATATTTTCTTCACATTGTAAAGTAGCGTGGAACCCAGCGTCTGCGAGACCGATTTATTATATTGCTTTTAGTGTTTTGTAGCCGAAGGGAACCAAATAGACTTGGCTTCAATTATTTCTTATGGGTGCGGTATCCAGCTTTATTTAAAATTCTTGATAGACACGAACAGCTCCCGTGTCATGGATACCTGGCTTTTGAGCTTCTCGGTTTGGGTGTGGCAATATATTTATTTTTATTATCTTTCATTTTTATTTTACTTATTTTATTCTTTTTAATTTTATAAATTAATTTATTATTACTATATACTATTTCTATATACCTTGCGTGGCTGCCCGTGACGACACTTTAGGCCCTGCCAGAATACCAGCGCTGCGTCTTTTTGACGCAGCTACATGCTGAGGTAGGTGCCTTTTCTGGCCTCGCAGAGGCTTATTTTGTAAGCTTTGTTTGTTTTTTGTTATTGTTTTAATTGTGTGTCTGTGTGTGTCCAGAATAAATGTGTTTTCTTTCTTTCTTTCTTTTAAATGGTACTCTAGACGGGTTGTAGGTATCTTACGAAGGGGCTGCGGGTTGTTAGAAAGAAATACTGCGGCCTCAAACACAAAGGGCTAAGAAGAAACATGGAGTCAGTAGAAGTCTGATAATCTCTTCCGCTCCGCCTGGAGCGCGAGGAGTAATTTGATGATTTCTCATCCCAAAAAAAGGTATCTCATGAAACGTAATAGGTAGAATAATTAAGTTACGGGTTGTAGTTGAAATTAATCACAAAATGTCTATTCTATGGCGATCGCAGCACGGAACCCTGGTTTGCGAGTGCCACTCTCACTTGGCTGTTGTTTTTATTTTAGTTATTAGTATGTAAGTATATTATTAAGCACATTGACAGTGATAAATAATAATGTATGTAATATTTACTTCACATTCTTTAGTTTAGATATAAGAATAAGTTTGTTGATACATTTCGACCGAGAGTTTCCTCGTATTTGCGCAGTCAGGTACAAAATTCTTCAGATAAATATAGTACTACAGCTTGCAAGGACGCTTTAACAGAGACAAATTGATATGACTTTACATTGTATTTCTTTTTTAACTCTGTCTGTCTCTTCTTCACGCCTAAACCACTGAATTTGGTACAGATATAGTCTGGGACTCGAGGAAGGACATAGGATAGTTTTCATCCCGGAAATCCCCCGGGAACGGGAACTATTAGACCACGCGGAAGAAGTCGCGGGGAAAAGCTAGTTGTTTATAAACCATACTTTGGTCCACCAGTTCCTCGGAGTACAATAAAATTCGTTCTTTGAGTTTTTACCCAAACATGTATCTAATGGCCGACTCTCAAACGTCACTTTATTTTAAGACTCGTATCAAAGTTGTTGCTGTCCTTACTTTATCCATTTAGAGTGACAAAGATAGAATAGATTTGAGAGCGTCTTAAGTGACGTTAAGAGTATTCGGTCAATTAACCTTGGCTATGACCATTCAGGTAAAAATAAAAAGGTTGTTTTGCTGTTTATGTTATTCTGAATTAAGGACCATGATAAAATGTCTAGACCAGGTAGCAGTTTGTTAGAAATCGAGCGTTTGACGTAAAAATAAATACACGTGATACGTTACCGCAACCCCCTCCCCACCCTTGTTTGTTCATTAATCACTTGAGGCTTAAAAGCCCCCCATTTAAAGCCACTTCTACGGTCGTAGACAGAGAATAGCTAAGCCAGTTACTGCTAACAATTATTTATGTTGGCCTTACCGCTCACCGGAAATAAAACCAAGATTATTTTTATCACTAAACAGTTTTATCGTATTTTCTTTAGCTCTTCAAAGTCATCTCGCCTTGACATTAAAACAACGTCATACAAAATTTTCCATAGACAACGGCAGATCAATGAGCGTCAACTTTTTAAAGTAATGGAATCATAACTTTTCATCACTTTTTGCCCTGAGTTTTGCACAATAGAAAGACAATAGCAGCCCGACAGCCGGCTATCAGTTAGTCGGAGGACGGGCAGAGTATCCCACAAGACACAACAATTCCTCTGGTCAGAGGATCCTACCTTTTCAATGGAGGATGAGGAATTTTCCACTCTGTGCCTCATATTTCTAAAAGTATAAATAAGTTTCCCCCAACTCCATTATTAAGTTCTTAACAATAAACCTAAAACCACAAACCCTAAGGCTTTACAAAAACAAAAAGAAAGCTTCAACAAAAACCTATTTTGCATAAACCCACCGTTTTACCTGGCAACACCGACAAATCCTTCCAGTTCTATAAATATCTAGGACAACACAAAAGCATTGAAAAGGCTGAATGGAACGTTACCTGTGTCTGTTGTGACATTTTCATAAAATACAACGCTATCGGACTCCCGGGAAAATTTTGACAGCTGTCATTCCAGTTGGCGGGAACGATAGAATCAGTGTTTAAAATGGCCGACTTCTTTTAGGGCTAAGAATTATATTAAAGTACGAAAATAGCCTGCTTTTAATGAAGGAAAAAGGTTTTTGTTTGAGCGTGAAAGCTTACCTAATTTATTTAAAAGGGCCTTTAGAAGATTGTCGACGACATAAAAAACTAGGTCTTGCCTTTTTTTTCTTTTCAAACAGGTTTTTAAATAAAATGGTATTTCGGTAAATGTTTGAGGCAGCAAGAACAAGCAAAAGGTACCGTTTTTGCGGTTTTCTCTATTAGCCACTTTGAGAGATTAGCCATTATTTAAATAATAAAAATCTGGCAAAGTGTGAGTAGCAGTCGCACTAAGGGTTCCGTGATCTCAAGCAACAACAATAATACCATACCAGCCTATTATTTTCTCAAAGTGGTACAAAACTGGAGCCCTGAGATAGGAAGGCAGGGTCGCGGCAGACTACGAAGGAGATGGCGGGACGACATAGATAGATTTTTGTCCAATTGGAAGGAAGAACACAACAACACACAACATCGCGAACGATGCAAGAAACGGAGGGAGGCCTTTTCCCAGGAGTGGGACAGAACAGCTAACTGCTAGGCTAAAACCTCTTCTAAAACAGAGGAGGCATAAGCATTGCAAAGTGGATTTAGTGATGAAACTGATAAAGATTTTAGACTTAAAAGACCCAAGTCAGTGATGTCCTCGATAAATTAGGAAAGTGCAAGGAAAACATGACGAAGAAATCACATTCGTAATGTTCTTAATTTTAAAAGCAATATAACAACACAGTACGACCTACGGGAACAGTAATCAAAGACGCAGGTGATAGTTAGTATTTTTATAGATAAAACCAACGTCACGAACGACCTATTTTATCATCTAAGCTAAAATAACAGAGCCCTAAGTACATAATCTCTAATTAAACACACATGTACAACAAATGAAAGGCACGCAAAGCAAGATTGTAAAGTGATATCTAAAGTTGATGAAGAAATACTGAGAATTTTACATACTTAACTACCTATAAAGTTAGTCACTTTGACAGACTATTAGAGGGTTCTTTATTGGGAACGTGCACGACATTAGCGCCATCTGCCAACGGAACTTTAAGGGGCATACGTCAAAAAATAAATAACAGCTTTCTTATTTTTATTGATTAGAGTAAATAAAATATACTTCAAAAGACAATAGGTAAATGGTACGTTGAATGGAATTGGATAAAAACTGTTTATGGAGAAATGGACGTCATTATAAAAACTGGTTTTGAGTGTGTAAAACATACAATAAGTTTCCAACCCCAAACTCAGCTAAAAGGGAAAAAAATTGGTGCTAGCAGAGCATGTGAATAATGTAGATGAGCTGAGAACTAAGTTTTCTTAGACCCTATAACGAGAAAGCATCAATGGGGACAACGGGAATTGTCTTTCCCGTTGTCCCCATGACGATAAATGTCAACGGACACTGTTTTTGTTTAATTTGATGATTTTACTTGAAAGAGGAACCGCGCCAAGGTCACTTCAGCTTGTAGAGTTAAAAACTCAAAAATGGCTGAACGATTAATGAAATATCAAACCTTCGCTAGATAAGGTTATTTATCGATGGTTTTATGATATGCTTTATGTGATATGGATATATATTTTTTTCTATTTGAAAGTTTAAAGTATGTATAAATAAAATAAAAAAAAACCACATCAGAATCGGATCACTCATTAACCATTCAACGACCAACCGACAGCCGGCTGTCGCGCTGGTACTGTCTATCTATTGTGTCTCGAATCACTTGTGCCGTAGACAGACGCACACATATAGCGGTTGTATCGCCTTTTTTTGCGTCATTAAAAATAAGGCAAAAGTTGGAAAAATATCTCAATGACTTGCTGAATTTTTCCCTTAAAATCTGTCAGACTTATACCAATTTTGACCCCTAGACAGACCACTTGAAAAGAATGCAATAAAGCCAACAACAACCAATCAATACAATCTGACATTAATAAACAATGGGACCGCTAGTTAAACGCTCGCTTCAAACAATCACTATTGATTGAAACATTAGTGGCTGTCCTTGAAGCGTGTACGTCATATGATTTCAATTACTGGCATTCTTTATAAACTGTTGTTTGCGGTTTCTTCCATGTCAGATCTTTTATGGAAGAATTCCGCCATACTATTTCCAACCACTCATCATCATCTTTCTAACCTTTTCCCAACGATGTTGGGGTCAGCTTCCAGCCTAACCGGATTCAGATGGATGTCAGTGTTTTACGTGAAGCAACTGCCTGTCCGACCTCCACAACCCAGTAACTAGGCGACACGATAATCATTGGTTAGACTGACAGACTTTTTGGTTCCTAACCACATCATCATCTTCCTAACCCTTTCCCAACTATGTAGGGATCGGCTAACCGGATTAAGCTGGATATCCGTGTTTTACGATACACCTTAGTTAGACTGGTCCGATTTTCTGGCTTCTGACTACCCTGTCCGACTGTAAAAGTTCTTGGAAAGTACATATGAACTGAAAAAGTCACATTGGTTCTTGCCAGGATTCGAACTTACAACCAACCTCTTACACGAGAGGCGGGCGCCTTAACCACTAGGCCATCACGACACTTACACTATTCCGAACCACTGCAACTCCTGGAAGCCAGAATCAACAGCGGAGTGAGAAAAGCGCCGAGCAGAGCTCGAAGTGTCCCGAAAACGTTTCAACTGTCTTGGATCCCGCAACGAATTTATCAGAAAAGAACAGCGGAGTAGGAAAAATTATGTTTTTCACTTCCCTCCACATCAAGCAGGAGACAGAACAGAACTAGGCCAATGAGTACAAATGTTAAGTATTTGGTTATTTCTCCATTCTAGTGGGTCATGGCGTGATGTTATTTGTGCTATTCTGATCATCATAATCTCCCTAGCCTTTTCTCAACTATGTTTGGCTCGGTTTCCATTTGACAAGGTGCAGGTGATTTATCAGTCTTTTACATAGAGCAACTAACTGCCTGTCAGACGTCCACAGCCCAGTTACTGGGCGACACGATACCCCTTGGTTAGACTGTTAGGCTGTCTTAAGACTGTTAGACTGTCTGGTTTTTTCTGCCCGTAACGACATTCAAAGATGCGCGAATGACAACCGGGACCAACAGCTTTAAATGCTTTCCGAAGCACGAGACATCAATGATGTTCAAGATCAACTTTACAAAGTACCAAATGTCTCGAAAAAGTCACATTGGTACTTGCCCGGATTCGAACCCCATTAGAATAACCTCTTATATAGAGACGGCGCCTTAACCAGTGGGTCTTAACACTAATAAAACGCCCTTATTGCACCGAAATAGGATTTCAACCAAAGTAGAACTGTTATTTTCAGCTGAAAAAGAATTTCAGCGGCATGATTGACATATTTTGGTCTAGCAATATTAGGATTGCATGCCAAGCGATAATAAAATTAAGTCACGATATTGGAAGGCTCACGAAACAAAAATTTTTGAAGTAATTTACAAGTTTCAAGGAATGTCAAGATTGTAGAGCAAACATTTCAACCAGCAGTAATGCTATTGCTATCCACACTAAGCAAGTATGCTTCATGTGTTTGTTACTTCATTGCACCAAAACTACTGAGCCATAGAATCAGATATAAAATCGAATATTTGGATATGTTTTGTTACTTCTGTTTGATAACACATCCACATTATGTATTATTGTTTTTCAACAATCCTAAATATTGGTTTGCAACAATACTAAATATAATATTGGTTATTTACGAGACATCTCTCTGCTGGTGTAGTCGGGGCCAGAGGCTTGCAAGTGATAACTTGATGAGTTTTATAATGACAGTGTGAAGTATTAATTGTATGCAAATTATAAGTTGACCATGTTGAATGATTATTTATACTACCAAAATAGATGTCCGGATTCAGAAAACTAGAAGTAGTGGGTAAAATATTTTTTAATGGGACAATCTCGCTACACTATTCCTAACCACTGCAACTCCTGATAGCCAAAATCAACAGTAGAATCCGCCAATAAAGCGTTTAAGCAATGTAGCTCGACGAGTTCCAGATTAACAATTCTTAAATCTCTTGGATGTCGCAATGAGATTAAACAGAAAGGAGGAAAAAAAAACATTTTCCACTTCCCTCCATATCAAAAAGGAGACAGAACAAAACTAGGCCAATAGGCACAAAGGGGCGATTACAACTGGGAGAAGCCCAGATTTTCTAGTACACACAGACTGAAATTAATTAAATTACTGGGACCCAAAAATGTGGGCAAAAGCTATTGGAGAAACTATTTCTTCATAGAACCTAGTTGTGTTTAGTGTAAATTATGCCTACATAACATACTAATTATGATACAGTGACCCCTTGTTTGAGAGAAAACTGGCACAAATTTTTGATTGATGTGTTTGCTTACATTATTAGCAAGCATTTGTTTTTTATTTTATTATGAGGCTAATCATACCAGAGTTGCCACACCTGGGTCATGAGAATTACTGTCAGTTGAAGGGTCCTAATTTTTTTTTCGGAGGCATACGGTCTCATTGTCATTCAATTTCTCTCAATTTGGACTTTGATTTCCAAATTCAGAGAAATTTGAGAAAATCTGAATAACTCCATACCTAGGGAAACCAAACTAAGATAAATTAATTGACAGGCCTGTTGGTATAGTGGTTAGTGACCCTGACTGCTAATCCAAAGGTTATGGGTACAAGTCTCACCCAGGACAAACTTTGTCTGGGTGTAATTTATTAATAACTATCTGTCCCCTGCAGTTTCATCTATAACTTTGGTTACTACTCAGCTCCCATAGGTCACAGTGTGATGTTGTATTGTTGATGGGTAAATGGGCTACCCAAATATAGAAGTCATAATCTTTTTCAAATCTGATAGGCTCTTATTATGATATAACTATTCCAAACCAGGTTTTTCAGCTTGTGTGTAGGACACACTACAATTTTAGAACTGGTTATTGATAAGTATCTTTTGATTGATTATAGTCTATTGAAACTAAATGCTGTCAATATCAAACTGATACAGACACTTAGATAATGCATGGAAATTCTTAATTGAACAATTTGATACCCTGTGTTCAGTCATAGACGCTCATAAATCATAAGTGTTGATTGACAACTTGGGCATGCAATTGTAAAATTGCAGAAGAATTCTTATGTAGTTTGAGGCTGAGATAAAAGGAGTAGTTAAGGAGGCCGCTAGTGTTACCAGAATAATAATATAAGTAGGTACTAAGATAGCGCCTGTTTAATTTATCTTTGACTTAAATATTTAGTTGCTATGTGCAAAAACCAAAAGCGGCTTCTCTAAAAAATAAGTTACTTAATTGTTGCTGTGACCATACAATGTTGGTTTGCTTCCGCTATTAAACCATTACAATCCTTCTGATCTAAAATTTTAAGAGTTTTGATACTACCTCCAAACCTACATAAATGTGAAATTTCTGTTTTTGATATTCTAGCAGTCATTGAGTGTTTATATGAATGCAAAACTTAATGTAAATTAACCAAATTAGTTTAACTATGCTATTTCCTGTTCGATTACTACTGGCCGCGCCGAAAACAGACTATCACGATCACCTGATGTTTTTTTTTTTCATAATTACTGCATCATTATCATTTATCGAACAAAAGCATGCATTCGGCACATCCATAGCCTAACTTCATTCGTAAAACAGCTACGAAGATAACCTCCACGTGAAAAAAAAGGTTAGTCAAAAATACAAAAAAAGATTGCGACATGAAGGTAATCAGCCAATTACATTGATGACGTATAGAACAGAAGGACAATGTAAATGCAATACGTAATAAGTATAGTTCCATAATTGAATAATCTGAACCTCTTGAACGATTTTATCGTGGCCTAATTACGTATTGGTAAACAAGTAATAGCAAATGAAATTAAAATAAGAGACTTACAAGTAATTCTTCTCTCCAACAGCGGGGGGTTCCAGTCCAGCGACATCGTAGTAATTATTATAATTACTACTAATACTACTACTAAAATTTAATTGTTGTATTAACTTCGTCATCTTGGCGAGTCGTAATTAAGCCTTGAAATAACTTGGGAAGAAAAACACGGTCGGACCGTAAGATCGCACAAATTGCGTAGTATACACGAACACGAATCAAAGAAGTGTAAATTGGTTTGATTTGATGAATAATCAACTTGAAGTGCGAGCGAAAGGTGTTAAGATGTTATTTTAGAAATTCACAATTGACATTGAAAATACACGTGGTCGAAGTCATCTGAATTTGGTCGCATAACATAATTTTTCCATAATGGCCACCGGATGTGTGACGTTCCTATTCTAGATAATCACGTTCCGTTATACGTGCAGAGCAACTTCATTAAAAAAATTGATGACATAATCGCTCCTTTCATTAAAATAATATTAGACATAATTCAATTCATAGTATAAAAAGAGTTGAGTTAAGCTTTACTGTACTATATTTTTATGCTTTTAAAGCAATAATGCGCCAAAACAATAAAAATCAATACTTTCTTTGAAAACCATAAGTTGCCATGGAAAACGTTCCGTTCCTTTAAAACAAAACGTCAACAAGGATCGTAGTGAAGTTAGCCACAGTACTATCGATTGGGCTGAGCCGTAATGCGTACATAACAACAGAGAATCGATTAAAAAACTTACCGATTCCGAAAAAGTAACGATGGCATACTACTTGTCGGGGATTCAATATTGGTTAATTTTTTTTTTATCATGTAACTGGATGCCGGTAAGGCATATAACGTCATAACTTCACTTTAATTTACACTGCACTGAAACAAGATCTTCCAATTAAGGAATGATTAGTCTTTTTACTGTGTAGCACATTAAAATCGATTACACTTTTATGGCTTTTTCTAGTATTCAGTAGAATCCTGGGTAACGACATTCAGGCTCTGCGGCGTGTTCACGACTAGTGCTGAGTTAGTCGCCGCAGCGACGGTATAATACTATATAAGTAGGCAACCTCCACCCTCTATTTTTAGGGAGTATGGGGTGTGGCACACGGGAGGACTTTTTAAATAGGATTCATCCTTCCAATGTTTAATATCGAATTTCGAGTAGATTGTTTTCAGTGCCTACGCCACAGAGAATCAATAAGAAACAGGCAATAGGTACCTACCTTAGTTTTATAGGATCAAGGGTGTGTGGGTCGTCTTAGGGGAAGACTTACTTCGATAGACATAAAGAAGGTAAGTATTTACAGCCTAGGCTTTATATTAGGGTAAGTTAGTACGCATATCTTAATTTCCCTTATAAATGTAAATGCTAGATGCAAGCTTAAAGCTCCTCTTATACATTGTTCTACTTGGTGAAAAAAATACGGGATCCATCTTATGCTCATAATGGTTTTTGTCCTAATTTAAATTGTCATAATAAGTTAGGCATAATTTGCTTTGTCATAATAATATTGTGCTTTATTTGGTTTTTAGCATACTGTATTATTAAGTATAAATATTGTATATCCTATTGTTTTTATTCATAACTATGATATGCATAAAGTTAAAACGCATATTGTTTATTTGTCTATCGAGCGAATAGACTTCGCCATCCCCTCCGTGGTTATTTTTTTATAAACCACCCAGAAAGGAGCCCCGCGTAGCGGGGCTCCGTCGATCAAGCCCACCCTAGATAGACCCTTATAATAGATATTGTAAACTTATGCTTTGGGATAGTATGCTTATTAAATATTATGCATATAGTAAATAGTATTTAAAAAAATATGACCTAAAAAGTTATGGCAAATGAATATTATGCGTTAGTAATGTTAGGACAAGTAACATTAAATGCAAGACAAGTAAAATTATGCAATATTAAATTATGACATAAAATTGTAGGAATAAAAATAGAGAACCAAAAATAAAATTAAATATTATTATACATATAGGTACGTTATAAACGTTATTTTTTAAAAGTCCTAGATTGAGACTTTTGCATCGCTTTTCGTGGGTGGTTAGTGCATACTTTAATTAAAAGTTCTGACATGATCGAGAAATTGACTTTATGACTCCAAATAATAGACACATCTACCCTAAAGCTGCACGTAGTCAGAAAACAGCTTTTTGGTCAGATTTGATAGACAAAATTTTATTCTCAACCATAAAACTTTGATTCCCAATCTTCATCCAGTGTGAATCTACTGAAAAGTCGTGCACAAGCGCAGTAGCCTCCCGTGACGTCACGATGTTTACACCCCCGCTCTCGCACATTCGATTGTTTTGTTTGAGGAGCGATTCTCGTCCTTATGGCTTTTTATATTAGAATAATATAATAAAAAGTACCAACGTCTATTTATATTCCTTTCAAGGTTACAAAAAAAAATGGAATAAATATTTTTGGTGGTAGGAAGTTTTATTGTACAGAAATCGTTCAACAAGACGTTTCTTCGACTTTGCTGAGTCAATCTAGGTTTTTTTAAATAACAATTTATGGTGACAAATAAATGTCCCTAATTAAAAATCTATTTGACTTAATATCAAACCCAAAACCTACCTACCATTCCAAACAATCCCTGAAAAAAATAATATTTATTTTTTTATAAAGTTTTTGTATCTGTCAATCGATTATAAGCATAATCGCTTTAAAATTAAATTAGCATCGAACAAACAGACCATAAAAAAAGAACCCTGACCATTCTTCAAACAAATTAAGTGCCCATACCGATTGTACTGCACGTTCAATGCGCAACTTTTTTATTCGATTTGGCGTACGTGACGCATTCATTTTCTTGCCCTCTGACTCGCCCTTCGTGTCCTTTGTTACATCTATACTCGAGTTACGCGATAATCGATTTATGTAAATTAAGATTGCGCATTGCTGTCAACTTTTTATTGATGTTTAAAGCTTTTAGAAGTATAAAATTAAAACTTACTCATAGTCAAAGGATTTGAAAACTAGTACTACTAGAGTTCTAACCAGTCATATTAGAAATTACTTTAGAGTAAAAAAATAGTAAATACAGTGGTTGTATAGTCTTTGAAATACAACAATGGTGCCGATTCTCTTATTCACAAACTAACGTAAATTTAAGTTAAGTGCATCTTTCTCTTTCCATTTCTTAAAGAAAAAGACAGAAGATACATTTTAGTTTAATCCTGTTTAATTAGACAGCGCCTGAAGAAAATTGACGTACCTATATTTAGACGACATGTTTTATTACAAATTATCCTATGGAGTGTCTAAGTTTGACAGGACTTAACTAATATTTTATCTTCTGTCCTTTTATTAATTAAATGGAAAGAGAAAGATGCACTTAACATAAATTTACGTTAGTTTGTGAATAAGAGAATCGGCACCAATATAATACAATCCATGTAAAAAAACTTTTTTCAAAAAAAAATAACCGCCTTCAATAACTAAAAACCCAATAATAACTAAAATTTCGGAAGTCGGT
The DNA here is from genome assembly GCA_033675125.1 of Athetis lepigone. NCBI lineage: Eukaryota > Metazoa > Arthropoda > Insecta > Lepidoptera > Noctuidae > Athetis > Athetis lepigone. The sequence continues at coordinate 191,170 of CM066241.1, forward strand.
GGCAACACAAATTGAATGGCAGAAGAGAAACCACCGACTTCCGAAATTTTAGTTATTATTGGGTTTTTAGTTATTGAAGGCGGTTATTTTTTTTTGAAAAAAGTTTTTTATTTATTACTTTTTAGTGTCGACTCCCAATGTTTGACTGTGTATAGTATCTTTCAAAGTAGTTTATTTTCAAAATAAAACTACTAACAATCTTATAAAACGAAAATAGAAACTTGAAGACAAAGCACACATCGTCTATGAAAATTTCGTCAATTTTTTTTTGTTCTTGGTGAATTTTTCGAGAAGCACTGAACCGATCGCCACAAAATTTATATGGGACCACCCCTGAATCATGACTTATCAAACAAAAAAAGAACCATCAAAATCCGTTGACAATTGACGGAGTAATCGACAAACAAACATACAAAAAAAAAAAAAAAAAACATACAAACAGCCGAACATAGTAGTACCTCCTCCTTTTTGTGAAGTCGGTAAAAATGAAAAGTGTCAATCCAATTAATCCATTACAAACCAGCGACCTGGCCCTCGGTTATTACATTATACTTTTAACATTCGCTTTCTACTTAGATATAATGTCCACGTATATTATATCAAACCTTTCTTCATCTATTGCTCAAACCAGCATCTATTGCTGAACACATCATGAAAATCTGTTCAAGAGGTTTTGAGTTCATCGCAAACCTGTTCGTGACAGCCAGAGAAACACATCGAGCGATTTAGTTTCCTAATACATATATTTTTTTATTTTGTTCCAGAAAAAATATGTTTGTGTTCGATTGCCCATTTATTGAGAAAGGCTACGGGCTATAAATCATCACGCTAAGACCTACGGAAGCGGAGCAGTGTCCAAAAAGGCGGATAAAGCCGCAGTACTTATAAAAATAGAAAAAGTCAATTAAAAATAATATAAACAATACTAAATTAATAAGGGTCGAATAATTTAAGTTCTGTAGGTACTCTTATATTCGTCAATTGATTCGTCAAAATGTTTGCTCGATTAGGTAGCCATTTCTTCGATAGAGCTTTTTTTTTAAACTGCTTATAGGTACGACTAAATATTACTGCTCTTTCGTACCTAGAAGAATTATAATAAATTTGAGTCTAGGCCATCAATGATTGCGTTTACTGTGAAAGATTATTATTACCTAGCTATTTTTGTTACCTTACTATATCGGAGCGGATGTTGTCATGCATGACTGCGCAAATGATTAAGGCACACATATCTCATGAAAAAGGTTGTGGGGTCGAGTTTAGGCAAGTACCCAAGCGTATTCTTCAATACATAATGAACTTTATAAAAAAGTACCTAGTAAGTAGTTTAAAGTTGTTGAAAAAAATATTAAGTTGTTTTGTATATTTGACGGCAATAGAGAAACACGTGGAAATGTGCTTACAGATCATAATATTCAAACTGTAGCAACGTGGCTCTCCTGGAAATGAATTGGGTCATTGTACTGTGCATACCCATGGAAGGTAGGTCACGGCACGCCGTGTCGCATAGTCACTATACCTATTTATAAACCGCTTTGTATGCAGTCATGATGACCGGACATTATGTCCGGTCATCATAACTTCATCAAAATAATTATACAAACAATATTATTTTTCCTTTACATACATAAAAGTACATACATTAAGGTTAATTACGTCGAGGAAACTTGGAAACCTAATTTGAAGCTTTTAAGGTGATACAATTTGTTCCTTTTTTACCTTTCGAACTATTTAAATAACTCAGGCATTTGCTCAAAATTCTATATAAACCAAAATGCAAATTATCTTGTTTGGTGCAATACAGTTGTCAATTGCCGCCTCTATACTGTGTACTATGACAGTTAAGTCTACGAAAGATATCACGTAAACAAACAATAAACTCAAAAGCGTGTTTTCTTTTTCGACTTAATTTTTTTGCAGAAATATTAATAAGTACCGAATTAGTTGATTCACAGATTTATTAATTAATATTATACCTACCCAATTTAATACCATTCACATTCGACTTCATACAATTACTAACAATTACACACTGCCTGGCGGTATTTTACAGATTGCACTTCGGTGAGTGTGCTCATGAGCTACACGAGCACATTCCCTCATCTCCTTTTTACCACCGGACATCCAGACGTACGGCAGGATACCACCCTTTCTTGGTTGATATTCCTCATATCCGCACGCAGCGCTTCTCAAAATCGTTCATAATGCGCACCGCGAAGGAATGGAATTCCCTGCCGGCGTCTGTGTTTCCAAATTCATATAACCCGGAAGTATTTAAAAAACGAGTGCATAGGCATCTATTGGGTAAGCTCGCTCCATCGTAGGCCCCGTCTATGCCCTCGGGCTAGTCTGGGACCAAGAGCAAGCCCATAATTATAAAAAAAAAACTTCGTATTAGTCACACGAGAAACACCGATAACATTAATAAAGTAATGCACAAGTATTTCAACTCAGCAGAAAAAGGCTTTATCTCACGCGCGTCGGATTACTAAATAAATAATTTCAACAGTGTTAGTGCAACCGTTTTTTATTCGTCAAAATGTAATGTGTAGGTTGAGTACCTACTTAGCTTCACAAGCTAAAACTTTAGCTAAGCTTTCACTATCGCACAACCGCAAGCTTTGATGGCGAGAAAATCTTTCATTGACTACTTTGGAAACCAGGTGTAGGTAACCAGGGTGTTGGAATATAGAATCATTTTCTTTTCTGGAAACGAGATTATGAAAAAAACGAGTCTGGTTGATCAACCAGTTTTTAAAGTGCCTAAGGGAAATTTAAGCTAAAATACCTGCTAACTTTATAAATTTATCTTGACTTAAAATGACTTATAATCTTCGCTCAGTTCGTTGAAACCATTTTATAATAAGTTAGAGAAAACTTACCACAGTGAATCGTAATAACTAAATTTCAGTGGTACCAATTTCATTAACTTTTCTTTATGACCCTACTTAAAATCTCTGAACATTTCAGACTCAGAATGAAATTTTCATTTAAACAGACCATTTGAAAAGATTCTTAGGTCGTTACTGCGCAAGTTTGAATGGTCTCCTTATTAGATAATGTGTAAGGGTGGGGCTGGATTTGGACAAGATCCAAAAAAATTTGGGCCTCCAAGGGTGGCTCCGAAAGGGGACTCTTTGTGATTAAAGGCCATTTCAGTGTGGGGAAAAAAAGGTTTTACTGTTTTAGTAATGAACTTATTGTTTATGTAAATGTGCTTGAAAAGGCCACAGCTTATTAAATTTCACAGGTTTAGCAGTCAGGAATGGATCATTAACCAGTAGACCAACAGGCCCATCACAATATGTCTTTATATACATTTAGTATTATTAAAGCATTTAAATAAATGATATGGTGTTCCATTATTGTTATTCCATTGTGAGAAAGGTTCTGTCTCAAACATCTGTCTACAACAAAGCAAAATGCGTAGGTTTAAAACAAATGTGGTTTTAAAAAAATGATTTATGTATTGTGGAGAACATTGTTTTAATAATACCGTTTAAAAGTATTTCAAGTTTGTAATTATCATTTGTTAGCAAAATTGATTGTGGAGAAAAATAGAAGAGATTCAAGGAAAAAAAACAAAATTTTCAAGCAAACCAAACAATAATTTATTTAAATAAAATTACAATAAAATAAATACTTAACAGTAATACTTGAAAATTCTAAAAACCTAACTTTGAAACGTAATAAGGAACTAAAACAGTTATTGTAATCTTCTTCAACAAATTACCATACACTTGCATCAGTGATATTGTTTTTGGCTTAAAAAGTATAGCAATTGAGTCATCAGAATCTACACAACTTATGGAATTTGGCACAACGTTGTTGAAAGGCAGATTTTCCAAATTCAACTTTGTGTTCTTAGCCAAAGACTTCAAATTCACTGCTGGATTATCGCAGAATATATCTCTTGGCAGTGGAAAATTTGCAGTCTCTTCTAAAATGTCTGATGCTCTGTGACAAGGGATATTAAACATTGAAAGACTTGACATAGGGTTCATTCCAGTTTGTCCGGATATCGAGTTTCCTAATTGCACTGGGTTTTCGTACAATGTTGGATTATAATCGTTCTTGCAGCCATTTTTTGGTCGAAATATTGGCATCAGTTTCGGAGTCTCCGTTTCTGTACACTGATTTTGCTCTTTCAGTTTAGCTAGAGCTGCGGCGATTTTGGATAAAATTTTGCTAAAGTCGGCAGTTTTATTTTTGGAAGCGGGTGTATCTTTGACAGTTTCGGTTTGATTACATACTGGGTCATCAAGCATGTAGGATCTATCATCAATAATTTCCTTAATACTCTTCAATCTTTCTTCAATGATATTGTCAAAATCAGGGAATGTAGGGTTTGGAAACGCGTAATCTTCAGTTTCTTTCATTTCTTCAGTTTCTTTGACTTCTTCAGTTTTTTTTACTTCTTCAGTTTTTTTTGAACACTCAGTCTTGTTTTTATCCAATTCATCAGAAAGAAGGAATTTTATTATCTTGACAACGTTGCATAGTCTTTCCTTTTTAATTTTGGAGCTGCTTTTCAGAGTCTGTAACGCTGGCATAAGCTCCTCCCATTTTGAATCGGTTGAAGATGATTTGGGGTTCTGAATTATTACTGGATTTGGTGATGATTTTATGTCATCCAGGGTCTGTGTTGTAACTTCCTGAAAGAGATTATTTAGATTTTTAAGCTTTAGGTATTTATTTCAGTATTTTTGTTTTAAACTAAAATAGATACTATATTTGTTTTAGTTTAAAAAAATATTTGAAAATAGCTTTCGTCCGAGATTCGACTCGCGTTAATGTCGATACTTCCTTCCCCTATTACACGTCTTTAGGGTTGAATTGCCAAAAATCCTTTCTTAGCGCCTTACTAATAATCGCTGCATAAAGTTATGACAGGTTTATACGTCAAAAAATGTATGGTTACACAGGCTTTATTCATTGCATAACTTTACACAGTGATCATTAGTAAGGGCATTAGTGTTTTGCTATTCCATATAAAGAACACATCCTGCAAGCTTCATGTCTTTAGGACCAGCAGTTTGGACTATGTGTTGATATATCAACAGCCAGCTAGTCCATCAGTCATTCAATTTACTATATTATATTTAGATTAAAAAAGAAACATAAAAACTGAAAGCAATTAATTAAATAATTAGAATAAAATTTAAAAAAGCAAATCTTAAATTATTTACTCACACTTAAAATAACAGACAAAATAACTATTATAACTCTGTTAACCATTTTCTTCAATAAATTAACTTAATACACAACAAACTTCAGTTACTATCAACTTATCAATAAATCAACCGATTATAATCGCAAGGTTTTGTATACAACATTTTTATCGATTACGAAATCGCAATAACAATAATCGGTTTCAATAATGACGTAACCTAAATCACCTGTTTACATCACTATCTGATAAAATTCAAAATGTCACCGGAATTTAAAGTAAAAAGTCAATTGAATGTTTATTATTTAATCTGATTATTGGAATGGTTTATCTTTTTCTTAGTAAAATAGACAAATTATTCTATTTTATGTAAACTATGGTTTGTTAATAATTAAAGTTAAGTAATTGTACCTTTCAACAAATAAGTAATAGAGGATTACGTCACAAATGCATGAAAATGGCGCGGGTAAATTAGATTAAAAAAATAAAAATGTTGTCAAATTAATTTGGTTTTGAAAATGCATTTGAAAACATTTTTAATCAAATTTAACTAGGTACGCCATCATTATCAATTATGTATCGTACGCTTTTTTATTTTTTTATTTACACTATTATCAATCGATATTTATTAAATTTTATTTTCTACTTCTCCAATCCAATTTATGATAATTTACTTGGATAGATAGATGTCTTATTATACCTCAGGCATTAAGCATATAGGCATAAATTTATTCTGTCTATGTCTTACCGCGAATTTTAGGTTTTCATTCAGCATCATTCGAACCCTAGTCGAAGGTCAACGGTTCGCATTGAGATGCTTTCAAACACGGAACAGAATCTGTTCAGTGCTTTCAAACCACGAATTTCAAAATTAACAAAAGTTTTTTTGTAAATGTGTTGTTGTTAATTATGCCTAGACATTGCTGGGACATTATATATTTTTTTATTATTATTTAAAAAAAATTAACAATAAAATATTATTTATGTAAAAATACTTTTCTACTCTTTCACGCAAAACAACTAATCCTATTTTGGTGAAACTTCACAGTCATATAGCATAGAACCTGACTCCGAGTGTGTCACAAGAAACATCCACTACCTGGGGGCCTACCACAAGCTCATAAAGCAGTATTACCAGGCGTCCGTCACTCGCTCAAGGCCACGCGTTTTATGCCTACAGAGCGTCAAAGTTTCGGAGCGGGGGTTTGTGATATCACTCCTCAGTAAAAACTGCATAAAGGCGTGACGTCACGCGAAACTACGACGCAATATTGTCGTTATTTACGATTACGAGAAAAATGAAAAAAATCGTGTCTAAATTTTTTTGATAAATTAACTGACGAACATTTTTTTGGCTATTCTACGTAAATCTAGCTAACATGATCGACGTCGACGTCATCATATTTCTAGCCTTTTCCAAGTATGTTAGGGTAAATTTCCAGCCTAACTGAATTCAGCTGGATACCAGTGTTTTACGTGAAACGACTGCCTCCACAACCCTGTTACTGGGCGATAGGATACCCCTTGGTTAGACTGGTTCAGTGGTACAGATTATCTGGCTTCTGACTACCCGTAACGATTATCAAAGTTCTACGAATGACAACCAAGTCCAACGGCTTTATGTGCTTTCCGAGGCAGGGGATGTCAGTGATGTCCAAGATATACTTTTGAAAGTACATATAGATTGAAAGAGATAACCCCTTCGGCTACAGGCATTCAGATGTTGCTAGCTGCCCTACGAAGAAGTTTTAGGTATGTGTATATTACTATTTCTTAAAATCTTAAGTATAAATGAACAAATTGTCCTCCGCAGGAAAGAGGAAAAGATGTAACAAAACGAGTAACACTTTTGTGTCGTTGTTTTGCTTTGCTCCTGTAAGCCATAGCGTGATGTTATGTATCTTATATGTTAATCTAATGTATATGCTATATTACTGTAAAGTTTTATCTGGAATAAAGGTTTTATCAGTTTTTACTGGAAAGAGTTACAAACATACATACCTACCGTTATATTATTTAGCATTGTAAATAATTTTTTATCAGTCTAGGATTGCTCCATATTTGTATGACAGTACTATATTGGTACAGTCAAATGAAGAAATGAATTTCACTAGTCGATAAAAAATAAATTATGTGTCAATTTTTTGTGAAATATTTTAGTATAAATACTGAGTGAAACGTAGGGAAAGTACATTCAAAGTTTATTTTTGAAGAAAAAAAAATCAAAAATGAAATCCTTCGCCTTTGTATTGGTAGTGGCTGTTCTGGTCCAGGTAAATATTATTTCATTTTATTTTTAAAATGCTTCATTATTTTTGTGGTTTGCGCTTTTGAAAGCTCAAGCCTTTGGACTTAATTAAGTCTAAGTAGACTATAGTCCTCATTTAGACCCCTGAAGACCCCCGAAGAAACAGAACATACAATAACGTCAAATTCTTTATTTTTTTCATATTTGAGAGAGGATGTCTATAGTATTTGTAATACCTACTAAATATGCATTCTTCCCTGCTTATTAATAAAAGTCTTACTGACGTTATGTGAATTCTATTGATTTTTTTATACACGGTCTCAAATTAAGTTGAGACATGGCATTTGAAAATTTGCGCTGTGTGTCGTTCAATTAATTGCTGACTGCTTCTTACAAAAAAACTTTTGTACAAAAAGTATCGGCCTATTCCACAAATCCATCCTTATTAAAGGAAAGTAGAATTTCAATAAAAAAATATCCGATTTTCCTGAAAATTCTCTTTTGAAAATTTTATCGTGTGTAATTTTCACCCATAAGAACTAACATCCTTCTTTGTCCACAGAACGCCTACTCCCAAGTCATCAGAACTGGACCCTGCGGCTGCTCATCCCTGGTCACCTCTCCCCTAGTTACCTCCCCGGTCATCACCACAGTGGCCCAGCCCAGCGTAGCCGCTTCCTTAGCTGATACCCTGAGCCTTCTGACTGTCAGCAGCCTGTTGTCTGAATGCCTGCCGCTGAACCCTAATGTGGTAGCTGTACAGCCAGTGGCAGTTCCCGCTTACGCTCCCGCTGTGGCTTATGGCGGCTGTGGGTGTGGATGTGGATGCGGATGTGGGTACAACGCACTTGGGTACAGCTATATTCTTTAAGAGGAGATAGAAGTGGTGGTGGACGGGTCCAGGGTCCAACTCAGGGAGTTACGTAGTCAATATACAATTCTTTTTCTTACCTCTTCGCTGTTCTTTTCTCATTCATTTAAGATTCAAGACAGTTGTGTGGTTTGTCGGGGCTCGTCGAACAATGAATGCTCGGCTTTTTCCGATGGACTTATTTGTTGATTTTGGCTTATAAGAGGCAATACTATACACACTTCTAATACTAGCACTATTTCTAATAGTGTTCCAATAGAAAAATTCGAAGTGCAAGCCTTGGTCATGGGTTCCCATTGTAGAAGTTTAGTTAAATAAGTACTGTCCGCAATTTGATTATCCAGTTTCCTGTGATGGACCCTTTCTTCTGGTCAGGGTCGACAAGGGTCAGCCTCCTTGACCTCTTTCCTGGATCCGTCCCTGTGTGTAGTTGTCTGTTTAAACTGTACGTTTGTTGTTTGATTTATATTGGTTCTATCATCCAAAATGAAGATTATCATGTTCCAAAGTTGATCCGTTCATAAAAGTTTATATAATCATGAATTTAAAAATACTTTACATTCTAAAAGAAGTGCTGTAAGTTAAAAGTCAGCCCGTAATGAAAGAAGTTAACTGGCGCACTCAAAGACCACTTAATTTTAATCAGTTCCTTAAAAACTTCAATAAACTAATATTGGTGCCGATTCTCTTGTGCACAAACTAACGTAAATTTAAGTTAAGTGCATCTATCTATCTCTTTCCATTTCTTATAGAAAAGGACAGAAGATACATTTTGGTTTAATCCTGTCAAATTAGACAGCGCCTGATGAAAAAAGACGTATATTTAGACGCCATGTTTTTAAATTGCGTCTAAATTATCTATGGAGTGTCTGAATTTGACAGGAGTTAACTAATATTTGATCTTCTGTCCTTTTCTTAATTAAAAGGAAAGAGAAAGATGCACTTATCTTAAATTTACGTTAGTTTGTGCACAAGAGAATCGGTACCATTGTACAAAACTATCATCTATCGAATTACAATTTTCAAAATTACATTAGTAAACTGAGGTTTATAATTGAACTTATTAGTCATGACTCAGAGAGCGGTGGTTAGACTATTCAATATTGAATAATAATATATAATGGAGCGCTCAACAGATCTCCACAACGCATTTTGAGTCATGCCTTTAAATCTTGCGTGATTTCTTTCTTTGCGTTTTAGCGAAATGAACTGAAATGAAATGAACACCGTTACGTCACAGGATTTTTTTGGTTTCTTGTTTCCTTCCGTCCTTGTCACATAATGTCCCACCACTATGATCTTCCCCCTTAAGTGAGACGAAAACGTTTTTTTGTTTTGTAGTACGATTTATTTTGTTATTGCAATAATTCATGAAAATTGAAAAGCCTTTGGTGGTTTAACATAACTTAAACCTTCGAACACACGTGATTTGGGACACAATAGAAAGACAATAGCAGCCCGACAGCCGGCTGTCGGTTGGTCGTTGAAAGGTAGCCTTTTTACGACCAAGCGACAGCCGGCTGTCGGGCTGCTATTGTCTTTCTATTGTGTCTCAAATCACGTGTGTTTGGTGGTTTAACAAAACTTTCTCTGTAATAAATAAAGAAGAATAGTACAATCCTTAAATGTTTGAAATAGAATTTGGAAAGAAAGGAAATTATTAAAAACTTTGAAATACTTGCTTGTTATAAAATAATTGACCAATAATAATTGATCCATAACAAAATTGCAGTTGTTTTGTGAAAACAAAACTTACTATTTGATAAAAATATTGTGCAAATGTAAATATGTATTGTTGTGTTATACATGTGAAATATATTTCTTTTATAAAATTACGCTATTGTTTTTATTATTTTTGATAAGTCACGTACATACCTAACATATTGTATTAATTACTTAAAAACTAATGGTGAAAGGTCATTATTAGTCAGAGGAAAAGTGACGCAATGATACACCTTCTCCTTCCTGCCCGTATCCCATTTAACCCGTCATGCTATCACATACTCCTTTCTCCTTCATATCATTCTTAACACAATCCATCCATTTTTTCTTCAGTCTTCGTCTTCCCTTCTAACCCTCTACATTCATACTCATAACTCTACTAACTGAGTATATGCGTCTCATCCCTCCTCTTCACATGCCCATACCAAGACAAACGATTTCTTTTCAACTTATCTGCGACTGGTGCTACTTTCGAGGTTCCTTTAATATACTCATTCCTCACTTTATCCATTTTAGTCACTCCACACAACCATCTCAACATTCTCATCTCTGCTACATGCAGTCTTCTTTCATCCATCTTCTTCAAGGCCCAACATTCCGATCCACACAGGACGACAGGTCTTTTCACGGACTTGTATTTTTTCCCCTTTAGCTTGAGAGGCATCCGTGGGTCACAAGTTATTCCAGTGACCTGTCGCCATTTCATCCATCCAGAGTTGATCCGATGCCTTACGTCTCGGTCTATACCGCCATCCTTCTGCACAAGTGACCCGAGGTACCGAAAGTCGGAGCAGATTGGTATGGGCGTTCCTACGAGAGTAATAGGCACAGAACTAGAGAGAGCAATGGCAATGATTACACCCATAATAATAAATATCTTAGAACAAATCACACCCGGCTATCTATTCCTAAGCTAATCAGAGCTTTTATGGTACCAGGCAAGACATGTTGAGACAACAGAAAACACAAGATTGTTTACATTTAGATAAAAAGTACCACAGATATCGTGCGATAATTACATAACTAAACAAATGGAGCAAGCGGTTTACTTTGAGCTACGGCGTAGGCAGCTTTATCCGCTACGGCGTAGCCAGTGCTACGATCTATGTGTGTTGCTGGGGCCGCCACGGAGTCTGCTAAAAATGTATATGTTCATGCTATGTGATTGAATCTTTTTGATCATCCACGATTTTTTTAAGACAAAATTGTCTATTAAACATTATCTATACATTTTTTTTGGGGAGTGGGAAATCATCCATTGACTGCTCTCGTCCTGGGTGCGGCGGGAGGGCGTGTCAGACTTTTACTGACTAAAACCTACTCATGTTCCTTCGGTTGCCCTTTATGTTCCGGGGTCACGGTAACTATTATAAACATTCCGCAACAAAACCATCGGATAATATCACAAATTACTTGGTAATAAGAGTATAAATTAATATAACAATACACCATAATTACGTATTTGATCTTCACGATACCCGAAGGATAATAACGCAATCAATATTCCCCCTTTTTTAAACCCCAGGAGTTCTCTCTTCATTTAGGGACTACGCACACTTATTCAGCTATATTCGCGTTTCGCTGAACGATTTTGATCACAATTATACAGTTCTACTTCTATCAGCCGCGTTCAGAGTTGTAACAATGAGAGTGGATGAAATAGATATGTCTATAGAAAAAACGACTTTATAGAAAAGCTGATCAAACGCGTAAAGCTGAACTGATTTTTTTTTGGGCAGTGGGAAATCATCAAATGACTACTCCCGTCCTGGGTGCGGCGGGACGGGAGCAGTCATGACGACGTGTCAGACTTTTACTGACTAAAACCCACTCATGTTCCTTCGGTTGCCCTTTATGTTCCGGGGTCACGCTGACTATTACAAACATTCCGCAACCCAAAGCTGAACTGATGTGTTTTCATTCAAAATCGTCGATTTCTGTGTTCAGAAAGCTGAATAAAACTAAATAAATATGCATAGTCCCTTAAGCTTGACGACTTTTCTCATTGTCACGACGCTGATCGCGGCTGATAGAAGTAGAACTGTATAAGTGTGATAAAAATCGTTCAGCGAAACGCGAATGGAGCTGAATAAGTGTGCGTAGATTTGTACTCGTTTTCAGGAAACGTAATTGTACTGTCTGGAGCCAGCAAATAAGAATCTTTACTAATATTATTAAGAGGTAGAGTTTGTGAGTTTATAGGGTAATCTATAGTTGAAACTGATTTTGAAAATTGTCTCTGAAGCGGAGCAGTAGCTAAAGACCTACCATAATGGGTAAACTTGCGCAAAGTTTGGTAAAATCGTATTTAAATAATAGGCTCCAGACAGTTCAGACAAATGGGGTAAATTCTGATGGTTTAAAAGTAGAAATGGGAGTTCCACAGGGCTCAATTCTGGGTCCCTTTCTCTTTTTAGTTTACGTAAATGACCTCCCACACTTATTAAAAAGCCAGCCACAAATGGTATTGTTTGCCGACGACACTTCCTTGATTTTTAAGATAAACAGGAAGGCCAATAATTTTGATAACATTAATAATGCTTTACTTCAAGTACATAATTGGTTCACGGCAAATAATTTAGTATTAAATGGAAATAAAACTAAATGCATTAGATTCACTTTGCCAAATGTCAAAAGCAATAACTATGACATAGTATTGAATAAGGAGAAACTAGAATTCGTCACTGAAACTGTTTTCCTAGGGATCACGCTTGACTCAAGGCTACAATGGAGTCCTCATTTAGCATCTCTCGCAAGACGCCTAAGTTCGGCAGCGTATGCCGTTAGGAAAATCCGGCATTACACTGATGTAGACACCGCGAGGTTAGTTTACTTTAGTTATTTTCACAGTGTTATGTCTTACGGGATTTTACTGTGGGGACGAGCTGCAGACATCGAGTCTATTTTTATTCTGCAGAAAAGAGCAGTCAGAGCCATTTACAATCTTCGTATGCGCGATTCCCTACGGGAACTGTTTAAGGAAATTAACATTATGACGGTACCTTCTCAATACATTTATGAAAACATCATGTACGTTAGGAAAAATCTCCATCTATTTGGTAAAAGGGGCGATAGACACAATTATAATACAAGAAATAGGGACCAGTTAATCCAACCTGGTTTTAGGCTGGCTAAAGTAGATACTTCCTTTATGGGGTACTGTTTAAAGTGTTATAATAAAATACCTCCCCAAATTACTCAACTAACTGAAACTAAATTTAAATCTTATATAAAACGCACATTATGTAGACGAGCTTATTATAAATTAGGGGATTACATTAATGACCAAAATGCTTGGCTGACTGCTGGTCCTGCTCCACAACCGTGTAATTAATTAGTATTCGACGCTAGTGTTGATTGTAAAACTACAAAAATAATAGTATTGTGTCGAGTCAAAGTGTTTGTTTTATATAAATTCACATAGCATACAATGTGAGCACTATGTTCTTTGCATTTCTTCTGTCTGTCATTGACTGAATGTACTCTGGCAGCTGGGAGTTTGTCATGCTCACTCAAATGTCTCACTGACGGTGGCGTGTGTGTTGGATCATTTGGTTCCCTTCAAAATGGTTGAGCTATTTGGTGCCGATCCACACGTCATGTCCGTGAACGGGCGCTGTCTGCTGAGACTGGTCATCTCTTAGCTGCCACAGTTATTTCAAATTTTGTTTTGATTCCTTAAATTTACTACTCGTGCGAGATAACATGGCACCTGGGACCCAATTCTCGTTTCCTTCGAAATGATCTCGAAGTAGAGATTACGATTTGAACCCTATCTCGACAAAAAAATTTCGAAACACGAAGTCTTTTTCTCGAATGCTGTATTCTCGGCAGGCATCGAAATAAAATTCGAATGAACATAGATTAAACAGATATTTACTGCGAATGAATGTTGATTTAAGGTGTACAATGTTGCCATTGTGAACAAAATATGCTGCGTGAGACGTTCCATTTCACACAAATACAGCGTTTTTTAAAACGCTCGTCATAAGTTACAATAAAACAATTCTCTTTGCACTCAACATTTTAGAGATATCATTGTAAATGCTAGTGATTATAATTAACTACGAAATAACATACGGTTCCTTACTTTTACCTACTTTTCGTAAAGAAATATTAACATGTTCCCATTCTAAAATCGTGTAACGGAACACATTGACAAAAAAATGGTTGTTTTGTTTTTGTCTGTGATTACAATGTTTGTTTGTGTTGAATTTCAAACGTGTACGGTGTAGTCTGTAAATTTTGAGTATCTCTTCTTCGTTAGATAACAATTAATTTAAATTATGAGCTTAAAAAAAACTACCCCTCGCCGCAACAAAAACAATTAAGTAAGCAGCGAGAAGTGGTCGGCTGCGAAATATTTATATGTGTGAGATTTCCGACTGGGGTTTGGTAACTGCCAGTACCCAAAAAGTGCAGAGTACACAATACCTGACAAAAAAAAACCCTTCAGGACTACAATGTTGAATTTACAAAATGTTGAATTCGCAAAATGTTGAATTCTCAAAATGTTGAATCCCAAAATGTTAAATTCGTAAAAAGTTGAATTTTTCGGAACCATAATGTTGAATTTGCAAAATGTTGAATCCCAAAATGTTGAGTCCTGTCGATGCGAGAGGCACAAGACCGGTCGCGGTGGAGGTATTTGGGGGAGGCCTCTTTCCAGCTGTGGACGTCTTTTGGCAAATCTTATAATGAGCACACTTCTACTTCACGGCAAAATATCTGGCACCCACATTGCACCCACATATTTTGCCCTGTAAAATTAGTACAAAAACCTACCACGTGGTAAAGTTAGTATATGACCGCAGCCCGGTGGGATATTGTTAATGCTGGGTGAGTCTCATAACGTATTAAATCATTGGTATAATTTCTTTACATATAACATTAATTTATTCTCAAACTTAATTAGTATAACGTTGTTTGATATAACTTTTATGTAATCAAAAATCATTTGGTCTAATGTTTAATATGTATATCGTTTATTTAATCGAATATCATTTGGTCTTAGCTACGTTTAATAAGTACCATATCGTTTATTTCATCGAAAATCAATAGGTCTAACGTTTAATTTATAAGTTACCGGTGAAACCCGAATTCAGGAAAACTAGTTTTGCCTAGCCTAATTTAGTTCTTCCTAACTCCGACTCAGGGCACCCTGATTCAGGGTACCCCCACACAGAGCACCCCGACTCGAACAGGTTAGGATAGAAGTCTAGTCTTAACCTTCGTGTTATTTTTTTTTAAACGACCCAGAAATAGGAAAAATAAAAATACACCTTCTACTAAGTACAATAGATCTCGACAAAATAACTTTTTACGAATTTAACATTTTGGGATTCAACATTTTGCAAATTCAACATTGTGGTCCAGATGGGAAATTCAACTTTTTACAAATTCAACATTTTGGGATTCAACATTTTGCGAATTCAACATTTTGTGAATTCAACATTTTGCAAATTCAACATTGTAGTCCTGAAGGAAAAAAACGATACCTAAATAACATTCTACACAGGAAAAGTTTAAGTTATAGTAAACATAACCAATAAATCTTTTTACTTACGTACCTATGTTTTTAAGTCTATTTGAGTTCTACATTCAACCACTGGTTCAAGAACTCTAATGAGTTTTTCTGCCAATTCCTTGCTGAGTCTGAAATGTTTTTTAAATTCGGCGTCCCTTAAATTAAATGGTTCTACTACATTATTAATACGTCGTCGACGTTGGGGCCCTGTCGCCGCAATTACCGCTTCTTGTAATATATTTTGCATGAAATCAATAAAGAATTCATCACTCATTGTGAAAATAAAAAAACGTATCCACAATTCCACTTAGTAAACGTACACTTGACATATACAGTCACTGTTCCGGTAATATATTTTTATTTTAACCTGTAATGTCGAATGTGAGATGACGTCTCGAACGGTGCTGACCACTCGAAGCTCTTCGAGCGGGCAGCGTTCGAAAAGCGTCTCATTCGACATTGCCAGAATAGCATAACTTCATTTGCACTCGACAAAAGTTCGAATTCGAACTTTTTTTCGAATTCGTGTTTAATTCGAGTGCACGAGAATTGCCTCCCGGGCTCGAAAACAAACGTTTCACCGCGACCCCGCGCGGCGCCCCGCTCTCGTCTTAGCAGTAGCGTTAGCATCACTGTATACATACGGCACAAGTTTAACTAAAATGGCAAATGTGCAGAAACAGATTTTCAGGCGTGCACGTAATTTTTTTTACAACATTGTTTCTAAGTATTTTGTTAAAAACAAAAATGAAAACGTAACGTAACGTAAACGTAGTATTTTGTACAAATTATCCAAAAAAAATATTTTGAAGCCGCAGTTCTTTACTTTTAATCAATTTGTTAGTATTTTTATGAGTCTCCTATTTTTTATTATTTTTTTATTGGTGTTAGCGTAATCTGTCATCTGTCATAGTGTTAGCACAAAATCGAACAACTCCTTTTTTGCACTTATTACTTTAAATGTCATTCGTTCGAGCCAGGTGCCATGTTGGCTCGCACGGATAGTACAACATCTCTTCTTACATTATGACTTGTTACGTTGTTCTCACATAGTACTTTAAATTCTACAATGAATGATGTAACCAAATTTTTGTAATCTATTGATTTTTAAAAGAGTGTCCATGGAGTTTCTTGCTCGCTCTTCTCCATGAGACCTACTCCTTGGAACGAGCAACTAGCTTCATTTTTCTGACAGACTGACACCTTGACGATTCAAAAGTACCTGTAAATGGTTTATTTGAATAAAAAGTTTTGAGTTTGAGTTTGAATGCGAGAGAAACCGCGAGGAACAGCTGGTTAAAAATTATGGGTTCCTAACGAACTATTGAGATCAATAGTCTATTTATTTCCTTTTAGTTGTTGCCAATGGCTTTGCTGTCGTTAAGATATTCGAAAAGGATAGCTGTTCATTTTAATTTTATTTACGAAGAATTAATTTAACCTAATATAAAGCTTATGCAAGCGTGGCATGAATAAAAGAATAAGTTTACAGCGGTTACAGCCATCGATGTATCTTTTAATTTGCAAAATAGTAATGAACGACATGCAATGGCTGCTGCTCTTTCATGGCTCATGGCTTGGCTGGCTGGCTGGCTGGCTGACTTGACTGGCTGGCGGGCTGGCTGGCTGGCCGGCCGGCTTGGCTTGGCTGGCTGGCTTGCTGGCTGGCTGGCCGGCTTGGCTTGGCGGGCTGGCGGGCTGGCTGGCTGGCTGTCCGGCTTGGCTGGCTTGACGGTCACTGTCACATGGGTCGTGACGTTACGGCGGCGGCGGCGGCTATGGTTTGCTGGCTGCCAGTACTCGGTACAGTGACGACCTTCTTTGGCAGGCGTTACACTTGGGAAGGTTCAATTAATTCATTCCTAAGTGGATATTATGGCAAAAGGTATCATTTGATTTTGAAATAATTAGAAGATTTTTTTACATAGTATCAGACATTATTTTTCCTGGAACCCAGGCGATTCTTTTGCTCTCTACTTCTGATGCCGATGGGCTCTTATTTAAATTAAATTATAATATAGCTGAAACCGGCAACTTTGTCATTGTCCATTGCCCATAAGCTAATTATCATCTGCCTTTTGCTCTCTTTCCATTGTATTTTCGTATTTTTAATAACCGGGTCCAAGTCGCCCTTTCAACGGTCAAAATCACTTACTATTTTTCACACATTACATCTTACCTTTTCTTATCTTTCCTCTTCCTCTCCAAAAAAGTTTGTTCCGGTATTGATAAGTAGAGGCATTCCAATTCCGGAATAAACTAGTAACCATCTTCCTGACTTACTTATTTTTCCTCAACCACGTTAGATTCTGCTTTCAGTTTAACAGGATTCAGCTGAATACCCAAGTTTTACAAGGAGTAAATGCCTATCAGACCTCCACAGCACAGTCACGGGTAACGAACGTAACAACGAACTTTGATTTTTACATCAGCCTGTGAGCGTCCACTGCTGGACAAAAGCTTCACCCAACTTGTTCCAGCGCATGCGGTTATGTGCTACTTGCATACAACGGCTCCCTGCGACTTTGACAAGGTTATCCGTCCATCTTGCGTGAGGCCGTCCTGACTCAGGACGGCTGTTATTCGAGAAACTTTTTCCCCCATCGGTTCTACGATCCAATATACTTTACCCTTAATTAGATAAATAAATTGTAAGATTCTTTGACTTCAGACTAATTCAGGTTCTTGGAAAATGAAAATTAAAAATAACAACAGACAATAATTTATTAAAACCAACTCAAATAACTTGCGCTACCACCCCATTCCCAGCGTTCACCACAGCCGGCCCCCATCCAGAGCAACAGTGTCATAAACAGGGAACACCCCCTTCGCCTTAATACTACCCCCCAATAGTCAGTGTCGACTGCCAGTCTAACTGGATCCAGCTGAATACCAATATTTTGCAAGGAGTGAATGCCTATCAGACCTCCACAGCCCAGTCACTGGGTAACACAACGTTACGAACCTTGATTTTTACATCAGCCTATGAGCGACCAATGCTGGACATAGGCCTCACCCAACTTGTTCCAGCGCATGCGGTTCTATGCTACCTGCATCCAAGGGCTCCCTACGACCTTGACAAGTCATTCATCCATCTGGCGGGAGGCCGTCTTGAGCTGGGCTGTCATTCGAGAACAATTTTCCCCCATTGGTTCTACGATCGGATATACTATACTCTTGATTAAATAAATAAATTGTTAGATTCTTTGACTTCAGACTAATTCGGGTTCTAGAGAAATAAAATCCAAAACTAACAACAAACAATAATTTATTTAAACCAACTTAAATAACTTGCGCTACCACCCCACTCCCAGCGTTCACTACAGCCGACCCGCAAGATGGCAGGCCCCCGTCCAGAGCAACAGTGCCGTACACAGGGAACACCCCCTTCACCTTAATGCTCCCCCCCACCGGCAAATCACCAGTTACAGAAATATCACCGAATTGGAGAGCTGGCACGATTTCGGTGATGATTGGCGATCCTGGCATTGTTTCTTGGGCGAGCTGGGTGCATCCATTGGCTGCGTTTAGGGGACCTTGGAACCCTATGGGTAGGGAACTGGCATTCTGAAAGAGAATGGTTATGTTTTTTGTTACACAAATTATGTTAGCGTTTAAAAGAGTTGAGCAATAAGGAAAACTGTTTACAGTTACAGCTGTACATGGCATAAAATAAAAAAGTAATAACATTAGATTGGCTGTGTTGCACTGCCAAGATGCTTTTTAATATTCAATTTTTTTTAAAGGGGGAAAAAGGTCTTCGTTTTTTTATTTATAGTTCCTTTTAAACCGTATACTTGCTACGTTTACACCAATAAAGTAGAAGAAGAGTAGTTTTAATAAAACTGAAGAAAATAATATGAAAGAGACTTACCTGTGCTATAACTACGAGAACGTAGAAAGCCAAAACTCCTTTACAATACATTATGGGAGCTGAGAAGTAACTGATAACTTCAATCGATTGTCTTCCGATTTTTATATCGATTACTTACGCAATCGATTCGAGTCACATATTAATTTTATCAGTAAACGATTACTATTATACATAAATTACTGTGTTTGTTATCTGTGTAAAGATGTTAGATAAACGATTAATTATTTTATATTGTTATGCATTTTGAGTAAAATTGTTCGATATAATTCAAGCTTTTATAATTTGTGCACCCCATTTTAATATAGGCAAATAAGCAATGCTTACCTCACTTTTTTATTCAGTTTTATTTTATTTAACAATTTATTTATTTATTTACCTACCTCATTTAAATTTCATAATTCTTATTCAGTAACTAACAACTACAAATACAATAACTAGTAAATTATTACAAAATATGATATTAGATTTATTTAGTGCCTACCTAGTCCAAAAACCAGTTTTTGCCACTACTTAGTAATATACATACATAATGTAAAATGATATACTCTACAATAATGTACTATTAAAACTCTTTCTTTTAATATTTATTTAGTTCAGGTAATTGGGGCCCATAGAAAAAAAAATACAGAAAAACTTATCTTTAATTACAATTTTAACACGAACAGACGGCGTTGTGTTGCGCTGCGGGGTGTCACGTAACCTTCCATGAAACCGTCGAAACCTGAACACCTTCGGTTTTCTTTATTATACTTTAAACTTTCGCGTTGCATATTTATAATAGTAAAGTATAAATATGCAACGCGTAAGGTAAACGGGATTTAACGCGCACGTACCTTTTTTTGACGTTTCGGCAGGTTTACACCTGCCATGGTCACAAGCAGACCATGGGGATGACAGTACAGTACTTTAAGGTCAAAAAAAGAAAATGTATGGAAAGTAGTGCCATCTATCGGGGAAGACGTGCCAACTAAAGCCAAAATATTCCCTTAAATATAACTAGATGTCGCCTTAGATGACCACTTTCTTAAAATGTTATTGGTGCTGATTCTCTTGTGCACAAACTATCGTAAATTTAAGTTAAATGCATCTTTCTCTTTCCGTTTAATTAAGAAAAGGACAGAAGATCAAATATTAGTTAAGTCCTGTCAAATTTAGACACTCCATAGATAATTTAGACGCAATTTAAAAACATGGCGTCTAAATATACGTCAATTGTCATCAGGCGCTGTCTAATTTGACAGGATTAAACTAAAATGTATCTTCTGTCCTTTTCTTTAAGAAATGGAAAGAGAAAGATGCACCTAACTTAAATTTACGTTAAGTTGTGCACAAGAGAATCGGCACCATATCTTAATAATTTATCAAATGTGAATTAATAATAGAAACATAAAAATAGTTTAAAATTTTTTGCGATTGGTAATCGGTCTTAAAAAACGTCTACATATTTTTTTCATGTATTCATGGTATATTATTATATACTTAACTTATTTTTTCAATGCCAACACTGATAATATTACGGGTAAAAAAAAAGTTTCAAAGACTTTTCATTCATATTTCGTTGTTGTGATTGTGTGTGCCGTGAGTTTTCCGAGTTTTCTGAGTTTATGTCTACTTTTATTGACCACCGCGTGTTTCCTGGACCCCCAGAGTGCTTCTTACACAGTTACTTGGCTTTTCGTTAACGGATATCGACGAATTTACTGATTTCCCTTGACCCCGGCATCGTTATATGGACTTCGACGTGTATGTTTATTCTGACTTTGGCTACGTTTTTGGATTACGATTGCGAAATTACCGAAAACCCTCGCACTCATTTATGTTATTCCCTGTGGTGATTATAATAATAACAATAATGTGTTGCGAATGTAAGTCTATCTCTGTCTAGTTAGGTACTAATACAATTTACAAATTAGGTATTTTCATATCAAATTATCACAATATTCTCTTTCTCCTACAAAAAAGTGGTTTAATTTCAATACATTATAGACGTTAAATAATGATTGGTATAAATTCTCTGGAGTTGTAATAAATAAAATAAACTATTTCTATTTTCGTTGTATTATTTCCCTTTATATTGATATATCTTTATCGTATCCGTGTATAAAATGTACTAAGGTGAAAAATCCTCTACGGCTTTTCGCCTTGGTTCATTTTTTAGCACGGTAAAAATAAAAAATGCTGTCTAAACATGATCACCAATATACCTATAGGTATAGTATGTAGGTAGGTAGATCGCGCCTACATAGCTATAACTATAATAAATCAAGGTTTCGCAGACGCTAGCGCCAACTAGCGGAAAGGGCGTGTAGTTGAAATAAAACTGACCTGTCAGTGTCTCATCTATACCAGTATTATATGTATTATCTATGAAGCAGACTGTCCGGCGATACTACTCCGTAGATGGATAAAAAATCCCGATTAACAGTAAAGTATGAACACCTTCGACCACAACTCTTTTTAACCGACTTCAAAAAGGAGGGTTTTTTTTTTGTATGTTTGTTACGCGATATCTCCGTCAATTGTGAACGGATTTTGATGGTTCTTTTTATGTTTGCTAGGTCATGATTCAGAGGTGGGCGGCCCATATAAATTTTGTGGCGATCGGTTTAGTGCTTCTCGAAAAATTCATCAAGAACAAAAAAAATCGACGAAATATACATTGACTATATTATTATGTGCGTAACTTCAATTTCTATTTTTCGTTTTATAAGATTATAAGTAGTTTTATTTTGAAAATGAATTACTTTGAAAGATGTCATACACAGTCAGACATAGTTAGACTCGACACTAAAAAGTAATTTTTTTTTTTTTTATTACATATGGGCTTGCTCTTGGTCCCAGACTAGCCCGAGGGCATAGACGGGGCCTACGATGGAGCGAGCTCACCCAAAAGATGCCTATGCACTCGTCTCTTGAATACATCCGGGTTATATGCATTTGGCAAATAAAAAACTTTTTTCATAAAAATAATAACCGCCTTCAAAAACTAAAAACCCAAAAATAACTAAAATTTCGGAAGTCGGTGGCTTCTCTTCTGCCAGTCAATTTATCTGAATTTGTGTTGCCACCGACTTCCGAAATTTTTAGTTATTATTGGGTTTTTAGTTTTTGAAGGCGGTTATTATTTTTTTGAAAAAAGTTTTTTATGAGGAATGTGTCTAGGTGTTGTGTCGGAACTCGAACCACAAAATGAAAATGGTGTTGTGGCGCGACTTCAACTGAACGGCCCTCAGTCCAGTTGATTTTCACTTGCATAAATTCCACGAACTCCTCAACTTTCGTGGAGTGATGCAGTGGACACGTACAACTGCTTCGTCGGTATTGCTGGACGCTGCAAGCTCGGACCTACCAGCGCGGTACCGCACTGATTTCGACAAGGAGGCTTATTTCTCTTCTTTTTGTCCACTTTTATAAAGCTGTTCCTTTTCACACAAGCTGTTCAGATCTCGCTGTTCAATGTTCAAGCTAAAGCAGCATTGCTTACCTCATTCATTTTGCATTCCCGGCTTGTCGTGATTTCGTGACATAGCTGGTTGATTTGCGGGACTACGACGGACGTCTTATAATGGCTCGACCTTAAACTCTCTCTCTCACAGAAACGGACATCTGATCCTGAACCAGGCATCGCTAATGCTCATTTTATAGCCTTTGTGCTGCCCAGTCCACTTAGACAAGTGGCATTGTATAAGTGAAGGTAGAATACAATAGATTATTAAACGTATGGAATTGACAAATGCTTATGCTAAGTTATTTGTCATCTCGTTTGGAACTTAATGTTCTACACAATGTTTATTGTTTGAATAAATAAATACAATACAATACTTTATTCTGCAATGCCACATGCTCGAGTGGTAGTCCGCGTAAGCGATGGACCGCCACACCATGTAGCCAAAAGTCTTCTTCTAAAACGAGGGGTAGAAAAATGTTCAGTACTCGCACCAGGAATGCCTTGTTGAGCATTGGGTTTTCGGTTCGTTTCTTAAGTCGGAAAAAAGTGAGTGATTTACTCTACTTATAGATAAAACTTATACATAAACCTTCGAAAAAAATCGCATCAAAATCGTGATTTTAAAGATAGCATATAATAGGTACAGACAGCGGAAAGCGATTTTGTTTTACTGTACTAGCTTTCCCCAGCGGTTTCACCCGCGTTATATCAGATTTTTGGTTACAAAAAAAGACGATAAAAAGTATTCTATGTCCGTCCCCTGGTCCTAAGCTACCTCCCCACCAATTTTCAGCCAAATCGGTTCTTCCGTGTTTGAGTTATAAAATTTGTAACTAACACGACTTTCTTTTGTATACAGATAATGATTAAGGTATAGGTACTACACTACCTGCCCACCGCGGTTTTACAAGCGATATGTTATGCCTTTGGTTACTGCTCCGCTCCCATGGGCCGTAGCGTGATGTTACGCAGCCAACGCATCACAAATAATGTGGCTCGCTATTGATAAACGATATTTCAAAATCGGTTCAGAAATTCCAGAGAACCTAAACTTTACCTATGTTTTTGTAATATTAGTATAGACTAACTGTCCCCCGCGGTTTCACCCGCGTTATGTTAGGTTTTCGGTTACTGCTCTGCTCCCGTGGGTCACACCGTGATGTTATGTAGCCTATGTCTTATTCTGATGTACTTAAGCTATATTCCGGTCAAATTTCATCAAGATCCGTTCTTTAGTTTTTGTGTGAAAGAGTAACAAACACAAATACATACAAATCTTTCCTCTTTATAATATAAGTATACATAGAAAACAAAAAAGCTCTTTTTCAAATATAAATGATATAGATAGACAACCTTTTCTATTTCATTCAACATAGCGATATCTATTCACAACAACGCGAACTAAAATAGGTCTACACTATAGACAACACTTTCCACATAACCTGTTGAGAATTTTGTAGTAGTAAGGGTTATGATATGATAGATGGGGCTGTTTCAAATTTATGTAGTTGATTGATGAGGTGACTTTGTTTTTTAAATAAAACATAACATTTTTAGAGGACAGAAGTAAAAAAGGCAACTTAAAAATGAACGTATAAGGTTTTTTTTTGCAATTTAATTCGTTATTTTTTGAGATAACTTTTATTTGTAAAAATGTACTAAGTTTTCTTTTTTTAGTCCCTACTTACGGTGACTTACATAAAATATGAAACACCAGTGAAGAGACATCTTACGGAATTCTCCATTGACAGTGTAATTCGTGGCAGGGTTAAGTTGTCAGTAGTTAAGCCGCCTCTTATGGCCATTAGGAGAAGGTACGAATCATGCAAGTGCCAATATTACTTTTTCAATTTTATGCGTACTTTATAAGTTTATGTTCAGATCACTGTTATCTGCCTTAGATGTTTTTACTAGAATTTTGACAGACGTCACCTAGTAGCCATTAGAAGGTCGGCAAGGATAGTCGTCACTAGTAGGGTATCATGTACGCGTGTGTCTCAGTAATTGGGTTATGGAGGTCTGATAGGCCATTGCCATGTAAAATATGGTATTCAATTATTCAGCTGGACCTGGTTACACTAACTGACCATGTCATAGTTGGGAAAGTACTATGGAGATGATGATGGAAGGAAACGAAAAATGGATTTGATCGGCAGTGGAACAGTGCTGGCTAATAATTACAAGATGTTGTTTTTATCAACTGAAGATTAACTGGCAAAAGATATAAATATTACCAAAAAAAAAAGCAGGCAAGTCGGAAAATTATACATAATTATCTTGGCTATAGAAGACAAAACAACAAGCAAGCCTTTAGGAACTGTTCTCTACGCAGTCACCACTTTTACGACGTAATAAAACAACATCATTATAAATACAACTAAATAACAATTTATTTATATTAGAAACAAGACTTAATAAATTCCTCCGCACCCGCAGCCACCCAGGCCAAACCCAAGGCCGCCAAAGCCACGGCCGCCCAGACCAGCTCCGTAGCTGAGTCCTCCAGCTAAGCCTGGTCCATAGCCTGGGTAGGCGGGGCCTACTGCAGGAGCTACACCTGAGGACACAAGAGAATATGGTTTAATCGTTGGAGAAATAATTTTAAATGGTTAATGTGGGCAAGGAAATAGATATAATATTCACAATTTTTTTTTGCGAATGTCATGTCTAGTGGTTGAGGATACTTAGTTATAGGTACTACAAATAAATGTTTAGTTTTGACTATTAAAGACCATATTGCTACAGAATCAATAAAACATGTGAGCTACAACTGACGATCCTACAACGAGATATCAGTTTACCGTGACATTAGCAAATGTACAAAATCGCGACTATTTTCAACCTTTACACCTTTTCCTCATACCTCCAAAAACTAATAAAATAAAATCAGCACAGAACATTATATTAGCCTTATCAAACTGTTAAACAGTCGTCTGTCACCCATTTACCTTCGCTCACGATGCCGACAGCGCCGCTCCCGCAGCCATAGTTGATGCCTCCAGCGCCAGCAGTGGGCAGGGCTCCCTCCACTGCCACAGCGCTCAAGAACGGCAGCTCTCCGTTGACAGCGAGAGCACCCTCGATAGCGTTCTCCGAGAACACGGTGATACCGGTGGGCGCGATTGGGGAGACGCTGGTGACTGCGAAGCCGCCGCCGCTGGTGGGCACGAAGGAGTTGGCGAGCCCGTAGTTGTTGCAGCTGCCGGGGTAGGCTATCGGTCCTGCCAAGCCGCGTCCTGCTAGGTTAGAGCCATAAGCTAGCGCATTAGCTGCTAGAGCATATTCGTCGGCTGCTATCGCAGAGCCAATGGTGCCAGCACATGGGATTGCTTGACTGTAGATGCTCTGTGTAAAGAAATGATGTTGTTAGCATTATGGTACTGCTGGTACATTCTATTTGTTTTGGTGAATTTTGTAAAGCTAGCTGGAAAATTATGAAGAAGTAAGTTGAAAAGAAGATGCTGAAGGTGGTCTTAGATATCACTGCACTGCACAGACGGTCGAATTAGGTTTAGGAGCTGAGAGAGGGAAAGGAATGAGTTGATCGTAGTATGAATATGATGTTAATGATATGGTCTAAATCAAATCAATCAGAATTTGTGAAGAGCAGATGGATGAGTATAGCTGAAAATTGGGCTCAGTGCGCGCCCGGGGAGAGGCGTTTACCTGGAATCACAAAGGCCGATGAATAATAAGCCTTGGGTGCAGATGCAGAGAACATTTTAATGAAAATGCATTTTTTGCGAACGGTAGGGTGCAGCGTCTTGCATCCAAGTTATGATTTAGATTTTAGGCGAATTGCTATAACTTGACATTAAAATTGTAAAACTTAAAACCTTCAACAGGAATGTTTGTGATGCTGATGCTATTAAAGAAAGTCTAGATGTACCTGGATCAATAGTGCTTGAGCGCACACAATGAGGAAAATCTTGGCTGCCATTTTGTTTCAAGTTTCACAATGGAAAGTGAAGGTGAAGAATGATTTTTGAAAATTCAACAGGCATATTTATATAACACCTTTGTAAACAACTTATCGTTGAAGTAATAAGTTAAGTAAATTTCAGTAGATAAGGTATTTCGTCGCAGCTTCGTAATTTGTTGCTGTTTTCTTGTAACTCTGTGTCGATATTACATGTAATTGAATAAGTGGATGTACTTATTGTTACTAAAAGGGCTTATCAGTATATTGCTGTTAATAATTGTATTTTCGAAAAAAGGTGTTCCGAATATAGTAGAATATTTGCTAGCACTGTTTGTCTTTACCGTGACCGAAACCGAACACTAGACTGAACCGCAACTTTTTTAGGGTTCCGCACCCGAAGGCGAAAACAAGACCTTATTACAGATTTTGTATTGTAACAAAATAAAATAAATATGTAAGATGACTCCAGATGATTGACATACAACAAACGTGTTTTTTTTGCCGTGTTTTATAGATAATAGCACGGAAATACCAGTACGCTAGTCCGACTAGCACTTGGCCATTTCTTAAGCTTTTTGACTATGAAGTGATGGCCTATTTATAAGGCACCACATGGTATACCTTTCTTGAGGTAACGGTTTGAAACTGGGCAAGTACCAATGTGACTTTATCGTGTCATATTATACACTTCTTAAGTATATAATTAGGACATCACTGACATCCACACAAGATTATATCAATGACAAACATGCTTGGCTAAATGCTGGTCCTGCTCCACATAAGCTCACAAATTAGAAATCTTATTCATTGGAAGATAGAAAATGTTTCTTGTCCCCTTAATTTTTGACATTAATATTCAAGATTTTATTATAATTTTTATAAGCAATTAAATTTCACTTATTTATATTTATTTACAGTACAAAACTTTGGTTTGTGTAATTTTGATGCATATTTGAGTTTTTGTAAATGTGAGTACGATGCAGTGATTTATTACGATAGTTTTCTACTGTCACAAATAGACATGGCGGTTAGGAGCATTGTCATGCTCGCTCAAAAAGTCTCGCTGATGGTGGCGAGTGCGTTGGATCATTCGGTTCCCTTCAAAATGGTTGAGCTAAATGGTGCTGATGTCACGCGTCATGCTCGTGAACGGGCGCTATCAGTTGAGATGGGTCATCTCTTAACTGCCATGACTTTTTATTTTTGACTTTTTATTTTAATTTTGTATTTGTTTATTTTGTTACATACTTACATTGTTTTCACATGTAGAAGCACCAAAAAGAAAATGTAACCAAGACTTTGTAAAACATGATATTTTTAAAAGAGTGTCCGTGGAGTTTCTTGCCTGTTCTTCTCCATAGAGATCTACGTTTTGGAACAGGCAATTAGCGTCACTTTTCTTTTCTGACTAACAGACCGACCGACTCTTTGACAATTCATAAGTACCTGTAAATGGTCTAAGTGAAATAAATGCTTTGAATTTTGAATCCCTTGCCTCAGAAAGAAAATTGGTCCTGGCACTCCAGCTGAACTAGACAACGATCCTAACATTGCAACAAAATCTTATTATTTAATGAA
Source organism: Athetis lepigone (assembly GCA_033675125.1). Taxonomy (NCBI): domain Eukaryota; kingdom Metazoa; phylum Arthropoda; class Insecta; order Lepidoptera; family Noctuidae; genus Athetis; species Athetis lepigone. Next base: position 219,530 of record CM066241.1, read on the forward strand.
AACGCTGATAGCACAAAAAATGTCACAACAGTCAGACTTATCACAATGTATCCACATTTTACAATCAGAATATTATCACAAACACGTATTCTTACCTAAGAAGTAAAAATAACGTAACTTTATCTATATAAAATGTAGTTAGACGTTATTCAAATCACTTACATTTGTATCAATCAATCATCAAACATGTCTACCTTCACTGTTCTATTGTTGTGCATCCAAGCTTGCTTCATTCAGGTGAGAAAATGTTTATTTGTTATCTTCTATCGCCTGGCCCTTTAGTATTTTTGTTTCTAGAGTGAATTCTAGAATTGGGGTCCTTTAGAGTTCTAAAGATCAAGTGTATGTATTTAAGAACGGCAGCGAAAGTGGGAGGAGGTAATGAATTGGGGTCTTGAATTTGGTCTTCAATGTTGACCGTAGTGGTCATGGCTGAATTTCAACGGGGAGGATTACTGATAACTTCAAAACTTTTATTGTTTCCAATTTTAATCTCCTTTAAAAAACATCACCCCTCGTACGCCAGGAATTTCTCCTGTGTCTTGGGTCCATATAAACCAATATACACAAATATTCAGACTCGTAACACATATCTATAGATCATGCAAATGTCCTCTTGAGGGAATCTGCGCAACATGCAACGCAGCATTCGATCGCTCAGCCATTGCGCAAACCGCTAAACACTAGGAACAAAAGAACGTGATGATAATGTTAATATTTGTTTATTACAGAATGCATTCAGCAACTGTATCGGATCTTACGGAGCTGATTTTGCTGGTCTAGGATACGGTGGACTTGCAAACCCTGCTGCTTACGGCTACGGTCCTGCAATCGCACCTTCTTCTTGCGCTTACGGTGCAGGCTTTCCAGGACCTGCTGCTTTCTCTCCTAACTTTGGAGCGGGATATGCTAGCAATGCGTATGGTTACCAAGCAGGTGCCTACGGCGGCGCCGGTGAAGGCAACGTGGCGGTCGCTGGAGAGCTGCCAGTCGCCGGTAACACCGGTGTTGCTGGTCAGGTCCCCATCATGGGCGCTGTGAACTTCGGCGGCGCTGTGCCGGCTGGTGGTGCCGTGTCCATTGCTGGCAACTGTGCTTGCGGATGCAATGGTCCTTACCAGTACCAGTATTAAGTTGTTTAGTGTACAATAAATCACAATAGTTATTAAATTGGTTGTTTTAGTTTTGTTAATCTTAATCCTTTTTGGTTCTTCTACATGGAGAGAGTCATTTTCTAGTTTTGTGTTACTTAAGAAGTAATCGTACTTGAGCGCAGAGGGCTTTGTACAAAAGTAATGATTGTATTAGTGATGTAAGCGCTCCTGCACACGATGCCGCCACCGCGCCGTCGCCGCGCCGACGCCGCACAACTACACTGTTCATACGAGTCGCGCGAAGACCGCCACCGCGCCGCCGCCGCGCCGCCACCGCGCGCGTTCCCAGTTATTTCATTATCCTGATTCATTCCATTGCCGGCCGCGTATGAACATGCGGCCGGTAATGGAATGAATCAAATAGATGCGCGGTGGCGAGACGAGGACCGCGCGCGGTGGCGGCGCGGCGGCGGCGCGGTGGCGGTCTTCGCGCGACTCGTATGTACAGTGTAGTTGTGCGGCGTCGGCGCGGCGACGGCGCGGTGGCGGCATCGTGTGCAGGAGCGCTAAAATTGCAGTTTCTGTTTTTTTATTTTGAAGACAAAGAAAGCCTTCCTATTTTTAGGTCAACACAACACAACCCAGTGGTTTTAATCACTTTGCGAGTAAATATTATAATCTTTTGATTCAATCTTTGGACCAGGCCTCGACAATCCAGTTGCTGGGTAACACAGTACTCGTAGGTTAGACTTATTGTTATGGTGAGTTTACACAACAAGTTCCAGCCAGACATTAATTTTTGTCATGTTCACACTTGTAATTAATGTTCCCAGTACGGAGTATATAACAAATTACGCCACTAATAGCCGAATACTCAAACGTCACTTAATTTTAATTTAATTTAATTTATTATTGAAATGTCAGATTACATGATCCATAATGGTTAGTAACAGCAAAAACTTATAAACTATGTTAGTAGTTACAAAATTACACCACAGATTCAAAACATAATAACAAAATAAAAATAGACTATTTCATTTGACAGTCCCAACCACTTTAAGAAGCTGTCAAATGTGTTGTTTTCTTACTCAATCCCTTTAGAGTTACAAGGACAGCAACAGATTTGAGAGCAACTTTTTTCCATTCTTCTCCATATAAAATAACCTTTTGGGGTAGGCGACTAGAATCAACTGTTTTTAAATGTAACTGACATTCCAAAGTGCCTCCATGGTCTAAAGGAAATAAACAATACACAGCAGTAAGCAATAAATGCCCCAATTGTTTTTAAAAAGCTACTGCTGGCATGGACCTTGGATCCGATTCTTAGGTTGGGCTAAGTGTATTTCAGTTTTTTTAAATCTCTGCACAGAACTGTATCACGGCATACCGCAGTTTGAAATGTCATGTACGCTATTTATAAAGTTCTTAACTCTTCTAATGACAAACATTCTAGATTCAGTAATTCACTGTGGTGAACTTTGCATAAAAATAATAGATAAAATACTTTGAAATACATATTAACATTTTATTTCAACAGTTAGTGGTTACACAAAGGCTCGGTGTACACAACCACAAGAACACTTTCCGCATATAGACACGGCACCAGCAGCCGGCACAGCACCGCAGAAGGTCACAGCGCCCGAGATGGGGACTGCACCAGCAACAGCGGTGTTACCGGCGACTGGCAGCTCACCGATGACCGCCACATTGCCTTCACCGGCGCCGCCGTAAGCAGCTGCAGGAGCGATAGCACCTCCGTATGCAGCAGCAGGAGCTATAGCGGCAGGCAGGGCGGTAGCAAAGTTTGTAGGAGCGAAGGCTGCTGCGGCAAGGCTAAGACCAGTTCCTAGTCCAAGGCCTGTGCCCAAAGCAAGACCTGAGCCAAGTCCAGCACCGTAGCCGATGCATGAGCTGAGTACATTCTGAGAAACAACGTTTTGTTAAAGATGTAGTAGAGTTACTTTAACTTCCTTAAATTGAGGGATATGATTAAAGTTTTTATTAAAAGTTGTCCCGATATATTAATACTTAACGTTATTGTTAATGTCTTTACATTTTAATGTCAGACTTGTCTTAAACATCAGTTGGTTTAATATTGAAAGCCCATAATTATCCCATTACAAGGGCCTCTTGTCACACAAATAACGCACGGATATTAATCACCAGACTGCATTAGGAATTTCAGACTAAGAAAATTATAGTAAGTAAAATAGCAAAGAAAAACAAAAGAAAGTAAAAAAGAATTCTTAATGCCCTCACTGGATCAAACAAGCTATCTAAGCTTGTATTTTTTTAATTAATTGTTAGATGCAGATGTATTAAAAGAAGTAAGAAAAAATATTTTTTCCAGCGTATGTGGCTCTATGCCGCCTGTAACCAACGATTTCCTGCGACCTTAACAAGGACATCCGTCCAGGTCGAGGTCGTCATTCGAAAACTTTTTTCCCGATCGGTCATTTCGGCCATTTTTAAAATAATTAGATTAAAATTAAGTTTTGATAGTGATAAACGTTTTTACCTGCCCCCTAGGGCACTAAGAAGCAATTTTTGGAAAGCATTAATTACTGGCTGTCACCCGCGGGTGAGACCCGCGTAGTTCTCGTTCGGATTTTTGGCTTAAAATCTATCCCATGTCTTTTCTCAGACTATGCAATTACTTTGGACCAAATTTAATTTAATAGGTTCAGTAGTTTTCGCATTTATGATATTAATTTCAACACTCGCGCACCGAGCGATCGACGACGGACGTGTCATATAACTCTCCGCCAACTAAATAAAAGTAAAAATATAACACAGTGTAATTTGTGCCTTAAATAAGTACTCATAGGGTCCATTACTCAGTGACAGGATTAAAACCCAAATCTAGAAAGTGCAGTGATGGTTGGCCCGCAAAGCGCATCCCACTCAAATCCCGACCTGACAACGTGTGGTGAATCCCGGGAACCCACAGTCACATTGCGCAAAAGAAAACTACCTGATTGCGACTGTACATCGGCAACCCGTGAGCTTACCAACGCACTCAAGGAATTACGCCTGGAGCTGGATGCTAAGCTGTCGAAACTGCATGTGAACATTACGGACACAATCAAGGCTGATCTAGATGTTCTCAGAAACACCTCGCTCGAGATTAAAAGCGATATCAGTGCATTGCGCCACGAACATTCTACCTTCAAACATCAAATATCCAAATTGGAAGAATCTCTTCAGTTTCATTCTGATCAGCAGGAGGATTTAAAGGTACAAGTGTATAAAATTGACACGCGTACCTCATCTATTACTTCGATGGGTGATAAACTTTCCAGTCTGGAACAAAAAATGGAATCGTTGGAACAGCAGGCAAGGCTAAACAACATTGAAATTAGTAATTTGCCTGAAAAGCGCGACGAAGACCTGCTCGCAATCATGGAATCGGTCGGAGCTGCTTTAAAGTGGCCTATTTCTCGTCAGGACATCCTGTCTATTCATCGTGTGCCTCATGCTCGCAGCGAGGATGGTAGCCGCCCTAAGAATATCATCGCAAAACTCTCTTCACGCACACAGCGCAATAATATTTTAAGTGCCTTTCGTTTATCAAAAAAATTAAAATCCAACGACATCGGCTTAGCAGGTACTTCTCAAAATATCTATATTAACGAACATTTAACATTGTACAACAAAAAATTATTTCGCGAAAGCCGAGATTTGGCTAAAAAACATAATGTTAAATATGTGTGGATCAAAAACGCTACTGGAGGCCTACCATGAACTCTTATAGCAGGTCAATTTTCGACGATAAATAACCTGCCGTGTTTAGTTTGTACCATGAGCGCGCTAAGCAGCAGGCGAGCCAGCGATCACGTGATCTAAACCGGCGAGTGACCACGTGACAGCAGTGTAGTGGCCCACTACACTGCTGTCACGTGGTCACTCGCCGGTTACTAGTGGGCTGCCCTGTTTATTGTACTCACCATAAAGTATTTTTTGACAAATTCGCATGTGACCGTTGAACTGCCCTGCCGTCATTATTTGCAGGCTTGTGAAAGTAAATATAATTGACCTGTTTCAATGAATTTTAAATACAAAAACGTAAGTAATTATAATAATATGCATATAGAATAATTCGGACGTTATTTTAAAGTATTGTAAAATATAGAAAATTATCCGTAAGCTGTGTCTTTCCTGTTAATTTTAGATGTGTGATAAAGACGAAATTTTTTAGTTTTTTCGAAGAAGATAATCGTAGCACCAGTGTGAAAGAAAGGGATAATATTTAAAGAAGAAATAAAGAATTTCAAGAATCTAAATAAAACCTTTCGAGATGCCAGACAGCGCTTTTGTTAAGCTTTACAGCCCAACTAAAGGGCTCACTTGAACTTTAATGAGGAAAGAGAATTCACGCCACGCCCAAAGAAATCAACAGATTTGTTAGCTGAGACCAAGGTTAGTACCTACTAACATATACTTCTATTCATCAGACTAATCATCTTAATACTATATTTGATACTATGCATGCATGGTTTCAGGTTTTACTTGCGCTCTCGTTTTTCGCGAATGAAACCTATCAAAGACAAATACAGTGAAATTCATTGGATTTATTCATTTATTCATTCATTTATTTATTTAAATTAAGGGTCAGCACGACATTTTTAACAACTCTCACATAAATACACAATAAAAAATCACGTAAATATAGACAATATCCTATGCTTCAAATTAACTTGAACTAAGTTGAGTTGATTTCAATATTTTATTTGACTCTAAATGTGCAACTCTGAGTGTACAACTATGTTTTACTTATTTCAGATTTTTGAACAAGTTTGGTATGCCTGGAGTTTAGAGTTTAGAACTCATGTCGCAATAAAACGGCCAGTAGAACATGTAAACCCAAAAAAAACGTTTTAACCCATATATGCCCGTAATTATTATTTACTCCGAATTTTGTAATTTTTTTATATATTAGTGTAAGTATATATAAAAACATATCTGTAACATCACTTTTGTGAAAAAGAAATGGGAAAGTGGTTTTTCATGGTGGGTCACTAACGACCCACTGGGCACATACCAGTTCTATGGCTATTAAATAAATAACTTCAAACATGTCGTATCAAAGTAAAATAAACTTTATAAAAAAACTTTATTATTACAATTTATGATGACAATTAGCACAACATTTGATAAGTAATTGAATTTCACTCTTTTTACAAGTTTTTATGGTCTTATTTTTTACACGCAGCACACCACCTTCTTTTTTGTCGGGTAATTATCATATTATCTGCTTCAAAATAGCTAACTGCAGACGCTATTTGTCATGATGTTGATGGGCATGAGGGACCTAGCTTGTTCCGTGGCATTCCAAATCTCATGAGAAGCGTTCTAAAGTGTCCAGCGTTCTAAAGCTGCCTAGAGATTTTTCCAAAAGGGTAGCTTTGTTTACAGTTACATTCACAAGCCATAACATGATTGGCATATACAATTTTTATGCTATAGCATTGCCATCAGGGGTACCTACATTGTCATCAAGCTTTTCTACTCTTTCCTTGTACCTGTTATGTAATTATGGCAATCTTTTTGGCACAATTTTTTTCTTTCCCTATTCCCGTTGGTTTTGCTGGTTTTTTTTTACAGAGACTTCTTCTTTTAGATGATTGTGAAGTTCTTGGTCTAGCTGGCTCGCCTTCACTTTCCTCGTCTTTTTTACTCTCAGATACTAGCTGTTTTCTGTTTATGACTTATTCAGCATGTGCCTGAAGTTAAGCTCAATTGAGCCGATCTGAACCATTACATCATTCGTCTCCTGAGTTCAGTTCTGAATTCTGGCCACTATTTAGAGGATCTAATATAAATATCTATTTCATCAACTGTATTTCTTCACCAACCCTTTCCAATTCATCAAAAATCTCAAAAGTGTTGAGCAAATGGTGAACTCCTATATAAATATCATTAGGTCATATATGTGCTCAAAGGGTCGTTAACGACCCAACCAAGTTTGTTCTTGATTATAACTATTGTAATAATTACTAATTGCAATTTTGATTATTTATTATGATTATTTAGTTATTCGTCAATATAAATTAACCGCACAAAAATATTTTCGTATAGACAAATAAAAATTATTTACATTCGTAAATAGGGAAGCGTGCACTCAACGACAAAATTTGGCTGGTAATAATTACAAAGTACTAAAATAACTTCTCATATTTACAAAAAATTGAACGATGGTAGATAAGAACAAAGGGATGTTTGTCAAGCTTCGAATCGCGCGTCATTGCTGATCTCAAGTGTTAAAAGAATTACATAAACAATCACTTAATTACCTTGAGTATGTGTGGGTCGTTATCGACCCTTTGGGCATATATGGGTTAAATGGGTAAACATTAAGTAAAAAATATATTTAGATCTAACAGTTAATAATATATTTTTTCATTGTTGTAGGTGATTCTGGATTTCCATTACAGAAGTCGATGATGACTCCAGTTATTGATGCACCTCCAAATTCAATTGAAGCTCACTATACTGGGTTGCATGTGAGAAAACGAAATAAGCATTTTCATTTGCAATTGAGCCAATGTGTTGAATCCGGAAGAAGTTTTTCAAAGTAACCTAAACATGACCGACGTCACTTCCGAGGCGCATTCTTCCAGAAGAGCCCAGAATCAAGAACAGCAGCGGGGCCTCCTTACTAGGAGACAGCTCATTGCTCATTTGTGGGATGTAACCTAGAATATTAAAATATATTTTAAGTGTTTATATTTTTGTATGTAACTAATAAACTCAAAAACTACTGGACAGATTACAAATATTCCTTTTTCTTTAGAAAGCTACATTATCCCTGAGTAATAAAGGCTACATAATATCACGCTATATCCCACGGGAGCGAAGCAATAACCAAAAACCTAACGTTACGTGGGTGAAACCGCGAGGAACAGTAAGTTTTATTATAAAAATCTGGATCTAATTACCGATTATTTATACTCTTCAATGTTCCTACCACACGAGAAAGAAGATTTTCAATATTTAGGTAATTAAGTTTATGATTTATTTAGTAACAAAACTTACAGCGGGTCAAGTTGTCCAATCTTTGTTAGCACCACCAACAACCGAATTTAGATTTTTCGCCACCTCAGTCCACATTCTTCCAGGTATTTCCCGAGATTGGGCACTTTTATCACAGCCCATAGCAATATCCCAGCAATAAAATAAAATACGAAACTCTTCGGGAATAATCCATTCGTCACAAATAAGACACTCTTACACATAACCACGACCACAAATATTTAATTTTAATAATAAATCCACTTGAGTTTCAAAATTACCTCGTAAATTAATGTACTACTATTTGTCATTTGTCAAATAAATATTCGTTCGAAAATAATCATGAAGTGTCAAAATGGTAACTTTTCGTTTTAAGTTTCACAAGCTGGTGTAAAGGCCTTCGCTTTTACAAATCAGTGCCAAACTCTTTTTATGCCACAGAAAAATGATTATTTTTCATCACCTTTTAATTTTAAACTGTTTTTATATAAATATTTGTTACTTTTATAAAAACCGTAAAACCGCTAAAGTATTTTAGAACGTTTGTTTTCTAATAATCTTATATAATCTGTGCTACCAATGTACAGGTCAGAGACTCAGGACAAAAGTTTAATTGATGCAGGTCAGCCGGAAATGCTCATGGTACAAACACAAAACCTGTCAGGTTGAACATGTCAGGTTAAACTGCCCTGTACTTGGCAGGTAGTTGAATAGTTCATGGTAGGCCACCTGTACTGGTTAAAGAAACAGATAATTCGAAAACTTTTGCTATTCGTTGTAACGACGACCTTAATAAAATCACCCAATGAAAATCAAATAAAATTGTATAGTTTACACATAATACCTGCAACTTTTCACATAAATAATGTTTACCTATCTCATTGTGTCACTTTTTGTTCTTATTTTAAGTTTTACTATGTCGACGTAAGTAAACAAACAGTTATGAGAAAAAACAATCAATCTTTCATTAAATTACTTTTTCGTATAATAAGAATATTGAATGCTTTCTGTGGTTACTATAATTATTCTAACGATATCTGTGTACTACGTTATTTTAAAGTATTTATATTTCTAAAACGATTTTGTTAAAGCATAACTTATATTGTTGTTTTATTAGTTATGAATCATGATGCCAATGTAATTGTGTCTTGCAACTTACAGCGAAGCATTCCGGCTCCATTTTTATTTTTGTACGAGTACCCGAAAATTGAATTTATTTTACTTGTTTACACGTTTTGTAGTTTAGTCAATTATTATAATGTATAATAACAGTATATTGATGTACTATCAGAACTGCAGAGGAATTCGAACCAAATTACACACATTGTTCATGAATATTTTGTCATATTCTTTTGACGTTATCTTACTATCCGAGACCTGGCTTGTACCAAGCATTGCTGATAGCGAGTTTATTGATGACAGATATTTGGTTTTTAGAGATGACCGTAATCGCGTCGCAACAAACAAGCAAGAGGGTGGGGGGGTTCTCATAGCAGTGCTACGTGAGCTCCAACCGATGAGAATAATGACACATCCCGCTCATGTAGGCATAGAACATGTTATGATCCAGCTGCCTGCGTCGCGGCCGAACACACGGCACATTATAAGTGCCGCGTACATACCACCGCGGTCTTCTGACGACATGTACGGTTCCCACTTTGATATGTTGCAAGACGTTCTTGTTGACACAAGTATCGAATCGTTTTATGTAGTTGGCGATTATAACTTGCCAGAAATTGAATGGCTAGACCACAACTGTTCTACACTTCCGAGGCCAACAAATGCCGCAAGCCATCATTTATTTAATTTTATGTCCACCATCAATGCTGCACAATTAAACAAATTCAAAAATAACCAAGGTAAAATACTTGATTTATTTATTTCTAACGTCGACTGTCAGTTGCATTCGAATATAGAATTATTACAGCAGGATAAATACCATCCCCCATTTTTCGTTTTGAGTTATCATGAATCTCAACTTACACCAATGAAGCGTCACACGATCACGAAATATAATTACTATAGGGCCAACTATGAAAGTATTAACTGCTCACTATTGGAATTAGACTGGGATGAATCACTTTCTCATTTAACGGCCGAACAGGCGGTTTGTACGTTCTATGATTATGTGTATGGGCTAATTCGTAACTATGTTCCTCAAATAAGAGCGAAATCTTCTCGTTTTCCCTCTTGGTTTAGCCCATCGCTTATTAATATATTTAAGAAAAAGGAACATGCTTGGATAAGATGGAAAAAGTATTGTAACTTGTCTGATTATGAAACCTTCTCAAATAATCGTAAACTTTTTAAAATACGTTGCGATGAGTGTTTTAAACGGTACATAAACTCAGTCGAAGACAGTATACCTCTCAATGTCAAGCACTTCTTGTCATATATATCCAACCGTAAAGGAAGGTCGGGTATTCCGGCTACTATGCACTTCAATAATATTCCATCTAGTGATCCCACCCAAATATGTAAACTCTTCTCAGCGTTCTTTAATTCTGTTTATGAGCCCTCAGATTTTGTTTCTGAAAATTGGCAACCACCCAAAAACTTTGCTGATAATTCTATATCCCTCCCAAGTATTTACCTTAGCAAGGATGAAGTACAAAGAGCGCTCAAAGCTTTAGACCTAACCAAAGGACCTGGACCAGATGGTCTGCCTGCCATTTTCCTAAAAAATACTGCCAATACCATTTACTTACCACTATATATAATTTATAATAAATGCCTAACCGAAGGAGTTTTCCCCAGCGTTTGGAAGAGAGCATTTATCACGCCTATGTACAAGAATGGCGATAAAACTGACATTAAAAACTATCGACCTATTTCGATACTTTCAACATTATCTAAGCTTTTTGAAGGTCTGTGCATAGCTCGCTTTATCCCCATCTGCGTAATATTATTATTCCAGAACAGCACGGTTTCGTTAAATGTCGTTCAACCACCACAAATCTTATGATTTTTACAAATTACTTGTTTGAAAAGATGGACAACCGAATCCAAGTGGATGCAGTTTACACTGATTTTCGGAAAGCCTTTGATAGGGTGGACCATAAATTACTCTTGGACAAAATTGCTTTTAACGGCATCAGAGGTAGTTTGCTTAGGTGGTTTGCGTCTTATATATTTAATAGAACTCAAAAAGTTGTAATAAATGGTTACGAGTCAAACTATACTGTCGTGGAGTCTGGTGTGCCCCAGGGATCCGCGTTGGGCCCACTCCTCTTTATTCTATTTATCAATGATATCAAATCCTGTTTTATTGACTCAGCCTTCTTAATGTACGCCGATGATATGATTTTTTTTAAATCTTGTCTAAATACTCACGACTGCTTACTACTTCAAGAGGATCTCCATAGACTTTCTCAATATTGCCTAGATAACAAGTTGGAACTCAGCTTGCCTAAATGTTATTCTATATCATTTACAAAAAATAAAAATAAAAGTTGAGTCAACAAGAGACCTTGGAATATTGCTAGATTCCAGATTACACTTTGATATTCACATTGATACTATTATCAGCCAGGCTTTTCGGATGTATGGTTTCGTCATGAGATCTTCTAAGGACTTTAAAAAAAATCTACTTTATTATTTTATACAAGACACTGATTCGTTCCCAGTTGGAATATGCTGTACCTATTTGGAGTCCTTTCTACGACAATTATTCGCAAAGACTAGAAATGGTTCGGAAAAAATTCCTACGTAGCGTGCAATATAAACTTTATCACTCTAGACCTTCTTATTTAGAACTACTCAAACAGCACACTCTCTTAAGTTTGAAGTCCAGACGTACGCTTCTTATGGTAATGATGTTGCATGGCATTTGTAATAATAAGTTTGGTTGTAATGAGCTCACCAATAATTATGTTACGTAGTACCTAGAACTATTAAACGACGGGAGGTGCGCGTTCCTCGTCTGTTTCACACAGAAAAGTGCAGAACAAACGCCGGCGAGCGGGCACCTCTCCGCCGCCTTGTCGTAACTTATAACACACACTTTACTGACACAGATATTTTTGCGTTTTCTCCTGCAAAATTTAAAAAAATGGCAATAGATTTGCTTTCCGACAACTCTTCATAACTACACTCTCTCTTTTTTCTCTCTCTCATAATTCATAATTTAGATATGTGGCCGTCCGTTTCTTTTTTGCTCTTTTATGTATTTTTATTTCTATCCGTGGACAATAGTGTGGGTTATACGTTTAATAAATGAACCAAATTTGCTCTTTTGTATAAATTGTAACGTGTAACTGTTTTTTGTCTCTAAATAAATAAAATAAAAAATAAAATAAAATTAATATAAATTTCCCTAACGAAATAAAATCCCCTATTTTATCCTCTATGAAAAATTGTACTGACATATTATGGCGCCTAAAGTCGCTGTGCCATAAATAAAACAAACCTTTAGGGCATTCTTCTTAATTTAAACTCGTTTTTAAACCTAGCATTAATTTCAGCACGCACTCAGTTTTTGTGCCGGCCGTCCTAACATGGGAGCTGGAGCTTGCGGCTTGTCTACGCCTATCGCAGCTAGCTGTGCTGGCCCTGCGTTAGCTGCCCCTACCTGCTTCAGTCAAGGCTACTACGGCTATGCCAACGCAGGTTTAGGCCACGGCAACGCAGGCTTAGGCTACGGCTCCGGCCTTGCTATTGAAGTCATCCCCACAAGCGGTGGATCTCTTCCCATCTACAGCACTTCTTCTATCTCTCCCACCGGTCTCTCTGTGGTCTCTGATAACGTCTTCGAAGGTACCTTGTATGTAAATGGTGAGCTGCCATTTGCAAGTGCTGTTTCTTTGGAAGGAGTAGTACCTAGCGGTGGAGCTGGTGGTGTGAGCTACAGCTGCGGTAATGGTATCACTGCTATTGAGATTGCTTCTGCTGCAGCCGTTGGTCCTGCTTATGGTGCTGGTGTTGGAGCTTATGGGGTGGGATTAGGACCTCATGGTGCTGCGGCTATTGCACCATTGTCTTTATTACCTGGAGCTGGTTGCGGTGCTCTTGGTGCTGAAATTGTCGCTCCCATCGATGGATGCTACACGCCAGATATCTACTATTAAGAGATTGAGTGTTCATTATTGAATAAAAGTAATTATTTGTGATGTTGTTGTATAATTCATATTACATTTAGTTCCTGATTGATGCACTTACAATCTTTGTACCTACCTCATTTAGATGACAATGACAATAAAACAGTGATCTGTAAGATAAATATTACCATTTAAGATTCGGGACATCGACATTCAGACACACCACTATCATTCCATCATCACAGGGCTGGTAATGGCAAGTTTTTCCACAGTAACGGTTGTCAAAGTCTTAAGTTCCAAGAATACAGCAAAAATAACACCAAGTTCCAAACTCCGACTCACTAATTCTTAAAGAAAATCAGACTATTCTTTTGGTTGGCCTGTTGGTCTAGTGGTTAGTAGCCCTGACTGCTATACCGGAGGTCGTGGGTTCGACTCCCACCCAGGACAAACTTTGTGTGATGAGCATGATTGTTTGTTCTGTGTCTGGGTGTAATTTATCTGTAATATTTGTATGTATTCACAAATTATATAAGTATGTATATCAGTTGTCTGGTTACCATAACACAAGCTCTGCTTAGCTTGGGATCAGAGGGTGTATCCCATCTGGCCCGGTGACTTGGCCCGGTGCCGGGCCACATGGGACAAAAAAGTTTTAACTGGCCCGGTGATATGTTCACCGGGCCAGATGATACAAATCAAGTGCCATCGTCCCCGGTAAGGGGCGAAAAGAGGATACGCCTCGTAATTTGTGAAATACTAACTATATGCATCTATGAAAGGGATTGAACTTATAAATCAAACCGCTTAGTAATAATCACTTTTTATTGCGGATAACGCGATATATAAACTTGTGTCATAAATCTCAACTTGAAATAGAGTTCCTGTAAGCAGATTTTTTGAATTTGAACATATTAACTTCGATAATTTCGAATTCTCTAACGCATTTTTTCTAAAAAATGACCGACGGTTATTTGACCGGTCATGAGCTCCATGGTTGTCTCCTGAATAAAGTCTTTGCGAAGCATGGCCTTCTTTGAATGGCATCGAGTACTTGGTATCTTATTTGCAATTTGCACTAATCTTGTTTGGTTAAAAGAGGCGTCAGTATGAAGCGCTTTTAAAATGTCGATCATATTGAGCTGCTATTTTTTAATTGTTTTGTTAAATTTACTGTGCCACGCTTCCAGTGCATTTGTCGTACAGTGGCGTTGTCCGAAATCGCACCACACGTTTATAAAATTGTTTTAACATAAAATAACGAAATATCTTGCTGTTTTCATCATACGGACTTTGAGCAGCCACATACCACCAGTCGCTTTTGTGGGAGAAGGGGTAGTACAGCACTGAGGGCTACTTGTGTACGGGTGGTTTTTAACTTAGTTGTAACTTTTAACTCCTTCCCTTTCTTTTTGTTTCATGTGTAAAATGATTAATAAACGTTACTGTTCAACAGTGGGCTCAAAAAAATGTCTCTTTTAAAGCACACCATTTTGCCCTTCGCGCGAAAAAGGAACAACGGCAGAATGCGTTAGAGAATTCTGAAATTATCGAAGTTAATATGTTCAAATTCAAAAATCTGCTTACAGGAAGTCTATTTCAAGTTGAGATTTATAACACAAGTTGATATATCGCGTTATTCACAATAAAAAGTGATTATTACTAAGCGGTTTGATTTATAAGTTCAATCCCTTTCATAGATGCATATAGTTGGTATTTCACAAATTACGAGGCGTATCCTCTTTTCGCCCCTTACCGGGGACGATGGCACTTGATTTGTATCATCTGGCCCGGTAAACATATCACCGGGCCAGTTAAAACTTTTTTTTCCCATGTGGCCCGGTACCGGGCCACGTCACCGGGCCAGATGGGATACACTCGGGATCAGATAACCGTGTGTAAGATGTCCCAGGATATTTATTATTATTTATTCTTACACGACTTGACTATCAGATTTTACAAGTCAGTTTTCGGGCACAGGTATCAAGTTCAGGTTACAAATCATCTTCTTCTTCCTGCCCTCACCCCATTTCACTTGGGGTGGCGCAACATGATTTTTCTTGCATAACAACCTGCCACCCGTTATGCTATCACTTACTCCTTTCTCTATCATAATTTTCATTGTTCAAGCAATCCATACATTTTTTCTCTGATCTTGCTTTCTCCTTTCAACCCTCTATTTCATACCTATATTGTGCTAGCTATTATGCGTCTCATCCGTCCTCCTCACATACCCATACCAAGACAAACTTTCTTTTCAACTTATCTTTAACTATGAAGTTCAGGTTACAAATGATATTATAGCCTTTTTAATTTTAGTGGTTTCCCTTTTTTTAGATTAGGTATTAAGTTGTAATAGTATGTATATATTTAGAATAATGAATTAATTAGAAAACAAATAATTACATAAAATAGATAACACTACTCCTATCAGCATCAACCTGCTATCTAATGTTGCACATGGGCTGCTAAGCCCAATCTTCGTCTTTTCGCATCCAGTGATTTTTCGCAGATCGTCGCTTAATGTGGCCGCGCGGGGTGGTCTACAGTCTACACCTCGGTGGCCTAAGACGATTATCATATTGTCACGCATGACGCTGCACATTGTGTGTCAACGCACCTACGCGCGTACTTGCGGGAGTGCAGATCTGCATCATTGTGCGGTTTTTCAACGCAATCACGCGTGTAGTTGCGTTTTGTGGATTCACGCGGCTCTGATCCATTTAATTCAAATCACGTTCGGCACTGAGAGAGACTCAGCTTGCGTCTTACCATGCACCCACTCGCGGTCTGCATGAACGCGCGTAGATGCATTTTCGGTGTGTTGGGCTGGGTGTGTTTTCTATACAAATGGAGATACTTACAAGCAACGTTGGTGAGTGGCAGTGTAATGATAGCCTTAACGTGGTCTCTATTACCGAACACGCACATACTTTCATCGTAACTTTATTAAGCAATAATCTATTTTTAGTCATTTATTACATAAAAAATATTGAATGTTATCATTTAATGCGTGTAATACCTAGAAAAAGGTCAGACCACCGTCGTACTGTCTATATTTCACTGTATTATGAAAGCGTCGCATACAATTCTATAATTCCTAGGCATATATTTAGTAATTAGGCAGATAAAATGTTTCAAAGGTATATGTTTCGAAAATATATTATGTGTTAGTAGTTAGTGGTATAAAAACCTCGTCTAATTTAGTAAACGTCAGTTCAAGTTTGTTCTTAACGAACGACAAAATATAATAAGAACGCCAAAAAACAAGATGTCCGCCAAGGCCGCCATTTTGATCCTGTGTGCGCAAGCGCTTTTAATCAAGGTATGTATTTTTCAAAATTCTATTTTGTCCCTAAGAACTATTCGGTAAAACTGGGGACCTATTAGAATAAAATAGAATAGGTAGTTCTTTATTTGCACACAAAATAGGTACGGTAATTACTTAGATAATAAACTTCAATTTTATTGACTTAAGAACTTAAAAGATGCAGTAGATAAAATAGCTAAATCAAATCAAATTCATACATTAAATGAAGTCATTTAACCACAAAATAAAGCCTTGTTTTGCTTGAAGTTCAAATTAATAGATTTTCAGCAAAATATAAAATTTGCTGATTCCACACAAATTCAACAAGGCAATGGTAAATTTTTGTTCAAAATTATAAGTTTCTATTTACCTGTGCTCGAAGTTTGTTTAAATTATCATCACTGTGTTTCGTATATTTATTTTTCTTTATTCTTTCCAGTCAGCGCTCACCCAAGTTTGTGGTCGTTCAGCATTCGGTCCTGGTTTTGGATCTTATGGCGCGGCTAGTCTAGCACCTGGATTCACTGGCAAAAGCCTGGCTTTTAACGGACTGGCAGCCAACACCTTTGCAACCGACAGCATCTGCTCTCCAGCTATAGAAATCACCCCCACATCTGGAGGTGCCCTTCCCGTCGCCAGCGCTTCTCCTATCGCCCCGAACAGTCTCCAAGTAGCTTCTGAGAATGTGTACGAAGGTGCCCTGTCTGTGGCTGGTGAGCTGCCTTTTGTAGGCACTGTTGGCTTGCAAGGCGAGTTGCCTTCAGCTGGTACTGGTGCTGTCAACCACGCCTGTGGTAATGGCGCTACTAGAATGGTGAGCTATGATGGAGCTGGGGTTGCTTCTGGTTTTGCTCCTGGCTTTGCTCCCGCTGCCGCTTCAGCTCCTTGGAATATGTACGTTGGTATTGGAAGTATTGGTAATGCTGGAATCAATGCTCCCTTCGGATTTGGCACTGGGCTAGCTGGTCTTGCATACCCCGGTGCAGGATTGTCCGGAGCCTATCCCACTGCTGGTTTTGCGGGCGCATACCCTGGTGCCGGTTTAGCTGGCGCATACCCTACTGCTGGTTGTGGTGCTGCCCAGTACGGCGGCGCAGGTGAAGGCAACGTGGCGGTCGCTGGAGAGCTGCCAGTCGCCGGTACTACTGCCGTCGCCGGTCAGGTCCCCATCATGGGCACAGTTGGCTTCGGCGGCGCTGTGCCGGCTGCTGGTGCCGTGGCTATCTCTGGAAACTGTGCCTGCGGCTGTGGCAATCCTTACGTGTATTAATTTTTAAATATAAAAGTTTTAAGAATAATCCTTTTTTTATTTTCTTTTTACTCATAAATGTAGGGTTAATTAGAGTTTATAATTATAGGTTTCCCAGCTCTGTTTCACAAAAAAAAAAAACACTTCAAAGCGCCTACCAGAATTATAATAGTGTAAGTAGTAGAATTACGTATTAATCACAAACCTTAATTGTAAAGGAGTTGTATAGCATTAATATTTTTTTCGCTAGACCAAAGTTTAACAATGTTAGGTCTTTTTTATTCAGGAATATCTCATTAACAGCTCCTAGACTTTTTGAAGAGGTTTGGTCTTTGCTCTGAATTATTAAGTTTGACTAATTTCTTCTTGGTCTGGTCGTGAATCGTGTTAGACTCGTTATTCCTCGGTTGGAGTTTTAGAGAAGATAGAAAAAGACAGCTGCAGAGTACCACTGTTTTAAATGGATACACACACGCTGCCGCTTGACTAACTAAGAGCTAAGGTAACCAGGGTTGCGAAACTTGTATTGCACCACCAATAAAATATAATGTTCACTAGGGGACTAGGACATACTGTTGTCGGCGTCACAAGCTATTGCGTTAGTGTCAAAACCAGTAAAATGTATCAAGCTTTGTGGGCCATATTTTATTACTACACCAGTAGCGCTGCGGGGGCCACCCCCCCTTTTTTACCCCTATAGCAAAGGACCTATAACTCTTTGTCGGGTTAGGGGGAAACTGGCCAATGGTCCACGGCCCAAATTACACGAAGCAAACGCAGTAGTGAAGAAGTCGGTCGGATGCATGGAATAGAATACCCTAGGAAAAAAGTATCGTTATTAATAATTCACCCATGAAAAATTTGGCCCGCGGGCCAGATGTCAACTGTTTAAAATGTTCGTTCGACTGGAAAATAATGTGTATGTTTAAATAATTGTTATTTTATTTTATAACTAGCTGTTGCCCGCGACTTCGTCCGCGTGAATTAATAACTCCCGTTCCTGGGGGATTTCCGGGAAGAAAACTATCCTATGTCTTTTCTTGGGTCCAGACTAAATCTGTACCAAATTTCATTCAAATCGGTTCAGCGGTTTAGGCGTGAAGAAGAGACAGACAGACAGACAGAGTTACTTTCGCATTTATAATATTAGTACGGAAGTACAGACTAGTACGGAAGTACGGATGTATCGATTTATCTAATATTTACTTGAAACAAAAAATGGATTTTGCCGTAAAATCCCTTTATTTCTTAATAAAAGACATCCCGAAAATTAAAGTAACTAACTGATCTGGGCAAATCTACCCATGAACATTTTAAAAAGTGGGGATGTCACATAACCCCAAAAATTAGGACTTCAGGTTTGATTGTTTGTTTTAATAGACAAGGAAGAACCTTCTATGCTGATCTTTTAAATTATTTAAGGATTCAATAAAAGATTTACTTATTTGCTCAAGTCATGACCGTTTATTTTTGCTGGGTATATGTTAAGGGAAAGGTGAATCAGTAGTAGAGAGGAGAGCCGCAGCCGCACGCGCACTGTCCGCAGATAGACACGGCACCAGCAGCCGGCACAGCGCCGCAGAAGGTCACAGCGCCCGAGATGGGGACTGCACCAGCAACAGCGGTGTTACCGGCGACTGGCAGCTCACCGATGACCGCCACGTTGCCTTCACCGGCGCCGCCGTAAGCAGCTGCAGGAGCGATAGCACCTCCGTATGCAGCAGCAGGAGCAAGTGCGCCACCATAAGCAGATCCGAAGGCGCCGCCGTAAGCACCAAGACCGAGGGCACCGCCACAAGGAGCAGCAAGAGAGAGGGCAGGAGCTACGACTGCGCCTCGGCTTCCGCACGATCCGCAGCACCCATACACAGTCTGAAGGAACAAAACATACGTAATTATATGTCTCTGTCAAATCAATGTAACATGAGACATTATTACCACATCTGTGGGTGTAATAGCAACGCAAAGCTTCATTTTCCAGATGTCTATATGCTGCTGTCTGACATAAACAAAAACCGGCCAAGAGCGTGTCAGGCCACGCTCAATATAGGGTTTTTTCCAATTTTTATTTTACCACTTTGTCGGCGTGATTGATATACATATTGGTACCAAATTTCAGCTTTCTACTGATAACGGTCACAGAGATTAAGCGAGGACGTACTGACAGACAGACAGACATAGCGAAACTATAAGGGTTCCTAGTTGACTACGGAACCCTAAAAATATATTAAGTAAGAACATCTTGAAGTACTATTAATAGGAACATTACTAAAATTAGGCCAATGTACTACAAAGCAAAAATTTACAAAGAGCAAACAAATGATTAAACTAAAAATTTATTGATATAAAACCGAATTAATTGCAGTTTCAGCGTTCGTATTTTAATCGAAATGATTTCGTGCAATATGTATCACAACATACAAAAAAAAAAATATGAACATGTAATATAGGAGACTGGTATAAATGTTTTTCTTCGAGCTATAAAAATAGGAAAGAACTTGTGAAGATCACTCACCTGGAGCAAGCAAGCTTGGACGCAGAGCAACAGAACAGCGAAGGTAGACATGTTTGATGTTTGTTTGTGTTCAACGAGAAGCTGAAGACTGAATGATGTTCCTACTTCTGGACCACGTTTATATAGTGCTAAAGCTTCTTATCGTAACAACGTGTTATTTTTCTATGCTCTACTGAAACAAAGCCCTTCTTACCAAATGGTTCAAGGTCACCTACTTTACGAAATACTTTGTGTGCATTTTTCTATTACTACATATTTCATGCATGTGTTGATAAATATATTAAAATTATATTTCAAAATCCACAAACCGCTGCAACACAACTAGATAAGGACTACGTTTCAGTATAAATAGTCGATCGATTCTTGGAAAACTCATTCTCAAGTTCACTTCAACACAAACTACAATGTCAGCCAAGGTGATCCTCGTCCTCTGCGCTCAGGCGCTCTTCGTCCAGGTGAGATACATTTTTTAAATATTTTTTTCTGGGGTTTTTTATTATTGTCAAAGCTTTATTTCATTATTTTTTAACGATTTGTCATAATTGGAGCAACGTTTGAAAAAGTAGTTTTCTGATTAACATCTTGATTATAGAAGATTAAGATTCTTCAGCTCCAACTTACTTTAATTAACGCGGGACATTTATTAGATATTGAAGTTAGTTTTTCACAATGAAGCTTAAAAAACTTGTGGCACATATCACACACATTACGTGACTAATTCAAATTGTCATATGTGTCATCGACATCATCTGCTGATTATTATTGATAGAAGAGATATTATCACTAACACAGTACTTTCTTGTTCACAGACTGCATTCAGTTCATGTATTGGTCGCGGAGCCATCGCCGCTCCTGCTCTTATTGCCCCAGGATGTGCTGGTAACGGCTGGGCTGGACGTGGTTTGATTGGTACCGGCTGTGCTGGTAACTGGGCTAACAATGGCTTGATTGGTGATGGTATAATTGGCAATGGCTTGGCTGCTCTGGAAATCATCCCCACCAGTGGCGGTGGACTACCTGTCTCCAGCGCCTCTGCTATCGCTCCCAGTGGCCTCTCCGTCTCGTCTGAGAATGTGTATGAGGGTGCTCTGTCCGTGGCTGGTGAGCTGCCGTTCTTGAGTGCTGTGGCTTTGGAGGGCGTGTTGCCCAGTGGTGGTGCTGGCGCCGTCAGCTACAGCTGCGGTAACGGCATCACTGCTATTGAGAGCATCGCTCCTGGTGCTGCTGCCTATGCCGCTCCGGGTATCTATGGCGCTGGCTATGGGCTCGGCGCTGGCTACGGACCTGGCGTTGCTGCCATCGCTCCTGCTGCTCTCGGACTCGGCTATGGAGCCCGCGGCTGTGGATGTTACTGAGAACTAACAGTATTATTACTGGATTGTATATTCTGTTCGGAACTCTAATAAACTTATTGGCAAAATATTATGTGTTTTTGAAGTGAAAACTTCTTTAGCGGCGTCGAGCACTTTTTCTGTAATGGGTATAAAATCTTAAACTCGCGTCAGGACACGTGGCCTGATCGAAAAAGCGTAGGACGGATGGATAGTAGACAGCTGTCACCATCCATGGATGCGCGTGGCACGCTGTTAATAATCAAGTTTTCATACCGGCCCATTACACTCCTACCATCTTTAGGAAAACTCCTGGAACGCCTTATCGTTCCACGTTTGTTACCGAACGGACCTAAATTTCATAATAATCAATTCGGTTTTACTATAGGTAAATCTACCGTCGACGCGGCACTTTCTGTTAGAAAAATCGTTAATTTATCAGAGCATAAATACGTAATTGGGATCTTTCTGGATATTTCTGGGGCTTTTGATAACGCATGGTGGCCCATGCTATTACTAAAAATGAAAATTCGTGGTTGCTACAAAGACATATATAATCTAATTTACTCTTACTTTTTTAATGGTTCTGCAAAACTTAAGCTTGAACATTATTCTATGACTAAAGCACTAACCATGGGATGTCCTCAAGGTACAGTTATCGGTCCTTATCTTTGGAATCTAGGTTTTGATGATTTTCTCGCGATTCCGCTTCCAAACGGCTGTTCACTAACAGGTTATGCGGACGATGGCCTGCTGCTCATTCAGTCTAGTACTCGAGCTGGTCTTGAGAACTTGGCTGACGCTAGCCTACGTTTAATATCTCAGTGGGGTACTCGCAATCGTCTCACCTTCGCACCACAAAAAACCTATCAACTTATATTAAAAGGTAATCTCAAATCGTGGCCCAGTATAAAATTTAATAACGTCCCGGTTAAAAAACAACAATCAGTATGCTACCTTGGTCTGGTGTTAGAAGAGAACTTTTCATTTATTGAGCATATTAAAACAGTAGGCGAGAAAGCTAAAAGAAACTTTTATGCCTTGACGAGGATATCTAAATCTACTTGGGGTCTTTCATTCTTAACCCTCAAAACTATTTATGGGGCTACCTACTTGGGTTGTTTGTGCTACGGTGCACCTGTTTGGGCCGATAGAGCTACTATAGGGGCGGCACGTCGGAAATTGCTTCAAAGTCAACGCTTGGCTTTGATATTTTTATGCAAAGCGTATAGGACGGTTAGTACTGAGGCCCTACCGGCACTTGCAGGTGTGCTTCCAGTAGATCTTGAGGTGCAGCGACGTGCTGCAATGTACTACTCCGCGCGGGAGGCCATGGACACTAACTTTGTAACACAGCGTGACCTTAATAGAATTTCTAGATTACTTAAACCGCAGACTGAAGTCTGGGAGGAACTTTTATCCGAATGGCAGAGTAGGTGGGATAATTCCACTAAGGGCCAACACCTCCATCTGTTCTTTCCATCCGTTCGTGAGCGGCTGGCTAGGACTTGGCTGGAGGTGGATCACTGTGTTGCCCAATTTCTCACAGGTCATGGCAATTTTAAGAGTAAATTATATTCCTTTAAACTAGTTGCTTCGCCTTTGTGTCAATGTTCTGCATTGGGCTGTGAATACGAACAATCTGCACATCACATCTTATGGGAGTGTGTTCTTTGGCAGAATGAGCGCAATATAATGTTGGATAGTATACAGGTTACATCTGGTGTCGTTAACTATGCGGACCTTGTGGAAACTAAAACCAATTTCCGTGCGTTCAAGCGCTTTTGCCGTACCTATTATTGGAATCAATTGTAACTAACAGCTCACAGCTTTAGGACCCAGTAATTTTACTACAAACTGTATTCCGTGGTGCTAGACAATCTGGGCTTCTCCCAGTTGTGATTGCCCCTTTGTGCCTATTGGCCTAGTTCTGTTCTGTCTCCTGCTTGTTATGGAGGGAAGTGGAAATATTTATTTTGCTTACTCCTCCGCAGTTCTTTCTGATTAATTTCGTTGCGGGATCCAAGACAGTTGAATCGTTTCTCCGGGACTCGTCAAGCTTCATTGCTTCGGCGCTTTTCTGGCGGACTCCACTGTTGATTCTGGCTTTCAGGAGTTGCAGTGGATGGGAACAGTGTGGTGGGATTGTCCCAAAAAAAAAAATCAAGTTTTCACTTCTGCCGGCACTCACGGAGTGCAACCCGTCTTTTTTTTTCTGTATATAATCAATACCAATGATTTTTTTTTGGGGAGTCGTAAATCATGAAATGACTTCTCCCGTCCTGGGTGCGGCGGGCGTGTCAGACTTTACTGACTGATACTCACTCATGTTTCTTCGGTTGCCCTTTATGTTCCGGGGTCACGGTAACTATTATAAACATTCCGCAACATCAAAACCGATGATAATATTTTTGTTCAATTATTTTAATAAAAAAAATATTACTCCGAAAAGATCTGAAATGTTATTTACTGGATAAGAGAAAGAGTGAAAAGATAAGAGTGCCTATTAGTATACTATTTTAATATTCCCAAAAAATACTAGTGTAGGAGAAATGAATACAGTGCTTTTTGTCAATACAAGGTTTAAAAGCACTTTTTGCCGCTTGAAAGGTTTTTAACCGACTTCTAAATAAAGGAGTAGATTCTCAATTCGAATGTACCTATATATTTTTTTTATGTTTGTTCGCGCATATCTCCGTCGTTTACCAACCGATTTGAACAATTCTTTTTTTTTTTGAAAGGGTAGACTTCCCAAATGGTCCCATCAGGTTCAGGATCTGATGATGGTATCATGCCGAAATCGAGGAAACTCCTAAGTTTTTATAGAAAAACGTACATTTTTATTTTGAAAGTTACTCTAAAACGTAGTCAGACATTGAGACTCCAACTAAAAAGTAAAAAATAAAAAGCTTTTTACAAAAAAAAGATAACCGATTCTCTGCTGCTGGTCTATTTGATGTGTTGCCACCGACTTCCGAAATAGTTATTTTTGTGCTTTTAGTTTTTGACGTCGATTATCTTCTTTTTTGTAAAAAGCTTTTTATTTTTTACTTTTTAGTTCGAGTCTTAAAGGTTTATCCGTCAGTGAAAGCTTTGTAATATAATGGTAAACGAACTGACTGATATTGATATCTAAGTATGAAACTTAGAGGAAATTTTCTTTGAGAAGAGTAAACATCCACTAAGTATGGATTTTTGGAAATTCCTACACTAAAGGTGTAAAGCTAGGGCAAAAGCTAGTTAAATTCAAAATGGTCTGGTTAAAGACCTGACAATAATGGTTTTATTTTTGTAGAGGATGGGTAGAACCATAATGTTGGTCAATATAATCACCTTCCTGGTTACTAATTCTCCAGCCGACGAGTCTTAATTCCATTTTATGGAATAAATCCAAATTGCTGAATAAGGGCTGGTTTTTACTTAGTCCTGAAGTTAAACTTTGTTATCCAACGTGTTAATACCGTTAGCTTCAAGAAAACCTCTCCAATTGAAACAACCCTAACATATTTGCAAACGATGGCATAATTTAAAATTCTTGATCCGGTCGGAAGATAAGTCCTTAAATAAGAATGAGGAACTGTCTACCCCGATCTTCCACAATAAGATAAATACCCACTTTATAATATCGATGTTTTGCTATGTTACACTGAGTTTTCCCAGACCGATGCTACTAAGAGGCATATACGACAAGAGCTTACACCATTTCAAAACGTGCAATAAACACCACTTTGACCGCAGCAAAAATCTTTGGGCAACCGAACTCTGGTTGGGAAAAGGCTAAATGATGCCGATCAATCATTCAAGAGTACAGAATTTGGTAAAGAAATCTTCCTGTTGGATTATCCTTCATTTTTAATACAGGTTGAGCAACTTTCTACCCTGGTCATTAAACTTTCTAAATAGGATTAAAACAAAAACTACATTATTATAGCTCATTTCATGATCGTTTATTTTGTTTATAACGGGAGAAGTGTAGATACATCAATAATACAGAGGAGAACCACAGCCGCACGCGCACTGTCCGCAGATAGACACGGCACCAGCAGCCGGCACAGCGCCGCAGAAGGTCACAGCGCCCGAGATGGGGACTGCACCAGCAACAGCGGTGTTACCAGCGACTGGCAGCTCACCGATGACCGCTACGTTGCCTTCACCGGCGCCGCCGTAAGCAGCTGCAGGAGCGATAGCACCTCCGTATGCAGCAGCAGGAGCAAGTGCGCCACCATAAGCAGATCCGAAGGCGCCGCCGTAAGCACCAAGACCGAGGGCACTGCCACAAGGAGCAGCAAGAGAGAGGGCAGGAGCTACGACTGCGCCTCGGCTTCCGCACGATCCGCAGCACCCAAACACAGTCTATATGAAAAAAACATACGTAATTGTATGTCCCGGTCATATCACGGTTTACCACATCCGTGGCTGTAATGACAACGCTAAGCTTCAGGTATAGCAGACGTCTAAATGCTGCGGTGACCACTTGTCATCATGTGGACCATCCGCTTGTCTGACATTAACAAAAATGTATTAAGTAAGAACCTCTTGAAATACTATTACTAGGAACATTACTAAAATTAGGACAATGTTCTTCTAAAAAGTAAAAATTACTAGAGAGCAATCAAATGATTAAACTAAAAATCTATTGATGTAAAACCGAATTAATTGCAGTTTCAACGTTCGTATTGTCGATTCAATCAAAATGATTTCGTGCAATATGTAAAACAGCATACAAAAAAAAATACGAACATGTAATTTAGGAGACTAGTGTAAATGTTTTACTTCGAACTATAAAAATAATAAAGAACTTATGAAGATCACTCACCTGGAGCAAGCAAGCTTGGACGCAGAGCAACAGAACAGCGAAGGTAGACATGTTTGATGTTTGTTTGTGTTCAACGAGAAGCTGAAGACTGAATGATGTTCCTACTTCTGGACCACGTTTATATAGTGCTAAAGCTTCTTATCATAACGTGATATTTTTCTATGTTCTACTGAAACAAAGCCCTTCTTACCAAATGTTTTAAGGTCACCTGCTTTACGAAATACTTTGTGTGCATTTTTCTATTACTACATATTTCATGCATGTGTTGATAAATATATTAAAATAAGATTTCAAAATCCACAAACCGCTGCAACACAACTAGATAAGGACTACGTTTCAGTATAAATAGTCGATCGATTCTTGGAAAACTCATTCTCAAGTTCACTTCAACACAAACTACAATGTCAGCCAAGGTGATCCTCGTCCTCTGCGCTCAGGCGCTCTTCGTCCAGGTGAGATGCATTTTTTTAATATTTTTTTCTGGGATTTTTTATTATTGTCAGAGATTTATTTCATTATTTCTTTTATGATTTGTCATAATTGGAGCAGTGTTTAAAAAAGTAGCTTTCTGATCTTCATCTTGATTATAAAAGATTAAGATTTTCTAGAAGCTCCAGCTTACTTCAATTCAACGAAATTAAAAGGTATTGAAGTTAGTTTTTCACAATGAAGCTTAAAAAACGTGTGGCACATATCACACACATTATGTGACTAATTCAAATTGTCATATGTGTCATCGACATCATCTGCTGATTATTATTGATAGAAGAGACATTATCACTAACACAGTACTTTCTTGTTCACAGACTGCACTCAGTTCATGTATTGGTCGCGGAGCCATAGCCACTCCTGCTCTTATTGCCCCAGGATGTGCTGGTAGCGGCTGGGCTGGACGTGGTTTGATTGGTACCGGCTGTGCTGGTAACTGGGCTAACAATGGCTTGATTGGTGATGGTATAATTGGCAATGGCTTGGCTGCTCTGGAAATCATCCCCACCAGTGGCGGTGGACTGCCTGTCTCCAGCGCCTCTGCTATCGCTCCCAGTGGCCTCTCCGTCTCGTCTGAGAATGTGTATGAGGGTGCTCTGTCCGTGGCTGGTGAGCTGCCGTTCTTGAGTGCTGTGGCTTTGGAGGGCGTGTTGCCCAGTGCTGGTGCTGGCGCCGTCAGCTACAGCTGCGGTAACGGCATCACTGCTATTGAGAGCATCGCTCCTGGTGCTGCTGCCTATGCCGCTCCGGGTATCTATGGCGCTGGCTACGGGCTCGGCGCTGGCTACGGACCTGGCGCTGCTGCCATCGCTCCTGCTGCTCTCGGACTCGGCTATGGAGCCCGCGGTTGTGGATGTTACTGAAAACTTGCAATATAGTTACTGGATTGTACTTACCCTATAGAATGGAACTTGAATAAACTCATTTGCAAAATATTTTTTTCTTTGTATTTAACCGATACCGCCTTAATATTTTTATAAAGTTATTGTATTAAAAAAAGAACCATGGGACATTTAATAATGTCACGTCTAGCCATACACTTAAAGTATGAACAAAAAAACAAGGACGACTTAATACGACCTTTGATTTAAAAAGTTAATTTTTCATTGTTTTCTTTTAGTTTATTTTAACATGTTAGTTTTAAAGACTTGATCCTTACCGACTCTATCGATTGATGTCTTAAAAGTACTGGATTTCTTATAATTTTTCATTCCGACTCTTGGTTGTGCTCACGGGGTGTGATACATTTTTTCAAATCTTTGATGCCGTTTTTTTTACTTTATATATAACCCGGAAGTATTTAAGAATAGAGTGCATAGGCATCTACTGGGTAAGCTCGCTCCATCGTAGGCTCCGTCTATGCCCTCGGGCTAGTCTGGGACCAAGAGCAAGCCCATTGTAATAAAAAAAAAAAAAAAAAAAAAACTTTTTAAAAATAATGCTTACCTAAAGTATAATAATCTATTCAAAGTAGTTTTTGTACAGGGCTTAAACTTTTCTTCACCCTGAATACTGTAACCGTAGCTCTACTATAGTCGCGTGTCGCTATTAGTTTTTAGACGTCATTCATTTCATTCATAATACTGTATGAGTGGTGTTGCCCAGTATTTATCACAGAGGCACGTGCTTTAAAAGAAGCGTAGTTGTTATGAAATATGATCGCTGTATGTAACAGCGATCATATTTCATAACAACTAATGATTAAACAACTTGTAGGTCAGTGATGGACTTTATAAAACGTTACAGTTTATTTCTACAGACAAATAAAAGCAAAAACATAAACACAAATGGCATTTCCAAATCTTGTTGACAAAATAAAATTGGCATGCTTCCTATGGGCCGGCAGCAGAACCCTAAATGCAACGCCAATCATACTGATATCAACAAAATAAACAGTTGTATGTAAGCACATAACTTCGAAACGGGCTTTGGTTAAATCTTTTTTTTGTTGGCTGCATCTTCAGGACAATATTTGCTTGTAAGAAAAGTATCAAGGCAATTTTACTGAATAGTCAGAAATTAAAATTTAATAATCTCCAATTATATAATCGAGTCAGACAGCAGGGAGCTCTACGGGTACAATAATGCTAAGTACACTCGTGTAAAGCCTGGGCGGAGAGCTAATTAGTCAATAAATAATAATAATAATAAATAAATAATTGATTCTCCAGGCGTGTCACCTGCCGGGAGAATCAATACGACACATTACCTCTGGTTGTTCTCGTCTAGCTAACGAAGAGTACTTGCATAGGCATAACCTCGTGGCCAGGATTATCCATCAGCAACTTGCTCTGAGATACGGCCTCGTAGAATCTGAAGTACCGTACTATACTACAGGTATGTGCCCGATCCAGTTCTCGAAAATGGTGACGAAATGTCACATTGTACTGGGATCGATCCATCATCACTGACAGGACTGTTGTAGCAAACAAACCTGATAGAGTGGTGGTGGATCGATTGGAGCGGCGCGCAATGCTCGTTGACGTTACGGTCCCGCATGACGGGAACCTCGTGAAGGCCGAGAAAGATAAACAAATTAAGTATATCGACTTGGCTCGCGAGGTTGTCGACATGTGGGATGTGGACTCAGCGATCATTGTGCCGATAGTTGTTTCTGCCAATGGCTTAATAGCCAAGAGCCTCAATCAACATCTAAAGAGGCTCTCGTTAGGAGGCTGGATCAAGCGCTTGATTCAGAAGGCAGTATTACTGGACACAGCACGCATTGTCAGGATGTTCCTTTCTCTGGAGCCCTGACCACCGGTAGCTTGGACCCTGTTCCCGATACCGGTGGGCTACTAAATTTTATATTTTTAAATGTTTTTTTTTATAAATTAATATTTAAAAATGTATTTTTAATGTTTTAGAAATGAATAAAGGGAATAAATAATAAATATCTTCGGACAGCTCACTCACTCACGCCCTAAAGAAAATCCAATGAAATTAAATTTCCTTTAGGGCTCACAGATGCACAAAGGGTTAGCGTACATTTTGTGATAGAAGAATAACTATTGAGCACTTGTCTTCAACAAACACACAATGTTATAAACTGTTTAGTAAAATTGAAATCCGACTATCAGAATAATGATCTATCAATAAACCAATCAAATCATTATATTTTGTAAAACATAGGTGTATACAGATATTCTATGTTGAAATACAAAATATGGTTCACTTTGTTTTGCCAAACAATGCCGCACAAAATTTAGGGAGATAATAATATAAAAATTACAATACATGATTACGAAGTCATATTTGTAAGAGGAGATAAATTTGTTAGTAAATTATATAAAATCAATGTCAATAAAATAGGTTATGTCAATTGGTAACAAGTCTAAATATGATGATAAAACAATCGTTAGTAGCCTACTAAATAAAATACTTTTCTGCTTGGAAGATTCTCCTTTTCTTTTGGAGAAAGTTACAGTATCTACCCTGACAATAAAACTTCTAAAATCAAATCGAGTTCAAATAAAAGATTAAATAATTTGCTCAAGTCATGATCGTTTATTTTTGTTTGGTTTATAGTGAGAGGAAGATGAATTAGTAGTACAGAGGAGAGCCGCAGCCGCACGCGCACTGTCCGCAGATAGACACGGCACCAGCAGCCGGCACAGCGCCGCAGAAGGTCACAGCGCCCGAGATGGGGACTGCACCAGCAACAGCGGTGTTACCGGCGACTGGCAGCTCACCGATGACCGCCACGTTGCCTTCACCGGCGCCGCCGTAAGCAGCTGCAGGAGCGATAGCACCTCCGTATGCAGCAGCAGGAGCAAGTGCGCCACCATAAGCAGATCCGAAGGCGCCGCCGTAAGCACCAAGACCGAGGGCACCGCCACAAGGAGCAGCAAGAGAGAGGGCAGGAGCCACGACTGCGCCTCGGCTTCCACACGATCCGCAGCACCCAAACACAGTCTATAGCAATAAAACAAGATGAGACATTATTATCTTGTTTGACGCTAAATGCGATGACGCTTGTCTGACATTAATAAAAATGTAATAAGGAAGAACATGTTGAAATACTTCAACAGAAACACTACTAAAATCAGGCCAATGTTCTTTAACAGGACAAAAATTGACAAGATTGAGCAAACAAATGGTTGGAAATGTTTATTGTTATTAACCATCCCAATTGCAGATTCAGCAATCATGAGTGGGAAGTATATTTAAAGCGATTAAAAGCGATCAAAATAATTTGGTGTAATATGTGTATATTTACACAGAGTAATAAATTATTATAAACATGTAATACAGGAGACGAACCAATATATTTAACTTCAGAGAAAAAAAAAATGCAGCAATGTAAATAATAATACGAATAGAAAAAAAAAACTAGTTAAGACCACTCACCTGGAGCAAGCAAGCTTGGACGCAGAGCAACAGAACAGCGAAGGTAGACATGTTTGATGTTTGTTTGTGTTCAACGAGAAGATGAAGACTGAATGATGTTCCTACTTTTGGACCACGTTTATATAGTGCTAAAGCTTCTTATCACAACAACGTGACATTTTTCTATGTTCTACTGAAACAAAGCCCTTCTTACCAAATGTTTCAAGGTCATCTGCTTTACGAAATACTTTGTGTGCATTTTTCTATTACTACATATTTCATGCATGTGTTGATAAATATATTAAAATTATATTTCAAAATCCACAAACTGCTGCAACACAACTAGATAAGGACTACGTTTCAGTATAAATAGTCGATCGATTCTTGGAAACCTCATCCTCAAGTTCACTTCAACACAAACTACAATGTCAGCCAAGGTGATCCTCGTCCTCTGCGCTCAGGCGCTCTTCGTCCAGGTGAGATACATTTTTTAATATTTTTTTCTGAATTTTTTTATTATTGTCAGAACTTTATTTCATTATTTCTTTTATGATTTGTCATAATTGGAGCAGTGTTTAAAAAAGTAGCTTTTTGATCTTCATCTTTATTATAGAAGATTACGATTTTCTAGAAGCTCCAGCTTACTTCAATTCAACGAAATTAAAAGTTATTGAAATTAGTTTTTCACAATGAAGCTTAAAAAACACGTGGCACATATCACACACATTACGTGACTAATTCTAATTGTCATATATGTGTCATCGACACCATCTGCTGATTATTTTGATAGAAGAGACATTATCACTAACACAGTACTTTCTTGATCACAGACTGCACTCAGTTCATGTATTGGTCGTGGAGCCATCGCCGCTCCTGCTCTTATTGCCCCAGGATGTGCTGGTAACGGCTGGGCTGGACGTGGTTTGATTGGTACCGGCTGTGCTGGTAACTGGGCTAACAATGGCTTGATTGGTGATGGTATCATTGGCAATGGCTTGGCTGCTCTGGAAATCATCCCCACCAGTGGCGGTGGACTGCCTGTCTCCAGCGCCTCTGCTTTCGCTCCCAGTGGCCTCTCCGTCTCGTCTGAGAATGTGTATGAGGGTGCTCTGTCCGTGGCTGGTGAGCTGCCGTTCTTGAGTGCTGTGGCTTTGGAGGGCGTGTTGCCCAGTGCTGGTGTTGGCGCCGTCAGCTACAGCTGCGGTAACGGTATCACTGCTATTGAGAGCATCGCTCCTGGTGCTGCTGCCTATGCCGCTCCGGGTATATATGGCGCTGGCTATGGGCTCGGCGCTGGCTACGGACCCGGCGCTGCTGCCATCGCTCCTGCTGCTCTCGGACTCGGCTATGGAGCCCGCGGTTGTGGATGTTACTGACAACTTGCAGTATAGTAACTGGATTGTACCATGTAGAATGGAACTTAAATAAACTCATTTGCAAAATATTTTTTTCTTTGTATTTAACCGATACCGCCTTAATATTTTTATAAAGTTATTTTATTAAAAAAAGAACCATGGGACATTTAATAATGTCACGTCTAGCCATACATTTAAAATATGAACAAAAAAACAAGGACGACTTTATACGACCTTTCATTGTTAATTTTTCATTGTTTTCTTTTAGTTTATTTTAACATGTTAGTTTCAAAGATTTGATAAGTATATATTATGCTAAGGGTCCACCCTTTATAGCAGAACTTTTTACGTCATAATTTTATTTTGCATAGCAACGGATAGCATAAACCTCTTTTTGCAGAAAATCGTTTGGCATACACTCATTTACCATACACCGAAACCCATATTTTTTTAAGTCAGAACCATCTTTAGGCATAAATTTCATATCCATAATAATCAATAAGTATAACCATCATATCGTAGAAAGTTCACAACCAGAATCATCTTTTAGCATATATTTTATGTCCATAATAATCAAAAGTAGAACCATCATACTTATCGCAGAAAATTCACAGCCAGAATCATCTTTTGGCATGCATTTCATAACCATAACAAATTTAAAGAACACTATTTTTATTCGCCAAGCTATTTTTATATAAGCATGCCGCAAGCATGCAGCAAGCATGCAGCAGGCATGTAACATGCAAGCATGCAGCATACAAGCATGCAACATGCAGCAAGCGTGCAGCAAGCATGCAACATGCAGCAGGCATGGCTTCTATCACGGCTCCGGCGCTGCGGGGCTCCGGCGCGGTCCCACGCGAGCTAATCGTCGCAGATGGTTTTACGCCAACCACCGCTCCTCAGCTCGCCGGCCGCCTCGCCTCTCGCCTTCGCGGGTTTAGATTACACTCTAGGGGTAGGGCAGACAAAACTACGTGAAGTCGGTTTTGCAGCGATTCATTTATGTCACTAACCCTTGTAGCACACCATAGTGATTTTTTAAAACAATGTTTTTTTTCAATATGACTAATAAAATGATGTCTATTAAAATTCTGTGATCTTCGTAGTATGCTAAGTAAAATTATGCCAAATAATCGGCGCGCTAAATAAACGTTATGCTAAACGAAATTATGCAAAATTGTAACTCTGACAAAGGTAATTGATAATAAAATGCCCAATACAATTCTGCCATCTTAAAAGTATCCAATTGTAAATTCGGACATACAAAAAAATAAGGCCAAAAAACAATTATGTTAAATATTTTTTATACCTTAACAATGTTTGTTTAAAAAAGTTTATGTTAAGTGAGTTATGCCGAATAGGTTTCGGAGCAACAAGTTTCTGCCAGATAGAGGGCACCCTAATGCTAAGTACACTCGTGTAAAGCCCGGGCGGACAGCTAATTGAATGAAATGAAATGGAATTTTCTTTAGGGCTCACAGATGCACAAAGGGTTAGCGTACATTTTGTGATAGAAGAATAACTATTGAGCACTAGCCTCCAACAAACACACAATGTTATAAACCGTTCAGTAAGATTGAAATCCGACTATCAGAATAATGTGATGAAACAATCGTTAGTAGCCTACTAAATAAAATACTTTTCTGCTTGGAAGATTCTCCTTTTCTTTTGGAGAAAGTTACAGTATCTACCCTGATAATAAAACTTCTAAAATCAAATTGTGTTCAAATAAAAGCTTAAATAATTTGCTCAAGTCATAATCGTTTATTTTTGTTAGGTTTATATTGAGAGGAAGATGAATTAGTAGTACAGAGGAGAGCCGCAGCCGCACGCGCACTGTCCGCAGATAGACACGGCACCAGCAGCCGGCACAGCGCCGCAGAAGGTCACAGCGCCCGAGATGGGGACTGCACCAGCAACAGCGGTGTTACCGGCGACTGGCAGCTCACCGATGACCGCCACGTTGCCTTCACCGGCGCCGCCGTAAGCAGCTGCAGGAGCGATAGCACCTCCGTATGCAGCAGCAGGAGCAAGTGCGCCACCATAAGCAGATCCGAAGGCGCCGCCGTAAGCACCAAGACCGAGGGCACCGCCACAAGGAGCAGCAAGAGAGAGGGCAGGAGCTACGACTGCGCCTCGGCTTCCGCACGATCCGCAGCACCCAAACACAGTCTATAGCAATAACACAAGATGAGACATTATTATCTTGTTTGACGCTAAATGCGATGACGCTTGTCTGACATTAATATGAATGTAATAAGGAAGAACATCTTGAAATACTTTAATAAAACATTACTAAAATCAGACCAATGTTCTTCAACAGGACAAAAATTGACAAGATAGAGCAAATGGTTGGAAATGTTCATTGTTATTAACCATCCCATTTGCAGTTTCATCATGAGTGGGAAATATATTTAAAGCGATTAAAAGCGATCAAAATAATTTGGTGCAATATGTGTATATTTACACACAGTAATAAATTATTATAAACATGTAATACAGGAGACGAAACAATATTTTTAAATTCAGAGAATAAAAGAAAGGCAGCAATAATAATCATCTCCCTAGCCTTTTTTCCCAATCGTGTTGGGGTCGGCTGCCAGCCTAACCGGATTCAGCTGGATACCGGTGTTTTACGTGGAGCGACTGGCAGCAATAATAATAAGAATAGAAAAAAAAACGAGTTAAGACCACTCACCTGGAGCAAGCAAGCTTGGACGCAGAGCAACAGAACAGCGAAGGTAGACATGTTTGATGTTTGTTTGTGTTCAACGAGAAGCTGAAGACTGAATGATGTTCCTACTTCTGGACCACGTTTATATAGTGCTAAAGCTTCTTATCGTAACAACGTGATATTTTTCTATGCTCTACTGAAACAAAGCCCTTCTTACCAAATGGTTCAAGGTCATCTGCTTTACGAAATAATTTGTGTGCATTTTTCTATTACTACATATTTCATGCATGTGTTGACAAATTTATATTAAAATTATATTTCAAAATGCACAAACTGCTGCAACACAACTAGATAAGGACTACGTTTCAGTATAAATAGTCGATCGATTCTTGGAAAACTCATTCTCAAGTTCACTTCAACACAAACTACAATGTCAGCCAAGGTGATCCTCGTCCTCTGCGCTCAGGCGCTCTTCGTCCAGGTGAGAATCATTTTTATATTTAATTCTTCTGTGGTTTTCCTATTATTGTCAGAGCTTTATTCTTCCTCATTTTCTTTATAATTTGTCATAATTGGAGCCAAGATTAAAAAGAGTACGCATCTGATTTTATCATCTTGATTCTAGAAGATTTAATTTTTTTAGAAGCTTACTTCATTTAACGTGTGTCACATTTTTTAATTACTACTACTAATTACAGACATGAAAGTTAGTATTCTCAATATTATTAAAAAAAGGAACGTGTGGCACATAATATCATACACATTACGTGATCGATTCAAATTGTCATGTGCGTCATCGACATCATCAGCTAATTAAGAGATATTATCACTAACACAGTACTTTCTTGTTCACAGACTGCACTCAGTTCATGTATTGGTCGCGGAGCCATCGCCGCTCCTGCTCTTATTGCCCCAGGATGTGCTGGTAACGGCTGGGCTGGACGTGGTTTGATTGGTACCGGCTGTGCTGGTAACTGGGCTAACAATGGCTTGATTGGTGATGGTGTAATTGGCAATGGCTTAGCTGCTCTGGAAATCATCCCCACCAGTGGCGGTGGACTGCCTGTCTCCAGCGCCTCTGCTATCGCTCCCAGTGGCCTCTCCGTCTCGTCTGAGAATGCGTATGAGGGTGCTCTGTCCGTGGCTGGTGAGCTGCCGTTCTTAAGTGCTGTGGCTTTGGAGGGCGTGTTGCCCAGTGCTGGTGCTGGCGCCGTCAGCTACAGCTGCGGTAACGGCATCACTGCTATTGAGAGCATCGCTCCTGGTGCTGCTGCCTATGCCGCTCCGGGTATCCATGGCGCTGGCTATGGGCTCGGCGCTGGCTACGGACCTGGCGCTGCTGCCATCGCTCCTGCTGCTCTCGGACTCGGCTATGGAGCCCGTGGCTGTGGATGTTATTGATATCTATAAGAATACTCAACTGGTTGTCCAAACACGATAAAATAAACTGATCTGCATAAGTTGTCGTTGTTATATTCATTCTTTCAATTACTTTTTTTTTATTTAAAATCATGACTTGCTACGGAAAGGCCGACAAGTTGGCAGAAACATATGAAACATACTTTCAGCACACATTTTAAATTAAAGCTAATATTGGAAAATCTTTAATTACTTACTTTTGCCCTTAACTTTGTCCGCTTGTATATTTATTACCCACTAGTACTTATATATTTTTTCCCGCGACTTCGTCCGCGTGGCCTAATGGTTCCCGTTTCCGGGAAATTTCCGGGATGAAAACTATCCTTTGTCCTTTCTCGGGTCCCAGACTATATCTGTACCAAATTTCATTCAAACCGGTTCAGTGGTTTAGGTGTGAAGAAGAGACAGACAGACAGACAGAGTTACATTCACATTTATAATATTAGTACGGATAAAATCATAAAATCATATTTATTTTGTAAATAGGTTATATATATAACACTTTTACACGTCAATATTTTGTTTTTTTATTTATTTTAAGCGAACGATGGGGCCGGTGTTTCGTAGCTGGACTGCTCTGAGAAGAAACATCCGAAACAAACTCAGAGAGAGATTGAACGCAAGAGTGATGGCGATTATACTACCACATTATTATGAATTTTTCTATAGCAAAATTTTGCTAGTTATTTCTGTTAAGCCGTATTTGAAGACGTCATTTATATTTATTTAATTCAGAACGAGTGTGACTCACACAGCAGACACATTGTCGCGCGTGCTTTCGTAGAATATTATGCAGTTATCAAGTTGCAAAACAATACGTATACCTACTCTATCGGTTTAATATATAAATATTTATATAATATATATTAATATTTTGACTTTTTGACTTACAAAAATCGTATTTTGAATATCGTATAGCAATTTCGTATCCGACTTTATTCTAAATCAACGTCAGTTAGTAATAAAAGAAACGGAGAATGTTAGTGTGTTTGTAAGATTTAATTTACTGCCTAACCCGATAGAATAATTATTGAGAAGTGACTTATAGGTCAGTCAGAATTACAAGTAAAATCCTGTAAAAATATGTAAATAAACATATTTGTGATGGCTCAATTGGTACAGTCAAAATTAAATGAAACTTCAATTTAATCTTTCAACTACCAAGCTACAGCCGGCTGTCGGGCAGCTATTGTCTTTATATTGTGTCTTGAATCTCGTGTGTTCGTAAGTTCAATAAAACGTACTTAATTGGAAAATATTAAATGACAATGAGCAGAAGTGGTCCAAATTTCCACCACTGTTGGGGGCTATGCAAGCTTAAAGACGGCTTAATACCATACAATTTTGACTACTAGCCGAAAAAAAAATATTCACTCAGAAAAAAGTTATGACTGTCTTAAAAATACGACTTTTAATTATTTAACCGTTTATTCTTTTCGCACAAAGCCATATTTAAAGTAGTAAAAACGCATTCCCAGTTCTCACTGACCTGTAATGGGTTCAAATCGTCTGCAAAATGTACAATGATAACGTCAGCGTAGCGTGTATCAGATTGTAGTAGCAAGAGATGAAGCATTTTGTGAAATAGTTGATTTTGGCATTGAACCTGAAAATGCTATGTTGCTACACGCAAGAATACAATCCCGACACACATGTGCAAGACTAGAATACTACGCGTATGTAATGATCCGTAGTCGCGAAATGATTTCGTACTACTACAGTTCTTGTCTTTCTAGAATGCGAACAGTGGGTTGCTGTGGATGGGCGAGACACGACCCCACAGTTCTACTTTCCGCTGCGAATCTGGATAATGTTATTGTGGATGAAAACATTTGAAATGTACTCTTTTTAGGACTGACACCACACTGTGATACGTAAATAAATAAAACTATTGTGAAATATTTTATAGGTTTAAGACCTTTCATTTGATCATGATAGAGTTAGATTTTCTTTCACATGATAGAGTTTGATTTTTACGACGCAACGAAGTACTACTAGGTTTTTATTTTGACGTCATATAGCTTAAATCAACTAGAATAACGTGTAAACTACAACGAAATGTCATACACCCAAATAAAGAGAGTAGTTATAGTGTAATAAATAGATATAGTGAAATAAAGAAGCGTAATAAGGTTTTAAATAGCAAGTTTTCATGGGGTCATAACTTTTTACTGAGTAAATATTTTTGATTGCGGTCTTCTTATAATGATTCAGTACGCAGTGTTCCATCATATGCCATAGTTTTTTTTGGTGGTGGAAATTTGGACCAAGCTCCATACATTTTTGCCCAATCTCCTTTCTACTGACAAAATAATTCAATATACAAGACAAAAAGTAAACACAAATGGCATTTCAAAATATTGTAAATAAAATATTGCAAGCGTCACGTTACACAGATACAGATGACTTATAGAGAAACTCCTTACACGAAAACTTCTAATACTGCGGCCAAATTATGTAAAAGTTTATTACTATTTTTAATTTAACCTCATTGGTACTTCTTTGATTTATTATTAAACAAGGGTTGCTGACTATCTTTCATAAAAAAAAATGTGAAACGCCATTTGCCTTTCTTTTTATTTTCTTATTTTTCTCAACACATGGCTGTCATCACTCATCTGTTTTTTGGATATAACGGCCAGGTTTGAATGTCACTTTGAACATGTAAAAACTTTTTAGTTGGTTCTATTAAATTGGTAAAACCTATTTGATTATCGTACTATTATTATTTAATGTAAAGTTTGTGAATTATGAGGATCGACGGATGAAGGTTTGTGACGCTGCCGCTGTCACGCAAAACCATTGGACGGCTAGGACGCCGCATGTATGTGTGTATATTTTTGAGCCAACTAGGCTACCCAGTACAGCGAGCTATGTCACTTTGTCTCGGAATCTTAATCGACGAAATTAAAGTTATCTTTTCAGCCAAAGAGTCTGAGTGTCCATAATCATTTTTAAGAAATTCCGTGTCGCAAAGATTAGCTGTCACCTTTTTATCCAACGTAGTGATGCCGTCAGTTTTAAGGATTCCTTTCCTATTGAAGCCGGACCAAATATAGTTAGAAAAGGCTATGAATTAATTTAGCATACTGATCTATATAGCTTCTAAAATAGGATTAAATAAAAGATTACATTTATGGGCTCAATGCTTGATAGTTTATTTCGGCTATTTATTTTGTAAGTTGCATCTCTAGTAAAGAGGAGAGCCGCGACCGCACGCGCACTGTCCGCAGATAGACACGGCACCAGCAGCCGGCACAGCGCCGCAGAAGTTCACAGCGCCCGAGATGGGGACTGCACCAGCAACAGCGGTGTTACCGGCGACTGGCAGCTGACCGATGACCGCCACGTTGCCTTCGCCGGCGCCGCCGTAAGCAGCTGCAGGAGCTATAGCACCTCCGTATGCAGCAGCAGGAGCAAGTGCGCAACCATAAGCAGATCCGAAGGCGCCGCCGTAAGCACCAAGACCGAGGGTTCCGCCACAAGGAGCAGCAAGAGAGAGGGCAGGAGCTACGACTGCGCCTTGGCTTCCGCACGATCCGCACCCGAACACAGTCTGGAGAAATAATATCACGACGATTGTAAAATGTGTGAATATAAAACAATATTGTCAAATTAATGTTTAAGTAATAGTTTCTTTATATTAAATAAAAACAGCCTGAATTAAACATAGTCAAGTACGCCTTAAAGTAATTAAAAGACAATCACGCAACAAGAAAAGAAAATGTAACGATCACTCACCTGGAGCAAGCAAGCTTGGACGCAGAGCAACAGAACAGCAAAGGTAGACATGTTTGATGTTTGTTTGTGTTCAACGAGAAGCTGAAGACTGAATGATGTTCCTTCTTCTGGACCACGTTTATATAATGCTAAAGCTTCTTATCATAACAACTTGATATTTTTAATGTTCTATTGAAACAAAGCCCTTCATGTATTAAATATTTCAAGGTCACCTATTTTACGAAATACTTTGTGTGCATTTTTCTATTACTACATCTTGCATGCATCATGTGCTGATAAATGTATTAAAAATTCATTTCAAAATTCACAAACTGCTGCAATACAACTAGATAAGGACTACGTTTTAGTATAAATAGTCGATCGATTCTTGGAAACCTCATTCTCAAGTTCACTTCAACACAAACTACAATGTCAGCCAAGGTGATCCTCGTCCTCTGCGCTCAGGCGCTCTTCGTCCAGGTGAGAACTGTTTTTTATAATTTCTCTACATTAGCCTACTGTTTTTGTATTAATTTCTTTTTTTACCTTTTACTGAAATAATTAATAAAACAAGATTTGCTTAGTTTGGGATCAGGTGACCGTGTGTGAGTTGTCCAGGGATATTTATTTATTTATTTTATTAATATTTTTGTTAAGAACCTCCACAATAATTGAAGCTTGAATAGGCGAGATGACAAAAAAAAAGTAATTAGTCCGTCAGTTAGATAATCAAAAAATTTGGGACACGTATTTTTTCTTTTTTCTCGTAAACAGAAAATAACGACAATACAGTGCGTTGAAGTTTCGTGAAACGTCACGCCTTTGTATAATTTTTACTCAGAAGTGACGTCACAAGCCCCCTCTCCGGAACTTTGATGCTCTTTACCTTTGTATTTTGTTATTAATTTGATCAAGCAAAAAATATGTGTCCAGTATTTTTGGACAGTCTAACAGACGGACTAAACAGAATGTCATTCTTTTGATGCAGTCATCATCCCTATTCTGCTATTAGAATTTATGAACTTCATTCAGAATTAAAACACAGAAGGGAGTTGAATTGAATTATGGAATAAATACAATGTCCAAGTTTACTCAATAAAATTTTCAACATCGTATAACACGTTTAACACACTTTACGTGATCGATTAAATATTCGTGTGTCATTGACATTATCTGCTGATAAAGAGATATTATCACTAACACAGTACCTCCTTGTTCACAGACTGCACTCAGTTCATGTATTGGCCGCGGAGCCATCGCCGCTCCTGCTCTTATTGCCCCAGGATGTGCTGGTAACGGCTGGGCTGGACGTGGTTTGATTGGTACCGGCTGTGCTGGTAACTGGGCTAACAATGGCTTGATTGGTGATGGTATAATTGGCAATGGCTTGGCTGCTCTGGAAATCATCCCCACCAGTGGCGGTGGACTGCCTGTCTCCAGCGCCTCTGCTATCGCTCCCAGTGGCCTCTCCGTCTCGTCTGAGAATGTGTATGAGGGTGTTCTGTCCGTGGCTGGTGAGCTGCCGTTCTTGAGTGCTGTGGCTTTGGAGGGCGTGTTGCCCAGTGCTGGTGCTGGCGCCGTCAGCTACAGCTGCGGTAACGGTATCACTGCTATTGAGAGCATCGCTCCTGGTGCTGCTGCTTATGCCGCTCCGGGTATCTATGGCGCTGGCTATGGGCTCGGCGCTGGCTACGGACCTGGCGCAACTGCCATCGCTCCTGCTGCTCTCGGACTCGGCTATGGAGCCCGCGGCTGTGGATGTTACTGAGAACTTACAGAATAGTTACTGTATTGTGTGTGCCCTATAGCATTGAACTCGAATAAACTCATTTGCAAAAAATATTTTCTTCTTTGTATTTAACCGATACCGCCAATAATATTTTTGTAAAGTTATTATAGTAAAAAAAAACGCTTGCGACCAAGAAATAACGTGGCATTTAATGATGACATTTGTAGCCAGACATTTCCAGTATGAACTAAAATAGAAATGGCTTAATACGCTCTTTGATTTAAAAGGCGATATTTCATCGTTTTCTTCTAGTTTAATTTCTTGTTTGAAAGATTTCATTTTTCCAAACCCTGTCCATTGATGTCTCTAAAGTGCAGAAAGATTTTTTAGTTCAGTTTTATTTCTTTTTAAAAATACTGTTTGCCTAAAGTAAAATAATCTATTTAACGTAGTTTTTGTCCAGGGCTTAAGGCGGAACCACATTACCGTGTCGTGGCGCGCCATGATGCTTACTGGCGTGGCGGTGAGTGTGCACACTTACGTGTCGTGTCGTGGCGCATTCTGGCGTTTTTTCTGAACAGTACTTAACGAACCTTTGCAGCGTT
This sequence comes from Athetis lepigone, assembly GCA_033675125.1. Taxonomy (NCBI): domain Eukaryota; kingdom Metazoa; phylum Arthropoda; class Insecta; order Lepidoptera; family Noctuidae; genus Athetis; species Athetis lepigone. The sequence goes on from CM066241.1 coordinate 262,215, forward strand.
CAAACGGACATAATGTTTTCTTTTGATGAACATCTACAATTTCTCTTAGCATTGTAATTTCTTCAGACCAAAAAAAATAAAAGAAAATACTAGGTTCACCCTATTTTATTTCATTTTATTCAGAAAGGAACTCCAACAAAGGATACACATTACATGCATTATTATACAAAGTTCTTTGAAGATTTGTGCTCCTTCAGTTTTAGGAGAACACATCATGCATACATCATCATTTTAAACATAGTTTAGAATTGTATAAGTTAAAGTACACAATAAAATTGAAATCAAAGTAAAATTAAACAGAATTAAATTGAATTAAACATGAACATAAAATTAAATTAAACATTTGGAATTAAAACACGGGTTAAATAGTAAACAATTGAGAAGTAAAATTAAAAAAAAAAATTAAACATTAAAATATTCTAAAACACAAATAATACAATGAAAGAGAAAAAAAAACAGAGATAAACAGAGGATTGTTATTTTTATATAATTATTCATTTATCCCTTTTTAAATAAATAATAAAGTAATATACTATTTTATTGACTTTCAAAATTTCAGTAATTCCTTTCCAAACACTATTTACAAGGTCAATAAGATCGTCAGTAATTTTGCTGCAAATATTAATAAATCCAAAAGTTCCCGCCAGATGTTCGGTTCGCGCCACGAGCCACGCGCCGGTACAGAAACACATTTTGCCCGCGTGTCGTGTCGCGTCATAAACCCCCACCACCGCTCTGGCGCAATCGGTGGCGAGCAGTCGGCGACACGGCCAAACGTGTCGCGCCACGACACGCCATACAAGTGTGTCTCTAACCATACTAAATGTATGAAACCGATATGCTTCTGGCGCGCCACGACACGCCACGACACGGTAATGTGGTTCCGCCTTTAAACTTTCCTCCCTGAATACCGTAACCGTGGCTGTATTAGTCGTGTGTTGTCATTAGTTTTTAGACGTCATTCATTTCATTCATATTACTATATGAGTGGTATTGCGGTTATTGCCCAGTATTTATCACAGAGGCACGTGCTTTAAAAGAAGTGTACCTATACATACAGCGATCATATTGGGTACGTATTTGAATATCGAAGATTAAAATACCTATGCTTAAAATACCAATGTTCAAAACATCGAAAATTTAAATATCGATTATATCAAAATGTCGAAAATTGATTTACCTAAGCTTAAAACGTCGAAGATTGAAATGCCGAGTGATTAAAATTTCGAATGATTCAAAATATCGAATGACATTATGCCTAAGTTCAAAATAACAACATTTCATACATCTAAATTCATAATATCTACGTTAAAAATGCCTACTAGTTGAAATACCGAAAAAAAATTATACCATCTAGCAAACAAGCATGCAGCAATCATGCAACATGCAAGCAAGCATGGTTTCTGTCACGGCTCCGGCGCTGCAGGGCTCCGGCAGTCCCACGCGAGCTTAACGTCGCAGATGGTCTAAACGCTCACCACCGCAGCTTCGGCTTGTTGGCCGGCTTCGCCGGCCAACCTCAGCTGCGGCGGCGGGTGTTAAAACCACCTGCTCCTCAGCTCGCGGGCTGCCTCGCCCCTCCGCGCCTACGCGATTCTAAATTACACTCTAGGGGTAGAGCAGACAAGACTACGTGGAATCGGTTTTGCAGCGATACGTTTCTGTCACTAACTTTAGTAGCACAACATATTGACTTTCAAGAAAATATTTTAATTAGACCTAAATAATACCTTCACGATTGACCTATGCTTGTACACTAGACACTGATTTTCATGGATAAAATAGGTCGAAATTGTTCCAAAACCGAATTGGGGCACCCCGAATTTACGCAGTCTTTTGGCTGTTACCCCTAGAGTGTATATAAAAATCCGGAGGCGCGAAGGAGACGTTGCAGAAGCAACCTTTTTCCACTCATACGTATATAATTTTTTTTTCGATGTTTTAACTTGTAGGTACGTATTTTTAGGGTGAATTAATGAATGTATCAAATGTTGAAAATTAACCCATTTTTACACGTAGGTATATTAATTTTCGATGTTCAAATATTATATGTACCCATCGATATTTAGGACGTTCGATAGTTTGTACTTCGATATTTAGGACATCCGAGAATCTGTATTTTGATATTTGGATCTTTCGATGTAACTTTTGTAGATATTTAGATTTTAGATATATTGGACGTAAGATATTTAACCATTCGATACTATAAACTTTCGTTATTTTAATTTTCGGTTTTATGGTCGTTCGATATTTCCATTTTCGATGTTATGAACATCGATATTTTAACAGTAGGTATTTTAATCTTCGATATTCAAATACGTACCCATCATATTTCATAACAACTAATGAATAAACAACTTGTAGGTCAGTGATGGACTTTATAAAAACGCACGGTCCGGTTTATTTCTACAGACAAATCAACACAAAATGGCATTTCTAAATCTTGTTAAAAAAATATTTCAAGCATCACGTATTAAGGATACAGACGACTTAAAGACTCCTTTCACAAGAACCTCTAATACTGCGGCCATAATAGTAAGAGTTTTAATACTATTTTGAATAAAACCTCATTGGGTCTTCTTTAATCTTAAAATTAACGAGGGTTGCTGGCCCTCATTCATCAAAAAAAATTGAAACGCCATTTGTCTTTATTTTTATTTTTTATTTTTCTCAACAAATAATGGCTGTCATCTGTCATTTGGATGTAACGACCAGTTTTGAATGTCAGTTTGAAGATGTAAAAACTTTTTTGTGATTTCTATGAAATTGGTAAAGCCTATCTGCTGTTATTTAATTTTTAAATTTTAAAGTTTGTGAGGATCGATAGATGAAAGTTTGGTACGCTTTCACACAAAACCATTGAATGTATTTTTTAGATTTATGGTAATAATAGTTTATACATCACAAAAACGAACAGGCTAGTATCAGCATAGTTTTGGTAAGTCACAGTAAACTTACTCATTGTTTCAAAATATGGAATTGCGGATGATCTATACATAAAATATTGTTCATCATACTCCTGTGACTGGTATAAACATAATATACGTCATTAAGATTAAATTGTCTATTGGCCTACATAAAACATTAAACAATAACGACAGTAATTTACTATCTATGAACTTATACATTTATGGTGGTAGATAGCAAATAAAAGGCGAAAAATTGAGTGTACTCCATTCCGTAGACAGACTGGTCTTAAGAGTTTCTTTACTATGGCGTATCTTTACCCTTTCAACGACCAAGCGACAGCTGGCTGTCAGGCTGCTATTACCTTTCTATTGTGCCTCGAATCACGTGTGTTCGACGGATTAATTTACGTCATAACTTAAATAATTTATGGTACATGAAACCTAGGATGTCATGCCAAGCTCTCAAGAATAACTCGCCATCAAAATGCTCAAAAATAACTAGCCATGTGAAAAAACACGCGGCTCTTAATATTATCGAGAATTTATAAGTTTTTCATTTTAATAACACAAATGGAAAAACTTTCTATAGCCATTGAAACGTCAGGGTCATAAAACCCAAAATGAGTTACTGCTTATTTTTCACATTTTAAGTTACAGCTTAAGAGTACTTTCGCTCAATCTAAGATACATTTAAAAAATATCACATCGATAGTATTTATGTGCATTAAAATTTACAATTTCTGCTTTAAAGACAAAACCTCATTATTTTTCTGTTCATGATCGTTTATTTCCATTTTGTTTAACAAGAAATCTTCACTAGTAGAGAGGAGAGCCGCAGCCGCACGCGCACTGTCCGCAGATAGACACGGCACCAGCAGCCGGCACAGCGCCGCAGAAGGTCACAGCGCCCGAGATGGGGACTGCACCAGCAACAGCGGTGTTACCGGCGACTGGCAGCTCACCGATGACCGCCACGTTGCCTTCACCGGCGCCGCCGTAAGCAGCTGCAGGAGCGATAGCACCTCCGTATGCAGCAGCAGGAGCAAGTGCGCCACCATAAGCAGATCCGAAGGCGCCGCCGTAAGCACCAAGACCGAGGGCACCGCCACAAGGAGCAGCAAGAGAGAGGGCAGGAGCTACGACTGCGCCTCGGCTTCCACACGATCCGCACCCGAACACATTCTGTAGAATTTATACCAAGACGATAAAAAAAAATATTGTCTAAATACAGTAAAGTTCAAATAATGCTATCTATATATTCAAAACGACTAGATTTTAAAATAGTCAAGTACGCCTAGGATCGAGAAAAGAACCAGGTGGATTCATTGAAGTATTTAAAAGACGCCTTCATCTCCCTAGCCTTTTCCCAACTACGTTGGGGTCGGCTTCCAGCCTAACCGGATTTAACTGGATACCAGGATGAAGCGACTGCCTATCAGACCTCCACAACCTAGTAACTGGGCGACACGATACCCCATGGTTAGACTGGTCAGAGGGCCTAAACAAGTGGCATTGTGGAATAGATAGCGAAAACGAATAGATTGTCAAATGTATGAAATTGAAATAAGCTTTCGCTAAACAATTTGAGATCTCCATACATTTGACAATCTATTCGTTTTCGCTATCTATTCTACAATGCCACCTGTCTAGTGGGGCAGACTTTCTGGCTTCTGACGACCCGTAACGACTGTCAAAGTTCTACGAATGACAACCGGGACCAACGGCTTTTACGAGCTTTCCGAGGCAAGGGATAAAAAAAAATGTTTATTGCTTATACATAAATAACTTATTCTAGTTACAATAGGGAGAATCCTTTCCTTTTCCAAATAGTTTGCTTGTATAGGATGCTCCGCCCGTCCCCAAGTTATTATAACTGTTAATCAGTTGACTATCTATTTATTGATTTCAAAGCAACTAAAAATCAAATTTTATGGCAAATTGAAAATGAACCGAATGTCCAATACATTCGGTGCTGAAATTAAAAGAGGTTTTACAGAAATTGTGTCCATCATTTATTGGATATTGGTGTAAAATACCCAATTATGCTATAAAAAATAATACTGTAACAGTTTTTCTTTTTTCCAATGTACAAAAATAATATTACGATAAAAAAATGTCTAGATTTAGTAGGTACAAAATACAATATAAACTTAATCTAACAACGAAAAAAGAGATGGAAAAAGTAGTATGTGAGGCAGAAACGCGCTGGGATGTGTGTTATATGTGAGATGGTATGGAGATGAGTAAGTGTGTGAGTAGTGGGATGTCAGTGATGTCCAAGATAATCTTTAGAAAGTACATTGATTAAAAACGAATGAATTAGAAACTGGACAACATTATTTACTTCAAATTATTATAAAACAAGCAACACTAATAATAACAATAAAAATAGGATAGAACTTGTGAAGATCACTCACCTGGAACAAGCAAGCTTGGACGCAGAGCAACAGAACAGCGAAGGTAGACATGTTTGATGTTTGTTTGTGTTCAACGAAAAGCTGAAGACTGAATGATGTTCCTACTTCTGCAACACGTTTATATAGTGCTAAAGCTTCTTATCATACCAACGTGATATTTTCCTATGTTGTATTGAAACAATGCCCTAATACTAGATATTTCAAGGTCATCTACTTTACGAAATACTTTGTGTGCATTTTTCTATTACTACATATTGTATGCATGTGCTGATAAATATTTTTCTATGTTCTATTGTTCTAATTATTTCAAGGTTGCATCGTGCATCACTTAGGAAATACATTTATTTTTCTATTTCCTCATATTGCAACTATCGATAAAGCTACGAAAAGTTCATTTCAAAATCCACAAACTGCTGCAACACAACTAGATAAGGACTACGTTTCAGTATAAATAGTCGATCGATTCTTGGAAAACTCATTCTCAAGTTCACTTCAACACGAACTACAATGTCAGCCAAGGTGATCCTCGTCCTCTGCGCTCAGGCGCTCTTCGTCCAGGTGAGATATTTTCTATTATTATCGAGCCCTATTTAATTTTTCTTTTATGTGCTAGTTAAAATGAAACATTTTGATTTTAACATTTTGTTTCGAAAAGATTAAGATTTACTAAAAGCTGCTGTGGTGCTTTATTTGTTTATATTTTTCAATAATTATAGAAAATTGAAGTTAGTTTTTCACAATTAAGCTTAGATTATGAATTGCACATATTACATAAAAAATGGCATGTGTGTCATATACATCATTTGCTGATAAAGATAATTATATTATCACTAACACAGTACTTTCTTGTTCACAGACTGCACTTAGCTCATGTATTGGTCGCGGAGCCATCGCCGCTCCTGCTCTTATTGCCCCAGGATGTGCTGGTAACGGCTGGGCTGGACGTGGTTTGATTGGTACCGGCTGTGCTGGTAACTGGGCTAACAATGGCTTGATTGGTGATGGTATAATTGGCAATGGCTTGGCTGCTCTGGAAATCATCCCCACCAGTGGCGGTGGACTGCCTGTCTCGAGTGCCTCTGCTATCGCTCCCAGTGGCCTCTCCGTCTCGTCTGAGAATGTGTATGAGGGTGCTCTGTCCGTGGCTGGTGAGCTGCCGTTCTTGAGTGCTGTGGCTTTGGAGGGCGTGTTGCCCAGTGCAGGTGCTGGCGCCGTCAGCTACAGCTGCGGTAACGGTATCACTGCTATTGAGAGCATCGCTCCTGGTGCTGCTGCCTATGCCGCTCCGGGTATCTACGGCGCTGGTTATGGGATCGGCGCTGGCTACGGACCTGGCGCTGCTGCCATCGCTCCTGCTGCTCTCGGACTCGGCTATGGAGCCCGTGGCTGCGGATGTTACTAAGACATCAAAAAATGATTCTCAACTTGTCACCCGATTACAATGTAATAAAATGATTAGCAAAGAATATAACCGATATTTTTTTTATTTGTCTTATACACATGACCATCATTATCATCATCATTTAAGCTTATTGTCTTCCACTACTTATATTGTAGGATTCTCTTAACGAGCGTCGGTTAACCCGGTTCTGAGCAGCCTGTCACTTCTTTAATCGTAAACCCATCGTGCGTAAGGGTGCACAACACAGCGTTTGCTTTAACGGGATCTCTAGTTTTCTCATAACAGCTCCTCCGACCGAATGTCCGTCTGCAAAATTAACAGCTTATACCTTCAGCTTCTATTTATCTCTTTATTCAATCTTCACAAGCGTGATTTGAGACACAATAGAAAAACAATAGTGCAGCGCGACAGCCGGCTGACGCACAGCTATTGTCTTTCAGCAATAATTCTCGCTATTATATTTTAAATCATTTAATGTCTTCGTTAGTTGAAAAACTTTTTTGACTAATTTTTCATGTATAAGCCATCTGTCTCATATCTTCACAGTACTGATTATCCTATATCTTGGAGCATCCTTTGCTTATGTTTACCCAAGTAGCAGTTGTTTAATTTTACTGTTTTAGAAACGAACTTCTATGAATTCTTTATCCCACAACAATCATTTTTCTGATAAATATTACCAAAGGTAAGACCATTCTATCTAACTAGCTTTTCTAATTCTACATGTCCTAACTCTATAAGCCGTAACTTCACAAACTCTAAACCTTAGGGAAAATAAATAAGTGGCTCAGCCGTCTCGCTACAAATGTTTTTACTGTTCTGTGCTTGTCTGATATTTAACAGTTAAGTAATGAATTGGCAAAGTCACATGTTTTGACAGTAAAGTTTTGGCCACGCCCTAAGGTAATAAGATCTTTTACATCTCTCATATTCGGTAAATAGGTCCTTATTACCCCCAAATGGGGCTTGTAGGTAACCAATTAGCGCTCTAGGGTAGTAATGTGGCTAGAAAAGCCCTAGGGCGGTAGTAATTTAAAAAAAATCTCTTCACTCTTTCATAAAGTTCGCGTACTTACATCTAACCATCATACTGGCCATAGGCATCATGCATTCAGCCCAATTACAAAAGAGGTCGCTTCGTTATTCAGCCTTGTCTTCGTATGAGTATAATAGTCATCAATTTTAAATATCGAACGGCGAAGCTCAATTTCGATCTTGAAAAAAAATTAAAAAAAAAAACAAAGATGAAAAAAGACGGTAATAGAAAACTTTTACTTTAAAATGTTTTATTCTTGTAATGCCGGTTTTTTTCTACTTACCTCACAATCGAGATGTAAAGCAGAGTAGTTAGCTCGGGAGTAAGCATCAATTGCACCCTTAAAATATAAGCGCCCTCGCTGCGCTCGTGCGCCTAAATATCTCGGACTGCAATTGATGCCTTACAGCCCTTGGCTACTAATCTACTATTTCTCATTTTTAACCGACTTCAAAAAAAAGGAGGTTCTCAGATCGACCTGTATGTATGTATGTTTGTCCGCGATTATCTCGCGTTTGGCTTAACCGATTTTGATGCGGTTTTCAGCAAAGTGTTTGTTACATTCTGGGGAAGGTTTAAGAATATAACACTAATGGATATTCTGTGACGTTGCGCGCATGGAGCCGTTTTCATTTTATAAGATTATAAGTAATTTTATTTTGAAAGTTACTCTATAAAACGTAGTCAGACATCGGGACTCTAACTAAAAAGTAAAAAGCTTTAAAAAAAAAAATATATCCGACTTCAAAAACTAAAAGCTCAAAAATAACTATTTCGGAAGTCGGTGGCAACACAAATCGACCGGCAGTAGAGAATTAAGGCACCGACTTCCGAAATAGTTTTTTTTGAGCTTTTAGTTTTTGAAGTCGGTTATCTATTTTTTGAAAAAAGTTTTTTCGTTTTCATAAGAGGCAAGGATCTAACAGAGTAAACTGTTGGGTTAAAACATTTTTGTTAATGTTAACACAATATGTCAAGACATTACCACATGACAATTTGACATGTGTCAATTTTATTGTAATCCTACTATGTATGTACCTACTTAGTATTCTACACAATGTTTATTGTGTGAATAAATAAATACAAAATACCGCGTGGCTACGGAACCTTTCGCTGTGCAAGGTTCCACCCGCACTTGTTTATCCACACTTCCATACTATTTCCATAATATATACCATAATATTATAAATGCGAAATAACTATGTCTGCCTATCTGTCTGTATGTCTGTCTCTTCTTCACGCCTTAACCAGTAAACCGGTTTGAGTGGTACAGATATAGTCTGGGACCCCAGAAAGGACATAGAATAGTTTTCATCCCTAGAATCCCCCGGGAACGGGAACTATTATTCCAGGCGGACGAAGTCGCGGGCAAAAGCAAGTTTGGAATAAAAATCGAATACTGAATAGCCTCCTTTAACTTGTCCCACGTCTTACCTAACACGGTGTATAGTTCATAATACGTTTTTTTCTAAGTTTATCTAAGGCATCAGTGACGGAAAACTACGTAAGTGAGTTTTAGTCAGTAAAAGTCTGACACAGTCTGACAGTCCCACCCCGCCCAAGACGGGAGAAGTCTATAGGATAATTTCCCACTTATCAAAGAAAAATATTTGCCCAGATTAGTAGTATTGTTAGGCTACAATAATTTTAACAGTTGAGGGCACATTCCAAACATTTTTTTTTGTTATAACTAATTAAGTCTATTTTTTGTTGTGTATTTAGGCGATGATAGGGATATACGAAAATAGTTCGACAAAAATAATTTGCAAATCAGTTTATTGATTCGGTTGGGTATGATACGCCATGATATATAAATATATCTTTACTAGCAGGCACATCCACAGCCGCGGGCTCCATAACCGAGTCCGAGAGCAGCAGGAGCGATGGCAGCAGCGCCAGGTCCGTAGCCAGCGCCGAGCCCATAGCCTGCGCCATAGATACCCGGAGCGGCATAGGCAGCAGCACCAGGAGCGATGCTCTCAATAGCAGTGATACCGTTACCGCAGCTGTAGCTGACGGCGCCAGCACCAGCACTGGGCAACACGCCCTCCAAAGCCACAGCACTCAAGAACGGCAGCTCACCAGCCACGGACAGAACACCCTCATACACATTCTCAGACGAGACGGAGAGGCCACTGGGAGCGATAGCAGAGGCGCTGGAGACAGGCAGTCCACCGCCACTGGTGGGGATGATTTCCAGAGCAGCCAAGCCATTGCCAATTATACCATCACCAATCAAGCCATTGTTAGCCCAGTTACCAGCACAGCCGGTACCAATCAAACCACGTCCAGCCCAGCCGTTACCAGCACATCCTGGGGCAATAAGAGCAGGAGCGGCGATGGCTCCGCGACCAATACATGAACTGAGTGCAGTCTGTGAACGAGAAAGTACTGTGTTAGTGATAATATCTCTTTGTCAGAAGCTGTAGATGTCGATGACACATGGCTATTGAGCGGTCACGTAAAGTGTGTTAAACGTGTACAATAATTCTAAATGTAAGGTATTAAACTATAATAGCAAAACTTCGGGCTCCAATCATTGTTGTTGAGTTTTTTTACACTAAAACTGTTAATTACCTACCTCAGTAAGAATCCAAAAAAATAAAATACAAAAACAGAAGGCATACAGAAAGCATTATTAAAAAAAGTTCTCACCTGAACGAAGAGCGCCTGAGCGCAGAGGACGAGGATCACCTTGGCTGACATTGTAGTTTGTGTTGAAGTGAACTTGAGAATGAGTTTTCCAAGAATCGATCGACTATTTATACTGAAACGTAGTCCTTATCTAGTTGTGTTGCAGCAGTTTGTGCATTTGGAAATGAACTTTCAATACACTTATCAGCACATGCATGCAAATGTAGTAATAGAAAAATGCACACAAAGTATTTCGTAAAATAGAAGACCTTGAAATATTTAGTATGAAGGGCTTTGTTTTAATAGAACATAGAAAATTATCACGTTGTTACGATAAGAAGCTTTAGCACTATATAAACGTGGTCCAGAAGTAGGAACATCATTCAGTCTTCAGCTTCTCGTTGAACACAAACAAACATCAAACATGTCTACCTTCGCTGTTCTGTTGCTCTGCGTCCAAGCTTGCTTGCTCCAGGTGAGTGATCTTCACATTTTCTTTTCTTGTTGCGTGTTTGTCTTTTGTTTACTTCAAGGCGCACTTAACTATGTTTAATTCAGGTTATTTTTTATATAAAGAAACTATTATTTAAACATTGAAGTAATTTGACAATATTTTTTTATATTCACACATTTTTACAATCGTCGTGATATTATTTCTCCAGACTGTGTTCGGGTGCGGATCGTGTGGAAGCCGAGGCGCAGTCGTAGCTCCTGCCCTCTCTCTTGCTGCTCCTTGTGGCGGTGCCCTCGGTCTTGGTGCTTACGGCGACGCCTTCGGATCTGCTTATGGTGGCGCACTTGCTCCTGCTGTTGCATACGGAGGTGCTATCGCTCCTGCAGCTGCTTACGGCGGCGCCGGTGAAGGCAACGTGGCGGTCATCGGTGAGCTGCCAGTCGCCGGTAACACCGCTGTTGCTGGTGCAGTCCCCATCTTGGGCGCTGTGACCTTCTGCGGCGCTGTGCCGGCTGCTGGTGCCGTGTCTATCTGCGGACAGTGCGCGTGCGGCTGCGGCTCTCCTCTCTACTAGTGAAGCTTTCTTGTCAAACAATTCAAATAAACGTTCATGAATAGCAAAATGATGTGGTTTTGCCTTTAAAGCAGAATGGTAATCCTAATACACATAAATAAGATCGATGTGATATTTCAAAACGTATCTTTCAGTGAGCGAAACTACTCTTAAATTGTAACTTAAAAATTGAAAAATAAGCAGTAAGTAACATTTTGGGTTTTAACTATTAAAAGTTTTTACATTTTGTGTTATTAAAATGTAAAACCTATAAATTGGCGAGATCTGTCAGAACCTGCGTGTTTTTGTCATTAAAACTCCTTCTTGAGCACCCTGTATGTTGTGTTTTTTTTGGTGAATGGAAAAAAAAATTGGGAGGGCTTGTCAGATTTAATGACTAAAATCCACTCATGTTCCTTCGGTTGTCCTTTATGTTCCCGGGCCCCGGTAGCTATAAGGACAACTCCGCAACCCCGGCACCCTGTACATTGTTATGTGTAATGGAGCCTGACATGACATCTTAGAGGATTTCATATACAGAAAATATTATGTTACGTAGTCTATTCGTTCTGATGTTTAAGCTATTTAACAGTAAATTTCAACAAAATTCATTGAATGGTTTTGCTTGAAAGCGAACCAAACCTTCATCCATCGATACTCACATACATTTAATTATATCTGTAGGATTATCACATAAGTTTTACCTATATAATTTAATTCACGAAAGAGTTTTCACATCTTCAAACTTACGTTCAAAACTGGCCGTTGTATCCTAAAAACTGGTGACAGCCATTATTTGTAAAAAAAAAAGAAATTAAAAAGAAAAGCAAATGGTGTTTTTAATTTTTTTGATGAAAGAAGGCCAGCAACACTTGTTAAATAATAAATCAAAGAAGATCCAATGAGGTTAAATTGAAAATAGTAGTAGAACTCTAAGGCCCGTATTAATAGACGTCACTCAACTCCGAGACGATCTCAAGTCTCTTGCTGTCCTTGTCATTCTTAAGGGAAAAAATAAGGACAGCAATAAACTTGAGAGCGTCTCAGAATTGAGTGACGTCTATTAATACGGGCCTAACAAAATATGGCCGTAGTATTAGAGGTTCTAGTGTAAGGAGTTTATAAGTGTTCTATATCTGTATTACGCAATGCTTGCAGAATTTTACCAACAAAATTTTAAATGTCATTGTGTTAGGGACAACGCACACCGGAATGGCAGCGGCCGGCAGCGGCCGTCAGCGGCCGCCCGCGGCGCCGCGAGGCCGCCAGCGGCCGCCAGGCGTCGCTAGAAACGAAAGCCGCTCGCGGCGCCGCGGGCGGCCGCTGGCAGCCGATGGCGGCCGCGGGCGGCCTCGTGACCTTTTTAAGTATTTTAAGCGATACTGGTCTTTGAAGTATGTAGTTAAAGTTTAAAATTATTTCACACTGAAAGTGCTCGCCGCGTCGCTGCCGGCCGCTGCCATTTCGGTGTGACTCGGGCCTTATTATTTTGTTTTAATTTATCTGTGGACTTAGTCGAAATAAGTTTTCAAGTACGTACGATATTATTAATATTAAAAAAAGTTGCATTTTTTTTTGCTGTGCACATTGAGCCATCACAAACATCTTTGTTTACAATCATTTTTAAAGCATTTGATAATGTTGGTAATACCGGCTGACCTATAAATAAGTTACTACTAATAATGTATTGTTATGAAACTTGATCGCCGCGTATAATTCCAAGAAAGCACGCGCGACAATATGCCAACTTTGTGAGCCTCTAATGTTATGAATGGAATAAAATGACGTCTGAAAACACAGCAGAATAAGAATTACTGACTTGCATCAGGTCTTCAATGTCTATGTGTGTATTAGTTTAATCCTTCTAACGCACGTGATTCGAGACAGCAGAAAGACAATAGCAGCGCGACAGCCGCTGTCGCTTGGATGTCGAAAGTTTAAATTATTCACATACAACGAAATGATACAAGTGGCAGGCCTCGCAAGAGGACTAATGTTCTCATCAAGATCCCGTTGAATGTGGGAGGCGCAGTACCGATACATGTGAAGATCTTTGGAGAAGCCCTTTGGCCAGCACTGGACGTCTTTCGGCTAATGATGATGACCTTAGTTTTTTTTGTGATAGTCTAGTTTTCTATGAGAAAAGAAAACGGCAGTATTCGTGAGTAGATGAGCTACGGATGTATGAATAAAATTACGTGCAACTGAACTCATGGACGAAAGTAAAACATATTTTCAATACGTTTTGCAGCCTAAGTCTCCAAGCTATAGTGCTTGCGTTAACTTGAAAAAGCTTAGATGTGTTATTTATTAGAAGAAGCCTTTCCCTTTTTTAAAAAGTCACGGTTTGAATGTTTATTTTTGGATGAGGGAACAATAATACAATGTCTTGGCAAAAACAAATAACTAAAACCTCTAAAAGTATTTTTAAATTCAAACAACTAATAATGTTTTGCTAATCAGTTTATTAAATCATTTTCAGGCCAATAGCTAAAAAATATTATTAATTTTGTTTTCAGTAACACCCACATCCACAGCCGCGGGCTCCATAGCCGAGTCCGAGAGCAGCAGGAGCGATGGCAGCAGCGCCAGGTCCGTAGCCAGCGCCGAGCCCATAGCCTGCGCCATAGATACCCGGAGCGGCATAGGCGGCAGCACCAGGAGCAATGCTCTCAATAGCAGTGATACCGTTACCGCAGCTGTAGCTGACGGCGCCAGCACCACCACTAGGCAACACGCCCTCCAAAGCCACAGCACTCAAGAACGGCAGCTCACCAACCACGGACAGAGCACCCTCATACACATTCTCAGACGAGACGGAGAGGCCACTGGGAGCGATAGCAGAGGCGCTGGAGACAGGCAGTCCACCGCCACTGGTGGGGATGATTTCCAGAGCAGCCAAGCCATTGCCAATTATACCGTCACCAATCAAGCCATTGTTTGCCCAGTTACCAGCACAGCCGGTACCAATCAAACCACGTCCAGCCCAGCCGTTACCAGCACATCCTGGGGCAAAAAGAGCAGGAGCGGCGATGGCTCCGCGACCAATACATGAACTGAGTGCAGTCTGTGAACAAGAAAGTACTGTGTTAGTGATAATATCTCTTTATCAGAAGACGTCGATGTCGATGACACAATACATGATTATTGAATTCGATCACGTAAAGTGTGTTAAACGTGTTAAGTATACAATTTTGAAAATTTTATTGAGTAAACTTATACATTATTGTATTTATTCCATAATTCAATTTATTGCAATTCCCTTCTGTATTTTAAATCTGAATGAAGCTTATAAATTCTAATAGCAAGATTTCAAGCTTCAATTGTTGTTGAGCTTTGTAACAAAATTATTTATTATTTCAGTGAAGGGTAAAAAAATAAAATAATACAAAAACAGAGAGAAATTGTAAGGAATAGTTCTCACCTGGACGAAGAGCGCCTGAGCGCAGAGGACGAGGATCACCTTGGCTGACATTGTAGTTTGTGTTGAAGTGAACTTGAGAATGAGTTTTCCAAGAATCGATCGACTATTTATACTGAAACGTAGTCCTTATCTAGTTGTGTTGCAGTAATTTGTGGATTTCCAAATGAACTTTTGTTATAATTATCAACGTCATGCATGCAATCTGTAGTAATAGAAAAATGCACACGAAGAATTTCGTAAAATAGGCGACCTTGAAATATTTAGTATGAAGGGCTTTGTTTCAATAGTACATAGAAAAATATCACGTTGTTACGATAAGAAGCTTTAGCACTATATAAACGTGGTCCAGAAGTAGGAACATCATTCAGTCTTCAGCTTCTCGTTGAACACAAACAAACATCAAACATGTCTACCTTCGCTGTTCTGTTGCTCTGCGTCCAAGCTTGCTTGCTCCAGGTGAGTGATCTTTACATTTTCTTTGCTTGTTGCGTGTTTGTCTTTTAATTACTTTGAGGCGCACTTGACTTTGTTTAAATCAGATAATCAGATTGTCTACACTAATATTATAAAGAGGAAAACTTTGTATGTTTGTTTGTTTAATTGTAATGAATAGGCTCAAAAACTACTGGATCGATTTAAAAAATTCTTTCACCATTCAAAAGCTACATTGTCAACGAGTATCATAGGCATAATATCACGCTAGGTCCCACGGGAACGAAGCAGTTACCAAAAACCTAACGCAATGCGGGTGAAACCGCGAGGAACAGCTAGTTTTTAATATACAGAAACTATTATTTGAATTCTAATGTAATTTGACATTATTGTTTTATATTCACACATTTTTACAATCGTCGTGATATTATTTCTTCAGACTGTGTTTGGGTGCGGATCGTGCGGAAGCCGAGGCGCAGTCGTTGCTCCTGCCCTCTCTCTTGCTGCTCCTTGTGGCGGTGCCCTCGGTCTTGGTGCTTACGGCGGTGCCTTCGGATCTGCTTATGGTGGCGTACTTGCTCCTGCTGCTGCATACGGAGGTGCTATCGCTCCTGCAGCTGCTTACGGCGGCGCCGGAGAAGGCAACGTGGCGGTCATCGGTGAGCTGCCAGTCGCCGGTAACACCGCTGTTGCTGGTGCAGTCCCCATCTCGGGCGCTGTGACCTTCTGCGGCGCTGTGCCGGCTGCTGGTGCCGTATCTATCTGCGGACAGTGCGCGTGCGGCTGCGGCTCTCCTCTCTACTAGTAAAGATTCCTAATGAATTAATTGAAATAAACGATCATGAATAGCAAAATAATGAGGTTTTGTCTTTAAAGCACAATGCTTCTATTTTAATACAGATAAATACGATCGATATGATATTTTAAAATGTATCTTTCAGTGAGCGAAAGTACTCTTTAATTATATAACTTGATATGTTAAAAATAAGCAACAACTCATTTTGGATTTTAACTGTTCAAAGTTTTTACATTTAATTTTGTGTTATTAAAATGTAAAACTTATAAATTCGCGATAAAAATTATTTAGACCTGCGTGTTATTACCCGACTGCCGAAAGGAGGTGTTATGTATGTTTATATTTATGTCTCATTCTATGGCACGTTCTACAGCCTAAACCGTTTTTTAACGGATTTTGACATATTATGAGGTTTCATTGAATTTGTCTCAGTTGTTGTTTGTGAATTGGAAATAAAAAAATATAATTAAATCATCAAAAAAATATGTATTTGATATATACGATCTATACTACATTATACTAGCTGTTCCCCGCGGTTTCATCTGCATTACATCAGATCTTCTGTTATTGCTTCACTCCCGTGGGTCATATCTAACTGTTAATTTCAACAAATTACGTTCAATGATTTTGCGTAAAAAAGTAACAAACCTTCATCCATCGATCCTCACAAACTTTGTCATTAATTTAATAATAACAGAAGGATAATCAAATAGGTTTTACCAATTTAATAGAAATCACAAAAGAGTTTTCACATCTTCAAACTGACATTCAAAACTGGCCGTTACATCCAAATGACAGATGACAGCCATTATTTGTTGAGAAAAATAAGAAATAAAAATAAAGACAAATGGCGTTTCAATTTTCTTTGATATATGAGGGCCAGCAACCCTCGTTAAGTTTAAGATCAAAGAAGACCCAATGAGGTTTTATTCAAAATAGTATTAAAACTCTTACTATTATCACTATGGCCGCAGTATTAGAGGTTTTTGTGTAAGGAGTCTTTGAGTCTTCTGTATCCTTAATACTTGATGCTTGAAATATTGTATTAACAAGATTTAGAAATGCCATTTTGTGTTGATTTGTCTGTAGAAATAAACCAGACCGTGCGTTTTTATAAAGTCCATCACTGACCTACAAGTTGTTTATTCATTAGTTTTTATGAAATATGATCGCTGTATGTATACACTTCTTTTAAAGCACGTGCCTCTGTGATGAATACTGGGCAATACCCGCAATACCACTCATATAGTATTATGAATGAAATGAATGACGTCTAAAAACTAATGACAACACACGACTAGTACAGCTACGGTTACGGTATTCAGGGTGGAAAGTTTAAGCCCTGGACAAAAACTACGTTAAATAGTTTTTTTTACTTTAGGCAAACATTGATTTTAAAACGATATAAAACTGAACTAAAAAATCTTTCTGCACTTTAGAGACATCAATGGATGGGGTTGGTAAGGATGAAATCTTTCAAACAAGAAAATAAACTAGAAGAAAACCATTTAAAATCGCCTTTTAAAATCAAAGAGCGTATTAAGCCATTTTTATTTTAGTTCTTACTGGAAATGTATGGCTACAAATGTCATCATTAAATGCCACGTTATTTCTTGGTCGCAAGCGTATTTTTTTACTATAATAACTTTACAAACATATGATTTGAAAATCAAATCCAGTTTGATTTCTTTATTTTTTTTTAGACACATTATTGGCGGTATCAGCTAAATACAAAGAAGAAATTATTTCACAAATGAGTTTATTCGAGTTCAATGCTATAGGGCACAATCCAGTAACTATTCTGTAAGTTCTCAGTAACATCCACAGCCGCGGGCTCCATAGCCGAGTCCGAGAGCAGCAGGAGCGATGGCAGCAGCGCCAGGTCCGTAGCCAGCGCCGAGCCCATAGCCAGCGCCATAGATACCCGGAGCGGCATAGGCAGCAGCACCAGGAGCGATGCTCTCAATAGCAGTGATACCGTTACCGCAGCTGTAGCTGACGGCGCCAGCACCAGCACTGGGCAACACGCCCTCCAAAGCCACAGCACTCAAGAACGGCAGCTCACCAGCCACGGACAGAGCACCCTCATACACATTCTCAGACGAGACGGAGAGGCCACTGGGAGTGATAGCAGAGGCGCTGGAGACAGGCAGTCCACCGCCACTGGTGGGGATGATTTCCAAAGCAGCCAAGCCATTGCCAATTATACCATCACCAATCAAGCCATTGTTAGCCCAGTTACCAGCACAGCCGGTACCAATCAAACCACGTCCAGCCCAGCCGTTACCAGCACATCCTGGGGCAATAAGAGCAGGAGCGGCGATGGCTCCGCGACCAATACATGAACTGAGTGCAGTCTGTGAACAAGAAAGTACTGTGTTAGTGATAATATCTTTTTATCAGCAGACGCCGTCGATGTCGATCACACATGACTAACGAATCGATCACGTAAAGTGTGTTAAGCGTGTTATACAATTTTGAAAATGTTATTGTGTAAACTTGGACATTATTGTATTTATTCCATAATTTAATTTATTGTAATTCCCTTCTGTATTTTAATCCTGAATAAAGCTAATAAATTCTAATAGCACGATTCCAAGCTTTAATCGTTGTTGAGCTTTTCAACAAAATTATTAATTACTAGCTTTTGCCCGTGGCTTCCCTTCCTTCAACTATCTCCACTTAAAAATCACGTCAATTCGTCGCTCCGTTTCGCCGTGAAAGAAAGACAAACATAGAGACAGACAGACAGACACACTTTCCTATTTATAATATTAGTATGGATATCGGTAAAGGGTAATAAAGGAAATAATACAAAAACAGTAGGTATACAGAGAGAAATTATAAGGAATAGTTCTCACCTGGACGAAGAGCGCCTGAGCGCAGAGGACGAGGATCACCTTGGCTGACATTGTAGTTCGTGTTGAAGTGAACTTGAGAATGAGTTTTCCAAGAATCGATCGACTATTTATACTGAAACGTAGTCCTTATCTAGTTGTGTTGCAGCAGTTTGTGCATTTTGAAATGAACTTTTAATACATTTATCAGCACATGCATGCAATATGTAGTAATAGAAAAATGCACACAAAGTATTTCGTAAAATCGGTGACCTTGAAATATCTTATACATGAAGGGCTTTGTTTCAATAGAACATAGAATAATATCACGTTGTTACGATAAGAAACTTTAGCACTATATAAACGTGGTCCAGAAGTAGGAACATCATTCAGTCTTCAGCTTCTCGTTGAACACAAACAAACATCAAACATGTCTACCTTCGCTGTTCTGTTGCTCTGCGTCCAAGCTTGCTTGCTCCAGGTGAGTGATCTACACAAGTTCTATCCTATTTTTATTGTTGCCTGTTTTATAAAAATTAGAATAAAATAATGTCTCTTCTCCTTTATTACTTGTTCATTTTTTACTATTGTTTGTAATGTTAATATTGTACCAAATTATTTACACTTATGGTCGCTGAAACTGCATTTTTAACCGACTTCTAAAAAAGGAGGAGGTTCTCAATTCGGATGTCGGTTTTTTATGTTTGTTCGCGCATATTTCCGTCGTTTCCCAACCGATTTCAACAATTCTTTTTTGTTTGAAAGGGTAGACTTCCCAAATGGTCACATTGTCATCAGGTCTAGGATCTGATGATGGTATCATGCCGAAATCGAGGGAAGTCGGTTTTTAACTGTATTTCTCAAAGGTATACTTTTGTCCCTATAGAATGTATTTGCGTGCTGCGGATCGTGTGGTAGCCAAGGTGCTGTCGTAGCTCCTGCCCTCCCTCTTGCTGCTCCTTGTGGCGGTGCCCTCGGTCTTGGTGCTTACGGCGGCGCCTTCGGATCTGCTTATGGTGGCGCACTTGCTCCTGCTGCTGCATACGGAGGTGCTATCGCTCCTGCAGCTGCTTACGGCGGTGCCGGTGAAGGCAACGTGGCGGTCATCGGTGAGCTGCCAGTCGCCGGTAACACCGCTGTTGCTGGTGCAGTCCCCATCTCGGGCGCTGTGACCTTCTGCGGCGCTGTGCCGGCTGCTGGTGCCGTGTCTATCTGCGGACAGTGCGCGTGCGGCTGCGGCTCTCCTCTCTACTAGTTCTATTTTTGACGATATAATGAAAATAAATGACCACATGTTTTGAAAACATGTATTTAGCAAAAGATTCAATTTTTTCATTCAATCCTATATTACTAAGCTGTGATTTAAGATCTCACTACAAATATATAAACGATTAAGTATGTAAAGATTTTAAATATTATTGGAATTCTTCGTTATAGTATTGATTTATCTTTATTATTATTTTATTTCAAACTTTAAGTTTCTCGGGACCCTGGGGTCCCGGTCCTTTGAAAGGCGTACGAGGGGCCGAAGCCAACTCGCAGAGGCCCCTTAAAAAAAAAATCATAAAATCATATTTATTTTGTAAATAGGTTATATCATAACACTTTTACACGTCAAATTTTGTTTTTTTTTATTTATTTTAAGCGAACGATTAAATAAAGGTTTGTAATATGGAGTGAGACACCAACCGGCGATTATCCTTACATGCACCACTCAAGTGCACCTAAGGTCAACCCCCGGTTGATGGTGGTCTATTGCAGGTCATGGAATAAAACAAAATATTGGACTATGGGTTTGGGTTGCTAAGATGGATTACTTATCTGAGACTCTTGAATGGCTATGGCCCCTGCCTGGCCAATGCTTGTAAATACGGATAAAAAGGCAGGAGGTAATTTGCACACTCAGTAAATGGGCCCCTGAAAACGGCCGCTAGCACATAGTGACGTAGCGGCAAGGGGGCAACATATATCAAGGTTCTTGAGGAGTGGAGAGGTATTCCACGGCTATCAGGACAATCCCGGAAGTACGGTCAAGATTCCTACCAGCATCTTACTGGAATACTTCCTCCCCCCAAACAAGTTTGCTCTTGCGAATCTCCACTAAAACCAGACAATGAAGGCAATAGTGAGGTGGGAGCCTTGTTCCTCGTCAGTGCTCACTCTGGCCGGCCAATGAAGGCAAGCCAGAGATGAAGAACAAAGGGTCTCCCAGGAGGTCAGGTCCGTGGGGGTCGCTACTGCCCAACAGCTCGCAACAACTGCTTGTTTATTATTATTATTTTAAACATTTCAGACCATTATAATCCATATAAATTAAAAAAAAAACAATTAGTAAATTAAAATAAATAACAAAACATTTATTTCAGAATTAATTAAATTGAATGAACATCAACTTTTATTAATTGAATGAAATCGGACCGCGGGCGGCTGCTTCTCTCCCCTGTACTAGTTAAACTATAAAATAGTTTTTCACAATATTATTGTGAAAAATTTAAATAAACTGTTATGAATGGCAAAATAATGAGGTTTGGCCTTTAAAGTAAACGGTTATTATTGAATGCAATGAAATACGGTTGTGATTTTATTTTAAACTGTATCTTCCTGTTATGCTTATGGGCAAAGATTCAACAAATTTTAATACGTTCAATGGTTTTGCGTAAAAACGTAACAAACCTTAATGCATCGATCCTCACAAACTTTGACATTAAGTAATAACAGAAGGATAATAAAATAAGTATTTATAACAATAATAAAACGAAAGAGTTTTCATGTCTTCAAACTGACATTTAAAGCCGTTATTTAAAAAAAAAATCGATGACAGCCATTATTTGGTGAGAAAAATAAGAAATAAAAAAAGGCAAATGGCGTTTCCAACTTCTTTGTGGAAATAAGGCCAGCAACCCCTGTTGAAAAATAAATCAAAGTTCCAATGAGGTTAATAGTACATTTTAAAACTTTTTTGACTTTTATATTTATTTTGTCTAAAGAAATAATAGCCATCACATTTTTTATTTAACGGCTATTTCTGTAAGATATTAAAACGTTATTGTGAGTTTTTAAAAATGGGTAATTTGTATAAATTCCGTCTAACATCCTTCCTAATTTGTTAACATTCGCTTCCTTAATTAAAATGCCATTTATGTTATACCCAAATTTAAACGTAAAAAGTCATACAGATAGACACTTTCCAAATAATTACTTTTTTTTAAGTAATAAATACATAATAAATAAATAATAAAAATATTTGTTGGGAACAATTTTGTTAATACAATATTTAAAATAAAAACGAAGATAGCTACAATAATAGTATAAACTGCGGCGCAGCTATCAACGCCCAACTTCACTATAAAGTACAAATATTTGTTCCAGACTAAAATAAGTTATTTAAATATTACTTAAATTTAATTTTTTTTTATGTTTAGTTAAAGAGAGAATAGGAAGTGTGTTTGTGTGTGTGAGTGTTCGCGTGAGTGAGTGTATGTAATGTGTGAGTGGATTTTATTGTGAGTTTTGGTGTGTAGTGTGGGGGTGTGTGTATGTGTATGTGTGTTACGGAGTGCTTGCATGTGAGTTTGTTATGTTATGTTATGTTACCACAAGTTGTTCTATTGCATCATAGTTCATGGATTTCAGCCATTCTGTTAGTTTTATTCGTTATGAAGCTCTCGTTAGTGGGTAAATTGTAATGATCCTAGTAAGTTTTTGCACTGTTGCATCATGCTTTTTAGTAAGTACAGCCTTTTTTAAATTGAATTGGGTTAAGTTTCATAAATCTAACTACAAATTATAAAATTGAAAAAGCTGCATATTTGATTTTGACTGTGCCAACTGAGCCATCACAAAAATGTTTATTAACATATTTTTTTTATAGGATTTTATTTTACTTGTATTCTGGCTGACCTATAAGATACTTCTAAATATATTCCATCGGTTTAGATAGTTAATTAAATCCTACAAACACACCAACATTCTCCGTTTGATTTATTAATTTACTAGCTTTTGCCCGCGGCTTCGCTCGCGTTAGAAAGAGACATAAGGTAGCCTATGTTACTCTCCATCCCTTCAACTATCTTCACTTAAAAAATCACGTCAATTCCTCGCTCCATTTTACCTTGAAAGAAAGACAAACATACGGACAGACAGACAGACAAACACACTTTCCCATTTATAATATTAGTATGGATTAACTGACGTCGATTTAGAATAAAGTCGAATACGAAATTACTATACGACACGACACATTCAAAATAAGTACGATTTTTGTATTGTTATGAAATCTGATAACTGCATGTAATTCTACGAAAGCACGCGCGACAATGTGTCTGCTGTGTGAGTCACAATCGTTATAAATGAAATAAATATGAATGACGTCTTCAAATACGGCTGAACAAAAATCACTAGCTGTAAGATTGTGTGTGAGTTTGAGTCGCATTTAAATAAATAAATTTCTTAGGACAACTCACACATTATTTGGTTTTTCTTTTGTTATTTTTGTAGGATAATCTCCAGATAATAACAACACTCTTGAGGTCAACAGGTAATAAAAATACGCGCGAACGAAGTTAAGGGCTAAAGCTTTAAATAAATGGTTTTCCAACATAAGTCAACCTAGCTTGCCAGTAAATAATCGTATCACAAACTACGTTAGTTTTGCAACAAAGCTGTTTTCATAAGTTTCTGCTAACTTTTCGGTCTTTACGGGAAAACCAAAAAAACATTATTTGAAATAATAAAAAATGTAATTGAAAATATAAGTAACAAGAACGGGAACCTTATTAAATAATAAAATGAAATAATTTTGCAGATTAGTTTTTTTTATCGTGTCAATCAGTTGAGTACTCTCATATTCTCAGTAACATCCACATCCACAGCTGCGGGCTCCATAGCCGTGTCCGAGAGCAGTAGGAGCGATGGCAGCAGCGCCAAGTCCGTAGCCAGCGCCGAGCCCATAGCCAGCGCCATAGATACCCGGAGCGGCATAGGCAGCAGCACCAGGAGCGATGCTCTCAATAGCAGTGATACCGTTACCGCAGCTGTAGCTGACGGCGCCAGCACCAGCACTGGGCAACACGCCCTCTAAAGCCACAGCACTCAAGAACGGCAGCTCACCAGCCACGGACAGAGCACCCTCATACACATTCTCAGACGAGACGGAGAGGCCACTGGGAGCGATAGCAGAGGCGCTGGAGACAGGCAGTCCACCGCCACTGGTGGGGATGATTTCCAGAGCAGCCAAGCCATTGCCAATTATACCATCACCAATCAAGCCATTGTTAGCCCAGTTACCAGCACAGCCGGTACCAATCAGACCACGTCCAGCCCAGCCGTTACCAGCACATCCTGGGGCAATAAGAGCAGGAGCGGCGATGGCTCCGCGACCAATACATGAACTGAATGCAGTCTGTGAACAAGAAAGTACTATGTTAGTAATAATATCTCTTTATCAGCAGATAATGACAATGACACGTGATTATTGAAACGATCACGTAAAGTGTGTTAAACGTGTTATACAATGTTGAAAATTTTATTGAGTAAACTTGGACATTGTATTTATTCCATAATTCAATTCAATTCCCTTCTGAGTTTTAATTCTGAATGAAGTTAATAAATTCTAATAGCAAGATTTCAAGCTTCAATTGTTGTAGAGGTTTTTAACAAAAATATTATATTTTTCAGTAAAAGGTAAAAAAAGAAAATAATACAAAAATAGTAGGCATATAGAGAGCAATTATAAGAAATAGTTCTCACCTGGACGAAGAGCGCCTGAGCGCAGAGGACGAGGATCACCTTGGCTGACATTGTAGTTTGTTTTGAAGTGAACTTGAGAATAAGTTTTCCAAGAATCGATCGACTATTTATACTGAACTGTAGTCCTTATCTAGTTGTGTTGCAGCAGTTTGTGGATTTGGAAATGAACTTTCAATACATTTATCAGCACATGCATGCAATATGTAGAAATAGAAAAATGCACACAAAGTATTTAGTAAAATCGGTGACCTTGAAATATCTAATACATGAAGGGCTTTGTTTCAATAGAACATAGAATAATATCACGTTGTTACGATAAGAAGCTTTAGCACTATATATAAACGTGGTGCAGAAGTAGCAACATCATTCAGTCTTCAGCTTCTCGTTGAACACAAACAAACATCAAACATGTCTACCTTCGCTGTTCTGTTGCTCTGCGTCCAAGCTTGCTTGCTCCAGGTGAGTGATCTTCACATTTTCTTTTCTTGTTGCGTGTTTGTTTTTTAATTACTTTAAGGCGTAAGTACTTGACTATGTTTAATTCAGGCTGTTTTTATTTAATATAAAGAAACTATTACTTAAACACTTATTTGACAATATTGTTTTATATTCATACATTTTTACAATCGTCGTGATATTATTTCTCCAGACTGTGTTCGGGTGCGGATCGTGCGGAAGCCGCGGCGCACTCGTAGCTCCTGCCCTCTCTCTTGCTGCTCCTTGTGGCGGTGCCCTCGGTCTTGGTGCTTACGGCGGCGCCTTCGGATCTGCTTATGGTGGCGCACTTGCTCCTGCTGCTGCATACGGAGGTGCTATCGCTCCTGCAGCTGCTTACGGCGGCGCCGGTGAAGGCAACGTGGCGGTCATCGGTGAGCTGCCAGTCGCCGGTAACACTGCTGTTGCTGGTGCAGTCCCCATCTCGGGCGCTGTGAACTTCTGCGGCGCTGTGCCGGCTGCTGGTACCGTGTCTATCTGCGGACAGTGCGCGTGCGGTTGCGGCTCTCCTCTCTACTAGAGATGCAACTTACAAAATAAATAGCCGAAATAAACTATCAAGCATTGAGCCCATAAATGTAATCTTTTATTTAATCCTATTTTGGAAGCTGGATCAGGTATGCTAAATTAATTCATAGCCTTTTCTAACTATATTTGGTCCGGCTTCAATAGGAAAGGTATCCTTAAAACTGACGACATCACTACGTTGGATAAAAAGGTGACAGCTAATCTTTGCGACACGGAATTTCTTAAAAATGATTATGGACACTCAGACTCTTTGGCTGAAAAGATTGACTTAAATTTCGTCGATTAAGACTCCGAGACAAAGCCGACATAGCTCGCTGTACTAGGTAGCCTAGTTGGCTCAAAAATATACACACACACACATGCGGCGTCCTAGCCGTCTAATGGTTTTGCGTGACAGCGGCAGCGTCAAAAACGTCGATCCTCATAATTCACAAACTTTACATTAAATAATAATAGTACGATAATCAAATAGGTTTTACCAATTTAATAGAACCAACTAAAAAGTTTCTACATGTTCAAAGTGACATTCAAACCTGGCCGTTATATCCAAAAAACAGATGACAGCCATGTGTTGAGAAAAATAAGAAATTAAAAAGAAAGGCAAATGGCGTTTCACATTTTTTTTTTATGAAAGATAGCCAGTAACCCTTGTTTAATAATAAATCAAAAAAGTGCCAATGAGGTTAAATTAAAAATAGTTATAAACTTTTACATAATTTGGCCGCAGTATTAGAAGTTTTCGTGTAAGCAGTTTCTCTATAAGTCATCTGTATCTGTATAACGTGACGCTTGCAATATTTTATTCACAATATTTCGAAATGCCATTTGTGTTTACTTTTTGTCTTGTATATTGAATTTGTCAGTAGAAATTTAAAATTTTCCAAGTATGTACGTTTTATTCAACCTACGAACACACGTAATTCAAGACACAATATAAAGACAATAGCTGCCCGACAGCCGGCTGTAGCTTGGTAGTTGAAAGATTAAATTGAAAAGTTGCATTTGATTTTGACTGTGCCAATTGAGCCATCACAAATATGTTTATTTACATATTTTTACAGGATTTGATTTTACTTGTAATTCTGACTGACCTATAAGTCACTTATCAATAATTATTCTATCGGGTTAGGCAGTTAATTAAATCTTACAAACACACCAACATTCTCCGTTTGCTTTATTACTAACTAACGTCGATTTAGAATAAAGTCGGATACGAAATTGCTATACACGACATTCAAAATACGATTTTTGTAAGTCAAAATATTTATATTTAAATAATTAACTAAACCGATAGAGTAGGTATACGTATGGTTTTGAAACTTGATAACTGCATAATATTTTTTTTTTTAACCGACTTCAAAAAAAAAGTAGGTTCTCTGTTTGACCTGTATGTATGTATGTATGTTTGTCCGCGAATATCTTGCGTTTGGCTGAACCGATTTTGATGCGGTTTTTAGAAAAGTGTTCGTTACATTCTGAGGAAGGTTTTAGTATATAACACTAATGGGTATCCCGTGACGTTGCCTGCATAGATCCTGTTTTGCTTTCTTGGGTTGTAGATTTTTAAAGACGATTGTATGTTGGACTCTAACTAAAAAGTAAACAAAATAAAAAGCTTTTTAAAAAAAAAGATAACCGACTTCAAAAACAAAAAGCTTAAAAATAACTATTTCCGAAGTTGGTGGCTTCTCTTCTGCCGGTCGATTTGTGTTGCCACCGACTTCGGAAATAGTTATTTTTAAGCTTTTTGTTTTTGAAGTCGGTTATCTTTTTTTTTAAAAAGCTTTTTTTTTATCCTCGTCGTCGTCTGACGTCTTCAAATACGGCTTAACAGAAATCACTAGCAAAATTTTGCTATAGCAAAATTCATAATAATGTGGTTTGACTCGCGTTTGGCTTGGTTGTTTATTTTTGTTATTTCTGTAGTATAATCGCCATCACTCTTGCGTTCAATCCGTACTAATATTATAAATGAGAAAGTAACTCTGTCTGTCTGTCTGTTTGTCTCTTCTTCACGCCTAAACCACTGAACCGATTTGAATGAAATTTGGTACAGATATAGTCTGTCACCCGAGAAAGGACATAGGATAGTTTTCATCCCGGAAATCCCCCGGGAACGTGAACTATTAGTCCACGCGGACGAAGTCGCGGGAAAAAATATAAAAGTACTAGTGGGTAATAAAATTTTGCCTGTTAATAAAACTTTTTGTTTGTTAATAAAACTTTGTCCGTTTGTATATATTTAATATACAAGCGGACAAAGTTAAGGGCAAAAGTAAGTAATTAAAGATTTTCCAATATTAGCTTTAAAATGTGTGCTGAAAGTATGTTTCATATGTTTCTGCCAACTTTTCGGCCTTTTCGTAGCAAGTCATGATTTTAAATAATAAAAAACTAATTAAAAGAATGATTATAACAACGACAACTTATGAATTAAAACAATGAAATAATTTTGCAGATCACTTTATTTTATCGTGTTTGGACAACCAATTGAGTAGTGTTTAATAACATCCACATCCACAGCCGCGGGCTCCATAGCTGAGTCCGAGAGCAGCAGGAGCGATGGCAGCAGCGCCAGGTCCGTAGCCAGCGCCGAGCCCATAGCCAGCGCCATAGATACCCGGAGCGGCATAGGCAGCAGCACCAGGAGCGATGCTCTCAATAGCAGTGATACCGTTACCGCAGCTGTAGCTGACGGCGCCAGCACCAGCACTGGGCAACACGCCCTCCAAAGCCACGGCACTCAAGAACGGCAGCTCACCAGCCACGGACAGAGCACCCTCATACACATTCTCAGACGAGACGGAGAGGCCACTGGGAGCGATAGCAGAGGCGCTGGAGACAGGCAGTCCACCGCCACTGGTGGGGATGATTTCCAGAGCAGCCAAGCCATTGCCAATTATACCATCACCAATCAAGCCATTGTTAGCCCAGTTACCAGCACAGCCGGTACCAATCAAACCACGTCCAGCCCAGGCGTTACCAGCACATCCTGGGGCAATGAGAGCAGGAGCGGCGATGGCTCCGCGACCAATACATGAACTGAGTGCAGTCTGTGAACAAGGAGGTACTGTGTTAGTGATAATATCTCTTTATCAGCAGATAGTGTCAATGACACATGATTATTGAATCGATCACGTAAAGTGTATTAAACGTGTTATACAATGTGTAATTTTTTTATGACTAAACTTCGACATTATTGTATTAATATTGCAATTATAATGCTATTCTCTTCTGTGTTTTATTAATTCTGAATGAAGTTAATAAATTCTAATAGCAAGATTTCAAGCTTCAATTGTTGTTGAGCTTTTTAACAAATTATTAATGGTTTCAGTAAAAGGTAATAAAAGCAAATAATCTAAAAACAGTAGGGCTACAGAGGAAAATTATAAGGAACAGTTCTCACCTGGACGAAGAGCGCCTGAGCGCAGAGGACGAGGATCAGCTTGGCTGACATTGTAGTTTGTGTTGAAGTGAACTTGAGAATGAGTTTTCCAAGAATCGATCGACTATTTATACTGAAACGTAGTCCTTATCTTGTTGTGTTGCAGCAGTTTGTGGATTTTGAAATGAATTTTTAATATATTTATCAGCACATGCATGCAATATGTAGTAATAGAAAAATGCACACAAAATATTTCGTAAAATAGATGACCTTGAAATATTTAATACATGAAGGGCTTTGTTTTAATAGAACATAAATAAATATCACGTTGTTACGATAAGAAGCTTTAGCACTATATAAACGTGGTCCAGAAGTAGGAACATCATTCAGTCTTCAGCTTCTCGTTGAACACAAACAAACATCAAACATGTCTACCTTCGCTGTTCTGTTGCTCTGCGTCCAAGCTTGCTTGCTCCAGGTGAGTGATCCGCACAGCTCCTTATTAGTTGTGTTAGCTGTGTTTGTTGTATAATTTTCATATTGTGTATGATTGAGTTATCAAACTTGCTTTCCAATTTTTTGTAATGGACAGAAAGTATTACGTAAAACCAGAATGTTGAATTCTAACGGTATTGAATATTTGATTATTTTTATACATTTTTTCTTTAGAATGTGTTTGGGTGCGGATCGTGCGGAAGCCGAGGTGCAGTCGTAGCTCCTGCCCTCTCTCTTGCTGCTCCTTGTGGCGGTGCCCTCGGTCTTGGTGCTTACGGCGGCGCCTTCGGATCTGCTTATGGTGGCGCACTTGCTCCTGCTGCTGCATACAGAGGTGCTATCGCTCCTGCAGCTGCTTACGGCGGCGCCGGTGAAGGCAACGTGGCGGTCATCGGTGAGCTGCCAGTCGCCGGTAACACCGCTGTTGCTGGTGCAGTCCCCATCTCGGGCGCTGTGACCTTCTGCGGCGCTGTGCCGGCTGCTGGTGCCGTGTCTATCTGCGGACAGTGCGCGTGCGGCTGCGACTCTCTTCTCTACTAACTAGCTCTGAAGCTTTCTTGTCAAATAATTCAAATAAACGATTTTAAATCGCAAACAATTTTTTTTGTTTTTAAAACCTATTAAACACAATTAATAATTATGAAA
Source organism: Athetis lepigone (assembly GCA_033675125.1). Classification (NCBI taxonomy): domain Eukaryota; kingdom Metazoa; phylum Arthropoda; class Insecta; order Lepidoptera; family Noctuidae; genus Athetis; species Athetis lepigone. The sequence continues at coordinate 292,405 of CM066241.1, forward strand.
TTCTAAAGTCAAGTGTATCTTTCAGTGTGATAAAGTTTATTGAAATTCTAACTTCTGAAAAATCTGCTGTCTACTTGATATGGAAATAAGCTTAGCTTAATTAGCTTATTTTGGATTTTGACTTAAAAAAGTTTTAAAGTGGAAGTGGCACATAGCTTGAAGAACCAATAATTGATGGGGGAAAATGGTTATCGAACGGCTTCATACTGGCAAGCGCAACTTGGTATGGTCAACCACTAGATGACCGGATGACAGGGTTTTTTTTGGCGAGTGGGAAATCATCAAATGACTGCTCCCGTCCTGGGTGCGGTGGGAGACTTTTAATTACTAAAACCCACTCATGTTTCTTCAGTTGCTCTTTATGTTCCGGGGTCACGGTAACTATTATAAACATTCCGCAACCCCGGACGGATGATAGTGTTATGGATGAACCGTTGTTAAATGGCGGCCAGAACCACATGCAGTGGAAAAGGTTAGGTTAACCCTTTATCCTTGTCCAGCGGTGGTCGCTTACCTGCTAATGATGATTCACACATATTATCACAACGGGTATTAACGCGAAAAGTGATTATAAATACCTTGGAAGGCTTGACGTTTCGACCTGGTTGCACAGGTCGTGGTCGCAAGCAGACTGAGGATGCGATGTCACAGCTCCCTGCATTCGGGCGATGAATCTTCATCTACCCCCTTATTATCACTTTCTACCATATTAGGCCGTCTACACACTACGCTGACTGTATCCACAGATGAGTTAACCGACTTTGCAGAAAAACTCATCTGTGGATACAGTCAGCGTAGTGTGTAGACGGCCTAATATGGTAGAAAGTGATAATAAGGGGGTAGATGAAGATTTATCGCCCGAATGCAGGGAGCTGTGACATCGCATCCTCAGTCTGCTTGCGACCACGACCTGTGCAACCAGGTCGAAACGTCAAGCCTTCCAAGGTATTTATAATCACTTTTCGCGTTAATACCCGTTGTGATAATATGTGTTAACATGAAACGCGAAAGTTTAAAAGTTAGTAATGATGATTCAAATGTAACACTAACTTATAAATTCAGGAGGTCTTTCAAGACTGGCGTGTTTTGGCTAGGTAATTATTTCTTGAGCTTCCGGTACGTTATGTGGAGTTTGGCATGACATCTCCAAGTAGAAATAATGTCATATTTTCAAAATGTTTCTAAGAATGGTTGTAAATAATTTGTGATATGACGTAAACTATTGGAAATCAGTCTAAATATAAGATAGAATATGCTCTAGATCTTCTGGTACAGCTCCGCTTCCGTGGGTCATAGCGTAATGTTGCGAACTTTACTCGCTATTTTGATGTATAAGCTGTACTATGCAGTTTCAACAAAAGTTTTTTATTTTATACTTTTTAGTGTCGAGTCCCAATGTCTGCCTCTAAAGTATCCAGGCTGCCAATGTCCATACTAAGTTTCATCCAAGCGTAAAAAAAACATTAAACATTTAACAACGCAGACAATATACAATAAAACATCTTCTATAATATGAATGCATTTTTATTATACTTATTGTATGTACCTATAATAAATTGTCGATTCAAAACGACAAATCATAAGAACCAATTTCAGTGTAAAACTCACTTCAATGAAGCTGGAACACGAGGTAGTTGCTACGAACCATTTAGGATATCCTTAAACTGTAGTTGCTGCTTAAACAGCTAATAAGACCACCAGAATTGGCAAGCGGTTTGAAGTAAACAGGCTACGAGACCCGAAAACTGGCGCAACCTTCAGGCTAGAGCTCCAAAATCGCTTCTCCACCCTTGAGACCGACTCTACTTCTGTCGATGCGGAGTGAGAGACCAGCTCCGTCGTTCTTGCACATAAAACCCCCACCCGCGAAGACTGGATGTCACAGAAAACCTGGAACCTTATTGAAGAAAGGCGCGAACTTCATCTTCGCCTTCTGACAACTACTGATGAGGCAGAGCGTCGGGACGTAAGACTGCTATACCGACAGATACGCAAGACCATCTATCGCAGTACACGCTATGATCGTCAAGTATGGGCGGACAATATAGCAGATTGCGCTCAACGCGCTGCTGACTCCGATAATCTTAGGGAGATGTACAAGGCGACGAAGACCTTGGCCGGGAACAGAAACCAGAAGAAGAAGAAGCCCTTGAAGGACAAAGAAGGCCAGCTCATCGTGACATCGGAGGGACAGCTCCGACGCTGGCGTAAGCACTTTGTGGAGTTCTTCCGAGTCCCAAATGACCCCGTTACACAGGAACTTAAATCAAGTATACACCGTGTTAGGTAAGTCTAGGGACATATTGAAGGAGGCCCTTTAGTTTTCTATTTTAATTCCAAGTATGTAAAAAAAAAAATTAAACTATAATCAAAAACGCACGCTAGATAGGAAAACAGATTATTACCTTACTATTTTATCATAGGTCTAATTGTAACCGCAGGGGTCTTAAACTTTGAGAGCTGTTTTGCGATAATTTCATTACGGTTTTCTTTACGATTTATAATGTTTCATTATTATATAATTTTATACATTTTAACCTTTTGACAACCAACCGACAGCCGGCTGTCGGGCTGCCTATTGTCTTTCTATTGTGTCTCAAAACACGTGTGTTCGTAGGATCAATCAACCAAAGCATCTGAGAAGTGACAAGTCTCAGTTGACAGGGTCCATTTACGGACATGACCATATATATCTGAACTATTTCAAAGAGACTTTTATCGCCACTGATACGGTAATGCACATCACTTGTCCTTGAAACTTTTGGAAGGGCATTATTTGATGAAATTATCACATTAGTTTATTCAGTACATGATTTTCTGTCTATCTTATAATATGAGGTATAACTATCACAAAAACACTTTCTTACATTAGTGAAGAGGTCAAAAAAACGACATATTCTTTATCAGTACTATTTTATTCTCTAAGTGCTCATCCCACTAATTAGTACACATAAGGAGATCCGCAGCCGCACGCACAGTTGCCAGCGATAGACACAGCACCACCAGCCGGCACAGCACCGCCGAAGTTCACAGCGCCCATGATGGGGACCTGACCGGCAACACCAGTATTACCGGCCACTGGCAGCTCTCCAGCGACCGCCACGTTGCCTTCGCCGGCGCCGCCGTACTGGGCAGCTCCACAACCAGCAGCGGGGTATGCACTAGCGAAACCGGCAGCTGGGTATGCTCCAGCGAAACCAACACCAGGGTATGCTCCAGCGAAACCAAGAGCGCCAGGGTATGCTCCAGCTAAACCGGCAGGGTAGGCGAAATCAGCAATACCAGCGCCGTAGCCGCAAGGGGCGGAGGAGAGTACGGTGGGGGTATATGCGCCGATGCACTGACTGAACACATTCTGTGGAAGAAAAGAGTATATTTAAGCACATAGTAAATAGCTGTAGACTCCAGTATCTTCGTTCGTAGACATACATAGTCGTAAGTTTGACAATCCGTCTCAATAAGGGGTATCGTGTTACCCAGTAGTTGGTTGTCAGTAGTTGGCTATATAATGACAGATTTTAGGGCGAATAGACAAAATCCTGACGATTGTAGTTATTTGTCTGCAAGCAAACTGATGGCTCTCCTAGTGTTAAGTGTTCATCGCTAGTCTTTGGAATTGAGCTACCATGCTAGATACGAAACTGAAATTTCTTTGAAAGCCATTTTCAAAAACCGAAATAGAGTAGCGACATCAAGACAAACTTTTAAACCACACTGGTATTTAAAACACTTAAGAAAATTTGACTCACCTGAACCAAGCAAGCTTGGACGCAGAGCAACAGAACAGCGAAGGTAGACATGTTTGATGTTTGTTTGTGTTCAACGAGAAGCTGAAGACTGAATGATGAATCCAAACCCCTCACACTATTATATATTAATCCAAAACATTACAAAAGCTAACATTTGAAATAACATAACAATTATTAATCACAAAGGTGACATCACATCGTACGTGATTTTCTTCAATTGCATGATTATTATACAACTTCTATCATTACCTATATTTTACAATAACTATTAATGCAATAGTATGTAATAATTTTGATAAGGATTCTAATATAAATGTCCAATGGTTTGGTTGGACATCATTCTCGTGTCAGTACTTACACAAGGAACTAACACTTCAAAGAAATGGCAGCCAAAGCTATCTTTGTCTTCTGCGCTCAGGCGTTACTCATCCAGGTAAACCTTTTTTTTTATATTAAAACAATTAGTTTTGCTTAAATTGTTTTTATTAGTGTTTTGTTGATAGTTTTGCTACTAGAAACTCCTTACAAAGTTACAAAGCTTGCATTTTTATCCCACACGTCAAAGTAGTAATTCATCTATGACATTCGTCCTCGAGTATCTCTTTTCCGCAATTTTGCTTTGGATTGAGTAAATTTTACTATGACTTGTTAGCTCTCCTCACATAAAATCATCCACCAATATCTAAACATTTTTTAATTCCACTTTCAGACTGTCTTCAGCCAGTCATGCACCAGCCGTGCAGCTGTCGAGGCCTCTGGTCTTGGCGTCGGCGCTCCCTACGGCTTGGGCCTTGGCCTGTCTCCTCTGGCTGGCCCTGGATTATTGAACAACGGATTGGCAGCTCCCGGTCTGGTCGGCAGAGGCTTGGGTTGTGACGGTCACTATTCCCCTGCTATGGAGTTCACTGCTACCAGCGGTGGAGGCTTAGCAGTGACCAGCTCTTCTGCTATCGCTCCTACTGGCATCACCATCGTATCTGAGAACGTTTTCGAAGGTCCTTTGGCTATGACTGGTGAGCTGCCTTTCGTGGGGACCACTGGTATGGAAGGAGCTATGCCTTCAGCTGGTGCTGGTGCCATCAACCACGCTTGTGGTAACGGTGTTACTGCTATGGCAAGTGATTCCATTGCTTACGGACCTGGAGCCGCTATTCCTCCGATTGCTGCTACTTTCCCAGCTACCGGTATTGCCCCTGTTGCCGGCATTACCCCTGTGGCTGGCATTTCCCCTGTTGCCAACTCCTTCGGAGCTGGTCCGTTGGCGGGAAGATTCGGTTTGGGCTCCTGCGGTAGTAACATTGTTTATTGATTTTGTCAGTGATTTTTAAAATTATTGTTGTTGATTTAGATGAAATAAAAATGTTTAAACAAAATTGCCTTTTTGTGTTTTTCTTTATTGGTTTTCGTTAACTGTTATAGATGTCAATACGTACGGACTTATGTGAATCAGATCTTGACCTCAAAATGATATTATAATAAGCCAAATGTGAGTCGAGCCATGCAGCGAAAGGATTATATAGTTTTATATGTTGATGGACTTTTAGCTTTAGAGCTTTATAGCTGTGATAATAACTTCATGATTTTTTTTTTCATCGTCGATAAACCATATATAGAGGGATTTAAAACGACGTCTGATTCGAATTAAAAATTACACTTTCATTTTAAGTTCCCTGAATTAGTAACTGGTTTTTAAGATCTTTCAGTATTTTTGAAAGACCTGTCCAACTTATTAAATGCAATTCATAAATTTTTACTTCTTCATCTGCATAGTCATATCAGCTTATAGTTATCTAGTAGTGGTACTAATACTATACAATACATATAAAATTTTTTTTTCACTATTATTCGTCCGCTCCGGTCGAAAAGGAATTTAATTACTATTAATATTTATGATGGATGTTACGGACGATACTTAGCCAATTTTGTACTTAAACCATGGAACACACGTGATTCGAGACACAATGGAAAGACAATAGCAGCGCGATAGCCGGCTGTCGCTTGGTCGTCGAAAGGTTAATGAAAAGGTTTTTCATTCTGACCGTACAAAATTATTTATATGGTCAAAATAATATTTGGAGTTTCTTGCTTGGTATTTTTTTTATTTCTGGCTCCATTGTTGACTTAAAATAAAATTTGCAAAATAAGTTGATTTTTTAACATTTTATAGAGAAGATGTTGTGGTGTTTTTTTTTTCTTTACGGCGCTGAAAGCTGGACTTTGAAGGCCGTGGATAGGCAGCGAATAGATGCATTTGAGATGTGGTGTTGGCGCCGTCTACTACGAATACCTTGGACAGCACGTCGCACGAACGCATCTATCTTAGAGGAGCTAAATCTTACTCGGTCCCAAAGGCTCTCTGCGACGTGTCTGTATCGAGTGCTTCAATTATTCGGCCATATAGCTCGTAGAGCTCCGACAACCTGGAACGCCTGATGGTCACTGGAAAGTTAGAAGGCAAAGGGCCTCGTGGACGAAGCCCCAAACGTTGGGCTGATCAGATATCAACAAGCCTTGAGCTATCTGTCAGCACGGCCCTCCACGATGGTTTGGACAAAAACCGATGGAGAAAAACTGTCAAGAAAAAGTTTTTTCAACGGAGTCCCGATCCTCAGTAATGAGGAAACGACAGAGGAGGAGGAGAGAAGATAACTATCTGCGGTTTGTTACTGAATCCTTGATAATTGTTAATTGCTCGTAAAATTAGTCTAGTTTAGTTTTGGAACGAGAGCTGTGCAACTTTAAATTTAATTTCGCAGTTAACATAATTATTACTAATTGTTTCTCAACTTTGTTTCCAATCAATGGCAACCTGTAACACTTTTCTGTAATACTCTTCATCAATGAATTTCGGTGTATGCAATGATGTTATAATATGTAAAAAAGTGTAGATAGGTTACCCAAACGAAATTCTATCTTCAAAAACGGCACACTAACGCACACATACATTACACGTCAAAGTAGGATGACATGATTGAAGTAGTGCGAGTTAAAAAGAGATAAACGTCAAATGTCAACGCGATACTCAGTATCATGTTTGTCAATTGGCAAACTTTTAATGTGTCACTTTTTGACTGCATAATAACCTATCTACACTTTTTTACTTATAACATCATTGGGTGTATGTGTTTCAATTCGGTTGTAGGTAGTTATCTTTTTTTTTGTTAGTGTATATCAATACTTTTTTTCAAGCACGGCTTCGCCCGCAAGAATGTCGGAACTTCCCCTATCTTACCACATGAAGGTTGAAATTTTCAGAATTCCTTACTCAGTAGGTACTTTCTCTCCACTAAGAATATGCCCTTCAAGTTTTATACTTCTAAGTTTGGACTGTGCACTGATATCAAAATGCTATTCTAAATGCTATGAGTCCGAGTGCCCACCTTTTATTTAAAGAACTATCAAAAAGACTGGTTGACTCTTCCCGTGACCCAAAGGCTGACTATTATTTTGGCCAGAGACTTAACATTGCCATCCAACGTGGCAATGCTGCCAGCCTATTGGGCACTTTACCGGTTGACAGCGATGCGGAGGAGTTTTTTGATGCTATCATATTTTAATTGTAGTGTTTTTCCTTTTTTTTAAGTATAGTAATTTAGTTTGTAAATATTGTATATATTTTGTGTTACTTTAACAATAAAACTAAACTTAAAATCATTTACAATACAATGCTATTACACAATAAAATAATATATGGACGACAAAACAATATCGTAAAATAAAACAACATAAACACATACACACACTCACACATACATACCTACACATACGCACACACACAATAACCTTGCACTAAGATATATGTATAAGGAATATTAAAATTGTACCTATAAGTAGATATCAGTAAGTAGTAATAGTATAAAATTGTATAAGTTAGTTAAAAAGGCAGCCCTCTTCATCTTTTAATTATTGCTGTGCCCTACAGGGTCCATATCGAAACTAATTGTATTATCATCTACTAACTTGATGCCTAACATATTGATGCAATAAAGATATTGAGTATTGAGTATATCAACAATCAGTTAATAAATCAGTCAGTTTACCTAAAATCCATACTAATATTATAAATGGGAAAGTGTGTCTGTCTGTATGTTTGTCTTTCTTTCACGGCAAAACGGAGCGACGAATTGACGTGATTTTTTAAGTGGAGATAGTTGAAGGGATGGGGAGTAACATAGGCTATTTTGTCTCTTTCTAACACGAGCGAAGCCGCGGGCAAAAGCTAGTGGTATTATATATTTATCCCTCTACGGGATTAATTTTAATGAATTTATATACCATTTGGTAACCCGTGAAGAATTCTAACAACTTTCGTTAGCCATAAGTTAAATTAGGTTTACTAGGTAAAGTCAAAGTCAAAGTCAAATCATTTATTTCCATTGGACCAAAAAAGGCACTTTGAAACGTCATACTTATAAACAAAAGTGAATCTACCGCCCATTCGGATATGTTGTTACGTATGGAGAAGAATGGGCAAGAAACTCCATACTTACTCTTTTAAAATAATGTTGTTACAATATTATTAATTGTACATTGTTTAATGTGAAGAGAAGAATGTATATAATGTCAAAACCATTTCCGTCAAAAGAGTATATAAACATAATAAAAAATAAAATTAATTAGGAAATGGAAGCTAATCAAGTTCACGAACATTTAGTGTAACACATTTACAAATAAATTACCTTCCTCAAAAAATGAAAAATAATGTGTGAGCCAGCGCTTCCAACTATTAGAAAAAAGAATTGTGTCTAATTTATAATTGTAAAAGTAAAAGTAGTTAATCATAAAAACAGTAATTTCCCGATCGTCTTCAATTTTTGTTCCTATCTTCAAGAGGAAGATTCCTCTAGAGAAAGGATTTATCGTTTTCATGGATGTAAATGATACCAATTAGAGGTATATATTTCCGGAAATCTTATAAGATTGAAAAGGTTATCATAATGTTATAAAAAAAAGTAAGTTTATTCGTAAATCATTTTATTTATTTTATCACATGTAATCTAAATCCCTAATAGTAGTAAGGAGACCCACATCCACAAGCACACTGCCCATTAACGGACACGGCACCAGCAGCCGGCACAGCGCCGCCGAAGCTCACAGCGCCCATGATGGGGACCTGACCGGCGACGGCGGTGTTACCGGCGACTGGCAGCTCTCCAGCGACCGCCACGTTGCCTTCACCGGCGCCGCCGTACTGGGCACCTCCACAACCAGCAGCGGGGTATGCGCCAGCGAAACCAGGGTACGCTCCAGCAAAACCGGTTCCAGGGTATGCTGCAGCCCAGTTAGCAGCAGGGTAGGCTAGCTCAGAGAATCCAGATCCGTAACCAATCGAAGCGGCAGTAGGAGCGTAAGCAGGGCCGTATGCTCCAAGACATTGGCTGAATACGATCTACAACAAAAAAATATTGTTTTTTATACTGAAATACAAGTTTGCCTTTGACAATAAAAGTCAGATACCTAACTATAAAAACAGCTTTCGCAGTTTGATTTTGACTCAAATAAAATAATATCTCAATCGTATTTTCTAATAGGTTTTAAACCAGTTGAAGTTCAAAAGAAATAATATTAGTTACCACTCACCTGGAGCAAGCAAGCTTGAACGCAAAGGAACACAACAGCGAAGGGAGACATGTTTGATGTTTGTTTGTGTTCAACGAGAAGCTGAAGACTGAATGATGTTCTAGAACGAAAGTAACCTTTTTATACTATCAAAAACAAAACTATTTGTTAATAAAGTCATATCTGAAATACCAGGTATATTTTGAAAAGGCAAAAGTATGAATTGATAAACTATGCCTTCATTTTAGTAGAAAAAATTACATGATTATTGATTATCATTTAAATAGTGATAAGAAATATTATCAACATATTGTATGTAAGTTTAAGTAATATTGCCGATAAGCAAACTTGATATAAAACGGACGAAAGGCTTTTACTAGTCATCCGTTTATCAGTTTTTGTAAAAATAACTACTAGATATAACAAAATGCTTGCTAAGTGCGTTTTAATTTTCTGCATTCAAGCGTTTTTTATTCAGGTAATTAATTATTTGAACATTGTTTATATTAAGTGAATGAATAGTTGATTGGGATTAGTTTTGCCAAATAGTCCATTCATAAAATGGTTCGTCATAAATGAGTAAAGCATGAGTCACCAAAATGAAACCCACATTTCCAAATTTTAATTTTTTAAAATTAATAATTTTTTTACAATGTCGTGATGGCCCAGTGGATAAGGCGCCCGCCTCTCGTGTAAGAGGTTGTGGGTTCGAATCCGGGCAAGTACCAATGTGACTTTTTCAATTCATATGTACTTTCTAAAGTCTATCTTAGACATCACTGACATCTCGTGCCTCGGAAAGCACTTAAAGCCGTTGGTCCCGGTTGTCATTCGTAGAACTTTGACAGTCGTTACTGGTTAGCCAGAAACTATGACCAGTCTAACCAAGAGGTATCGTGTCGCCCAGTTACTGGGTTGTGGAGGTCAGGCAGGCAGTCGCTCCACGTAAAACACCGGTATCCAGCTGAATCCGGTTAGGCTGGCAGCCGACCCCAACACGATTGGGAAAAGGCTAGGGAGATGATGAATAATTTTTTTATAACCCACTTTTTGAGTCATACAGCTTTATTTCCAATTTCTATCATCTCCGTTTTAGACCGTTCATTAAATATTTAAGTGATTGTGGATTTGCTCCTATTGAACAAAATAACCCGCATTATTTTTATTTCCCCACGCAAACCTAAAGAACAAAGCGCTAATAATATTACAGAATTGAAATTATCATCCTCTTTGACAAATATTCTCTTCATTTTCAGACTGTACTTAGCCAGCAATGCACCAGTCGAGCAGCCATAGATACTTCAGGATTCCCCCCTCCTTACGGTAGGGCCGGATACTTACAAGCTCCAGTATCCGCCTCTGGCCTAGCATACAATGGATTAGCTGGAAGAAGACCTTGTGACGGATACTCTCCGGCATTCACTCCTACCAACGGTGGAGGTCTCCCAGTCACCAGCATATCCTCAATATCCCCTACTGGAATCATGGTTAAATCAGACAACGCTTACGAAGGAGCTCTTACTGTGATTGGTGAGCTGCCATTCATAAGTGCTGTTGGGATGGAAGGCAGTTTACCTTCATCTGGGGTTGGTGCTATTCAGTATGGCTGCGGTAATGGGCTTGTTGCTATGGTGACGGAAGGACCAGTTTCTGCGTTTGGTCCTTACGCTCCCGGTTATAGCTCAGCATTCGGTACTGGTAGCAGTTTCGGTGCTGGTCCTGCTCTGGGTCTGGGTGGTGGTTTTGTTCCTGCTACCAGTACTGGTACTCCAGTTGGTTTCGCGGCTGCCAACAGACTAGGGTGTGGGTGTGGTCGTGGCTTGTACTAATTTTGGTGTTAATTTAAATTAATTATGACTATAGGTAATTTAGTTAAAAGTGTTTGTTGATATGTTATTTAATTAATAAATATTTAATGCTGAAATATTTATTTTAATTATCCCTCAATGTTTTGATCAAAACCGCCCACTTATTAATGTGAGGGTTTTTACGTATGATTTTTCTTTAGAAAAAGAAATTCTTCTCATTAGAACCACCCGGCAGCCGCTCCGCACCGCCTCGCCTCCTGCGGCTAGTATTCTTTATATGGACTTGTATGGGCATGCGCTCACTATAACAACTCCGTAGCGGCACCGGATCGCCTCGGTTATAAGGCGAGTCGGTGCGGAGTGGCTGCCGGGTGGCTGTAAAGAGCTATGACCTTAAACCGTTGGAAGCCTCTCAAAAGCTGTAAGTCCTCCATGTAATAATTAAAAAAATAAAAGGCAATTATTTCAGTTACTTAGTAACTGATAAATCCATCCATTCCTTTATTTAAACCTTCGAACACACGTGATTCTAGACACAATAGAAAGGCAATAGCAGTGCGACAACCGGCTGTCGTGGAAAGGTTTATTTATACTATCACTTTTTTTACACAATCATAGCATAATTGCATACCATCATCATCTCCCTAGCCTTTTCCCAACTATGTTGGGGTCGGCGTCCAGCCTAACCGGATTCAGCTGGATACCAGTGTTTTACGTGAAGTGACTGCCTATCTGACCCTCACAACCCAGTAACTGGGCGACACGATACCCTTTGGTGAGACTGGTCAGACTTTCTGGCTTCTGAATACCCGTAACGTCTGTCAAAGCATAATTGAATATCAATACCAAAACAAATGGCCAGGTATTCTAATACCTATGCCTCAGGCTAGAAACTGCTTACTTATTACTTGATTGTACTTCGAACATACGTAATTCGAGACACGATAGATAGACAATAGCCGGCTGTCGCTTAGCCGTCGAATACCTTGACGATTCAAAAGTACCTGTAAATGGTTTATTTGAATAAAATAGTTTTGAGTTTGAGTTTGAATATACAATCACAATTTAAATAAACTGAATTATAATAAACTAGCTCTTGCCCGCGGCTTCGCTCGCGTCAAAAAGAGACAAACAGTAGCCTATGTTACTCTCCATCCCTTCAACTATCTCCACTTAAAAAATCACGTCAATTCGTCGCTCCGTTTTGCCGTGAAAGAAAGACAAACAGACACACTTTCCCATTTATAATATTAGTATGGATGGATATTATTTAAGTTCATAAACATATATTTTCTTAAAATTGCGCTCACATTTTCTATTAACCACTTCACACAACTGCGCGCCTAGTACTTTTGATTGATTTAAGTACTAAGTATCTCAGTATTTTAAATTTTCTCACATTATCACTTCACATTACTGCGCTCTTAGTACTATTGTTCTCTTAAGTTTTCAATCTTTAATTGAATTTAGAATTAACTATAGGGGAAAATGATTCATCTTTTATAATTATGTTCTCGTCGATTTTTCATTATTTTTAAGATGTATTCTGCTATTCGGGGCGGGGACAAATCCAACGAACCAAAAACCGTGAAAATTGGTCTAGCCGATCTCGAGTTATAAGATATAGATTATCAATTAAGTCTACAAAAATACCTAAACAAAAAAAAAACGACAAATGGTTTTTTATTGTAATCATTTTAAACACAAACCTCTTTGTGCAAATAGATAGCGCTAAAAGTAATGTGCATCCGTCATGTTGACACTTTACTAAACTTAGATTTTTTTTATTTTACGAGTTCTTTATGAACAACCTTTTTAGGGTTCCGTAGTCAACTAGGAACCCTTATAGTTTCGCCATGTCTGTCTGTCTGTCCGTCCGTCCTCGCTTAATCTCTGTGACTGTTAGCACTAGAAAGCTGAAATTTGGTACCAATATGTATATCAATCACGCCGACAAAGTGATGAAATAAAAATTGGAAAAAAAATGTTTTATTAGGGGGGGCTACCCTAATAAAACATTTTTTTTCCGTATGTAAAGAGGGAAGTGTTTTTTTTTGAATTTCAACCCTGATGTGTGATATATTGTTAGATAGGTATTTAAAAATGAAAAGGGGTTTACTAAAATCAGTTTTGGATAATGTCAATAATATCGGAAATAATCACTCCAAAAGGAAAAAGTAAAGTTAGAGGGGGGACTCTAACTTTTGACTCGTAGGTTTAAAAAATATGAAAAAAATCTGGAAAGTAGAACTTTATAAGGACTTTCTAGAAAAATTATTTTGAACTTCATAGAATGAACAGTTTTTGTACAAAAAAAATAAAAAGGTTGTACAAAATATTTTCTGCGTACTTAGTATGTCAACGTAACAAATAGCCTTTTTTTAACTTATAAGTGGGAACACTTATTGTGACGGACGGAAAACTACGGAACCTTATATTGAGCGTGGCCCGACACGCTCTTGGCCGGTTTTTCTGACATATAATTTAAATGTGACCTGGCTGATATTGAGTAAAAAATTCGCGCGAGGCTAGATGTAAAAAAAACAATAAAAGAAAAAAACTTTATGTCATCCAAAGAATTTTGTCAAGAAATTTGCCAGCATTGTATCTATCTAATGTAATGAAACCTCTTTTAATTATAACGTTTTCATTTCACAAATATTGTTTGGTAGTGTACTAAAAAATTGATTGAAAAAATCGTATAAAGCCAAATATAAAAAACATAATAAAATAAAACTTTGTGGCATCCAATTTTTTTTTCATGTTTCAAAAAAACTGTCAGCATTGTACTGAGCGTTGCGGAATGTTTATAATAGTTACCGTGACCCTGGAACATAAAGGGCAATCGAAGGAACATGAGTGGGTAACAGTAAAAGTCTGACACGCCCTCCCGCCGCACCCAGGACGGGAGCAGTCATTTGACGATTTCGCCTTTTTTCATCTTTGTTTTTTAATTCTTTTTTTTTTCAAGAACGAAATTGAGCTTCGCCGTTCGATATTTCAAATTGATGACTATTATACTCATACGAAGATAAGGCTGAATAGCGAAGCGACCTCTTTTGTCATTGGGCTGAATGCATGATGTCTATTGCCAGTATGATGGTTAGATATACGCGAACTTTTTGAAAGAGTGTAGAGATTTTTTTTTAAATTACTTACCGCGCTAGGGCTTTTCTAGCTACATTATTACCCTAGAGCGCTAATTGGTTACTTACAAGCCCCATTTGGGGGTAATAAGGACCTACTTACCGAATATGAGAGATGTAAATGAATTTTGCCAAAGAAGGGCAGTTTTCGGATTTTGTACGTTTGAATGAAAACGAATGTGTATCTGTCCGTATTTCACAGCCAATTAGCTTTGGCTCTACCGCCGGTCAAGATGAAATTTGGTTTTTGTAAATAATTGAACTCCTTACTGCAATCTGTATTTGCAATTTCAAACTGTAAATAATTGAATACTTTTTTAGGTTCTAGTTTTCACCACATTTCTCATGAACACAGGCCTCTAAGGATTTGATCAGACAAATAAAAGATTTTGGACCCTTTAGTTTTCATTTCGCTGGGACGGTAATATTCCTCGTTCTTTTATAATAATTATAGTAAAAGTATCTATATCTGTTTTTGGTACAATTGGTTTGTATTTTTTTTCAGCTTATTCCAAGAAGTAACTTTAAAAAAAGAAGTATTAGATTTAAAAAGAAAAGCTCTCCTTAAATCTTAAAATATTACATTTACATGTGAATTCAGTTGTCTGGTTGTTATCAGTTGTCTGGTTACCATAACACAAGCTCTGCTTAGCTTGGGATCAGATGGCCGTGTGTGAGTTGTCCCAAGATATTTATATTTTATATTAATTGGAAAAATTGTATATTAGGAGCCACCTTAAGCATGGTTTTGATAAAAACCAAAAGTTAAATCAAATTAATTCACAATCACTATGTAAACAATGACATAGCAAAACATCCGTAGTAAGTTGTAACTTGCAGATTGTAATAGTATGAACTACATAGACAGCGTAGCGCTGTGACGCATTTATGCTACGAAAGTAAAATTAACGATTTCTTTTGAAATATTGCATTTTTGTTCGGTTAACGTATGAAGGAAGACATTATTATGAGTCATTTTATGTTGTGACCAAAATGTGTTAACTAGGCTTTTTTATACAGCATGAGCAGCGAAACAAGATATTATTGTTACAAAGAAACTACAAAATTAATACTGTGGGAAGAATATTTATATTTATTCATCTTCGAGTTATCTTACAAATATCTAGTACAAATAGGGGGTGCCGCAGCCGCAAGCGCACTGGCCAGTGATCGACACGCCACCAGCAGCAGCCACTGGACCGCTGAAGCCAACTGTGCCCATGATGGGGACCTGACCGGCGACGGCGGTAGTACCGGCGACTGGCAGCTCTCCAGCGACCGCCACGTTGCCTTCACCGGCGCCGCCGTACTGGGCAGCTCCACAACCAGCAGCGGGGTATGCGCCAGCGAAACCGGCGGCGAAATTTGGGATTCCATCATAAGCCCAAGGAGCAGCCAACATGGGGGACGCTAAAGCTGGAGCGATCGCCGGGGCGTAAGCACCAAGACAGACCTGGCTGAATACATTCTGCAGCAATTAAAAACAATATTGACTCATTGACCTCATTTAGACTTTCATGAGCCAGAAAATGTGTACGGTTAAAAAATCACTTACCTGGACCAAGCAAGCTTGGATGCAGAGCAACAGAACAGTGAAGGAAGACATGTTTCAAGTTTATTCAACGAGAGCTGAAGGCTGAATGATGAACTTGATCTGTTGGGACATTTTATACCCAGCACTTAACTAATTACTTGTTTCGAAATATTATTAAACGTGACTGATATGTATTATAAAATTAAACGTTTATTTGTTGGTAAATAGTAGGCTTATCACGCTTGCACAAGCTATTAATTAATTACACTTACCTACATACTAATTTTCTTGGAAGTTGATAGCATAATGGAGTATAAAATCATCAATTGTGGAACTAAACATCATTCTCGTGTCAGCACTAGAACAAACTATCATGTCTGTTAAAGCTATCCTCGTCCTCTGCGCCCAGGCGCTCCTGGTCAAGGTAAGATAATTTACTAATTTGATAAAGTAGTAAATCTATTTAGATGTATAATTTAATATTTAACATAGGTGTTAATTTGATTCTTACTTTACTTACAGTCCGCACTCGGACAGTGCACCAGCCGCGCTGCGGTTGCTGATATCTCTGGATTTGCTGCTCCCTGTGGCTTGGCCGCTCCCTTGGCCTTAGCCTCCCCTTGCGGCTTGGCTTCTCCTTGGGCATATGATGGAATCGGTTACGCTGGTGCTGGACTCGCCGCTGGCTACACTGGCAGAAGCCTGGCTTACGATGGAATCTACACCCCCACCCTGGAGTTCAGCCCCACCAGTGGCGGCGCTCTGCCTGTCTCCAGCGCCTCCGGCATCGCTCCCGTCGGTATCTCCGTGGCGTCAGACAACGTTTACGAGGGAGCTCTGGCCGTAGTTGGTGAGCTGCCGTTCGTGGGTACTGTTGGCTTGGAAGGAGTGGTGCCTTCTGCTGGTGCTGGTGCCGTCAACCACGCCTGTGGTAATGGCAGGAACGCCATGATCAGTGAGACTGCTGCCTTTGCCCCGGCTGCCGCCATGGCTCCTTTTGCTGCTTACGGTCCTGGTGCCGCCTTCGCTCCCACTGCTCTTGCTGCTCCTGGCCTCGGTCTCCGTGGTGGCTGGGCTGGTAGAGGTTGTGGCTGCGCTTTCTAAGATGTTTTGAATAAAACATGTGACTCAAACTTGCAATCAATAAATCAAAGAGCACAATATATTTTTGTTTCACTCTTTAAGTCTATTTTCAATAGAGCAGGTGTGTTTTAGTTAAGACCTATACTTACAAATAAAGGTTTCTTTCCATGAACGGATTCAGATGCACGATTAAATCGGTTTAAATTTCATTCAGTGTGTGGTGATATCTATTGCCCAGCATGTAAAGTTTTTAAATGACTTATTTTATGACACCTACACACTATGGGATAAGGTATCAGGGCAAGATGCAATACCGATAGAAAATATCAAAACTTCTGTAGAACACGGTTTGGATATATTTGCGTCCTATTAAGAATGGTCCAAGAATACCACTTTATCCAATTGCATAAAAGAAGCTCCACAAAGAAGTTCAGTAAGTTTCGTCCGTGCTATAGTCTTTTAAATCATAATGTCAATGAAAATAGCTTCCAAACTGGCAAGTTTTGTGAAAGGCAAAGGCACCCATGAATAAATATTGACAGTTAGCGAAATTATCGAGGAAGCTCGAGAATTCAATAAACCAATATGTTTGTAGACTCCTCGAATATATTTGACTCTGTAAAGTGGCATAAACTCTGGGAGACTTATCTCGCCATGGGTACACCGAAACACCTTGTCAACTTACTTAGGCAACTAAATGAAGGAGGTTCGGCATCCGGAAGATTAGATGACTTTTATCCAACCAATTTCGTCCTAGGACAAGGATGCGTAAGATCACCGTGCCACTTTCGTAATATCTTTCCAAAACTCATAATGAAAATTACCCTGGAAAACTGAACCGACTGAATCAGTATCGAAAGCGTCAAAATTCCCAACTTGCGGTACGCAGATGACACGAACTCTTTTTCTTCTAGTATATTAGCTACATAGGAAATTCGCGAATTGAACCAAATACACAGACAACTGCATCAAAATCAGATGGTGTTATAGTGATAAGATGGTGATAGTACACTGTGCCAATGACAACTCGCCAGAGGTTACAAGAATTGCAATGTCGTTAACTTCAATTATTTTTAATAGTACCGTCATTCCATTCAGCCCAGATGTGAAAGATCTCGGTTTACATCTTGACTCGACTCTTGGTTGGCAAAAGCAGGTCTCCAGCGTTTGTCAGAGAGCCAATGGTACTTTGCGCTCCCTGTATCGTCTAAAAAACTTCTTGCCTGCGAAGACGAAGACCATGCTTGTGCAGACTTTAATTTTCCCTCTAATCGACTATGGTGACGTGTGCTACTATGACCTGAATTCGATCTTGTTGGATAAGTTGGACAGAATCCTTAATAACTGCATTAGGTTTATTTTCAATCTGAGAAAATATGACCATGTCTCTGACTACAGGTCTGAGCTAAATTGGTTGCCCATTCGCCAGAGGCGAAATTTGCGTGCTCTGACTACGCTCTTTTCTTTGCTACATTGTCCCACTCCGCCTTCCTATCTCATCTCTCAGTTCCAATTTTTATGTTCTTCGCACTCTAGAAACCTGCGCTCTTCCAATAATCTTCTTTTACTTTGCCCTTCTCATACTTCAGATTTAGTTCATTCTTCCTTTCGGATTCAATCCATTCTTCTCTGGAATGCGCTTCCTCTCGATATCAGGACGGCCACTAGCCGTTATGGATTCAAGCGGAAATTGAGGATTCATTTTCAAAATATATGAGCAGAGTCTATTGACCAGTCACTACATTCTTTGTTTTATATGTATGTATGTATTTATATTTATTTAAGTAGTATATACTTTAATATATAAATAAGTAGGTAATTATGTCTATTCTTTTTTTTTCTATTTTAAGTTGCATTCTTCTATTCTATTTCTTTTTTTTTTTCTTTTTATTATTGCACCTACCATGTAATCTCTGCACCACCCTGGGTAGACTGGTAGAGAATGCCTAAGGCATTAAGTCCGCCATTGTACATAATATGTGCATAAAGTTTAAATAAATAAATAAATAAATAAAGCTTCCATTTCCTAATTTATATAAAAAGTAGTTTTTTTATTAGTTATATACATGTAATTTTTGACGGAAATGGTTGTGGATTATATTCATTTTAAATCACGCCTAACCATGTAAAAAAAAAACTTTGTAATACGACTATTTTTTAAAAGAGTAAGTATGGAGTTTCTTGCCAATTCTTCTCCATACGTAACAACATTTTCGAATGGGCGGTAGATTCACTTTTGTTTTATAAGTATGACGTTTCTAAGTGCCTTTTATTGGTCTAATAGAAATAAAATAAATAAATTAATAAATAATTTAGAACTGTGGCGGATACGCTGATGAAATTTAGCGTCGTATATATCACGAGGTCAGCCACGAATAGGCTGAAAAGGACATGGAGAATCCTAAACCTCATCAAAGCGACGAAAATCTAACTTGTCACAGCACTAGTGTTGCCCATATTTTGTATGCTGCTGAGTGGACTATAAAGGAAAATGAGAAAAAGAGAATAAACGCTCTAGAAATTTTAATGTGGTGCTGGCGAAGAATGATTGTCATATCGTGTACTCAATTAAGAACCAAGTTGTTTATTTATCAAGAATTCGGCATCAAGCAACGTCTACCTTCTATTTATGGTACAGCAATCATTACTTTTTTGGATATTATGTATTGAGGCGTTTTGATGCGTTTATCAACTTGTGGTCCAAGGAGAATTGGGGGTCAAAGAACACAAATGGTAAATCACTAATGCGTTTGACTGACCAAATTAAGGCCGCGATAGAAGAACCCCTCCACGAAAGGATCCAAAAAGGCACCAGTACCAGAGTGTTGAGTGAAAGCGGTTTGTCAAGCGGGATCTGTTGCCCCCTTGTCGCTATGTCACTATGTGCTAACGGCCATTTTCGGGGGCCCATTTACTGAGTGTGCAAGTCACCCCCTGCCATTATATCCGTGTATACAAACATTGATCAGGCAGGGGCCATAGCCGTTCAATAGTCTTAGGTAACAAATCCACCTCAACAACCCAAACCCGTAGTCCAATGGTTACTTTCTTTATTCCATGACCTGCAATAGACCACTACCAACCAGGGGTTGACCTTAGGTGCACTTGAGTGGTGCATATAGGGATTATCACCGGTTGGTGTCCCTCTTCATATTATAAAGCTTTATTTTAATGGGCCTCTGCAAGTTGGCTTCGGCCCCTCGTACGCCTTCAAAGGACGACCAAGTCCACTCTGCTAAGAGTGTAGGTAAAGAAGAAGAAGAATCAATTTTCAAACCACAATTTCTGTGTAATAATACAGTTTCGGTGTCAATAATAACTTTCTAAACAAAATAATAAAAAATGTGTATGCAATGTGAATATGTTGAGTGTAATTATAAAAGTTAAAAAAAAACTCAAAATGAAAAAGACTACAGAAATTAGGTAAAAAAATCAAAATCAAGTTGTTAAAATTTACTCATCACAGTCGAAGAAAACTTGACTTGTTTGACTTGCAGATTAAAATATTGCTATTATTTTTGCAATATTATAGAAACTTAAACTTGATACTTTAACCTAAAAATTAAATGACCAAATTACAATATGCAGTTTAATTTATTGAGTTCAAAGTCATCATTATGTATTGTTAAAACATCTTAGAAAGCGCAGCCGCAACCTCTGCCAGCCCAGCCACCACGGAGACCGAGGCCAGGAGCAGCAAGAGCAGCGGGAGCGAAGGCAGCACCAGGACCGTAAGCAGCAAGAGGAGCCATGGCGGCAGACGGGGCAAAGGCAGCAGTCTCACTGATCATGGCGTTCCTGCCATTACCACAGGCGTGGTTGACGGCACCAGCACCAGCAGAAGGCACCACACCTTCCAAGCCAACAGTACCCACGAACGGAAGCTCACCAACTACAGCCAGGATACCTTCGTAAACGTTGTCTGACGCCACGGAGATACCGACGGGAGCAATGGCGGAGGCGCTGGAGACAGGCAGAGCACCGCCACTGGTGGGGCTGAACTCCAGGGCGGGGGTGTAGATTCCATCGTAAGCCAGGCTTCTGCCAGTGTAGCCAGCGGCGAGTCCAGCACCAGCGTAACCGATTCCATCATATGCCCAAGGAGAAGCCAAGCCGCAAGGGGCGGCTAAGGCCAAGGGAGCGGCCAAGCCACAGGGAGCAGCAAGTCCAGAGATATCAGCAACCGCAGCGCGGCTGGTGCACTGTCCGAGTGCGGACTGCAAGAAACGTAAGGATAAAATAATACCAAAGTTTTAAGTAAGTAAGCAAGAACTTGAACGTAAGTTGTAAAGTACCTATGTATTTCGTAACAAATGGTATATTATCTTACCTTGACCAGGAGCGCCTGGGCGCAGAAGACGAGGATAGCTTTGACAGACATGATGATTTGGTTCGAGTGATGACACTAGAATAATTTTCCTAAGGGGGAGCAGGCCGTTTTATACTAACTTGTGTTATCAGTTTCTGAGAAATCGTAATAACAATTAATATAGGTAAGTGTTATTTTGTTTTAAAAGCACGTGACACCGATGATAAGGCTAGGATACTGAAACACAATAGTTATTGACACACTACTCAAAATATCACAGTTACGAAATTCATGTTTTTCGTGTTTGCTATCAACGACTTTTCAAGTATAAAAGCACAGGAACGGGTTCAGCTCATCATTCAGTCTTCAGCTTCTCGTTGAACACAAACAAACATCTAACATGTCTCCCGTCGCTGTTGTGTTCCTCTGCATCCAAGCTTGCTTGGTCCAGGTAAGAACTCTTTACTTTTTACATGTTTTTTATTACTGTTATGCTAGTCTAACCCTGTGTATAAATAATAGGAAACTAGTTCTGGAACAATAATATTTCTTCTCGACGTTCTGGTGGAAAGGGAGGGGAGGG
Source organism: Athetis lepigone (assembly GCA_033675125.1). Taxonomy (NCBI): domain Eukaryota; kingdom Metazoa; phylum Arthropoda; class Insecta; order Lepidoptera; family Noctuidae; genus Athetis; species Athetis lepigone. The sequence continues at coordinate 314,176 of CM066241.1, forward strand.
GAGGAAGATTAATTTTCAATGAGTATCGTGGAAAGAAACGCAGCTTCCGCAACCCGCGGCTACTGCCGACCCGCCTCTTTTCAGATGAGCTTTACCTGTTTTTGTGACGAGACAAGAGTTTGACTCCATGCGGGTAATGGGGTGTGCTCAGGAATACTACGCGCCTTTATCTCCAGTTCTATTAGTATCTGCGCTGCCAGCCGTGCTAATCATGGCTGGCAAGGGTAGAGAGAGGCCGGCTAAAGGTATGGAGCAACTCTTCCTAAGCAGCACATTCCCATTCCCCATTTTTATGTAGTGGTGACACTGAGATTTGTTGACTACTATTATTTTACCATTTCAGACTGTCTTCTCCTGCCCCAACCGCATAGCTGCACCAGCTTTAGCCGCTCCCTGTGGCTTGGCCGCTCCTGCTTTCGCTGCTCCTTGTGGAATAGGCGCTCTTGGCTTGGCTGCTCCTCTCGGCTGGCCTGCTACTGGTCTGGCTGGTCCCTTAGGATTGGCTCCCGGTTTGGCTTATGACGGACTCGCCTACCCTGCTGGTGCCTATGGTGCTGCCCCGTACGGCGGCGCCGGTGAAGGCAACGTGGCGGTCGCTGGAGAGCTGCCAGTCGCCGGTACTACCGCCGTCGCCGGTCAGGTCCCCATCATGGGCACAGTTGGCTTCAGCGGTCCAGTGGCTGCTGCCGGTGCCGTGTCTATCGCCGGCAAGTGCGCGTGCGGCTGCGGTGCCCCTTACGACTACCGTTGCTAGACGGAATAAGCATGTGACTATTCGAAATCTGAATAATAAATGGTGAATATCAAGCACTTCTTGTGTTATTTTTGTTTCTTGTCTACTTATTTATTTATAGATCGCGTTGGCAATTTACTTCTCTTTTTGCAATCAAGAAAATATCAAGGCTGAGCGTAGTAAAGTAAGTTAGGAGAATACTAGTGACTTAAGATCACAAGTGAATGAGTTCGACATTAGCACCAGCCAAGAATATAAAACTTCATTCTTATCGTGATTTAGCAAAATTAACTTTTATTGCTGGTCCGAATTTCAAAGTGGTTCAACTCGCTTTTTCTAATTTGAACGACTCATGTGACTAAAGCTTGCCGAGCTGACTGAATATGCTAACATAATTAGAAAGTTCTGTTCTAAAAATAGAAAAATAATTAAAATTACGGCAGTCGGTGGCAACGCAAATTGACCGACAGATGAGAATTCACCTTTTTTGTATTTGTATTTAGTTTTTGAAGGCAGTTATTATTTTTTTTTGGAATCGTTTTTTATTTTTTACTTTTTAGTGTGAAGTCCCAATGTCTGATTGTGTAATCCAAATCTAATCTAGTTATAGGTTAGTCATTAAACAAATAATATTTCGTTGCAAATGCTGATTTGTCATAGAAAAAATTATACCAAAATAACTGTATGTGCCTACATAATAATACTTGCGGAATTCAGATTCATTCATAACTTTAAAATAATAATAATAAAGTTTATTTATTTCTCTCACAATGTTATTGTGGCACTTTACAGTTTTTAAACTATATAAATTCACATTGTGAGAGCTAAAATATGAAGGAATTTTCAAAGTACATGAACATTATTTTCAATATAAAGCTACTGACAATTTAAAATTCCCCAATACCCAATACATGTAACTTAAACATATCCTAACGTCACCGATTCATGCAGGTCGTTTTTTTTTATTTTGTTGAATTTTTCAGAAAACGCTAAGCCGATCTAAGCTTTGAAACATGACTTACAAAACAAAAAAAAACAAGCAAAATCTGCTCATAATCCTCCTCCTTTTTGAAGTCGGTTGAAAATGAAACTTACAAAGTGCTAAAATATTTATTTATTTTTATATTTATTTTTATGTTTTTTTTTTTATATTTTTTATACAGCCTATTATACTTATTGCCTTCATATCATTGATTTTAATTTTCTCCTCGCTTCAAACACTTAAAACCTAAACAGTTGGCTCAAAAAATTAGATAAATTGATGGACTTTGATGAAAATCTATAAAGGCTTCGATAAGTATGTTCAGGAGTTATAGAGGCCTTACTTGAAACTCGGATCGCTCCAAAAAATCGCCAAAATGCGAAATAGTTGTTGAACTATAATACGAAGAGAACATTACGGAACCCTATGAACATAATTATAAATGTTCTATGCGTGGTTTAACACGCATTTGACCATTTTTTTTATAATAATTATGTATTTTTCGCACGTGGTTTTTAACATTATTATTCACAATCATGCACATAATTGTAATAATATTGTAACACAGTACACAGTATTTTTTTCAAAAGAGTAAATTTGGGGTTTCTTTCCCATTCGTCTCCATACGAAGCAACATTTTGATAAAGAGTATATGTAATTATTTTTAATGATGTTCCAAAGTGCCTAATTTTTCTAATAGCAGTAAATGACATGAGTCCAAAATTTTAACTGGTTCTGATCTTTTGAGCTGACTCTAAATAAAGAGGCCAACGTCTATTTCTGTGTGAAATTCATAAACCATAATATCTGTAAGTCTACCAGACAACCGATTTGACAAGTAAAACAAAATATATCAGTTTTTTTATGACAAGATGGTAATATTTTTTTTTGATACAAGTAGAATAGTGTTAAAAAAAAAATTAAAAGACAAAAATTACAATATGCCCATTGATTTATTGAGTTCAAGTGATAGTCGCCTGTTTTAATAAAAACATCTTATAGGGCGCATCCACAACCTTTGCCGGCCCAACCACCACGGAGGCCGAGGCCAGGAGCAGCAAGAGCAGCGGGAGCGAAGGTGGCACCAGGACCGTAAGCAGCAAAAGGAGCCATGGCGGCAGCCGGGGCAAAGGCAGCAGTCTCACTGATCATGGCGTTCCTGCCATTACCACAGGCGTGGTTGACGGCACCAGCACCAGCAGAAGGCACCACACCTTCCAAGCCAACAGTACCCACGAACGGTAGCTCACCAACTACTGCCAGAGCTCCCTCGTAAACGTTGTCTGACGCCACGGAGATACCGACGGGAGCGATGGTGGAGGCGCTGGAGACAGGCAGAGCGCCGCCACTGGTGGGGCTGAACTCCAGGGCGGGGGTGTAGATTCCATCGTAAGCCAGGCTTCTGCCAGTGTACCCAGCGGCGAGTCCGGCACCAGCGTAACCGATTCCATCATATGCCCAAGGAGAAGCCAAGCCGCAAGGGGCGGCTAAGGCCAAGGGAGCGGCCAAGCCACAGGGAGCAGCAAGTCCAGAGATATCAGCAACCGCAGCGCGGCTGGTGCACTGACCGAGTGCGGACTGCAAGTGAAGAAAGAATCAAATTAACACCTATGTAAAATATTAAATAATACATCTAACTAGATTTAACTACTACTTTATTAAATTATTAAATTAAATTATCTTACCTTGGCCAGGAGCGCCTGGGCGCAGAGCACGAGGATAGCTTTGACAGACATGATAGTTTGTTCTAGTGCTGACACGAGAATGGTGTTCCAAAGTGGCTGCAGATCGTTTTATACTTAATTAGTTATCAATTTCGAGAAATTTCATGAAGAAATATAGGTGAGTGTAACTTACTTTTCAACGTATATGAAATTCGATAAGCCTACAATGATTGAACAACAAAGAAACGCACAGTTATTGAGACACGATTCAGAATGTTTTTCAAAGTTTTGAAATTAATGCTCCTCATATTGGGTATCAGTAACTTGTCAAGTATAAAAGCACAGGTACGGGTTCAGCTCATCATTCAGTCTTCAGCTTCTCGTTGAACACAAACGAACAGCAAACATGTCTCCCTTTGCTGTTGTGTTCCTCTGCATCCAAGCTTGCTTGGTCCAGGTAAGAACTCTTAGATTGATCTATTTTTGACATATTTTTCTACTTTGTATGAGAACTCGGGTTCTCATACAAAGCAAGAGTGGTTTGTTGATTCTTAAACTCGATACTATAATTACAGATGGATGGAATATTATAATTGTTTTTTCATTTCAGACTGTATTCTCCTGCCCCACCCGCTTGGCCGCACCTGCCTTAGCTGCTCCTTGTGGATTGGCTGCTCCTATCGGAGTGGCTGGTCTGGCTGCCCCCTTAGGGTTCGCTCCTGGTTTCGCCTATGATGCATTCCCCTACTCTGCTACTGCCGGTTGTGGAGCTGCCCAGTACGGCGGCGCCGGCGAAGGCAACGTGGCAGTCGCTGGAGAGCTGCCAGTCGCCGGTACTACCGCCGTCGCCGGTCAGGTCCCCATCATGGGCACAGTTGGTTTTAGTGGCATTGTGCCAGCTGCTGGTGCCGTGTCCATCACTGGCCAGTGCGCTTGTGGTTGCGGTGCCCCCTTTAACTACATGTACTAGATAATGGACATGAAAGTCTAAGTAATAAATGACGAATACTAAGCAAATATACATTGGTTTTATTTTACTATTTTATGACATTATACATAGCGTTGTTTGTTGGTTTGAATTTCGGACAAAAAATATTGCCATGAAGGCTGAAGCAAGGGCTCCGCTATGCTCCGCTGTCTCCTCAGCCTTCTAACCTAACCGTTACCATTATATAGATATTATAATTATTTAGGTATTATATAAACTGCGGATTCATATAAAATGCCTGCGAGGTAAAAAAATTAGTTTTTGTTAGGATAGTGCTTACTAAAACCAACAACGAAATAAAATATTTCAAAAGACATCATTTTCTAGCACTTTAGAAGTCTATAATTTAATGTTTTCCTCATAGGTTTAAAAATATTGTAAGAAAAGCACTTTTTATTATTCTCTCGGCTCCGTTTATCTTTGGCTCTTGACGTTTTTATTACAACGTGAAGTTATTACTTTGGGGCCTCCTCCTACTATAGCGTATAAAAGGGCTGTCGTCGAAAATGACCTTAGTAATGTAAAAGATATTGTCAGTGAAACGGAAAAATATAATCTGCATCTTTTGATGGACAGGCTAGTGACGAATCATCTAAGGATATAATATAAGAAACGGTTGCAGAATCGTATATTTGTGTTAATTATAGACACTTTCTTACTATTTCGTAGACTTAGAAAACAGTTACCTAATGTTTTCCGGAAAATAAATATGTTTGAAAGAAAAAAATGTGTAATGACATCTATTAAAGCCGATCACTCAATGTGAAATACAACTGTAAATCTCGCTATAAGAATTTAACTCGACGACGCCGCGACGTTGACATAAATAATTATGTCGCAGGCATTTTGTAGAATCCTCAGTTTACATAATGCTACGACTTTTTATACACGGCGTAAATAAGCAAAATGTCAAAGCAATTTAAAATGCATTTTTTGAGACGTTTAACCCTTGGGGTGCCTGGTGGGTCTGACAGACCCGCTACTTTACAAAATCGACAATTACACATTTTAATCTTGGATCAAGACCTCCACACTCCTGAGTAGTTTCGTCATATAGACTAGCAGCCGTTTTGCCATCCTCCCAGCAGTCTATTATGCCTGCACATTCAAGTTAGACGCATTTATTGCACGATCGGGTCTAAAAAACCCTTCCAAGAATTTTGGTTGTGTTCCTGGATTTTCGTTATGTTATAAAGAGGTTTTTCATTTATTTAATAAAGGTATATAAACTCCTTATGTATGGATTTATTTCTTATTTTACCTATTATTGTAGTTATATAGTATGAATATAAACTTATACTTTAATATTTAAACGCAATTTGTAACATAAAAATTCCATTTTATTTTCGGGTCCTAGAAACCCACCAGGCACACCGCGTGACTTTTGCCTACCAGGCACCCCAAGGGTTAAACTAATTAACCAATTCTAACCTAACGTATCCGAATTGGTTTGCTCTTACATTTTGTTTGTACCATTATTCATGGTTACCTGCATAATCTTTGCATGATCACTCATGTATTTGTCTTTCTCTGACGCAATCAAATTACAATAAAGTTTAATTTGAAAAATTTCAACTTGTAGCTGACACAAGTTACGTACCTAAATCAATTTATTTTCAAAAGTTATTGTCAATTTTGTACTCGTACAAAATAGAGACAAAACAAAATAAGCCTGACGTCTGCGGAAGGTACATTAAATGTTTGGAGATCCGCCAAGACGCTCTCACTCTTTGCCTGACGCAGGACCTCACCGGACACGGATGCTTCAGGAGGATTCTGGGTCGGATTTGGCGGGAAGAAACGCTTGGGTGTCACCATTGTGACGATCGCCTAGAGCATACAATGGAGCATACGGTGGAGATTTGCCCCGCCTGAGTGAACTACCGCCGTGTCCTTGTAGAGGCGATCGGCGGGGGTGACCTTTTGCGCCCGGTCCTGCAGTGTGATTCTGTAAGACTTCGTTTTAAACTTCGAATCTGAATCCGCCGTGAGTTTCTTGATTGGCATTCTAAAACTTGGTCGTTAATTCGAATCTACACTAGCGCTACTCTAGCGAGCGTGTTTGCGAGTTGAACTAAATTACCTGCGGGATTTTGACAGATAAAGTATGAGATGACGTAATACGTGGCATTCTAAAAGGTAGTTCCACCGTCAGTTCGACGCTCCCTTCGAACTCGAACCCGAATCAAAGTGTCAAATAAAAAGCATCTATTTTACGAGTGAAACTAGAAGAAATAATAGTTAAATAGTGTTTAAATAAAGTTTTAAAGTGGATAAGTGCCTACCTACTCAAGCGATAACGATGGCGAAAATGTTTTTGTTTAAATCTTTATTAGGAGAAGCTCATGCTTTGGATAAACTAGAAAAGAGTCGACAATCTACCAAAATTCAAAGTTTATCTTTATTAACCCGAGAAGACGACTATGTGAGCGTGTATGTATAGATTGTCAAAAGAACTAATTGACCAACTGGAGTATGAGTTACTGCCTCTGATAAAGTCCACAAAACGTCGAGGCAAAGGACTTTCAACTCGTGTAAAAGTAAGTGCTTCATTTTACTATGCATAAAGTTCATTTTGTAAGTATTTACAGTTTATAGCTAAAAGATTTGTAACCCAGCACACCATAGTAAGAAAAAATGGTTGCCTGTAAAGTCGGTTTTACGGGCGAAGATTTTACGTGACAACGTCTTTTACCGATCATAGTTGAGTGGGAGAGAGACGCAAGGCATTCGGCGGGCCTCTCTCTCGTTCGGTGACTCATCGTAACGTTACCGAGCGTTACACTTTTTCATAAGTGACTCCCAGCCGCAACCTAATTTAAGACGTTGTCACGTCAAAACACTTCATAATAAGGAGTATTCTCTTTTGGTGGTTTCCTGGTTAGCTACATTTGTTTTCAAGTTTAACTAAGGACCCTGTATAGTTATTATATTGGTATTCTATTTAATCCTTCGAACACATGTGATTTGAGACACAATAGAAAGACATTAGCAGCCCGACAGCCAGCTGTCGGTTGGTCGTTAAAAGGTTAAGCATGAAAATAACCAAAATTGATCCCTATTTTGTATTGACTAGATCTAGCTAAAGTAGGAATTTAATTTTTTTATTGTTTCACAGTTATTATGGGCCTTGTCATTCTTGGCTAATGGCAGTTATCAGAAAATTATTAAAGAAAATATAAGAACATATTTATCACAACCATCAGCATCTCGTTGCATAAATGAAGTAGTGGAAGCTCTTAATAATCCGGCAATAGTAAACAAATATATAAGGTTTCCTCAAAATATACAAGAAAGACAAAAGTTAAAAGAAAGGTTAGTGGGTATAATTAAAGTGACCCTTTGATTTTACATTTTTCTGTGGCAGTTGATCATGTTACCGTAAATTACAGATTCTTCAAAAAGTTTGGCTTTCCAACAGGCTCTGGGGTGCATTGATGGCACTCTGGTGGCAATGAAAAAACCAAAAGAGTATGAAGAACGTTTCTAATGCCGCAAAGGATACCATGCAAGAAATGTGCAATTGGTAAAATGAATTTCTATGTTGTAATCAATTATCATTAGGTATTCAATTAGTTAATTTTTTTTCAGATGCAGATTTAAATATTTTAAATGTGGATCCAACATAATGGTGGAGCTACTCATGACAGTTTCATTTTTAATTATGGTGTTATAAAAGCCCACTTAGAGGTATTAACAAAAACAAAAGCTGGTGAAGAAGTTGTTTTGCTTGGTTAGTTAATCCCTCATATCTAAATAATAGGTATAAAAACTACATAGTTTTTTTATATTATTTTATTCAGGTGATTCCGGATATGCTCAGCACTCCTACCTTATGACACCAATTAGTGGTGCTGAAGATGATTCCCCAGAAGCATTTTACAATGACTGTCATTTAACTGCTCGCAACTCTGTGGAGAGAACAATAAGGCCTCCTAAAAGGACGATTTAGGTGCTTGTTAGTACACAGAGTGCTCAACTACCAACATGTTCATGTTGTGTTTTGCACAACATGCAATATATCAGTGTCAATATATATCAGTGGTGTTGTTTATTGTATGTATTCTCTGGTGTGTGAGGCAGGTTTTTCAATAAAACTGCACTAGTATTCGTTAAGTGTTTAATTTAAACATAACAAAACCCAATTGAAAAAATCTTATATTTAAAAACTAAAACATGACTATACTATTACCTACTTTTATTGCTACACCCTATCTCAATTAATGGCATCTGTCAATGCTTGTAGCCCTTTCCCAACTGCACCCAGAACTTCAGCTAAAACTTTATCCCTGTCGAGACTCCTCTCCAGAAAGGAATGCAACTTTTGTACGATTGAATATCGTTGTAACTCCAGCCGCTGTTCTGCCACCCTCAAGAATCTGTCGGTGGTGGTGGAGAAGTTAGTTTGCCGTTGTGATGGTGGAGAAGCAGCAACTGAACAAATGTGACGTGATGCTGAAAAGAAAACACTTATTACTACAATGCGTTAATGACAACACCTATTACTACGATAGTTAAGGTTTTAGTAGATAGATAAAAGTAAACAAAAATAAACATGTGACCTAGTTACTTAAAAATAAAGAAAACAGTTTATTCGCGCTAGTGACAAGTTTTACATTAGGTGAACTTACTATAAATAAAAATACCTGACTAAAGTCCTATAGCTTGAGTTGGTGTGCTGTGACAACTCAAATCTGTCTCTACTCAAATACATACCCGTGATATGCTTTGACTTGTTCCAACAGTTGAGCTGGACGAGGAAGCAAAAAGTTTTCTCACAATTGCATGATCAGGTGGTCTGTAATTACAAGTCTGTTCTTGACTTTCCTCAACCAGGTTGGAATCCTGAAACATAAATTAGGCAAAATGTTACTCCATGTTCCTTGTAGGATAAAAGTAGATTAAAATTTATTTATGCTTTTATATTTGGACTGCAAAACCTTATAGATAAATTACTATTTGAATTAGGTATATTAGTAATGAAATTGATATTCTTATATGTAAGAACTACATTTAGATCTAATAAAATATAATCTAGACACATCTATAATAGTGGGAACATGTACGTCGCACATTTTAAGTGGTTTGCTTTAGAGAATGTTAAGTGGTTGAAACTGTAAATAATAAGCTCTGCTAACCTTGGTCCACTGTTTATAAGTTTTGATAGTGACACCCATAATATTAAGGCGTACGGCGTGTTCCTCCTACTGGCGTCGACTTTGCTCTCTGGCATTTTGAGTTCTCAAGAAACCAAGCTTAAAACCTAGTTTCTTTCCATAAACTCAGTTTCAACTGAGCCGGTGATGAGTGAGAGGAACGTGTCTCATATGTACTGAAACATTATTGTTGGATTAGAAAACAAAATAAACACTTAAATTAATTTACTTTTTGAACTTTTCAACCAGAAATATAAACTTACTTCATGATTTTTTTCACAATTTACCGGCACTGAACGATCAAAACACAAACAAAACAATGCAACAAACTATAAAACGTCAAGGCAAAAATGAAATTATTGTCCACAGATTACACAATGATATTGTCTGTCAGCCATTTTTTTTCGCAAGGTAAGCATAAATTCACGTCACGAATTTAGAGTTTCATGTTTTTTTTACTAATTAGCTGTGTCTAATTCCTTAAAATAAGAAATTTTAATATACACATCATAATAGCTAAAACTCTGTGCAAAAAACTGCTAAAATAAAAAAACCGATAAATCTCGATTTACATTTTGTTGAGTGTGGCAATCACTAGTCGCTTTGGTGGTCACTTCCCTTCGCAAGTGCGTAGGCGAAGCTATCAGAATGCAAAATCAAGGTCATTTTGAACCTTATGCGAAGGGAGAGCGAATAGCGAAGGGAAACGCGAGTTGTTGTTTGAATTTTACAGAATCGACGTGCTGGTTCAGGCTATGCTCCGGGGCGAGAGAGAATGGGAAGCCGTCGCCTCGGCAGCGGGGCGCGTAAAGCAGCGGGGCACGTGAGGCGGCAACAAGCCTCCCCAAGCGTCGAAAGCCGACCTCCAGTCACCTTAGACGCGGACGGCGAGCGATGGGTAGCTCACTGCCCGACCAGGACTAGGCCCGGTTCAATGGCGCGTATTGCTCCACGTGCGCCTCAAAAAGCTGTCAGCACTTGACGGGGCCCTCTAGGGCCAATGCCAGCCGGGATTGAAGAATTGTTCGCGGCCTCAGAATATAAAGGAAAACCGGATGAGTATGGGTGAGTTTTAGCCAATCAGAGTCTGACACACAGGGCGTTATTAGTCATTTATCAATAATTTTTTTTTTTCCTAACAAAAGGTAACAAAGATTTTTATGGATTTCTGCTGGATTCTTTATTTTTGTCTTAGTTCCTTGGCGACTAACCTAAAAGTTAGTTCACGATAGTCAGTCTGACAAGAAAAAGTAAAAAGTAGTTGTGTGCATCATTTATTACTCAGATTTTTATTTTCATCATCTAATACAGGTAGTTATAGGGGGCACCGCAGCCACAAGAGCACTGACCAGTGATAGACACGGCACCAGCAGCTGGCACAATGCCGCCGAAGCCAACTGTGCCCATGATGGGGACCTGACCGGCGACGGCGGTAGTACCGGCGACTGGCAGCTCTCCAGCGACCGCCACATTGCCTTCACCGGCGCCGCCGTACGGAGCAGCACCATAGGCACCAGCAGGGTAGGCGAGTCCGTCATAAGCCAAACCAGGAGCCAATCCCAAGGGACCAGCAAGACCAGTAGCAGGCCAGCCGAGAGGAGCAGCCAAGCCAAGAGCGCCCATTCCACAAGGAGCAGCAAAAGCAGGAGCTGCCAAGCCACAGGGAGCAGCCAATCCAGAGATATCAGCAACAGCGGCGCGGCTGGTGCACTGTCCGAGTGCGGACTGCAAGTAAATTAACAATCGATTTAACCAAAATCCTACTTAAATATTAATTTTCAAGACGTCATTTCTAGCTCTTTTGAAGAGAACCGTTGCTGTACAAAAGTATTCGGAGTAGTGACTACAGTTTTACATGAGACATATTTACAAATAAAAATATCTTACCTGAACCAAGCAAGCTTGGACGCAGAGGAACACAACAGCGAAGGGAGACATGTTTGATGTTCGTTTGTGTTCAACGAGAAGCTGAAGACTGGATGATGACCTGAACCCCTACCTGTGCTTTTATACTTGACAAGTCGCTGATTATAATTAATACAAAAGTATTAATTTTGTAACTTTAGAAAAACCTTTGTAAAGTGTCTCAATAATTGTACGTTTATTCATTGTTTAATTATTGTAGGCTTATCGAGTAACACGTGTTTAAAACTTAATTACATTTACCTACTTTTCAATATAATTTCTTAGAAATGATAGCACGGTTCGGTATAAAATGACCTGCAGCCACTTGGTACATCATTCTCATGTCAGCACTAGAACAAACTATCATGTCTGTCAAAGCTATCCTCGTACTCTGCGCCCAGGCGCTCCTGGTCAAGGTAAGAAACTGATATGCTATTTATATTTTTTACGGATCGTGTTTAATGACTTACTTAATATTCATATTTCAATCGTGATTTATTTTTGACTAGCCGCTAGCGTTAGAAAGAGATAAAAAGTAGCCTATGTTACTCCCCATCCCTTCAACCATCTCCACTTAAAAAATCACGTCAATTAGTCGCTTCGTTATGCCGTGAAAGAAAGACAAACAGACAGACAGACAGACAGACAGACAAACTTTCCCATTTATAATATTAGTATAGATTTTTACTTTTGATTTTTACTTGCAGTCCGCACTCGGACAGTGCACCAGCCGCGCTGCGGTTGCTGATATCTCTGGACTTGCTGCTCCCTGTGGCTTGGCCGCTCCCTTGGCCTTAGCCGCCCCTTGCGGCTTGGCTTCTCCTTGGGCATATGATGGAATCGGTTATGCTGGTGCTGGACTCGCCGCTGGCTACACTGGCAGAAGCCTGGCTTACGATGGAATCTACACCCCCGCCCTAGAATTCAGCCCCACCAGTGGCGGCGCCCTGCCTGTCTCCAGCGCCTCCGGCATCGCTCCCGTCGGTATCTCCGTGGCGTCAGACAACGTTTACGAAGGTATCCTGGCTGTCGCTGGTGAGCTGCCGTTCGTGGGTACTGTTGGCTTGGAAGGTGTGATGCCTTCTGCTGGTGCTGGTGCCGTCAACCACGCCTGTGGTAATGGCAGGAACGCCATGATCAGTGAGACTGCTGCCTTTGCCCCGGCTGCCTCCATGGCTCCTTTTGCTGCTTACGGTCCTGGTGCCGCCTTCGCTCCCGCTGCTCTTGCTGCTCCTGGTCTCGGTCTCCGTGGGGGTTGGGCCGGCAGAGGATGTGGTTGCGCCATCTAAAATGTTTTCAGTAAAACATGTCGTAACTACTTACTCGAACACAATAAACTAAAATTGCATACCATAATTTGTGATTTTATTTTTTACATTCTTAATATTTTTAAAAACAACGGTGTATTTGCTAAAAATTTAATTAATTAGCTACTCAGTTTCAATATCCCTTTGTTTAAGAAGAAAGATCATTTTGGTTATTTCAAACATATTTAAAAATGCATTTAAAGTATTTTACATAGAGAAAATATTACGTAGGTACTAGCTTTTGCCCGCGGATCCGCTCGCGTTAAAAAGAAACGAAAAGTTACTCATGTCACTTTTCATCAATTCAACTATCTCCACTTAAAAAAACACGTCAATTCTTTGCTTCGTTTTGCCGTGAAAGATGGTAAAACGGTGAAACAGATAGACAGACACACACTTTCCCATTTATAATATTAGCATGGATTTAACGAAGAATAAAAGGGATTCAAACAATACAGAACCGTTAAAACAGGTTATTAACCCTTATGTGAGTGACGAGGTACCCGGGTAACTTTTGCAATTTCAACCATGAATAAAATAATGAATCGGCATGCTAAGCGGCTGTGAGTTCCTGAGAGCTCCTAACTTTCTTTAAAATTACCGTTTTTATAAGTTTCAATTTTTCACACTTTATAATTTTACTTATATTGACCTTATTATTTTTTACACACGTAACCGAGTGGACGAGTACCCGGGTACCTCTATGTATATGTGCAAGAATTTTATCAGTTATGACCATGGTTTGGATCTTCAATAAAATAAATTCATATATGTTTTTCATAATATTTATTTCAAATTGAAGTAAACATAGTGAAAATTTAATTTTAACAATATAGGTTGCATGAACATTGAGATATTGAATGTTCATCAAAAACTGACCGTTTTAAGTCTCACACAAGCTTTGCGAGTTTTTCTTTGCCTTTTTTCGAGTTATTATGCAAATGAAACAACTAACTACCTACTACAACAGTGCGACCACTACAGTCTCGTTTCGGTAATTTTGACGGCCCTGAAATCGTTGGAGTGGTTTGCATCTGTAACTCACGTCTTAGTATACTATAGACTTTCTAGCTCTGCCTCCTATGTTAGCTTGACATAATGAAAACTTAACTACTTCAGAAACTTTCTTCTTGACATTTGAGATAATTGTAGGGTTATGCTCCATGTTGATGATATATTTATATTTCCAAGACAGGATAGGATAATAATTTGAATCGTAGGACAAATCGATGGCCCTGAACGCTTTCTCAGGGCCATCGGATTTGTCCTACGTTTGACGTTTCTAAACATCTTATCCATGTTATCAATGTTTACTAAAGTTGTTATACCTAATAAATAATAATTACTGGTTTAGCTGTAGAATTATTTTCAACAAAAGGCAGCATGTGCTTTAGTGACAACATTATTACAGCAATATTTGTGGGGCACATAGGAACAAACAGTTGTTTCCCTTTAGAAAGCAAAATTTCTAAAATAAATCGTTTTGCTTTTATGTAGTTTCATAATTATTATGTGGAAGAAAACGTTTTTTTGTCTCACTGTGTCAATAACGTAAAAATATAAAAAATAGGTAAATAACAATCAAAAATACTTAAATAATATACACAAAAATGTAAGCCCTTTGATAGCGTCTGCAACGAATTCACTATTTTTGTTTACATTAAAATTGTCAACGCATAGAGTACAATATACTTGCATCGGTCAAGTATGGTAAATGTAATCAAAACACTAGTTAGAAAGCTGATATTATTTATTGAGGGTACGTCTACAAGGTATTTATGTATGTAGGTACCCGGGTACCTCGTCGCACCAAGTGTGGTGTTTTATTTGTCGCTCACATAAGGGTTAAAATTTGTGACTTTCTGTAACTTGACTAAAATCTCCAACGGGGCACTACAAGGAACTGTGATGGGCCCGTTTCTGTTTATGGTCACATGTCCCTAGAAAAGCGTCAGCTATGTTTTTCGACGATAGCACAATCACAGTCTCCTGTAAAATCGCTAGTACATAATGAAAATTATATTAATAATTCTCTTGATGCATTCATTAAACGTCTAGACCATAATAACTTCAAATATAAACTTAGGCAATACAAAGATAATGTACTTTATTTCTTTATGGATGGGAAACCTTCAAATTACCTCTAACACCCTGAAAGAAAGTGTCAGACTGTTACTGATTTTACCCACTCTTGATCCTTCGATTGTTCTTTATGTTCCGGGGGCCGCGGTAACTATTAACTAATCCACAACCCAAGATAATGCACTTCAGACAAAAATGTTTACATACATTACAAATATTTTAAAAAGGCGAAACGACAAAAAAAGTAATTAGGTTCAATTTTTATTGAACAGTGACGTCACAAGCCTCCGCTCCAGAACTTTGATGTTCTGTTTTTTTTTATTGATATGGTCAAGCAAATAATACGTATAATTATTATAATATATTTAATTATACGTATTATTTGCTTGACCATATCAATAAAAAAAACAGACAGACAGACATGGCGAAACTATAAGGGTTCCTAGTTAACTACGGAACCCTAAAAATTGGAATTAAGTTAGGAACCCTTATAGTTTCGCCATGTCTGTCTGTCTGTCCGTCTGTCCTCGCTTAATCTCTGTGACCGTTAGCACTAGAAAGCTGAAATTTGGTACCAATATGTATATCAACCACGCCGACAAAGTGGTAAAATAAAAATTGGAAAAAAATGTTTCATTAGGGTAGTCCCCCTATATGTAAAGAGGGAAGTGTTTTTTTTTTATTTCAACCCTGATGTGTGATATATTGTTGGATAGGTATTAAAATGAAAAGGGGTTTACTAAAATCAGTTTTTGATAATGTCAATAATATCGGAAATAAATAAGGAAAAATTAAAGCGTCCCCCCCCCCTTTAACTTTTGGCTCGTAGGATTAAAAAATATGAAAAAAATCTGGAAAGTAGAACTTTATAAGTACTTTCTCGGAAAATTATTTTGAACTTGATAGAAAGAACAGTTTTTGTACAAAAAAGACAAAAAGGTTGTACAAAATAATTTCTGCGTACTTAGTATGTCAACGTAACAAACAGCCTTTTTTTTTTAACTTATAAGTGGGAACACTTATTGTGACGGACGGGAAACCACGGAACCCTACATTGAGCGTGGCCCGACACGCTCTTGGCCGGTTTTTAACAGTCTTATTGATGGGCTAAACAGAATGCCATTTTTTTAAGTCGTCGTCATCCCTATTGATTAAGCATGAGATTCTACAATCTTGCGTCACTCTCATTTATTCATGTTTTGTCTCTGCATCACCATATGGTAGACTGGTAGAAAATGTCTAAGGCATTAAGTCCGCCATTGTGCAATGTTTTTCTTTGTGCATATAGTTTTCATAAATAAATATAACGGGACCCGGCGACCTTGACAAGATCGTCGCTTCATCTTGCGAAGCTTTGGGAGCACCACCACAGTAGATATAAATATATGCTTATGGAAAAAAATATATAAAAAAAGAACTGAAGCTTTGGAAGGTCTGGCTAGGCAGCGTTTTCCGGTACACGAGACACTTGTCGCCTTAACATAATTAAATTATTAGGTACGGTATAAAAGATAGAGTAATAGAGAATACGAATACGTAACGCCCGGTGGCTAACTACGGCAAAACACAAGGAATGGTTGTGATTTAGACCGGTATGTAGTGTGTGTGGGTGTGTAAGTTCATAATTATTATCATATATGGTAGAATAAAATATTGTTAAACACCATGACTGGTGACACTAGGGCATATTTAAGGACGCGATGCGGAGATCTCTACCGGGTTGCGGAATGTTTATAATAGTTACTGTGACCCCGGAACATAAAGGGCAACCGAAAGAACATGAGTGGGTTTTAGTCGGTAAAAGTCTGACACGCCTACGTAAAACCTGATAATAACCTGAACATTACATCAAAGGAATATTTAACCTTTTGATCAATAGTGCAAAGGTTGTTATCGCTAAAAATATTCGATGAAATGTCGTATTTCATTTTATTAAGGTATACCTACCTGTTTGTATCCGAGGTGCCCAAGATACAGGCCTAGCCTAGTTTCAGACCAACGAAAATATCTACACATGTAACGGCGTATTTGGCAAATAAACGATTTGTATTTGTATTTGAAATGACAATTATGTTAATCGATATTATACAAAGTGATTATTTTCTTAAACGTTGTTCGAATTAGTAATATTACATCAAAAGTTGTCCTGTCAAACAAGGGTAAACCATTATACTCTACTATATACTATAAACGATTACCATACACACCATATTATTATACCTGGAACAGGGCCACGCCTGCCGGGGTTGCGGAATGTTTATAATAGTTACCGTGACCCTGGAACATAAAGGGCAATCGAAGGAACATGAGTGGGTTTTAGTCAGTAAAAGTCTGACACGCCCTCCCGCCGCACCCAGGACGGGAGCAGTCATTTGATGATTTCCCACTCACAAAAAAAATATTATACTATATTATGCAAAAATAATTTAAGTTTGAGTCAAACTTAAATTATTTATCTCTAATAGACCATTTAAAAGGCACTTCAGATCGTCAAAAAGGCACCTTAGAACGTCAAACCTACACTGAACTGATTTTTGGTACTGATATAGTCTGGGACCCGGGAAAGGACATAGGATAATTTTCATTTCGGAAATCCCCTGGGAACGGAAACTGTTATTCCACGCGGACGAAAGCTAGTACAATATAAGCCTACATTAGGCATAAATAAAAATTACAAATATTATGAAGTTTTATTTATTTTGTTCAAGTATGTAGTCATTACATGTTTTATTGAAAACATTTTAAATGGCGCAACCACATCCTCTGCCGGCCCAACCACCACGGAGACCGAGACCAGGAGCAGCAAGAGCAGCGGGAGCGAAGGCAGCACCAGGACCGTAAGCAGCAAAAGGAGCCATGGCGGCAGCCGGGGCAAAGGCAGCAGTCTCACTGATCATGGCGTTCCTGCCATTACCACAGGCGTGGTTGACGGCACCAGCACCAGCGGAAGGCATCACACCTTCCAAGCCAACAGTACCCACGAACGGCAGCTCACCAACGACGGCCAGAGCTCCCTCGTAAACGTTGTCTGACGCCACGGAGATACCGACGGGAGCGATGGCGGAGGCACTGGAGACAGGCAGAGCGCCGCCACTGGTGGGACTGAACTCCAGGGCGGGGGTGTAGATTCCATCGTAAGCCAGGCTTCTGCCAGTGTAGCCAGCGGCGAGTCCAGCACCAGCGTAACCGATTCCATCATATGCCCAAGGAGAAGCCAAGCCGCAAGGGGCGGCTAAGGCTAAGGGAGCGGCCAAGCCACAGGGAGCAGCAAGTCCAGAGATATCAGCAACTGCAGCGCGGCTGGTGCACTGTCCGAGTGCGGACTGGAATTAAAATAATAATCATAAATATGTCACGGTAGGAATTAAGTTTTTTGGAATTCGTGTAAACACTATTACAAAATAAAAAGTAAATAACAACTTTTCTTACCTTGACCAGGAGCGCCTGGGCGCAGAGGACGAGGATAGCTTTGACAGACATGATAGTTTGTTCTAGTGCTGACACGAGAATGATGTTTTAAGTGGCTGCATGGTCATTTTATACCGAACCGTGTTATCATTTCTAAGAAATTATATTAAAAAGTAGGTAAATGTAATTAAGTTTTTAAAACACGTGATAGTCGATAAGCCTACAATTATTGAAAAATGAAGAAACGTACAATTATTGAGACACTTTACAAAGGTTTTTCTTAAGTTACGAAATTAATGCTTTTGCATAAGCAATCAACGACATGTCAAGTATAAATGCACAGGTACGGGTTCAGGTCATCATCCAGTCTTCAGCTTCTCGTTGAACACAAACGAATATCAAACATGTCTCCCTTCGCTGTTGTGTTCCTCTGCATCCAAGCTTGCTTGGTCCAGGTAAGAACTCTTTACTTGTTTATGTTTCGTGTTAAAATTTAATGTATATTTCCGAATACTTATGAATAAAATTTGTGCAGCAACGGTTTTCTTAATTTCTAAACGGCGTCTTAAAAATTATTTAGTAAATGTTTTGGTAGGGTTTGTGTTAAATCGATTGTTAATTTTCTTGCAGTCCGCACTCGGACAGTGCACCAGTCGCGCCGCGGTTGCTGATATCTCTGGACTTGCTGCTCCCTGTGGCTTGGCCGCCCCCGCTTTCGCTGCTCCTTGTGGAATGGGCGCTCTTGGTTTGGCTGCTCCTCTCGGCTGGCCTGCTACTGGCCTGGCTGGTCCCTTAGGATTGGCTCCTGGTTTGGCTTATGACGGACTCGCCTACCCTACTGGTGCCTATGGTGCTGCCCCGTACGGCGGCGCCGGTGAAGGCAACGTGGCGGTCGCTGGAGAGCTGCCAGTCGCCGGTACTACCGCCGTCGCCGGTCAGGTCCCAATCATGGGTACAGTTGGCTTCAGCGGTCCAGTGGCTGCTTGTGGTGCCGTGTCCATCACTGGCCAGTGCGCTTGTGGTTGCGGTGCCCCCTACAACTACCTGTACTAGATGATGAAAATGAACATTTAAGGAATAAATGACGAATATTAAGCAATTATTTTGTTTTTTTCTTGTCAGACCTACTGTCATTAAGGCCCAATGGTTAAGGCCTCTCTGTCATATATGACGTTGTGGATTTGAATATGGGAAAGTACCGTTGTGATTTTTTATAATTTAAATGTTCTTTCTTAGTTTATTTTAGACAACACTGATGCTAGTAACGGAAATATCTTGAAAAGACCTTACAAGTTACAATTAATTAAGTTTGAAATACACTTTGAACAAATAGGATGATCAATGTTCGTGTTTTCTCTGTGTTAAAAAAAGATTTTACGCTGTAGTGAGAAAAATATTTAATTTATATTAGTTGTATTTTTATTTTGTGTGACAGAAAAACACAAAATATTACCTACGATTTGAAGTTTTACACTTATGTTTAAAACTGCGTAAAGCGGACTCCAGCGCGGTTCTATACGAGTGCCTCGTCATGGGGACCCACTAAGGGTGTTACCACACCAATCGATCGATGCCATCGATCGACATCGGTCGATGTTGATCGATTGGTGTGGTAGCTTTAATTGATCGACGGATGCCGGTCGACTAACTAATCGATCGACGTCGACCAATCCATTCTACCATCGATCGATGGCATCGATCGACGCACGCTCGATTGGTGTGGTAGGTAACACCCTTAGTGGGTCCCCATGACCGGTGGTATCCGTCGGGTAACGCGAGCCTGCATCCGCGCAACGGCGCTCGAACCCGTGCGACGGAAGTTGTTAAGTTTTAAAACTAAACAATAATGGCCTTCTTCATTAGCCTCACGAGTTTCCTCGTTTACTCCAGGATTCCATTTTCAGATCCTAAGCTGATGGCCAATTCAGATAGCAAATCGTCGGGGATACTGCAAATCCGCGAATTTACTAATAAAGGTAGAATGCGCGTATCTGCTCTAAAAATAGTTTCACAGGAGAAAGTAAAAACTGTATATATTTTTATTGGAAATGAGGTTGGGCTTATTTTTGCATATACAGTTTTATTCGTGTTTTTTTTATCCTTAACAAGATATATTATGTGTTAAAGTCATTAATTTAGTTGCTACGTATGCGCGCATTGAATGCGAAATCTTAAATTGGCTACACTTGTCAGATACGCGGTATTATTTAATGCTTTTTACGCGGATTTGCGCTATCCCCGACAAAATGCGAGATTCACAGTAAAAATTAACCAATTTGCTTGAAGTTTACACTCAGAATTATTGTAGGTAAGTATGCAGGGCCGTCTGATTTAATTTCTCTGTCAACTTTTAAATGAATAATATAATATTTTTACGATTAATTTTTAAATTACGATTTTAATGGGTAACAGCAAAGTTGCTCAGTTTTAGGAAGAATATTGTATGAATTGTAAAACATACAACTGTTTAAAGAACAAAGACATGAAAACCAATATGAAAATTAACACTATTTGAAGATAAAGATATAACTACAGTTAAGAATTGAATATTTTATAATTGCTACTTTCCGGAATGCAACCCCACAAACTACTCATAAATATGTAGATGAAGTAAGAAAAAAAAATATATAGAGTTTCGGATATTCGTCATTTATTATATAGATTTTCATTTTCATCATCTAATACAGGTAGTTGTAGGGGGCACCGCAACCACAAGCGCACTGGCCAGTGATAGACACGGTACCAGCAGCAGCCACTGGACCGCTGAAGCCAACTGTGCCCATGATGGGGACCTGACCGGCGACGGCGGTAGTACCGGCGACTGGCAGCTCTCCAGCGACCGCCACGTTGCCTTCACCGGCGCCGCCGTACTGGGCAGCTCCACAACCGGCAGCAGAGTAGGGGAATGCATCATAAGCGAAACTAGGAGCGAACCCTAAGGGGGCAGCCAGACCAGCCACACCGATAGGAGCAGCCAATCCACAAGGAGCAGCTAAGGCAGGTGCGGCCAAGCGGTTAGAGCAAGAGAATACAGTCTGAAATGGAAAAACATTTATAATGTACTTACCAGCCAGCAGTAATAATTATAGTTTAATATGAAATTGTGCATTGTTTCAGGTAACCGTTAAATACGTTACTGTATAGCGTGTGTAAGCAGGATTTAACGCGGACGTACCTTTTTTTTGTTTTTTTGCTCGTCTCGCTTAACGTTGACGTATATATATGCAACGCAAAAGTTCAAAGTAGTTATAATATAAAAGTTAAATAATCAATAACCATTATTGCACGGGTTGCTTTATGTCAAAAATAGATTAAGCAGACAAAACATAGATTTCTTACCTGGACCAAGCAGGCTTGGATGCAGAGGAACACAACAGCGAAGGGAGACATGTTTGATGTTCGTTTGTGTTCAACGAGAAGCTGAAGACTGGATGATGAGCTGAACCCGTACCTGTGCTTTTATACTTGAAAAGTTGCTGATATCAAACATGAGGAGCATTAATTTCGAAACATTGAAAAACATACTGAATCGTGTCTCAATAATTGTTCGTTTCTTTGTTGTTAAATCATTGTAAGCTTATCGGGTTACACATACATTGAAAACTAAGTTACGCACACCTATATTTCTTAATGAAATTTTTTGGAATTGATAACTAATTAAGTATAAAACGACCTGCAGCCAATTGGACCATCATTCTCGTGTCAGCACTAGAACAAACTATCATGTCTGTAAAAGCTATTCTCGTCCTCTGCGCCCAGGCGCTCCTGGTCAAGGTAAAATAATTTACTAATTTGATAAAGTAGTAAATCTATTTAGATGTATAATTTAATATTTAACATAGGTGTTAATTTGATTCTTACGTTACTTGCAGTCCGCACTCGGACAGTGCATCAGCCGCGCTGCGGTTGCTGATATCTCTGGACTTGCTGCTCCCTGTGGCTTGGCCGCTCCCTTGGCCTTAGCCGCCCCTTGCGGCTTGGCTTCTCCTTGGGCATATGATGGAATCGGTTACGCTGGTGCTGGACTCGCCGCTGGCTACACTGGCAGGAGCCTGGCTTACGATGGAATCTACACCCCCGCCCTGGAGTTTAGCCCCACCAGTGGCGGCGCTCTGCCTGTCTCCAGCGCCTCCGGCATTGCTCCTGTCGGTATCTCCGTGGCGTCAGACAACGTTTACGAGGGAGCTTTGGCCGTAGTTGGTGAGCTGCCGTTCGTGGGTACTGTTGGCTTGGAAGGTGTGGTGCCTTCTGCTGGTGCTGGTGCCGTCAACCACGCCTGTGGTAATGGCAGGAACGCCATGATCAGTGAGACTGCTGCCTTTGCCCCAGCTGCCGCCATGGCTCCTTTTGCTGCTTACGGTCCTGGTGCCGTCTTCGCTCCCGCTGCTTTCGCTGCTCCTGGCCTCGGTCTCCGTGGAGGTTGGGCCGGCAGAGGCTGTGGTTGTGCCATTTAAATTTTTTCTATTAATAATATTATGATGACTACTTGAACTCAATAAATCTGAATGCGAATTATTATTTTTGATCTTTTATTTTTCTATGCAATCACAAGTGTTTTAAAAAATCATCATTATAGTTATATTACTTTGATCGTTTCTAATACTAATACTCGACAATACTTTCAAGTATTGTTCACATTCAATGTACATAAGTACTATTCGATTTTAGAAGTTTCGGAGAATGAGAGGCGAGGACGGTTCCCTCATCCCCCTAATCCCAACTTTTAGAAATGCTTTATTTAAAAGGTAATAAATGGTTAATAGGTAATAATGTACAATACTGGACGTCGAGTTAGGGTTTTCATGTGGATAATTTTTCTTATTACTGACTGTTTTAGAATTTCAATTGTATACTGGGTAACAATAATCTCCACATTTCAAATATCAATATCAACTTACCAACTACCAACACTCTTAGAAATTATTAATTGAAGGCATTCGTTCCCTAACTCAAAGGAGAAAAACCGGCCAAGTGCGAGTCGGACTCGCTCATGAAGGGTTCCGTGGCAGCAAGTAACATAATATAAAGTTCTTGTAGTTTGTTGTTATATTAGAGTTGATTGAATGAAAGGTAAATTACGATATACGGTTTATGACTTAATAAATAAAAACTATTTACTAGATCTCGTTCAAACCAATTTTTGGTGGAAGTTTACATGGTAATGTACATCATAATTTTTTTTTTATTTATCATACTCTTATTTTAGAAGTTACAGCGGGGGGGGGACCAACATTTTACCACTTTGAAAGTGTCTCTCGCGCAAACTATTCAGTTTAGAGAAAAATGATATTAGAAACCTCAATATCATTTTTAAAGACCTATCCATAGATACCCCACACATATGGGTATGATGAAAAAAATTTTTTTGAGTTTAAGTTCTATGTATGGGGACCCCCAAATTTTTTTATTTATTTTATATTAATTTTTGTATCAGAATCTTAATGCGGTTTACAGAATACATCCACTCAGCAAGTTTCAACAGTATAGCTCTTATAGTATCGGAAAAAAATGGCTGTGACATACGGACGGACAGACAGACAGACAGACGGACAGACAGACATGACGAATCTATAAGGGTTCCGTTTTTGCCATTTGGCTACGGAACCCTAAAAACGGAACCCATATAGGATCATTACGTTCTGTTTTGTCTGCCAAACCCTTTATCTCGATATGCTTACACGTGTTGTGTTGTAATATTAAATCCATATTCACAAGTCTGCGGTCTCTTGAAGCTATGAAAAAATCAATCTTCTGAGTTAACAAAAAGACTCGCCGTAGCAAACAAAAGTATATTTTGTAACTCTCAAATTAGAATTCATATTAAAATACCCTATGAATGGTCTACCTGAAGGACTAATTACTTTTTTGTTTGTCTTGTCGCCTATTAGGAGTACAGATTTTATCTTTTCTTGTGCTAGATGACCTTGCTTCTTGCATGATTCTTGGTTAATGGGAAGTACTTACCCTATAGATATTGATTCTGTTGCAAATATCTAAATATGCTATATATCCTGATGGGATAACCATAATGCCTTGGAAGTTGGGTAGGCCTTTGGTGTGGGATGCAACATATACAAATTGTATATATATTTACTAGAGTATTTTATAAGTTTTGTATATATTATTTTTAGATTTCATAGTTAAGATACTTATTTTAATAAAGGCTGCTATATAAACCACCGTATCTTTTTATTGCGTTGATTTAGAAACTTGATTTTTTCTCTACTTTGAAAAATAGCAAATCTGAGTATGTGATATTAATTTCAGCTTGATATATCTCGACGCGATTCTGAGAAAAAGGGTCTTTACAGACGGACGAATGGACGGACGGATGGATGTAAACTAATTACAAATTTACGGTTTTCGAAGTTTTTCCTTTACTTGTGCTACTTGACCTTTGACATTTGACATTCGGGTTAATGACTAAGATTCCTTAGTCATTAACCCGAATGATCATCGCATAATTTGACTAAAAATCTGAGATTATTTCGGATGTATCTTCACCGAAAAGTTAGCTAGGAAGTCACATCGATCGATACTGAAGTGTAAATGTGTAACTTTAACAACCTAGCATAATAAATATCAGTTTATCATGTAATCCTTCGAACACACGTGATTCGAGACACAATAGAAAAACAATAGCAGCCTGACAGCCGGCTGTCGCTTGTTCGTCGAGAGGTTAAAGGTTTGGGGCTTCAGATTTGGTCCTAGTACATTAATGGCAGATATGATAGAGAACCACGTCTGCATAGATCATCTTTCTTCGTGTGTGATAAAACAGTACTTGATTGGCCATTCAACAATTATTTTATGTTTTAATACCTGTCATTATGTTTAAATCCTTATCTGAATAAAAAAAATAAAGTTACTGATTATTGTCATTTATTTTTCAGTTTTTGAAGCGATATATACGGTTCTTTGTCTAGTAGTAGTAGTCGTAGGGAGCACCACAGCCGCAAGCGCACTTGCCAGTGATAGTCACGGCACCAGCAGCAGCCACTGGCCCGCTGAAGCCAACTGTGCCCATGATGGGGACCTGACCAGCGACGGCGGTAGTACCGGCGACTGGAAGCTCTCCAGCGACCGCCACGTTGCCTTCACCGGCGCCGCCGTACGGGGCAGCACCATAGGCACCAGCAGGGTAAGCGAGTCCGTCATAAGCCAAACCAGGAGCCAATCCTAAGGGACCAGCCAGACCAGTAGCAGGCCAGCCGAGAGGAGCAGCCAAGCCAAGAGCGCCTATTCCACAAGGAGCAGCTAAAGCAGGAGTGGCCAAGCCACAGGGGGTGGCTAAAGCTGGTGCAGCTATACGGTTGCAACAGGAGAAGACAGTCTGAAATGTAAAAATAATTATCGTCAACAAATCTTCATGTCACCACTGCGTAGACTGTCGGGAGGATACAGTGGCATATGCTTATAAATGAAAATGTGCCGCTTAGAAGAAGGTGCTCCGTTAACATGAAACGCGAAAGTTTTAAAGTTAGTAAGGTGCTCCGTGCCTTATTTTTTGCAATAGGCAACATGTCACTACCAGCCGTAGTTAGCTAAATGGCCGGCAGCTAAGAGACTCAGCTAAGGAGAGGCGTGCATATCGAAAGTGGCGAATCGTCCTATGATCATTATAATAGGTTTTTCTACCGAGAGCGAGAAGAACAAATAAAGGAACCGTCAGCAATTAATATAGTTCCAGAACAAATTTCCCAACAATGAAGTAAAGAGATCTTACCTGGACCAAGCAAGCTTGGAAGCAGAGGAACACAACAGCGAAGCGAGACATGTTTGATGTTCGTTTGTGTTCAACGAGAAGCTGAAGACTTGATGATGAGCTGAACCCGTTCCTGTGCTTTTATACTTGCCAAGTCGTTGATACCAAACACGAAAACATAAATTTCGTAAGAGTGTGTCAATAATTAATTGTGTTTAATTATTTTAGCCTTATCACTGGTCTCACGTGCTTTTAAAACAATATTACACTTACCTATAATTATGAATTAATATTATGATTTCTAAGAAATTGATAACTCAAGTTAGTATAAAACGACCTACTGCCTTTAGGAATATTATTCTGGTGTCATCACTCGAAGCAAACCATCATGTCTGTCAAAACTGTCCTCGTGCTCTGCGTCCAGGCGCTCCTGGTCATGGTAAGACTATTTGCTTACTACTACTAAACACCATATTTTATTTAGTATGGATCTAGTTAAATAATTATGTTTAACAACTTTAATATTCGTACTATAAAATATTGGAAATAAATAGATTTTTACTTTGCTTGCAGTCCGCACTCGGACAGTGCACCAGCCGCGCGGCGGTTGCTGATATTTCTGGACTTGCTGCTCCCTGTGGCTTGGCTGCTCCCATCCGTGCCAACCCTTGCGGCTTGGCTTCTCCTTGGGCATATGATGGAATTGGTTACGCTGGTGCTGGACTCGCCGCTGGCTACACTGGCAGAAGCCTGGCTTACGATGGAATCTACACCCCCGCCCTGGAGTTCAGCCCCACCAGTGGCGGCGCTCTGCCTGTCTCCAGCGCCTCCGGCATCGCTCCCGTCGGTATCTCCGTGGCGTCAGACAACGTTTACGAAGGTATCCTGGCTGTAGCTGGTGAGCTGCCGTTCGTGGGTACTGTTGGCTTGGAAGGTGTGGTGCCTTCTGCTGGTGCTGGTGCCGTCAACCACGCCTGTGGTAATGGCAGGAACGCCATGATCAGTGAGACTGCTGCCTTTGCCCCGGCAGCCGCCATGGCTCCTCTTGCTGCTTACGGTCCTGGTGCCGCCTTCGCTCCCGCTGCCCTTGCTGCTCCTGGCCTCGGTCTCCGTGGAGGTTGGGCCGGCAGAGGTTGTGGCTGTGCCATTTAAGTATTTTCGAATGAAAATATAATGACTACGTACTTGAACTCAATAAATAGACTTGCATGGTATAAATTATGTACTTTTATTTTAGTAATGGTTCGAAATTTTCTTGAACATTTTGTAATCTCATAAGATGGCAAATTAGCTCCAAATGTTACAGACAGTTAAATAAATAGATTTTCCTATATTCGTTGCATACTGCAATCGGCAACTATACACGGTCAAGAGCCATGGGTGGTTTTTTAAAGGATAATGTCACATCATTATAGAATGTGTCAAATAAACGTTGTTTCTTACTTTCTTTCTGTCTAATTATTGAACTTGACATTTATGTACTTTTCCATGTATACATTTTTTTTACATCGTATTTATTGTAAGTGAGAGGACTATATGGGTTGTTTGATTGCTAGTATGTTTTATAATGACTGACGGTTTGAGTACTTAATGCAGCCTACCCGAATGTCCTTACTTTAGTATTGTTTGTCAAGAACGTTGAGCTCCTAACGTTTTTTTAGTTGAGCTTAACGCTTTTTGACAAATGCTTGCACTGTTTGGACAGGTCCACTCAAATCTGTGTGCTTCTCTCATCAAGAGATCACTTCAGTTTACCTTTATGGTTCTCGCATAATTTGACCAATACAATTATTGTATGGACTTCAAAAGAGACTTTGACCTCTGAGTTTGTTTCGGATGTTTCGTCTCAGAGTAGTCCAGCTAGGAAATACCGGCTCCATCGTTCGATTAAAAAAAGAAAAATATGACGTGTAAAAGTGTATTTTTTTACCTATTTACAAAATAAATTCGTTTAATTCGTCAGGCCTCGCATACTCTGAGCCGTTATTGAACATAAAGTACCATCACGATTATCAGATATTTTAAGCCAGCCGCATAACTTTTAGATGGAGGAGGGAGACTCTTTTTAACTAACTTCAAAAAGGAGGAGGTTGTCAGTTCTCCGGATTTTGATGGTTCTTTTTTTGTTTGATAAGTCATGATTCAGAGGTCTTCTTCTTCCTGCCCTTATCCCATTTTACTTGAGGTCGGCGCAACATGTCTTTTTCTTCCATACCAACCTGTCACCCGTCATGCTATCACTTACCCCTTTCTCCTTCATACTTTACACATTCCATTCATTTTTTCTTCGGTCTTCCTTTCCTCTTCCAACCCTCTACATTCATACTCATAACTGTCCTAACTACATGCTTTTCATCCCTCCCCTTAATATGCCCATGTAAATTTTTTGGCGATCGGTTTAGTGCTTCTCGAAAATATCATCAAAAATAAAAAAAATCGACGAAATATACATTGACGATAATTATGAGCGTTACTTAAAGTTTCTGTTTTCGTTCTATAAGATTGTAAATAGTTTTATTTGGAAAATAAATTACTTTGAAAGATACTGTAATACACAGTCAGTCATTGGGAGTCGACACTAAAAAGTAAAATATAAAAAAAAATTAAAAAAAAAATAACTGCCTTCAAAAACTAAAAACCCAATAATAACTAACATTTCGGTTGTCGGTGGCTTCTATTCTGCCAGTCAATTTGTTTTGCCACCGATTTATGATACCTCACACTGAATCCTATGATACACACATAAAAATTATAGAAAGAACATTCATTTTGCATGAAGGTGAAGTATCCCAAAACAAAATTGAAAATGCAAATTATGTTACTTGCGACTTTTGTACATATAAGTTTAGTCTGTAACTCACTTGTAAAAACGACATATTTTATTTCCATCGCATTGTCAATATAATTATTAAAATAATATTAGCATAATTTATTTATTTAAACTTTATGCACATATGTACAATGGCGGACTTAATGCCTTAGGCATTCTCTACCAGTCTACCCAGGGTGGTGCAGAGATTACATGGTAGGTGCACTAATAAAAAGAAAAAAAAAGAAATAGAATAGAAGAATGCAACTTAAAATAAAAAAAAGAATAGACATAATTACTTACTTATTTATATATTAAAGTATATACTACTTAAATAAATATAAATACATACATACATATAAAACAAAGAATGTAGTGACTGGTCAATAGACTCTGCTCATATATTTTGAAAATGAATCCTCAATTTCCGCTTGAATCCGTAACGGCTAGTGGCCGTCCTGATATCGAGAGGAAGCGCATTCCAGAGAAGAATTCTTGCTGTTGGATACCAAATAGGTAGGTATGTTGTGAATCACAAAAGTTTCTTGACCCTAACACAGCTGAAGAAAGCTAGTGAGTTGATGATGATACAAAAGTAAAACAAAAGTTAGTTGATAAATGTTTTTCATTTATTATTCAGATTTCGAAAAGTCACACGTTAACTCCGTCTAGCAACGGTAGTCGTAGGGGAAGTCGCAGCCGCAAGCGCACTTGCCGGCGATAGACACGGCACCAGCAGCAGCCACTGGACCGCTGAAGCCAACTGTGCCCATGATGGGGACTTGACCAGCGACGGCGGTAGTACCGGCGACTGGCAGCTCTCCAGCAACCGCCACGTTGCCTTCACCGGCGCCGCCGTACGGGGCAGCACCATAGGCACCAGCAGGGTAGGCGAGTCCATCATAAGCCAAACCAGGAGCCAATCCTAAGGGACCAGCCAGGCCAGTAGCAGGCCAGCCAAGAGGAGCAGCCAAGCCAAGAGCCCCCATTCCACAAGGAGCAGCGAAAGCAGGAGCGGCCAAGCCACAGGGAGCGCCTATAGCTGGTGCGGCTATGCGGTTGCAACAGGAGAAGACAGTCTGGAATGTAAAAATAAATATCGTCAAAAAAGTAAAAAAAAAACATGTCACCACTGCATAGACTGTCGGGAGGATACAGTGGCATATGCTTATAAATGAAAAATGTGCCGCTTAGAAGAAGGTGCTCCGTTAACATGAAACGCGAAAGTTTAAGGCGTGCATATCGGAAGTGGTGAATCGTCCCATGATAATAGGTTTTTCTACCGAGAGCGAGAAGAACAAATAAAGGAACCATCAGCAATTAATATAGTTCCAGAACAAATTTCCCATCAAAGAAGTAAAGAGATCTTACCTGGACCAAGCAAGCTTGGAAGCAGAGGAACACAACAGCGAAGCGAGACATGTTTGATGTTCGTTTGTGTTCAACGAGAAGCTGAAGACTGGATGATGACCTGAACCCGTACATGTGCTTTTATACTTGACAAATCGTTGAAACCAAACACGATAACATAAATTTTGTAACTGTAATATTTTCAATAGTGTGTCAATAATTAATTGTGTTTAATAATTTTAGCCCTATCACTGGTCTCACGTGCTTTTAAAACAATATTACACTTACCTATATTAATTATTATTACGATTTCTCAGAAACTGATAACACAGGTTAGTATAAAACGACCTGCAGCTGCCCATACGAAAATTATTCTGGTGCCATCACTCGAAGCAAACTATCATGACTGTCAAAGCTATACTCGTCCTTTGCGCCCAGGCGCTCCTGGTCAAGGTAAAAACATTTTTATTAATTTAATCAAGTTGTAAATATATAATTTAGCATTTTACATAGGTGTTAATTTTTTATTCTTACTTCACTTGCAGTCCGCACTCGGACAGTGCACCAGCCGCGCGGCGGTTGCTGATATCTCTGGACTTGCTGCTCCCTGTGGCTTGGCCGCTCCCTTGGCCTTAGCCGCCCCTTGCGGCTTGGCTTCTCCTTGGGCATATGATGGAATCGGTTACGCTGGTGCTGGACTCGCTGCTGGCTACACTGGCAGAAGCCTGGCTTACGATGGAATCTACACCCCCGCCCTGGAGTTCAGTTCCACCAGTGGCGGCGCTCTGCCTGTCTCCAGCGCCTCCGGCATCGCTCCCGTCGGTATCTCCGTGGCGTCAGACAACGTTTACGAGGGAGCTCTGGCCGTAGTTGGTGAGCTGCCGTTCGTGGGTACTGTTGGCTTGGAAGGTGTGATGCCTTCTGCTGGTGCTGGTGCCGTCAACCACGCTTGTGGTAATGGCAGGAACGCCATGATCAGTGAGACTGCTGCCTTTGCCCCGGCTGCCGCCATGGCTCCTCTTGCTGCTTACGGTCCTGGTGCCGCCTTCGCCCCCGCTGCTTTTGCTGCTCCTGGCCTCGGTCTCCGTGGAGGTTGGGCCGGCAGAGGATGTGGTTGTGCCATTTAAGTATTTTCGAATGAAAATATAATGACTACGTACTTGAACTCAATAAATAGAATTGCATGATATAAATAGTTTTATTTTAGTAATGGTTCGGAATTTTCTTGAACATTTTTTTAATCTTATATGATAGCAAATTAGCTCCTAATGTAACAGACAGTTAAGTGAATACTTTTTTCTATATTTGTGGCATACTGCAATGGACAAAGTAACTATACACGGTCAAGGGCTATGGGTGGTTTTTTAAAGGACGATGTTACATCATTACAGGAGTACATCACTTTCATCATCATTTTCTTTGCTTTTTTCCAAGCACTCTGTGGTCATCTTCCAGCCTTACCTGATTCGACTGGGTACCAGTGTTTTACGTGAAGCGACTGCCTATCAGACCTCCACAACTTAAGTAATGAGCAATGCGGTACCCATAGCGATTGTGAATGTTCTATGAATGACAACCGTGACCAACAAGGTTTTATGTGCTTTTCGAGGCACGGGATATCAGTGGTGCCTATGATAGGCTTTAGAAAGTTCACATGTACTAATAAAAAATACACAATTATATTAGTACTTGCCTGGATTCGAACTCACAATCTAGAAACACGAGAGACGGGTGTCTTACTTACAGTTACATCACTTTGATGCTTTTTAATAATGGTGCCGACTCTCTTGTGCACAAACTAACGTAAATTTAGGTTAAGTGCATCTTTCTCTTTACGTTTAATTAAGAAAAGGACAGAAGATCCAATATTAGTTAAGTCCTGTCAAATTTAGACACTCCATAGATAATTTAGACGCATTTTAAAAACATGGCGTCTAAATATACGTCAATTTTCATCAGGCGCTGTCTAATTTGACAGGATTAAACTAAAATGTATCTTCTGTCCTTTTCTTTAAGAAATGAAAAGAGAAAGATGCACATAACTTAAATTCACGTTAGTTTGTGCACTAGAGAATCGGCACCAATGTGTGATTATGTTTGAGTCATATCTTAGTATCGAAGACGATCAAATTGGTAAGGTTAGGGTTCGAAAAGCTGTACAGTAAGATTCTTAAAATGCTTTTTTTAGCTTAAAATCACGTGTGTTCGAAGGATTAATTGTTTCAATTAATTACGGCAAACAAGAGGTTAAACCTTCAAACGCACGTGATTTGAGACACGATAGAAAGACAATAGCAGTCCAACAGCCGGCTGTCTCTTGATCGTCGAAAGGTTAATTTAATTGTTACAAAATTGAAAATCCGGAAAAATCCGGATGCGGACAAAAACTAAGTTCAATTCAATTAAAGCATTACAAAACGGTTTCCACATCGTGTCCATATTTTATTTTTTTATATTGCCATTATTATATTATAATCAAATCTATAAATAAATAAATTTATATACCTACAGAATATTATAAAAGAGAGAATATGAAAAACTGTACATATTAATGTTAAGGGTATTTAAAAAAAATTGGTTTCGGTGCGTGTCAGGCAACGCATAGGTTCTCTAAGCCGTGAATATAAAATACCATCATGATTATCAGTTGCTTTGAGTCAGCCGCATAGCTTTTAGATGGGAGAGGGAGGCTCTTTTAACATAACAAAATGGAACTTCGAAATTGACTACCTCAGAAAAGAATAACAATTCAAAATTCGTCTTAGTAACCACACAATGTTAAAAAGCCATATTTAATGATACCTCATACTGAATCCGATGATACACATAAAAATTAAAAAAAAACTACATACAACAACAACAACAACCATTTTGCATTAAGGCGAAGTATCCCAAAACAAAATTGAATTCAGTTACTAGCGACTTTTGTTCAGACAAGTACATTTAAGTTTAGTCTGTAACTCACTTGTTAAAACGACACATTTTATTTCCATCGATAGTTAATTGTACATTTCGAATGACTTGTGGCAGCGTTATGCTTAACAACGTACAAGTGTAGCACTTGTTTCACCGAGATTTTATCTCCTTGTACTCTCCCATATTGTTTTCAACTCCAGTCTCATATTCAGAGATGTACTTTAATAACTGACTAAGTGGGACTAAAATCTACAACTTGGGATTGTCAATATAATCATTAAAATTAAATTGGCATGATTCTTGTTGTTGGATACCAAATAGGTATGTTGTGAATCACAAAAGTTTCTTGACCCTAACACAGCTGAAGAAAGCTAGTGAGTTGATGATGATACAAAAATATAAAACAAAAGTTAGTTGATAAATGTTTTTCATTTATTATTCAGGTTTTGAAAAGTCACACGTTAACTCCGTCTAGCAACGGTAGTCGTAGGGGTAGTCGCAGCCGCACGCGCACTTGCCGGCGATAGACACGGCACCAGCAGCAGCCACTGGACCGCTGAAGCCAACTGTGCCCATGATGGGGACCTGACCAGCGACGGCGGTAGTACCGGCGACTGGCAGCTCTCCAGCGACCGCCACGTTGCCTTCACCGGCGCCGCCGTACGGGGCAGCACCATAGGCACCAGTAGGGTAGGCGAGTCCGTCATAAGCCAAACCAGGAGCCAATCCTAAGGGACCAGCCAGACCAGTAGCAGGCCAGCCGAGAGGAGCAGCCAAACCAAGAGCGCCCATTCCACAAGGAGCAGCGAAAGCAGGAGCGGCCAAGCCACAGGGAGCGGCTAAAGCTGGTGCAGCTATGCGGTTGGAGCAGGAGAAGACAGACTGAAATGGTAAAATAATTATCGTCAACAAATCTTCATGTCACCACTGCATAAACTGACGGGAGGACACAGCGGCATATGGAGGCAAATGAGAATGTGCCGCCTGAAAAGAGTTACTCCGTGCATTCTTTGTCAGCCGTAGTTAGATATAAGGCCGTCAGCGCAAAGACCAAGAGACCGACGAAACTGGAGATTGAGACGCTCAGTGTTTCTGAGTATCCTTCTATAACGTTTTAGAGTTCAGGGGAGTAGCAGCTGAGGAGAGCCACGTCAACACTAGCTACACTACATATAGCGGAGGTGGCAAATCTTCCCATGATCCACACGGTAATTTTTCCTACCCCTTCAACATAATATAGGAACCATCAGCAATTATTGTTCCAGGCCAGATTCCCGATTACATATGCACACAGGCTAGAAAAATATTACAGAAATTAATACAATGTAAAGAAGTAAAGAGTTCTTACCTGGATCAAGCAAGCTTGGATGCAGAGGAACACAACAGCGAAGGGAGACATGTTTGATGTTCGTTTGTGTTCAACGAGAAGCTGAAAACTGGATGATGACTTGAACTCGTACCTGTGCTTTTATAGTTGACAAAATGGGCGATATCGCACCTAACCTGTTTCCATTTCGTAATTGGAAATTACATCAAGTCCAACATTAGTGCGGTTCTTTGTTGTTCAATAATTGTAGACTTATCGGATTTCACAAGGTTTAAAAATTAATTACACTCACCTATTTACTATACAAATTCCTAGAAATTGATAACACATTTTAGTATAAAACGACTTGCAGCCACTTGAAGCACCATTCTCGTGTTAGCACTAGAACAAACTATCATGTCTGTCAAAGCCATCCTCGTCCTCTGCGCCCAGGCGCTCCTGGTCAAGGTAAGATAACTAACTTAATTTAAATTGTAAATATATTTAAATATATTTCTATCAATTACGAATGTGTTAATTTGATTCTAACTTTACTTGCAGTCCGCACTCGGACAGTGCACCAGCCGCGCGGCGGTTGCTGATATCTCTGGACTTGCTGCTCCCTGTGGCTTGGCCGCTCCCATCCGTGCCGCCCCTTGCGGCTTGGCTTCTCCTTGGGCTTATGATGGAATTGGTTACGCTGGTGCTGGACTCGCCGCTGGCTACACTGGCAGAAGCCTGGCTTACGATGGAATCTACACCCCCGCCCTGGAGTTCAGCCCCACCAGTGGCGGCGCTCTTCCTGTCTCCAGCGCCTCCGCCATCGCTCCCGTCGGTATCTCCGTGGCCTCAGACAACGCTTACGAAGGTATCCTGGCTGTAGCTGGTGAGCTGCCGTTCGTGGGTACTGTTGGCTTGGAAGGTGTGGTGGCTTCTGCTGGTGCTGGTGCCGTCAACCACGCCTGTGGTAATGGCAGGAACGCCATGATCAGTGAGACTGCTGCCTTTGCCCCGGCTGCCGCCATGGCTCCTCTTACTGCTTACGGACCTGGTGCCGCCTTCGCTCCCGCTGCTCTTGCTGCTACTGGCCTCGGTCTCCGTGGCGGTTGGGCCGGCAGAGGATGCGGCTGTGCAATCTAAGTATTTTCAAATGAAAATATAATTCCTACGAGCTCAATAAATAGACTTGCATCATAATATAACTTATGTCCTTTTATTTAAGTAATGGTTCAAAATTTTCTTGAACGTTTCTTGATCTCGTAAGATAGTACGGTAGCTCCTATCAACGACTCTTAATTTAATAGATTTTTCTATAACTTTTTTGCGAATTACAATCGACAACTAAACACGGTCAAGAGACTTGGGTGGCATGAAGTATAACCTGGGTTAATTTCAATGTAATTAATGGTATTTTTAAAAAATAATATTAAAGTTACATCGCTTTAATCATCATCTTCTTTGCTTTTCCCAAGTACTTTAGCGTCAGCTGAAGCGACTGTCTGTCAGACCTCCACAAATCTGTTTATAAGAAAAATAATAACATAATTATAATAGGTAGCCGCTTTATCCAAAACGTAGTTTTGTAATGGAAAAGAATAGGCAAGAAACTCCATGTTTTTTTTGTACCAATCAATAACTTTTTA
This sequence comes from Athetis lepigone, assembly GCA_033675125.1. Lineage (NCBI taxonomy): Eukaryota > Metazoa > Arthropoda > Insecta > Lepidoptera > Noctuidae > Athetis > Athetis lepigone. The sequence continues at coordinate 350,130 of CM066241.1, forward strand.
TTTGGGTGTTACAAAATTGAAATATTTTTTCGCAAGCGGACAATGTTGCTGATTCCTTTGTTCACAAACTTGACTAAATATAAGTTAAATGCATCTTTCTCTTTTCATTTCTTAAAGAAAAGGACAGAAGATACATCTTAGTTTAATCCTGTCAAATTAGCGCCTAATGAAAATTTACGTATATTTAGACGCCATGTTTTTAAATCGCGTCTAAATTATCTATGGAGTGTCTAAATTTGACAGAACTAATATTTTATCTTCTGTCCTTTTCTTAATTAAATGGGAAGAAAAAGATGCACTTGACTTAAATTTACGTTAGTTTGTGAATAAGAGAATTGGCACCAATAACTAAGTTCATTTCAATTAACCTTTCATCGACTAAGTGAAAGCCGGCTGTCGCGCTGCTATTGTGTCTCGAATCACGTGTGTTCGAAGATTTAAAGCATGACGTAACGGTTTTAACATCGTGTCCATATTTCCAAAACATTGCCATTATTAAAAACAACATACATGACAATTCATATTCAAACCAATACAGCTATGTTACTTTATAACTAGAATTTTAATTAAAGAAAGAATAACAAAAAATAATTTTATAAATACAATTTAATGTAGTAATGTCAATGCTAAAGAAAAAAAATGACCAAGTGCGAGTCAGGCCTCGCATAGTCTAAGTCGTTATAATACATGGACTACCATCATGTTTTGTTGCGGAATGTTTATAATAGTTACCGTGACCCCGGAATATAAATTTAGTCAGTAAAAGTCTGACACGGGAGGGCGTGGCCCCGTCCGGGACGGGAGAAGTTATTTGATGATATCCCACTCCCCCAAAAAAAAAACATTATGTTTTTTTCCGATTTTTTGAGCCAGCCGTATGGATTTCAAAACCCTCTCTCTCTCTCCTCACCCTCTATCAACACAAACTTTACAGTTGACTAACTAAACGATTTCCATTTTGTAAAAAAAAGTAAAAAAATACACGTATTACACGATAATATTCTAAAATTCGTCTTAACAACCACTCAGTGTTTAAAAAAACCTATGTAATGATACCTCAAGCTATGAGGTAGACGCGTGAAATATGTAAAAATAAATATCCCCACTTTACATCTAGGATGACTAGTATACCAAAACAAAATTGAAAATTATTAAATTATGGTCTTTTAACTTTTGCAAGAACTTGCTATTCATCTATAGTATAATTATTTTGTTTGACAAGAAACGGTTAAGCCACTTGGAAAAATTACAAATTCAATATCCGTTGGTGAGGTATGACTTTTTGTAGGCACTATGCTTAACAATATTTAAATGAGGCACTTATTTCATTTGGAGATCTTTTTTCTTAGTACTCTCCCTTTTTTCATCTTCAGTTTCATATTCAAAAATGTACTTAAAACTACTTGTGGAAGCAAAATGTACAAGCTTGGGACTGTCAGAATAATATTAGTAAAATGAGGTTTTTATAATTCTTGCTGTTGGATTCTAGCATGGATTATGACTGCTTTCATCTCAATCATAATTAAGTTTTTGACCCCAACATAGTTAAAATAAACTAGTGAGATGATGATGGTGATGATGATGATGAATACGAATGTTACAAAAATATAAAACAAAACTTAGTTGCTGAATATTTCTCGTTTATTATTCAGGTTTCAAAACAAAAGTTTACTCCGTCTAGCAACGGTAGTCATAGGGGAAGTCGCAGCCGCAGGCGCACTTGCCGGCGATAGACACGGCACCAGCAGCAGCCACTGGACCGCTGAAACCAACTGTGCCCATGATGGGGACCTGACCGGCGACGGCGGTAGTACCGGCGACTGGCAGCTCTCCAGCGACCGCAACATTGCCTTCACCGGCGCCACCGTACGGGGCAGCACCATAGACACCAGCAGGGTAGGCGAGTCCGTCATAACCCAAACCAGCAGCCAATCCTAAGGGCCCAGCCAGGCCAGTAGCAGGCCAGCCGAGAGGAGCAGCTAAGCCAAGAGCGCCCATTCCACAAGTAGCAGCGAAAGCAGGAGCGGCCAAGCCACAGGGAGCAGCAAGTCCAGAGATATCAGCAACCGCGGCGCGGCTGGTGCACTGTCCGAGTGCGGACTGCAAGTAAAGTGAAAATCGATTTGACACAAATCCTAGCAAAATAAAAATTTATAAAATTTACACGACTTCAAGAGTACTGATGTGTACAATATTAATGTATTTAATCAAAATGGTCAGTTTTTACATAAAAAGTAAACAATTACAAAATCTTACCTGGACCAAGTAAGCTTGGATGCAGAGGAACACAACAGCGAAGGGAGACATGTTTGATGTTCGTTTGTGTTCAACGAGACGCTGAAGACTGGATGATGACCTGAACCCGTACCTGTGCTTTTATACTTGACCAATGGGTGATATCACACCAAACATTTATATTCATTTCGAAATTTTAAATGACATTTCAACTGCAACAATAATGCGTTTCTTTATTGTTTAATAATTGAAGGCTTATCGCATTTCACAAGCTTTGAATATTAATTACAGTCACCTATTTATTAATTTGTATTCCTGGAACTTGATAACACATTTTAGTATAAAAAGACCTGCAGCCACTAGGAAAATCATTCTCGTGTCAGCACTAGAACAAACTATCATGTCTGTTAAAGCTATCCTCGTCCTCTGCGCCCAGGCGCTCCTGGTCAAGGTAAGACAATATTCTCATTTTTAAATTAAATAAATAAATATTGTGGGACAACTCACAGACGGTCATCTGATCCTTAACTAAGTAGAACTTGTGCTATGGTAACCAGACAACTGATAAACTTATAAATTATATAATTTATAAATTCCTACATTAATTGTAAATGTAGTTCGATATTATAACAATTTATTTATCGTTTAACATAGATGCTAATTTCTTTCTAACTTCACTTGCAGTCCGCACTCGGACAGTGCACCAGCCGCGCTGCGGTTGCTGATATCTCTGGACTTGCTGCTCCCTGTGGCTTGGCCGCTCCCTTGGCCTTAGCCGCCCCTTGTGGCTTGGCTTCTCCTTGGGCATATGATGGAATCGGTTACGCTGGTGCTGGACTCGCCGCTGGCTACACTGGCAGAAGCCTGGCTTACGATGGAATCTACACCCCCGCCCTGGAGTTCAGCCCCACCAGTGGCGGCGCTCTGCCTGTCTCCAGCGCCTCTGCCATCGCTCCCGTCGGTATCTCCGTGGCATCAGACAACGTTTACGAGGGGGCTCTGGCCGTAGTTGGTGAGCTGCCGTTCGTGGGTACTGTTGGCTTGGAAGGTGTGATGCCTTCTGCTGGTGCTGGTGCCGTCAACCACGCCTGTGGTAATGGCAGGAACGCCATGATCAGTGAGACTGCTGCCTTTGCCCCGGCTGCCGCCATGGCTCCTCTTGCTGCTTACGGTCCTGGTGCCGCCTTCGCTCCCGCTGCTCTTGCTGCTCCTGGCCTCGGTCTCCGTGGTGGCTGGGCTGGCAGAGGTTGTGGTTGTGCTATCTAAGAAATTATAAACAGAAATGAAATAGTTTTTTTGATTCATCTAATATATGAAAATGCAATTTATTCAAGCTTTTATTAAGTTTTACCTATCCGATGCGTGTCTATGATGGCAATTTGCGTTCTAAATTTCACCTTGTATTCGGTTCATGTTGAAAACAAATTCAGTTTTATTATGACATGGATGGTGAAGCTTAAAGGTAGTCATAAATCTTAAATAAAACGTTAAAGTTTCACCGGGTGTGTACTATGGTAACCAAGGTCTGATGATGGAACTAGAAAGTAGCCATAGAAACTCCGTATTATGTAAAATGACAAATTCTTATTTAGTTTAGGTTCACTTGATTTGTCGTGTCGTGTCGTGTGTGTTTCTTGACGAGTTCTGTGATCCTAAATGGTAAGCAGAGTCAGAAGGTGGCAAAAGCACTTTGTAATGAAATGACTTATCGTTTTCATCGTCATTCATTCTTGGTTAGTATTTCGATCTCAAATGATAACCAGGATCTGATAATGGAGCTAGAAGGAGGAATCACACTGTAATGAAACGACTTAAACCTATCGAGTTTGGGTTTGTTCAGTTTGTCTTGAGGAGTACTTTAGTTCCAGTTAATAATCAGAGTCTGATGATGTAAAGAGGCTAGAGTAACTCCATAATAAAACAAAATAACCCCTTTCAATTTCAGTGCGATAAATTCATTTTAACGAGGGTTTTAGTCCTAGATCCTAGACCAAGGTCTAATGACAAAACTGGAAGTTAATCGAAACTGTAATCAAACAACACAGCCCCATCAAGATTGAGTTTGTTTGATTCGTCTTTAAACGGAATTTGATATGTAAAGACCTATGTACTCATTGCATATATTTAAATTGATTTGTTTTGACAAATGGTAACCAGGACCTGATGTTGGCCATCAAAACTCGTTTAAGCTCGTTTGGTACGTCTTGATAACTATTTTGATCTTCGATAGTATCCAGGACCTGATGGAGATGGAAAGTAATAATAAGATGTTAGTAAGGTGCGCGCGAGGCAACGACGAGCCTCGGGCCCCGGACAGGGACCCAGGCGTAAAAGTATAGAGTCGCAAGACGTCTACCGGCCACCGCAGGCGCGGGTCTGCGGACGGCGAGCGATGGGTAGATCGCCGCCCGGGTAAGACCAGGCCCGCGTCGTTTAGTGTTCCACGCGCGCCTCAAAGAGCAATCAGCACGAGAAGGGGCCCAACAGGGCTATCGCCTGCCAGGGTTGCGGAATGGTTATAATAGTTTCCGCGGCCCCGGAACATAAAGGGCAACCGAAGGAACATGAGCGGGTTTAGTCAGTAAAAGTCTGACACGCCCTTCCGCCCCGCCCAGGACGGGAGAAGAATTATGATGATTTCCCACTCCAAAAAAAAGTTAGTAATAATTTGGAAAAATAAGTGCATCTCATTTGTTTTGAATGAGGATTCTTCACACGCAACAGGATGAATGTAGCTGAATTTTCTGAATAAATTTAAAATAACTAAGACTGAACCCAGGAACTGATGACTAGAAGTTGTGCTTGCACCTTGGGACTGCTATATAAAAGCGCATGGTGCAAGCCAAGTTGCTATAAGACTTTTGTAATTGACAACTAAAATAATAATAACCCAAACTTGGTAAATTAAAAAATGATTTTTTTTTTCTTAATAATAGAAAAATATCCTGGCTTTTATTTCATCACCACCTGTTGAGGTTAGTTTCCAAGCGTATAATGGCTGAATGTCTGTATTTTAAGTTATGTAACTACGTATCAGATAGTCATAATCAAATTACTGGGTGACACGTTTGCTATTGGGTAAACTGGTCGGACTTTTTAGTGTCTGACTGCCCGTATGAACCCTCAAAGGTCTATCAATGAAAATCCGAGGGACGGGGTGGTGTTGTGCAAGTTTTTTGCTCACAAAAGGATAATTAACTTTGCTTAATTCAATTTAAATGATTTTGTGCTAGTCGATGTCTTTGTTAAAGGATTTTTCGATTTTAATTTTCTTATATTAGAGATAAATATTCCGCTTCACCCTGATATGGAATAAATAAATCAAATTGTTGTTGTTCTGCATGAGATATATATTTAAAAAAAAAATAGGATATTTATGACTGGTCTAGTAGCGGTAGTCGTAGGGGAAGTCGCAGCCGCAGGCGCACTTGCCGGCGATAGACACGGCACCAGCAGCAGCCACTGGACCGCTGAAGCCAACTGTGCCCATGATGGGGACCTGACCAGCGACGGCGGTAATACCGGCGACTGGCAGCTCTCCAGCGACCGCCACGTTGCCTTCACCGGCGCCGCCGTACTGGGCAGCACCACAACCAGCAGCGGGGTATGCACCAGCGAAACCGGTGGCGAAATTTGGGATTCCATCATAAGCCCACGGAGCAGCCAACATGGGGGACGCTAAAGCTGGAGCGATCGCCGGGCCGTAAGCGCCAAGGCAGGCTTGGCTGAATACATTCTGCAAAATAAATAATTATGATTGATTTCAATTTACAAACGTTTTATAAAAAACTAGCTGGCCCGTGCCCACTTCGTTGGGCGCCAAACATTTTAACTTAAAACTCGAAAACATGCGCTTCCCCAGACATAAGACTGAGCTAGATCGATTTCTCGTCCCCGAAAACCCCCACATATCAAATTTCAGCAAAATCGTTAGGGTCGTTTCCGAGATCACATGCTTTTTCAAGCAATCAGCGCCATCTGCCGGGTTGATTTGTGAATCTAAACCATCCAGGGCGCCACTCAAACGCATACAGAAAAATTAATTTAAATCGGTCCAGCCGTTTAGGAGGAGTTCAATGACATACACACGCACAGCAGAATTATATATGTTACGGCTAATACCCGAAGTGCGGCTACACCTAGTTTTAGCCGGTTAGAACTAGGTGTAGCCACTTACTCTTGGCTAAACCTAGTACGAGCCGATTGTTTTCGGGTAAAACTAGGTCTAGCCTTCATCATGCCGGCTACAACTAGGTCCAGCCATTCCCTGTTGGATAAAACTAGGTCTATCCCATATCATTCCGGCTAGAACTAGGTCCAGACAATCCCTGTTGGATAAAACTTAGATGCGTGTCCCGCCAAGCCTTCCGCCCCGCGTCACACTCATGACTCACAGCATCTGCAGCAGCGGCGCGGGGTGGAAGGCATAGCGAGGCACGCGGCTCTGCAGGTTGTGAGCGCCAGGTGCTGCTGATCTACTGCAGGTCTACTAGCGAGTGTGACTCACAGCGTCTGCAGCAGCAGCGCGTGTCTTTGTTTTATCTAACAGGGATTGGCTGTACATAGTTGTAGCTGGCATGCTATCGGCAGAGCTTTTTTAGATATTAAAAAAACATCCAATACAAAGAAACGTAGAGAGTTTTTTTATTCTTATAAATCACATTGTAATAATTAACACAAATTATTAGGAGTACAATTTTTAATATAATAGGAACAATCAGGAACATTTTTTTAACAACAGACAATAAGTAGTTGCATATTATAATTTAAGATTGTAGACCTGCCGTAGATCAGCAGCACCTGGCGCTCACAACCTGCAGAGGCGCGTGCCTCGCTATGCCTTCCACCCCGCGCCGCTGCTGCAGATGCTGTGAGTCATGAGTGTGACGCGGGGCGTAAGGCTTGGCGGGACACGCATCTAAGTTTTATCCAACAAGGATTGTCTGGACCTAGTTCTAGCCGGAATGATATGGGATAGACCTAGTTTTATCCAACAGGGAATGGCTGGACCTAGTTGTAGCCGGCATGATGAAGGCTAGACCTAGTTTTACCCGAAAACAATCGGCTCGTACTAGGTTTAACCAAGAGTAAGTGGCTACACCTAGTTCTAACCGGCTAAAACTAGGTGTAGCCGCACTTCGGGTATTAGCCGTAACATATACATAAAGATGTATACGTTGTAGACTGTGTGCTGGAAGATGGTTGTAAAGGGAAAACTTCCAATTGCTTCATGTACGAAACTTAGACTCGATTAGTACCGTCCAGCGCCGGACACGGTACCCGCACCCCTACATCTTACTTATAACATATATTTCACGCTAAGTTCGCATAATTATTTTAAATACATGATGAAACGTCTGAGTTCTAAGTATGTATAAGTAGTATCAATGACTAGAACTAAAAAATAAGCAAAGTTTTTTTCTAATATTCAACAATAAAGCAAAACAAGGCAACTATGATTTTATAGACATGACTCACCTGGACCAAGCAAGCTTGGATGCAGAGCAACAGAACAGTGAAGGAAGACATGTTTCAAGTTTATTCAACGAGAGCTGAAGACTGAATGATGAACTGGATCTTTTGGGACATTATATACTCAGCAGCTTTGTTAATTACAACAAAATTAACGAAACATTGAAAAACGTGACTGAAACGTGTCAATGAGTAAACGTTATATTGTTGGTAAATATTTTTATCATGCTTACATAAGCTATTAATTAATTACATTCACCTACATATTACTGCTACTATCTTTTCTTAGAATTTGATAATATATCGGTATAAAACCTTCTACAGAAACACTGAATATCATTATCGTGTCAGCACTAGAAACAAACTATCATGTCTGTCAAAGCTATTCTCGTCCTCTGGGCCCAGGCTCTCCTGGTCAAAGTAAGTTATAACATTATCATAGAAAGCGGTTAATAAATACCTTATTTTTTTATGTAGAGTGATATTTACTTATTTGTTCCTTATTTTAATTCCAGTCCGTACTCGGTCAGTGCACCAGCCGCGCTGCGGTTGCTGATATCTCTGGACTTGCTGCTCCCTGTGGCTTGGCCGCTCCCTTGGCCTTAGCCGCCCCTTGCGGCTTGACTTTTCCTTGGGCATATGATGGAATCGGTTACGCTGGTGCTGGACTCGCCGCTGGCTACACTGGCAGAAGCCTGGCTTACGATGGAATCTACACCCCCGCCCTGGAGTTCAGTCCCACCAGTGGCGGCGCTCTGCCTGTCTCCAGCGCCTCCGCCATCGCTCCCGTCGGTATCTCCGTGGCGTCAGACAACGCTTACGAGGGTATCCTGGCTGTGGCTGGTGAGCTGCCATTCGTAGGTACTACTGCTTTGGAAGGTGTAGTGGGCTCTGCTGGTGCTGGTGCCATCAACCACGCCTGTGGTAATGGCAGGAACGCCATGATCAGTGAGACTGCTGCCTTTGCCCCGGCTGCCACCCTGGCTCCTCTTGCTGCTTACGGTCCAGGTGCCGCCTTCGCTCACGCTGCTCTTGCTGCTCCTAGCCTCGGTCTCCGTGGTGGCTGGGCTGGCAGAGGTTGTGGCTGCGCTCTTTAAAATGTTTTGTTAATGTAAAAAGGATTTTTTTAATAAATCTGCGTTATGTATATTTCACACTTTTATTTTTGGCTCATTTTTTCTATTTCCAATTCTCCAAGATATTTGGATTGGATTTTATGGATTGGAAATCATCAATGACTTTTCTCGTCCTGGGCGGGGCGGGAGAGAGTGTCAAGTCTTTTACTGACTAAAACCCATCCTTGTTCCTTCGGTTGTCCTTTATGTTCTACTGCCGCCCCTCACTAACCTACCTACCCAACCCCGGACCCACACTAACCTACACCGCTCGTCGCTGGTATGAAAAGTGATCCGTTATCTTTCAGATTCAGTATTTCACTTTAGTAGCCTCTCCCCTGGATCCCCTTGGGAGAGACTGTAACCAATTCATGCAACACTACCGGTGGCTGCGTTACAGCTGCATCCAATTGCTGCTAGCCAACTTACACATATCGTCGCTCTGGGTATAGAAGTCTGTATAGCATGCTTCTAAGAACTCCCCTCCCCGCCCTACCCCCTGTCCAACAGATAAAAGTAAAAGTGTTAAATCGTGCCAGTGGTTTATAAGGATACTGAAAGACGCTAACGGTTAAACACATCATTGTGATCATGATATCGAACAACTTTCCGAGAGAAAATAGTAGATTGAATGACAAGGGCGCAAAGTAATATTTTTACGGCGAGGGCGTTTTTTGAATCCAGAGCGAAGTAAAGTATTCTAGAGTAGAATCCCTCACTACGTTCGGGATTCTTTAATAGGATCCCGAACGTAGCGAGGGATTCAAAGTACGTCGCACGAGCCAATAATATATTTTGCACCCGAGTGATACACTCTACTTTCATCACCCCTTAAGAGAAAACAAAAGGCGCTTCATACCTTATTGTAAAATTATTATATGTTAGAATAAAGGGTAACAAAAAAATAGGTAATAGTATGTAATAAAAAACAACTAAAACTGTAAAATGTTTACGCGAACGCGGGCTGTAGTTCGCGCCTTTTATTTCTTTTTAATTTTTTTTTATCATTCAGCTGCGGCGTGACTATGGTACCAACCATTCATTATTCAAACAATATTAGCGTTCGATTTCTTTGGCGCTGAGCATTAAGATGCTCAAAATTTAAAGAGTTTTGAAAAAAAATTATTAAGCGCACTTTTTGAATTTGGAGCGTCATTATTGCCCGCTGAAAGTTTCTTATAGAAAACACCACCTTTGGGCGTACTTAAAGGGGAACAAAGTCGTCTTTTTTGAATAGGTGGGATGAAGAATATTTTTCATTCCAGTCATCTCTCCAATTTTAATTACCTCATAAGAATAAAAATATATGAGATCTCTAAGTTTTCCCTGTTTCAGCCACTTAAAAATTCATAATGAATTATATCTGACTAGCTTTCTTTAAAAACTAAACTCTGACCAGTCTAACCAAGAGGTGTCGTGTAGCCCAGTTACTGGATTGTGGAGGTCTGATAGGAAGTCGCTTCACGTAAAACACCGGTATCCATCTGAATCCGGTTAGGCTGGAAGCCAACCCCAACACAGTTGGGAGATGATAATGATCTGACTAGCTTTCGCCCGCGACTATGCCCGAATGTATGCCAATTATCCATCTATTAATTTACCCCTTTAGGGGGTTAAATTCTCAAAAATCCTTTCCTAGTAAATACTGACTCTTCACAAACATCACAGTCTTTAAATTTAATGTTTTAGTCAGTCAATTTAGCGTCTTCTTTTCAGTTCATGTATTTAGTTAGGGACATTTTTAACAATTACTCATTTAATTAATCACTGGCGAGATGACCCAATAGTTTAGGCAAACGCCTTTTACGGGAGAAGTTATTTCCTTCTAAATTTATCGTGCACATCACTGACATTCCGTGCTTCAAATAACATGTTTTGGCCTGGTTGTCTTTGACAGATCTTTAACAATCGTTACGGATGGTCCGAAGCCAGAAAGAAAACAACAGTCTAGGCAAAGTCCACATCTACCGTGTTACCTAGACACTGGGTTGTGGAGGTCTGGTAGGCTCTCACTCCATATAAAGCACTGGTATTCAGCTAAATCAGACTAGAAGCTGAACAAGTATGTTTATTTAATTATGGTTGTTTATTGTGTTCAATATTTGTTGTAGTTTTTATTTATTTACTTACGTTAGTCGTGAAAAGGCTAGAAATGATGGTGTAGTGGCCTGACCAATGGGTCAGGTGGTAGAAATCCCTTTGCAATACTACGAGTACAATTAAGTAGAATGAAATAAACTACAAAAATTATTAATGCATTTTCATTTATTTTGGTGAATTTGAAAATTTTTCCATTTCCGTTAATAACTTCTTATATGGCACAACCACAACCTCTGCCGGCCCAACCACCACGGAGACCGAGGCCAGGAGCAGCAAGAGCAGCGGGAGCGAAGGCGGCACCAGGACCGTAAGCAGCAAGAGGAGCCATGGCGGCAGCCGGGGCAAAGGCAGCTGTCTCACTGATCATGGCGTTCCTGCCATTACCACAGGCGTGGTTGACGGCACCAGCACCAGCAGAAGGCATCACACCTTCCAAGCCAACAGTACCCACGAACGGCAGCTCACCAACTACGGCCAGAGCTCCCTCGTAAACGTTGTCTGACGCCACGGAGATACCGACGGGAGCGATGCCGGAGGCGCTGGAGACAGGCAGAGCGCCGCCACTGGTGGGGCTGAACTCCAAGGCGGGGGTGTAGATTCCATCGTAAGCCAGGCTTCTGCCAGTGTAGCCAGCGGCGAGTCCAGCACCAGCGTAACCGATTCCATCATATGCCCAAGGAGAAGCCAAGCCGCAAGGGGAGGCACGGATGGGAGCGGCCAAGCCACAGGGAGCAGCAAGTCCAGAGATATCAGCAACCGCAGCGCGACTGGTGCACTGTCCGAGTGCGGACTGCAAGTATAGTTAAGATGAAATTAGCATCTATGAAAAATGATAAATAAATTATTTTAATACCGAACTACATTTACAATTTAATAATTATAATAAGTATATTATTTTACCTTGACCAGAAGCGCCTGGGCGCAGATGACGAGGATAGCTTTGACAGACATTATAGTTTGTTCTAGTGCTGACACGAGAATGATGTTCCAAGTGGCTGCAGGTCTTTTTATACTAAAATGTGTTATCAAGTTCCAGGAAACAAATTAATAAATAGGTGAGTGAAATTAATATTTAAAGCTTGTGAAATCCGATAAGCCTACAATTATTGAACAACAAAGAAACGCACTTTTGTTGCAGTTGATATTTGTCATTTAAAATTTCGAAATGGAGACAGGTAAGGTGCAATAATACCTATTGGTCAAGTATAAAAGCACAGGTACGGGTTCAAGTCATCATCCAGTCTTCAGCTTCTCGTTGAACACAAACAAACAACAAACATGTCTCCCTTCGCTTTTGTGTTCCTCTGCATCCAAGCGTGCTTGGTACAGGTAAAAATTTTTTGTTGTATACTTTTTATGTAAAAACTGACCATTTTGTTTATAAATATATTATTGTACAGCATCAGTACTCTTAATGTCTTGAAAATATATGAATTGAGGTTTCGCTGGGATTTGTGTCGAACCGATTTTCACTTTACTTGCAGTCCGCACTCGGACAGTGCACCAGCCGCGCTGCGGTTGCTGACATCTCTGGACTTGCTGCTCCCTGTGGCTTGGCCGCTCCTGCTTTCGCTGCTCCTTGTGGAATGGGCGCTCTTGGCTTGGCTGCTCCTCTCGGCTGGCCTGCAACTGGTCTGGCTGGTCCCTTAGGATTGGCTCCTGGTTTGGCTTATGACGGACTCGCCTACCCTGCTGGTGCCTATGGTGCTGCCCCGTACGGCGGCGCCGGTGAAGGCAACGTTGCGGTCGCTGGAGAGCTGCCAGTCGCCGGTACTACCGCCGTCGCCGGTCAGGTCCCCATCATGGGCACAGTTGGCTTCAGCGGTCCAGTGGCTGCTGCTGGTGCCGTGTCTATCGCCGGCAAGTGCGCGTGCGGCTGCGACTTCCCCTACGACTACCGCTGCTAGATGAACTTTGACGACGACGACGAGCTTTGTGACGAATAAATCAAAAATATTCAGCAACTAAGTTTTGTTTTATATTTTTGTAACATTTGTATTCATCATCATCATCACCATTGATGCTCACTAGTTTACTTTAATTATGTTGGAGTCAAAAAGCTTAATTATGATCGAGATGAAAGCAGTTATAATCCATACTAGAATCCAACAGCAAGAATTATAAAAACCTCATTTTACTGATTATACTGACAGTCCCAAGCTTGTACATACTGGTCCCACATAATCAGTGTAGTCATTTAAGGACATTTTTGAATATGAAACTGAAGATGACAAAAGTGGGTACGAGGAAAAAAGATCTCCAAGTGAAATAAGTTAAATGTTCACATTCTTTATTGCACATAAAAAAAAAGATACATACATCCTTAAACCAAAACTAAAATAAAACTTATGTTCAATGGTGAGCTTAACTTAGAAATGTGTTTTCTAACAGCAAACCAAAATGCTATAGAGAGATTTGCAACGGGGGATGTGCTTATGTTGTTGAAAAAAAAAGAAATGTTGTTAAGCATAGTGCCTACAAAAAAGTCATACCTCACCAACGGACATTAAATTTGTAATTTTTCCAAGTGGCTTAAACGTTTCTTGTCAAACAAACTATAGATGAATATTTAGCTAGTTTTTACTTTTTTACAAAATAAAAGTCGTTTTTAACCGACTTTAAAAAAAAAGTAGGTTCTCAGTTCGACCTGTATGTATGTATGTATGTTTGTCCACGATTATCTTGCGTTTGGCTGAACCGATTTTGATGCGGTTTTCTGAAAAGTGTTCGTTACATTCTGGGAGAGGTTTTAGTATATAGCACGAATGGATATCCCGTGGCGTTGCCCTCATGGATCGCGTTTTGCTTTCTTGGATTGTAGATTTTCAAAGACGATAGTTTGCGTGTTTGACCGCGGTTATCTTGCGTTTAGCTATACCGGTTTTGATGCGGTTTTCGGAAAACTTTTTGTTGCATTCTGTGGAAGGTTTTCATATATAACACTAATGCATATCCTGTGACGTTGTGCGCATGGAGGCGTTTTCTTTTATAAGATTATTAGTAGTTTTATTTCGAAAGTTACTCTAAAACGTAGTCAGACATTGGGACTCTAACTAAAGAGAAAAAATAAGAAGCCTTTTCCAAAAAAAAGATAACCGACTTCAAAGGCTAAAAGCTCAAAAATAACTATTTCGGAAGTCGGTGGCTTCTCTTCTGCCGGTCGATTTGTGTTGACACCGACTTCCGAAATATTTATTTTTGAGCTTTTAGTTTTTGAAGTCGGTTATCTTTTTTTGGAAAAAGCTTTTATTCGTTTATCCTTTCCCGAGGAGTGTACTACGTGAGCTCGACAAATGGATGGGCGTTTAACGCTTGTTCGACAAAACTGTACAGCGACTCACGATAGTTCGAATGCACGCTAGTGCGACACACTGAAGATCGACATCACGCAAGTGTGACAAACGATTTCGCGACAATAGTTAGAAAGAAAAGAAAGAAAAAAAAACAGTTTATTCGTGGTTCGCAAGTTTACATTGGAAAACACAAACTTAAATAAAATTAAAATATTACACACTCACTTGCACGAAAGGGCTAGCGCTCAGCATAATGCCGGGCCCATACACAGGCACGAGACCACGGCGCTGGTTTTTAGTGCTAGCCGTAGTTCGACACTACGGTAGTGCGACACTACGGTAGTACAACAGTACTCTGATTCGACAGTACGTTGGTGTAGTATTACAGTAGTTTGACACTGCCCAAGTGATTATGCTAAGTGAAACGATTATATGCGACACTGCCGTCTGTAGATATAAGAAAGCATTATCTTCATCTAAATTAATAAAAATAAATCTCCAAAATGTGTAGTTGTAGTAATAGTAATAAAAAAAACACACTGTGTGTGTGTTCGAAAAATATTAGGTATAAGTGGCTGGAGAGGCGCCTCGGCGCTCTCACTTATCGTCTGACACAGGTCCTCACTGGACACGGTCAGTTCGGGAGGTTAATGTGTCGGATTCTGGCGTAAGCGACGCCTGAGTGATAAGGTAGAGGTATGCCCGCTTGGACGGACCACCGCCGTGTCCTTGCAGACGCGATCGGTGGGGCTGACCTTTCGTACCCGGCGCTGGTTTAGGTCATGCTCCGGGGCGAGACTGAATGGGAAGCCGTCGCTTCCTTTTGCGAAGCAGTCATGCTGGACAGGTGCCCTCTATCTGGCAGAAACTTGTTTCTCCGAAACCTATTTGGCATAACTCACTTGGCAGAAACTTTTTTAAACGAACATTGTTAAGGTATAAAAAATATTTAACATAATTGTTTTTTGGCCTAATGTTTTTATGTCCGAATTTTAAATAGGATACTTTTAAGATGGCAGAATTGTATTTGGAATAATTACCTTTGTCAGAGTTACAATTTTGCATAATTTCGTTTAGCATAACGTTTATTTAGAGCGCCGATTATTTGGCATAATTAGACTTAGCATACAACGAAGATCACAGAATTTCAATAGAAATAATTATTAGTCATATTGAAAAAATATATATATTGTTTTAAAAAATCACTATGGTTTGCTACAAAAGTGAGTGACAGAAATGAATCGCTGCAAAACCGACTTCACGTAGTCTTGTCTGCCCTACCCCTAGAGTGTAATTTAAACCCGCGAAGGCGCGGAGGGGTGAGGCGGCCCGCGAGCTGAGGAGCAGGTGGTTTTAAGGCACACCGCCGCGGCTGAGGCTGGCCGGCAAAGCCGGCCAGCAAGCCGAAGCTGCGGTGGTGGACGTAAAACCATCTGCGACGATAGGCTCGCGTGGGGCCGCCGGAGCCCCGCAGCGCCGGAGCCGTGACAGAAGCTATGCCTTCTGCATGTTGCATGCTTGCTGCATGCTTGCTGCATGCTTGCTGCATGCTTGCTGCATGCTTGCTGCATGCTTGCTGAATGCTTGCTGCATGCTTGCTGCATGCTGCATGCATGCCAAAAGATGATTCTGGCTGTGAATTTTCTGCGATATGATGGTTCTACTTTTGATTATTATGGATATAAAATATATGCCAAAAGATGATTCTGGTTTTGAACTTTCTACGATGTGATGGTTATACTTATTGATTATTATGGATATGAAATTTATGCCTAAAGATGATTCTGACTTACAAAATTATGCGTTTCGGTGTATGCTAAATGAGTGTATGCCAAACGATTTTCTGCGAAAAGAGGTTTATGCTATCCGTTGCTATGCAAAATAAAATTATGACGTAAAAAGTTCTGCTATAAAGGGTGGACCCATGCTGGACAAGGAGGCGGCGGGGCGGGTAAGGCAGCGTCCAGCCTCACGCCGGCGCGGACAGAGACCCAGGCGTAGGCGTCGAAAGTCACAAGTCGACTA
Organism: Athetis lepigone; assembly: GCA_033675125.1. Lineage (NCBI taxonomy): Eukaryota > Metazoa > Arthropoda > Insecta > Lepidoptera > Noctuidae > Athetis > Athetis lepigone. The sequence continues at coordinate 366,370 of CM066241.1, forward strand.
TTGGCCGCCGCGCCGTAGGTGCGGAACTGCGTACAGCGAGCGATGGGAGCTCGCCGCCCGACAAGGACCATGTGTCGATGGCGCGTTTGCTCCTCGCGCGATTCAAAGAGCAGTTAGTACGTGACGGGGCCCTCCGGCACGCGCCGGGGTTGCGGAGTGTTTCTAATCGTTACAATAATAAAAGGTAACCGAAGGAACATGAGTGGGTTTTAGTCAGTAAAAGTCTGATACTCCCTCATGAGAAGTCATTTGAAGTCATTTTATAAAACTCACTGACTGATATCACCGTTTGGAGAACCACTTGGTGGGTTTAATCTTTGTGAAGATTAAATAGCCACTAAGAAAGTATTTTTTTTAATTTAACCCCTAAAGGGTTTAAATAGTGGATAGAAGTTCGACATCCATGTGGCCGAAAGCTAGTATTGAATAAAAATGTGTCTTCATGTCGTACTAGCATGATGTCGATCTTCAGTGTGTCGCACTAGCGTGCATTCCAACTATGGTGAGTCGCTGTACAGTTTTGTCGCACAAGCGTTAAACGCCCATCCATTTGTCGAGCTCACGTAGTACACTCTTTCCCGAGTTAGTCAACTGTAAAGCACATTATTTTGTATTGATAGGTTACCCGGGAGAGGATTTTGAAAGCAAAACGGCTGGCTCAAAAATCTGGTAACAAAATAAATGATGGAAGTCCATAACCGCTTAGACTATGGGAGGCCTGGCACTTGGTCATTTTTTTCTTAAGCATTGACTTGCTACATTAATTTGTATTTTTTTTTAAATATATTTATTTATTCTTTCTTTAATTAAAATTCTAGATTATAAAGTATAATGGTTTGAATATGAATTGTTATGTATGTTGTTTTTAATAATGGCAATGTTTTGAAAATATGGGCAAGGTGTTAAAAACGTAATGCTTTAAATCTTCGAACACACGTGATTCGAGACACAATAAATAGCAGCGCGACAGCCGGCTCTCGCTTGGTCGATGAAAGGTTAATTGAAATGAACTTAGTTATTGTCAGCCTCCAAAAACATTGGTACAAAAAAAAACAAGGATTTTCTTGCCCATTCTTTTCCATTATTTAACTACGTTTTGGATAAAGCGGCTACCTATACTTTATATTATTATTTTTCTTATAAAAACATTTCAAAGTGTCGGTTTGACTGTCGTTACGGGTAGTCAGAAGCCAGAAAGTCTGACCAGTTTCATCTAGGGGTACAGTGTCCTTTCGTACTATATACTGCACTCTTTGCAGTGTCCTACAGTAACAAAGTTGTGGAGGTCTGGCAGACAGTCACTTCACGTAAAACACTGGTACCAGCTGAATCAGGTAAGTCTTTAAGCTGACCCCATAGTACTGGGGAAAAAACAAAGAAGATGACGATTAAAGTGGTGTAACTTTAATATCATTCTTTGAAAACCAACCCACATGAAAAGCAACCCAGGTATATCTATCCTTCATGCCACCCATGTCCTTTGACGTGTTTAGTTGTCGATTGTAATACGCAAAAAATTATAGATAAATCTATCCATTTAACAATCGTTGATAGGAGCTAATTTACTATCCTACAAGATTAAGTTAGAAACGTTCAAGAAAATTTTGAATCATCACAAAAATAAAAGGACATAAGTTATATGATGCAAGTCTATTTATTGAGCTGAAGTACGTAGTCATTATAGTTTCATTTGAAAATACTTAGATTGCACAGCCGCATCCTCTACCGGCCCAACCACCACGGAGACCGAGGCCAGAAGTAGCAAGAGCAGCGGGAGCGAAGGCGGCACCAGGACCGTAAGCAGCAAGAGGAGCCATGGCGGCAGCCGGGGCAAAGGCAGCAGTCTCACTGACCATGGCGTTCCTGCCATTACCACAGGCGTGGTTGACAGCACCAGCACCAGCAGAAGGCACCACACCTTCCAAGCCAACAGTACCCACGAACGGCAGCTCACCAGCTACAGCCAGGATACCCTCGTAAGCGTTGTCTGACGCCACGGAGATACCGACGGGAGCGATGCCGGAGGCGCTGGAGACAGGCAGAGCGCCGCCACTGGTGGGGCTGAACTCCAGGGCGGGGGTGTAGATTCCATCGTAAGCCAGGCTTCTGCCAGTGTAGCCAGCAGCGAGTCCAGCACCAGCGTAACCGATTCCATCATAAGCCCAAGGAGAAGCTAAGCCGCAAGGGGCGGCACGGATGGAAGCGGCCAAGCCACAGGGAGCAGCAAGTCCAGAGATATCAGCAACCGCAGCGCGGCTGGTGCACTGTCCGAGTGCGGACTGCAAGTAAAGTTAGAATCAAATTAACACATTCGTAATTGATAGATATAATGTTTAAATATATTTACAATTTAAATATTTAAATTGAGGTAGTTATTTTACCTTGACCAGGAGCGCCTGGGCGCAGAGGACGAGGATAGCTTTGACAGACATGATAGTTTGTTCTAGTGCTGACACGAGAATGGTGCTTCAAGTGGCTGCAGGTCGTTTTATACTAAAATGTGTTATCAATTTCTAGGAATTTGTATAATAAATAGGTGAGTGCAATTATTTTTAAACCTTGTGAAATCCGATAGGCCTACAATTGAACAATAAAGATACGCACTAATGTTGGACTTGATGTAATTTTCAATTACGAAATGGAAACAGGTTAGGTATGATATCGCCCATTTTGTCAAGTATAAAAGCCCAGGTACAGGTTCAGGTCATCATCCAGTCTTCAACTTCTCGTTGAACACAAACAAACATCAACCATGTCTCCCTTCACTGTTGTGTTCCTCTGCATCCAAGCTTGCTTGGTCCAGGTAAGAACTCTTTACTTATTTAGATTGCATTAATTTCTGTAATATTTTTCTACCCTGTGTGCATAAGTAATCGGAAATCTGGCCTGGAACAATAATTGCTGATAGTTTCTTTATTATGGTGAAGAGGTAGGAAGAATTACTTTGTGGATCATGGGAAGATTTGCCACCTCCGCTATGTGACTAGTGTTGACGCGCCTCTCCTCAGCTGAACCGCGCTACTCCTCTAGACGAGAGAAGTATTTGACTCCCTCCGGGACGTAATAGAAGGTAATCAGAAACACTGAGCGTTTCAATCTCCAGTTACGTCGGTCTCTTGGTCTTTGCGCTGCCGGTCTTATATCTAACTACGGCTGACAAAGAACACACGGAGCAACTCTTTTAGGCGGCACATTCTAATTTGCCTCCATATACCGCTGTGTCCTCCCGACAGTTTATGCAGTGTTGACATAAAGATTTGTTGACGATAATTATTTTATTATTTCAGTCTGTCTTCTCCTGCTCCAACCGCATAGCTGCACCAGCTTTAGCCGCTCCCTGTGGCTTGGCCGCTCCTGCTTTTGCTGCTCCTTGTGGAATGGGCGCTCTTGGCTTGTCTGCTCCTCTCGGCTGGCCTGCTACTGTTCTGGCTGGTCCCTTAGGATTGGCTTCTGGTTTGGCTTATGACGGACTTGCCTACCCTGCTGGTGCCTATGGTGCTGCTCCGTACGGCGGCGCCGGTGAAGGCAATGTGGCGGTCGCTGGAGAGCTGCCAGTCGCTGGTACTACCGCCGTCGCCGGTCAGGTCCCCATCATGGGCACAGTCGGTTTCGGTGGTCCAGTGGCTGCTGCTGGTGCCGTGTCTATCGCCGGCAAGTGCGCTTGCGGCTGCGACTTCCCCTACGACTACCGTTGCTAGACGGAGTTAACGTGTGACTTTTCGAAACCTGAATAATAAATGAAAAACATTTATCAACTACCTTTTGTTTTATGTTTTTGTATCATCATCAACTCACTAGCTTTCTTCAAATGTGTTATGCCGATTTCACATGAGGGCAGAACAGTGAGGCAGAACAGTGGGCAGTACATACTGCTACTGTTTGAACGCACAGGACAGTATACTGTCCTGCCCACTGTTTTGCCCTCGTGTGAAATTGGCATTAGGGTCAAGAAATTTTTGTGATTTACAACATACCTATTTGGTATCCAACAGCAAGAATCATGCTAATGATTATATGATTATATGCTGCATTTTAATGATTATATTACCAATCCCAAGTTGTAAATTTTAGTCAGTTATTAAAGTACACATCTTTGAATATGAGACTGAAATTGAAAACAATGTACAAGGAGAAAAAATCTCGTGAAACAAGTGCTACACTTAAACGTTGTTAAGCATTAATGTTTATAATAATAATAATAATAAACCTTTATTATCAGGCAATTGAGGCCCATAGAAAAAAATACACAAATAATCTTACTTAAAATAAACTAATACATATAAAAAACTAAAACAAAACTAAACTAAACAAATTTTAAACTTTGTACACGAAGTGACGGCGTCGTGTTTCGCTGCGATGTCGGTATGCTTCCACGAAAACGTCGATACACGTTTATAATAGTTACTGTAACCCCAGAACATAAAAGGCAACCGAAGGAACATGAGTGGGTTTTTTTGAGTAGATATTTTCTATTTTTTTAAATATAACATATACTATTTACAGTTTTACATTTATTCTCTCTTTTATACTCGTAATATTCTGATTATAAAATTTATGTAGCGTAATGATTTGAATATGAATTGTATGAGTACATACCTATGTTGTTAAGTACATAATGGCAATGTTATAGCAATATGAACACGATGTTGAAACCGTTATGTATTGCTTTGATTTAATTGAACCTAGTTAATGTCAGCTTTCGGTAAAATATTTCATTGTTGTAACACTCAAATTAAATAGCTAATGTTTGGTACAAAAAGTAAAAACTGTACTACTGTGGACTTTCTTGCCCATACTTTTCCATTACAAAACTAAGTTTTGGTTAAAGCGGCTAGATATAGTAAAGGTTATTGTTCTTATTTAACAGTTCAATGTGACTTTTGATTGAAAATTATCCATACTAATATTATAAATGGGAAAGTGTGTGGCGAGCGATGGGTAGCTCGCCGCCCGGCTGGGACCAGGACCGCGTCGACGGCGCGTTAGTGTTCCACGCGCGCCTCAAAGAGAAGGAGTTAGCACAGGAAGGGGTCTAACAGGGCCAACGCCTGCCGGGGTTGCGGAACGTTTATAATAGTTACTGTGACCCTGGAACATAAAGGGCAATCGAAGGAACATGAGTGGGTTTTAGTCAGTAAGAGTCTGACACGCCCCCCCGCCGCACCCAGGACGGGAGCAGTCATTGGATGATTTCCCACTCACCAAAAAAAAAAGTGTGTCTGTCTGTCTGTCTGTCTGTCTGTCTGTATGTTTATCTTTCTTTCACAGCAAAACAAAGCGACGAATTGACGTGATTTTTTAAGTGGAGATAGTTGAAGGGATGGAGAGTAACATAGGCTACTTTTTGTCTCTTTCTAACGCGAGCGAAGCCGCGGGCAAAAGCTAGTCTAATGTAAATCCATACTAATATTATAAATGCGAAAGTAACTCTGTCTGTCTTTCATTCTGTCTGTCTCTTCTTCACGCCTAATTTAAGCTACTAGACCGATTTGAAATTTGGTACAGATATAGTCTGGGACCCGAGAAAGGACATAGGATAGTTTTCATCCCGGAAATTCCCCGGGAACGGGAACTGTTATTCCACGCGGACGAAGTCGCGGGAAAAAGTTAGTAATATAATAAAACGTCATCTTGAATAATAACTTTGAGTAAGCTCGAAAATTATATTCAGAAGGCAGTCGCAACGGCATTTTAAGAATCTTATTGTACAGCTTTTCAAAGCCTTACTATACGAATTTGATCGTCGTCGATACTAAGACATGACTCAATTATAATCACACATTATTAAAAAGGATTAAAGTAATGTAACTGTAAGATAAGACACCCGTCTCTCATGTTCTTTGGTTGTGGTTTCCAATCAGGGCAAGTACCAATATAATCAAGACTTCTTCAATTCATAAATGTACTTTCTAAGGTCTATTTAAGACACCACTGATATCCCGTGCCTCGAAAAGCACATAAAGCCGTTGGTCCGGTGGTCATTCATAGAACTTGGCAAACTTATAAAGTGACAGTCGTTACGGGTAATCAGAAGCCAGAGACCAGTTTAACCAAGGGTTACCGTGTCCAGTAACTAAGTTGTGGAGGTCTGACAGGCAGTCGCTTTACGTAAAACACTGGTATCCAGTTGAATCAGGTAAGTTTTTAAGCTGACCCCAAAGTACTTAGGAAAAAGCAAAGAAGATGATGATGAAAGTGATGTAACTATAATAACATCAGTTATATTTCATGCCACCCATGTCTCATAACCGTGTATAGTTGTCGATAGCAGTCATCATCTCCCTAGCCTTTTCTCAACCGTATTGGGGTCGGCTGCCAGCCTAACCAGATTTAGCTGGATACCGGTGTTTTACGTGGAGCGACTGCCTATTTGACCTCCACCACCCAGTAACTGGGCGACCCGATACCTCTTGGTTAGACTGGTCAGAGTTTCTGGCTAACCAGTAACGACTGTCAAAGTTCTACGAATGACAACCGGGACCAACGGCTTTACGTGCTTTCCGAGGCACGGGATGTCAGTGATGTCTAAGATAAACTTTAGAAAGTACATATGAATTGAAAAAGTCACATTGGTACTTGCCCGGATTCGAACCCACAACCTCTTACACACGAGGCGGGCGCCTTATCCACTGAGCCATCACGATAGCAGTACGAAACCAAATTATAGAAAAATTTAACCACTGAACTGTCTATAATATTAGGAGCTAATTTGCTGTCTTACGAGATTAAAAAACGTTATAAAAAATTTGAAACATTACTAAAATAAAAGTACATTAAGTTATATCATGCAAGTCCATTTATTGAGTTCAAGTACGTAGTCATTATATTTTCATTTGAAAATACTTAGATTGCACAGCCGCATCCTCTGCCGGCCCAACCACCACGGAGACCGAGGCCAGGTGCAGCAAGAGCAGCGGGAGCGAAGGCGGCACCAGGTCCGTAAGCAGCAAAAGGAGCCATGGCGGCAGCCGGGGCAAAAGCAGCAGTCTCGCTGATCATGGCGTTCCTGCCAGTACCACAGGCGTGGTTGACGGCACCAGCACCAGCAGAAGGCACCACACCTTCCAAACCAACAGTACCCACGAACGGCAGCTCACCAACTACGGCCAGTGCTCCCTCGTAAACGTTGTCTGACGCCACGGAGATACCGACGGGAGCGATGCCGGAGGCGCTGGAGACAGGCAGAGCGCCGCCACTGGTGGGGCTGAACTCCAGGGCGGGGGTGTAGATTCCATCGTAAGCCAGGCTTCTGCCAGTGTAGCCAGCGGCGAGTCCAGCATCAGCGTAACCGATTCCATCATATGCCCAAGGAGAAGCCAAGCCGCAAGGGGAGGCACGGATGGGAGCGGCCAAGCCACAGGGAGCAGCAAGTCCAGAGATGTCAGCAACCGCAGCGCGGCTGGTGCACTGTCCGAGTGCGGACTGCAAGTAAAGTAAAAAGTTTTAGTTTTAGTTTTTGAAGTCTGTTATCGTTTTTTGGAAAAAGCCTTTTGTTTTTTACTTTTTAGTTAGAGTCTCAGCGCCTTATTAATAATCGCTGCATAAAGCTATGACAGGTTTATACGTCAAAAAATGTATGGTTACACAGGCTTTATTCATTGCATAACTTTACACAGTGACTTTACTTTTTACTTTAGACTACGTTTAAGAGTTACTTTCAAAATAAAAATGTTCGTTTTTCTGTAAAAGTTGAAGAGTTCCCTCGTTTTCGGCATGATACCATCATCAGATCCTGGACCTGATGACAATGGGACTATTTGGGAAGTCTACCCTTTCTTTTTTTTACAAAAAAATAAATATTAAACAAAAATCGTTCAAATCGGTTGGTAAACGACAGAGATATGCGCGAACAAACATAAAAAAAAATACAAACATTCGAATTGGTAACCTTCTCCTTTTTTTAGAAGTCGGTTAAAAATATGATTATTTCCAATAGTTTGTGGTACAAATATTTAAGATGTTACACATATTTGACTAGACACATACTATACAAATACGTAGTTATGTTACCTTCACCAGGAGCGCCTGGGCGCAGAGTACGAGGACAGCTTTGACAGACATGATGGTTTGCTTCGAGTGATGACACCAGAATAATTTTCCTAGAGGCAGCAAGTCCTTTTATACTAAGTTGTGTTATCAATTTCCGAGAAAACATAATAATATTATAATTAATATAGGTAAGTGTAATTGTTTTAAAAGCACGTGAGACCTGTGATAAGGCTACAATAATTAAACGACATGAAACCACAATTATTGACACACTAATCAAAATACCAAAGTTGCGATATTTATGTTTTTCATGTTTCGTATCAACCATTTGTCAAGTATAAAAGCACAGCTATGGGTTCAGCTCATCATTCAGTCTTCAGCTTCTCGTTGAACACAAACGAACATCAAACATGTCTCCCTTCACTGTTGTGTTCCTCTGCATCCAAGCTTGCTTGGTCCAGGTAAGAACTCTTACTTCTTTATGTTTGGAAATTTGTTCTGGTACTAAATATAATAATTGCTGATTGTTCCTTTATTTGTTCGTCTTGCTCTCAGTAGAACGACTTATTATAAGGATCACGGGAAAATTCGCCACTTCTGCTATACGTGCCTCTCCTCAGCTAAGTCTTTTGGCTGCCGGCCATTTAGCTAACTACGGCTGGCAGTGACATGTAGCCTACTACAAAAAATAAGGCACGGAGTAACTCCTCCCAAGCGGCACATTCTTATTTGCCAGCGCATGCCGCTGTGTCCTCCCGACAGTCTATGCAGTGGTGACATAAAGATTTGTTGACGATAATTATTTGTCCATTTCAGACTGTCTTCTCCTGCCCCAACCGCATAGCCGCTCCCTGTGGCTTGGCCGCTCCTGCTTTAGCTGCTCCTTGTGGAATGGGCGCTCTTGGCTTGGCTGCTCCTCTGGGCTGGTCTGCTACTGGTCTGGCTGGTCCTTTAGGATTGTCTTCTGGTTTGGCTTATGACGGACTCGCCTACCCTGCTGGTGCCTATGGTGCTGCCCCGTATGGCGGAGCCGGTGAAGGCAACGTGGCGGTCGCTGGAGAGCTGCCAGTCGCCGGTACTACCGCCGTCGCCGGTCAGGTCCCCATCATGGGTACAGTTGGCTTCAGCGGTCCAGTGGCTGCTTGTGGTGCCGTCTCCATCACTGGCAAGTGTGCTTGCGGCTGCGGTGCCCCCTACGACTACTACTACTAGACGAAGAACCGTATATCGCTTCAAAAACTGAAAAATAAATGACAAAATAATCAGTGACTATTTCTTTTTTTCTTAAATAAGTTTTCAAACATAATTGTATTATAACATAAAATTAATGTTGAATGGCCAAACAAGTACTTACTTTTCTATCACACAAGTAGACTGATTATCTATGCAGTTATGTTCTCTATCGTATCAGCCATTAATGTACTAGGAGCAAAATATGTTACACTATTTCAAAGGACATTGCTCAGTGTCCATTCATTGTTTGCCTAAGAACCAGCAGGGAAGTGTATTTACGCTTTGAGTTCTAAAATTATTGTATATATTGTAATATATTGTAATTAAAAAATAATGTATATGTCACCGGAAAATTACAAGATCCGTAAGTTTATCAATTTACTAGGAAGTTTATAAACTTTCGTAGGATTCTAAACAGAAGATAAATTGTAATATTTTACGTCCACATTTTCGTGAATTGATAAACTTACTGAACTCACTCGTAAAATAATAAGTAAGCAGTAACCAAACGCTACGCGCGATCTGATTGGTTGACTGTCACGTGTCACTTCTCCTTCCTCGCGGCCACCATTGTTCGCCACGGAACATAAATAGACCAGTTTGCTTGTGCGTTTTTATTAGTTTTAAATGTTGAACTGTGTTGCAACTCAAAGAAAACTCAACTCACTACATCCGTGCCAGAGAGTAACCAGGCATTGTTGCTTCCAATTTATAGTTTGTCAAGTCTGATTATACCAAAGTCTACGGACACAAGCATGGCCACTATGAACATTGACCAATCAGAGAGCAGTGTGTTATTTTAAGTAATTAAAAAATGCGTATATTTAAAAGAGTTTCTGTGATTGGTTGAACCATTTAAAATCTTACGAATAGATATCCGTTAATTTATAAATTTACCGTATGACGTCGGAAATTGATAAATTTACGAAAATGTGGACGTAAAACATTACAATTTATCTACCGTTTAGAACCCTACGGAAGTTTATAAACTTCCTAGTAGATTGATAAACTTACGGATCTTGTTATTTTCCGGTGACATATATATTGAATTAAAGATACTGTTGTTTTGGCTCAAATTTTATGTATTAAATTCAAAAATTCAAAGCATTTATTTCACTTAGACCATTTACAGGTACTTATGAATTGTCAAAGAGTCGGTCGGTTAGTCAGAAAAGAAAAGTGACGCTAATTACCTGTTCCAAAACGTAGATCTCTATGGAGAAGAACAGGCAAGAAACTCCACGGACACTCTTTTAAACTAACTTAGTACTTTAATTATCATTCATTCAAGCCAGGTGCCATGTTATGCCCATTTCACACAAGGGCAGAACAGTGAGTACTGCTACTGTTTGAACAATAGATAATAGTTTTTCCTATAATTTTGTTGAGAATTTCAATGAACAAGAGCCATGGGTATGACGGAGAACATTTACTTACAAGGTTTGCTTTTGGTTTGCAATGCAATCACGAGGCTTTTTAATGATCGACGTTTTTGTTACATCGTTTTCAACATTAATCGTCTTTAATGCATTATGTCTCAGTAATGCTAACTGTTAATATTATTGAGACATATTTCTAACTATTTATTGATTAAAAATATCTTATTTCTAAGGTCGTCAAAATGATAACGGATAATGATAATTATCAAAATGATACGATTGATCTAATGAAAGCCGTGACGATTGATCGCATCCAAAATAATACCCATACACAAAACGATTGTTCGTAAAATATGTAGGTATGTAAAAATAAATCACATAACTGAAGTGAAAGTGAATTATCAGAATGACGCTTTACCATCATCGAACCTATTGCTCACACAATCATTAGGCAGTTAAAGGTCATAGCTCATTACAGCCACCCGGCGCACACTCCGCACCGACTCGCTTTTTAACCGAGGCGATCCGGTGACGGTACGGATTTGAAATAGTGAGCGCATGCCCATACAAGTCCATATAGAGAATACTAGCCGCAGGAGGCGAGTCGGTGCGGAGTGGCTGCCGGGTGGCTGTAATGAGCTATGACCTTAAGGCTAACAAGTACGCTATGAATTTTGATTCCCTTGAGAGTGGCGAAATATACGTATTGTGCAACATAAACACCGTATTTTTTTTTTCGTTTACTTACAAGTTGATTTTTTCAACCTGATCATGATTTTCTGGTCCGGGCAAGCACCAATGTGAATTTCTTAGTTCATAATTAAGTACTTTCTAAAGTTCGCATATCTTTGATAGTCCTTACGGGTAGTCAGAAGCCTGAAAGTCTGACCAGTCTAACCATCAGATCATGTCGCCCAGTTACTCAGTTGTGGATAGGCAGTCGTTTCACGTATACCACTGGTATCCAGCTGAATCCGGTTAGGTTAGGTTAGTCGGGAATCTTAATCCGGTTAGGCGGGAAGCCGACCCCAATATAGATGGGAAATGATGTTGAAAGTTGAGATGATGATTACTTACAAGCTGATTTTTTACATCTTTAAGGGACTGTAGACTTGAGTATATAGATTTAATTTCAACTCTATACTACTCCGTTTTTTTAGTTACGAAACCCTAAGAGCCAATAAAATTTCAATGCATTTATGTCACCTTCGACTTATTTATTAATTTAATAGCTTTTGCCCGCGACTTTGTCCGCGTGGAGAAATAATTCCCGTTCCCGGGGGATTTCCGGGGTGAAAACTATCCTATGTCCTTTCTCGGGTCCCAGACTATATCTGTACCAAATTTCATTCAAATCGGTTCAGTGGTTTAGGCGTGAAGAAGAGACAGACAGACAGACAGAAAGACAGACAGACAGAGTTACTTTCGCATTTATAATATTAGTAAGGATAGTAAGGAAGTAAGGATAATTCATCAGAAACAAAGAGACAATTATTTAATAAAAACCGTTTAAGTAAGCTTATTCCAAAATCCACTAGTAAAAACTAGATTTTTTCTTTGGTGTTGAATGACTTGTAGGCGCTATGCTTTACAACATTTATGTGAGACAAATATTCCTTTTGAAGATATTCCGCTTGAAGGTAGGCTCTCCCGTTCTTACATTTCATCAGGTCTCATATTCAAAGTTGTACTTTGACCATTGGCTAAGTTAGACTAAAATATTCAAACACGTAAATGTGAATGAAATCATTAAAACGAGGTTTGTATGATTCTAGAGATTGCTGTTGGATTCAAAGTATGGTTCGTACTAATCTTTTCTAAATAATAAAAGCTTTTTGATACTGACATAGTTGAAAAAAGCTAGATAACGATGACGACGAATGATACAAAAATATAAAACAAATTTTAGTTGCTAAATATTTGTCATTTATTATTCTGGTTTCGAAATGCCATAAGCTTACTCCGTCTAGCAACGGTAGTCGTAGGGGTAGTCGCAGCCGCACGCGCACTTGCCGGCGATAGACACGGCACCAGCAGCAGCCACTGGACCGCTGAAGCCAACTGTGCCCATGATGGGGACCTGACCGGCGACGGCGGTAGTACCAGCGACTGGCAGCTCTCCAGCGACCGCCACGTTGCCTTCACCAGCGCCGCCGTACGGGGCAGCACCATAGGCACCAGCAGGGTAGGCGAATCCGTCATAAGCCAAACCAGGAGCCAATCCTAAGGGACCAGCCAGACCAGTAGCAGGCCAGCCGAGAGGAGCAGCCAAGCCAAGAGCGCCCATTCCACAAGGAGCAGCAAAAGCAGGAGCGGTCAAGCCACAGGGAGCAGCAAGTCCAGAGATATCAGCCACCGCAGCGCGGCTGGTACACTGTCCGAGTGCGGACTGCAAGTAAAATAGAAAATCGATTTGACACAAATATTAGCGAAATCTCAATTAAAAATTTTTCAAAACATTATAGTACTGATGCTGGACAATAATGTATAATCAAAATATATAATCACAATAATAGTTTACATAAAATATAAACCATTAAAAAATCCTACCTGGACCAAGCAAGCTTGGATGCAGAGGAACACAACAGCGAAGGGAGACATGTTTGATGTTCGTTTGTGTTCAACGAGAAGCTGAAGACTGGATGATGAGCTGAACCCGTACCTGTGCCTTTATACTTGACAAATGGGTGATATCGCACCTAACCTGTCTCCATTTCGTAATTTTGAAATACATATCAAATGCCACAATAGTGCGTTTCTTCGTTGTTCAATAATTGTATGCTTATCGGGTTTCACAAGCTTTAAAAATTAATTACACTCACCTATTTATTAATTTATTTTCCTGGAACTTGATAACACATTTTAGTATAAAACGACCTGCAGCCACTTGGTACATCATTCTCGTGTCAGCACTAGAACAAACTATCATGTCTGTCAAAGTTATCCTCGTGCTCTGCGCCCAGGCGCTCCTGGTCAAGGTAAGATAATTTTCTTATTATATTAAACTAGCTGTCCCCCGTGGTTTCACCCGCGTTATACCGCGTTACCCAGATTTTTGGTTACTAAAAAAAGAAATAAAAAGTATTATTATGTCCGTCCCCTGGTCCTAAGCCCACCAATTTTCAGCTAAATCGGTTCTGCCGTTCTTGAATTATAAAATGTGTAACTAACACGACTTTCTTTTATATATGTAGATTAAATAAAAATTGTGGAACAACTCACACACGGTCATCTGATCTCAAACTAAACAGAGCTTGTACTATGGTAACCAGACAACTGATAAACATACTTTTATCTTAAATATAAAATTCTTGTGTCACAATGTTAGTTACCTCCTCTGAAACGGCTTTACCGATTTTTACCTAATTTTATATGCATGTTTAGTAAGTCTGAAAATAGGCTACTATCTATTTTACATACCCCCTACGTGATATGGTTTGTTCACCCTTAACATTTTTAACGCGGGTCGCGGGTGAAACCGCGGGAGGCAGCTAGTAATTTATAAATACATACGTCATTAATTGTAAATGTAGTTCGATATTATAACAATTTATATATCGTTTTACATAATTATGTGGTAATTTAATTCTAACTTCACTTGCAGTCTGCACTCGGACAGTGCACCAGCCGCGCTGCGGTTGCTGATATTTCTGGACTTGCTGCTCCCTGTGGCTTGGCTGCTCCCATCCGTGCCTCCCCTTGCGGCTTGGCTTCTCCTTGGGCATATGATGGAATCGGTTACGCTGGTGCTGGACTCGCCGCTGGCTACACTGGCAGAAGCCTGGCTTACGATGGAATCTACACCCCCGCCCTGGAGTTCAGCCCCACCAGTGGCGGCGCGCTGCCTGTCTCCAGCGCCTCCGGCATCGCTCCCGTCGGTATCTCCGTGGCGTCAGACAACGTTTATGAGGGAGCTCTGGCCGTAGTTGGTGAGCTGCCGTTCGTGGGTACTGTTGGCTTGGAAGGAGTGGTGCCTTCTGCTGGTGCTGGTGCCGTCAACCACGCCTGTGGTAATGGCAGGAACGCCATGATCAGTGAGACTGCTGCCTTTGCCCCGGCTGCCGCCATGGCTCCTTTTGCTGCTTACGGTCCTAGTGCCGCCTTCGCTCCCGCTGCTTTCGCTGCTCCTGGCCTCGGTCTCCGCGGAGGTTGGGCCGGCAGAGGCTGTGGTTGTGCCATCTAAATTTTTTCTATTAAAAATATTATGATGACTACTTGAACTCAATAAATCTGAATGCAAAATATTATTTTTTAATTTATTTTTCTATGTAATCACGGGTCTTTAAAAAGCTCAACAATATAGTTTTATTACTTTGATCGTCTTTAATACAAAGTACAAGACGATGCTTTCAAGTATTGTACTATCGTATTGGATGAGATTCAGGGACCCTCCCCGCCTCTCATCCTCCAGCTTAATTTGAAGTTAGTAATGGACTGAGGTATCGTTGCTCATACAGCCAAGTTATAAAATAAGAAGTATGTGTACCAAAATTACAAAACTCAATATTCTCAGCGCTTGATCTATGAATGAGGTTTTAATACAAATATACTAAAGCAATTGAAAGCGCGGTGTGAAATGAGCAAGCTATTTATCTTAAATATATTAAAGAAAGTCGTAGTTACACCACAGATTAATAAATAGTTACTACGTAACAGATACTTCACTCCAATACAAAAACTAAAATACCTACGCTATAATAGCCTACAAAATCCTAATAATAATACCAGCTGTTTACAGCGAGGAGAAATGTACCATATTTACGCACAAAGAGAGTTGAGATTCTTTTGCCCGCCGCGCGACTAACGTGTGTGCGTGTCATCCAGTAAATCTGCTAGGGTTATACGTATGATGATAATGGTAATAAAACGAATGTTTTAGAAAAACAAATATTTTTTTATTTGTTGATCAATTATTTTTTAGTTTAATAAAATGACTGATGCATATTTTTCGTTCCTTGAATTCCCGATTATTATATTTTAGTGTCGAAATATCCAAAACCGCGTGAAATTTTTTTTATAAATAATCAATAGGGAAACAGGAAAATTGGGAAACAGGGGAATTGCACAATAATCACGCAATAATTACGTGGTATCAGCATTTTGATAGTAAGCGCTGTACCCGTGACGCGCGAGCACTCAGCCGGGCGCGCGACAGCCCGGTGTTCGTTGTATCGTCGACGATACGCGAAGCGGTAGGCATAAAACGCGTGGCCTTGAGCGAGTGACGGACGCCTGGTTACACTTTTAATAACTTAACAACGGCAGAACCGATTTGGCTAAAAATTTATGGGAAGGTAGCGTAGAATCAGGAGACGGACATAGGATACTTTTTGAAGTCATTCTGGACGAACAGGAAAATGTCTTTTCTTATTTAATACAATACTTAATAGGCTACTTTCTTTACTTGTGGAAGAATAGCATAACAATTTAAAACATTGATTTCTTGAGTTACGGGCGCGGATCAGAAACCACAGGGACAAGCTAGTTTTAAAATAAAAGATATCCCCATAATATGTGTGATCGTTGTTTGTACTCGTATGCATTTTACTAATCCGTGCGAGCTAATGCCCATTTCACACGAGGGCAGAACAGTGAGGCAGAACAGTGGGCAGAACAGTGGGCAGAACAGTACTGCTACTGTTTGAACGCACAGGACAGTGCTACAGTACTGTTCTGTCTGTGCGTTCAAACAGTAGCAGTACTGTTCACACAGAACTATGTCAAATGTTGGCATCTGTCAATTCAATTGACGGATGACAATAGTCTAATATATTATGAGGATATCTTTTATTTTAAAACTAGCCGTACCCCGCGGTTTCACCCGCGTTATGTTGTTTTTTTATTTAGGTACTGATCCGCGCCCGTAACTCAAGAAATCAATGTTTTAAAATCGTTATGCTATTCTTCCACAAGTAAAGAAAGTAGCCTATTTATAAGCATTGTATTAAAAAAGAAAAGACATTTTCCTGTTCGTCCAGAATGACTTCAAAAAGTATCCTATGTCCGTCTCCTGGTTCTACGCTGCCTTCCCATCAATTTTTAGCCAAATCGGTTCTGCCGTTCTTAAGTTATTATTAATGTAACTACGACTTTCTTTAATATATTTAAGGTAAATAGTGTTTAGTATAAACGCACTTCACAATTGGATTATCTGTGGTCTTTGCACGCTGCCAACACTGACCGGCCAGCGTGGAGTTTTTAGACTGCGTCCATAGATAATACATATAATACTGTCTGCGTCCGCGCTTGGAGCCGTACGCACTACTGTATTGTGACACTGAACGCCGGTTTGTTCGTATTTTAAAGGTGAACGCAGACTTGGCCACACCGCACGCGCCGCAGTCCCCGCAGTCATCGCATTTTCTTTGTTGTCGTTTCAGGGTCTGCGGCAACTGCGACGCGGGTAGGTGTGCGAGGTGGCATAGAACTTCATATAAAGAATTCGAATGCGAAGACTGCGGCGCGTGCGGTGCGGCCAAGTCTGCGTTCACCTTAACAAGCACGCGTCCGCGGCGGCCATAGTTTCGGGACAAACGCGTATTGTATTGTAACAGTCTTTTGAGGCCGGAGGGCGGGCCTATTTGTTTGGCATACGGGCAATGCACCAGACGTTTAATATCGGTGACTAGTGATAATTAGTGCTGGACACTTAATTCCGGGCGTCCATAGTCAACGAGCGTCGTACGGGACACGCCGCCATCAGGTCAGGGGGCTTAGGGAAAACTTGCAAGTTCGGGGCTTCTAAGGGTACCTATTCACTCTAATTATAACCTCGCGGGACGGAGGTAAGTAAAATTCTCGTATTACGCGGCTACCTATAGAACCAAAGCACAAAGTCTTCCACTGCGTGTACAAAATATAAGTGTTCAAACATTTGGGGACAATCGGGTTAAAAGTCCCAAACAAATAGCTTGCTCATTTCACACAGCGCTTTCAATCGCTTTAGTATATTTGTATTAAAACCTCATTCATAGATCAAGCGCTGAGAATATTGAGTTTAGTAATTTTGGTACACATACTTCTTATTTTATGACTTGGCTGTATGAGCAACGATACCTTAGTCTATTTCTAACTTCAAACTGGAGGATGAGAGGCGAGGAGGGTCCCTGAACCTCATCCAATACGATAGTACAATACTTGAAAGTATCGTCTTGTACTTTGTATTAAAGACGATCAAAGTAATAAAACTATAATGTTGATCTTTTAAAAGACCCGTGATTACATAGAAAAATAAATTAAAATAAAAAATAGTACATATTTTGCATTCAGATTTATTGAGTTCAAGTAGTCATTATAATATTTTTAATAGAAAAAATTTAGATGGCACAACCACAGCCTCTGCCGGCCCAACCTCCACGGAGACCGAGGCCAGGAGCAGCGAAAGCAGCGGGAGCGAAGGCGGCACCAGGACCGTAAGCAGCAAAAGGAGCCATGGCGGCTGCCGGGGCAAAGGCAGCAGTCTCACTGATCATAGCGTTCCTGCCATTACCACAGGCGTGGTTGACGGCACCAGCACCAGCAGAAGGCACCACTCCTTCCAAGCCAACAGTACCCACGAACGGCAGCTCACCAACTACAGCCAGAGCTCCCTCGTAAACGTTGTCTGACGCCACGGAGATACCGACGGGAGCGATGCCGGAGGCGCTGGAGACAGGCAGCGCGCCGCCACTGGTGGGGCTGAACTCCAGGGCGGGGGTGTAGATTCCATCGTAAGCCAGGCTTCTGCCAGTGTAGCCAGCGGCGAGTCCAGCACCAGCGTAACCGATTCCATCATATGCCCAAGGAGAAGCCAAGCCGCAAGGAGAGGCACGGATGGGAGCAGCCAAGCCACAGGGAGCAGCAAGTCCAGAAATATCAGCAACCGCCGCGCGGCTGGTGCACTGTCCGAGTGCGGACTGCAAGTAAAGTTAGAATTAAATTACCATATAATTATGTAAAACGATATATAAATTGTTATAATATCGAACTACATTTACAATTAATGACGTATGTATTTATAAATTACTAGCTGCCTCCCGAGGTTTCACCCGCGACCCGCGTTAAAAATGTTAAGGGTGAATGTTTATGTAAAATAGATAGTAGCCGATTCTCAAACTTACTAAACATGCATATAAAATTAGGTAAAAATCAATAAAGCCGTTTCGGAGGAGTAAGGTAACTAACATTGTGACACAAGAATTTTATATTTAAGATAACAGTATGTTTATCAGTTGTCTGGTTACCATAGTACAAGCTCTGCTTAGTTTGAGATCAGATGACCGTGTGTGAGTTGTTCCACAATATTTATTTAATCTACATATATAAAAGAAAGTCGTGTTAGTTACACATTTTATAATTCAAGAACGGCAGAACCGATTTAGCTGAAAATTGGTGGGCTTAGGACCAGGGGACGGACATATAATACTTTTTTTTTTTTTTTAGTAACCAAAAATCTGGGTAACGCGGTATAACGCGGGTGAAACCACGGGGTACAGCTAGTTTAATACAATAATAAAATTATCTTACCTTGACCAGAAGCGCCTGGGCGCAGAGGACGAGGATAACTTTGACAGACATGATAGTTTGTTCTAGTGCTGACACGAGAATGATGTACCAAGTAGCTGCAGGTCATTTTATACTAAAATGTTTTATCAAGTTCCAGGAAAATAAATTAATAAATAGGTGGGTGTAATTAGTTTTTAAAGCTTGTGAAACCCGATAAGCCTACAATTATTGAACAACAAAGAAACGCACTGTTGTGGCATTTGAAATGTATTTCAAAATTACGAAATGGAGACAGGTTGGTGCGATATCACCCATTGGTCAAGTATAAAAGCACAGGTACGGGTTCAGGTCATCATCCAGTCTTCAGCTTCTCGTTGAACACAAACGAACAACAAACATGTCTCCCTTCGCTGTTATGTTCCTCTGCATCCAAGCTTGCTTGGTCCAGGTATAATTTTTTTAGTTGTTTACTTTTTATGTAAAAACTGACCAGTTTGATTATATATATAATGTACAGCATCCGTACTCATATTGTCTTATAAATCGCTAGGATTTGTGTCAAATCGATTTTTACTTCTCTTGCAGTCCGCACTCGGACAGTGCACCAGCCGCGCTGCGGTTGCTGACATCTCTGGACTTGCTGCTCCCTGTGGCTTGGCAGCTCCTGCTTTCGCTGCTCCTTGTGGAATGGGCGCTCTTGGCTTGGCTGCTCCACTCGGCTGGCCTGCTACTGGTCTGGCTGGTCCCTTAGGATTGGCTCCTGGTTTGGCTTATGACGGACTCGCCTACCCGGCTGGTGCCTATGGTGCTGCCCCGTACGGAGGCGCTGGTGAAGGCAACGTGGCGGTCGCTGGAGAGCTGCCAGTCGCCGGTACTACCGCCGTCGCTGGTCATGTCCCCATTATGGGCACAGTTGGCTTCAGTGGTCCAGTAGCTGCTGCTGGTGCCGTATCTATCGCTGGCAAGTGCGCTTGCGGCTGCGACTTCCCCTACGACTACCGTTGCTAGACGGAGTAAGCTTGTGACGTTTCGAAACATGAATAATAAATGAAAAAAATTTAGCAACTAAGTTTTGTTTTATATTTTTGTAACATTCGTCATCATCATTATCATCTCACTATGCTGCTTTTTTCAACTATGTCAGCATCAAAAAGCTACCCAGGCGAAGACGTCGAGAGTCGCAAGACGACTACCGGCCACCGTAGGCACGGTTCTGCGGATGGCGAGCGATGGGTAGCTCGCCGCCCAGCTAGGACCAGGACCGCGTAGACGGCGCATTTTGTTCCACGCGCGCCTCAAAGAAAAAGGAGTCAGCACAGGAAGGGGCCCAACAGGGCCAACGCCTGCCGGGGTTGCGAAATGTTTATAGTGGTTACCGTGACCCTGGAACATAAAGGGCAATCGAAGGAACATGAGTGGGTTTTAGTCAGTAAGAGTCTGACACGCCCTCCCGCCGCACCCAGGACGGGAGCAGTCATTGGATGGTTTCCCACTCTCCAAAAAAAAAAAAAGTATCAAAAAGCTTTTATGATTTAAAAAAGATTAGTACGAACCATACTTAGGATCGAACAGCAACCTCTAGAATCATACAAACCAAATTTTTATGATTTTATTGACATTCATTTACGTGTTTGAATATTTTAGTCTAACTTAGCCAATTGTTAAAGTACATGTTTGAATATGAGACCTGATAAAAGTTAAGAACGGGAGAGCCTACCTTCAAGCGGAATATCTCCAAAAGGAATATTTGTCTCACATAAATGTTGTAAAGCATAGCGCCTACAAGTCATTTAACATCAAAGAAAATATCTAGTTTTTACAAGTAGATTTCGGAATAAGCTTAAACGGTTTTAATTATTAAATAATTGCCTTTATGTTTCTGATGAATTAATTAATGAATAAGTCAAAGGTAACACAAGTGCATTGAATTTTTATTGGCTCTTAGGGTTTCGTAACTTAAATGAAAAAAAAAACGAAACCCTTATACAATTAGTTTGTCGTACTTTACTGTTTTACGGGATTTAACGCGCACGTATCTTTTTATTTGTTTTATGCTTGACGTTTCGGCAGGGTTACACCTGCCATGGTCACAAGCAGACTGTTCGGCGACACTACTCCGTCGATGAAGATGAAGATAGATTTTTATCTACCCTCAATGTTGACGATTGTCCACTATAAGGCCGCGTACACACTACACTCGCTGTGTCCGATTTTTTGTCGACTTAAAATCGCGATGCTGAATTTTTGCAATCACTGGATTCCATGTGGCTGGCAGTTTGAAACCTTCTTCCCGATTGAAATTTCTGTGTTTTTTAATCTCAATTGCTTCACGCACAACTCTTGAGTAAAATGAACAAATAATGAACAAATAATTAGAAATATGTCTCAATAATACAGTTAGCATTACTGAGAAATATTGCATTAAAGACGATTAAAGTTAAAAACAATGTAACAAAAATGTCGATCATTAAAAAGACTCGTGATTGCATTGCAAACCGAAAGCAACCCTGTAAGTAAATGTTCTCCGTCATACCCATGGCTCTTGTTCATTGAAATTCTCAACAAAATTATAGGAAAAACTATTATCTATTGTAATATAAGGAGGCGATTTATAGTCTTAGACATATTATCAAGAAAATTTGGAAAATAAAAGTACAATCATTATATTCTGCAAGTCAATTTATTGGAATTCAAGTCCGTAGTTATATTATGTGCTCTTATGAAAATCCTTAGAAGGCACAGCCACAACCTCTGCCGGCCCAACCACCACGGAGACCGAGTCCAGGAGCAGCGAGAGCAGAGGGAGCGAAGGCGGCACCAGGACCGTAAGCAGCAAAAGGAGCCATGGCGGCAGCCGGGGCAAAGGCAGCAGTCTCACTGATCATGGCGTTCCTGCCATTACCACAGGCGTGGTTGACGGCACCAGCACCAGCAGAAGGCACCACACCTTCCAAGCCAACAGTACCCACGAACGGCAGCTCACCAACTACGGCCAGAGCTCCCTCGTAAACGTTGTCTGACGCCACGGAGATACCGACGGGAGCGATGCCGGAGGCGCTGGAGACAGGCAGAGCGCCGCCACTGGTGGGGCTGAACTCCAGGGCTGGGGTGTAGATTCCATCGTAAGCCAGGCTTCTGCCAGTGTAGCCAGCGGCGAGTCCAGCACCAGCGTAACCGATTCCATCATATGCCCAAGGAGAAGCCAAGCCGCAAGGGGAGGCACGGATGGGAGCGGCCAAGCCACAGGGAGCAGCAAGTCCAGAGATATCAGCAACCGCAGCGCGGCTGGTGCACTGTCCGAGTGCGGACTGCAAGTAAAGTGAAAAGTTATTTATTTCCAATATTTTATAGTACGAATATTTAAGTTGTTATCCATACTAAATAAATAGTATTTAGTAGTGGTAAACCAATAGTCTTACCTTGACCAGGAGCACCTGGGCGCAGAGCACGAGGACAGCTTTGACAGACATGATACTTTGCTTCGAGTGATGACACCAGAATAATTTTCCTAGTGGCAGCAGGTCGTTATATACTAACTTGTGTTATCAATTTCTGAGAAATCCTAATAATATTAATATGGGTAAATTGTTTAAAAGCACGTGAGACCTGTGATAAGCCTATAATAATTAAACAACAAAGAAACACAATTATTGACACACTAATCAAAATACCAAAGTTGCGAAATTTATGTTTTTCATGTTTGGTATCAACGACTTGTCAAGTATAAAAGCACAGGTACGGGTTCAGCTCATCATCCAGTCTTCAACATCTCGTTGAACACAAACGAACATCAAACATGTCTCCCTTCGCTGTTGTGATCCTCTGCATCCAAGCTTGCTTGGTCCAGGTGAGATTTTTTGTTGGTTTTTGTTTATGTAAAAAATGTTTTTTTAACGTTTTTACATTTTATTTATTTCTGTTATATTTTTCTACCCTGTGTGCAATAACTCATGGTTACCATCGCTCTAGCTTTTTCTATTCTGTGCTTGAATCGATTCCCCACCAATGGAACGACTGCCTATCAGACCTCCACAACTTAGTTAATGGCAGACCTTCTATCTTTTGACTACAGGTAAAGACTATCATTGGTCTGCGAAACTGATGGTTCCTGTATTTCTTTTCCTTTCTTCCACAATCTGCGGCTAGTGCCGACCCGTCTCTCCTCAGGCAAACATTGCCTCTTTTCAGGACGAGTTAATAAGAAAATAAAAGCTCGGAGCACTGTTTTCAATCGACACACTCTGCTAGGGTATGCCGCGTTGTGTCCTTAATAATTATAGTGTTGACTATTTCTTTGTGACTATTATTATTTTACCATTTCAGACTGTCTTCTCTTGCTCCAACCGCATAGCTGCACCTGCTTTTGCTGCTCCCTGTGGCTTGGCCGCTCCTGCTTTAGCTGCTCCTTGTGGAATAGGCGCTCTTGGCTTGGCAGCTCCTCTCGGTTGGCCTGCTACTGGTCTGGCTGGTCCCTTAGGATTGGCTTCTGGTTTGGCTTATGATGGACTCGCCTACCCTGCTGGTGCCTATGGTGCTGCCCCGTACGGCGGCGCCGGTGAAGGCAACGTGGCGGTTGCTGGTGAGCTGCCAGTCGCCGGTACTACCGCCGTCGCCGGTCACGTCCCCATCATGGGCACAGTTGGCTTCGGCGGCACTGTGCCAGCTGCTGGTGCCGTGTCCATCATTGGTCAGTGCGCTTGTGGTTGCGGTGCTCCCTACAACTATATGTACTGAGCGTTGATGCATTTTTGACATCTGATTTCTGGAAAATTAATGAATTATATGGTGAATATGTTTACTTGAACAACGAAATACAAATGATGTGAATGAAAATGCTTTTTATTAATTTTACTTCTGTTAAAATAGTAATCTGGCAGCGTTGTAGTCCCTATATTAAAGTGTTAGAATCATGCCTGTCACCTTTTTTACTACAAAGATAAAGGTTTTATACAACAAAAAATATATTTTCATAATTACATAATTATATTGACAATGTACCGTCATGAAGTTAATTTGTTTAAACAGTTCCTTCAGAAACTCGCATCTTCTGAGATTATAATTGACCCTGACAGTTCTTTTTCGCAAAATAAAAATAGAATCTATCTCGCAGCTCGTCTCCAAAGTAAAATGCCGTAAGACATGATGCTATTAAATTAGCTAAAATAGGCCAGACTCGCAGTATCCACGTCGGTTAATTGCCGGATTTTGCTAACAGCAAATGATGCTGAATATAGTCGGTGTTAAAGTGAGAACCCATTACAGCTTAAGCCTTAGAAAAACAGTTTTTTCGACGGAATCCAGCACATTAATATTCAATACTATATTGATGTATTTCTAAAATTTGACAAAGCAAAGGTTATTTAGTTTTGTTTTTGTTTTACACTTAATTATTTACAGTAAATTATAATTATACTATACTACTTAAGCATGGCGTTATTTTTCTCGCCAAGGCGTCATCAGTAAATAACATCATGTGAGGGTGGTTCTCCAGTAAACTTGGTAAATCATCTATAATTTTTTTTAATGGGAACGGACCCATTATTGGTCCCTGTGGTAACCCCATTTCAACTTTGGAACCCATTGAGTTTCCGCCATATATTTGGACTTTTTGTTTTCTAGTATTTAATTAATATGATTTTACTAAACTAAAAGGGCTAGTTAAGCGAGTCCATCATGTTTAAGTTTTAAATTGGTACCAACCCTTAAATGCACATGCTTCTTTTAAAAACTAAACGAATAATACCTTGTAAAATGACTGTAGTCACTCCCAAAAAAACGTGTGTTGGTATGCACACGTTTTTTTTTGGGAGTGGGAAATCATTAAATGACTGCTCAGACTTTTACTGACTAAAACCCACTCATGTTCCTTCGGTTGCCCTTTGTGTTCCGGGGTCACGGTAACTATTATAAACATTTTACAACCCCGGTAGAACACGTTAGTGTTGCCATATTAATAAACTGCGTCGTAACTTGTACCCCCATTGCCCAAAACGAGCAGCTACAATAACCTATCAGGATCTAGTTGATCTCTGCTTAAACGTTTTCATTCTTTAAAGCGCTATTCACACATTTCCGGGTACCCGAACCGAACACAGAAAGGTTAATAGAACTTGTAATACAGAATAATAATAATATCATTTATGATCTTTTTAAACCACATCATTTAGAATAGAATAAAATTTATTTTTCTAGGATATGGTTTTACAGATGTACATTTGAATTGTGAGAAGAAAAATATAGTCAGCGTATCAGCTATGAAACAGATTACACTAGTACCGATTTCCTTAATATGTGTGAACACGGATCATGAAAGGCACGTAGCTGACTAAAACACAGAACAACTCAGAATACGGATAGCCTGAAATGTGTGGATAGCGCTTAAATGGTTCATCGTGCTGAAATGCGGCTTACTTTAAGAAAGAAAAGGAAGTGCCTTATGTACCACAGGCCCCGCAGATACGTTGCATTAGTAATGTTAGATTAAAATTCAAAATTTAGGAATAACAAAATATTAAAATAATAAACAATATTTTACATTGGTTGTACTGATTTATTAGATCATTCAAACCATTTTCATTTCCGTGAATAACTTCTTAGATGGCACAACCACAACCTCTGCCGGCCCAACCACCACGGTAACCGAGACCAGGAGCAGCAAGAGCAGCGGGAGCGAAGGCGGCTCCAGGACCGTAAGCAGCAAAAGGAGCCATGGCGGCAGCCGGGGCAAAGGCAGCAGTCTCACTGATCATGGCGTTCCTGCCATTACCACAGGCGTGGTTGACGGCACCAGCACCAGCAGAAGGCACCACTCCTTCCAAGCCAACAGTACCCACGAACGGCAGCTCACCAACTACGGCCAGAGCTCCCTCGTAAACGTTGTCTGACGCCACGGAAATACCGACGGGAGCGATGCCGGAGGCGCTGGAGACAGGCAGAGCGCCGCCACTGGTGGGGCTGAATTCCAGGGCTGGGGTGTAGATTCCATCGTAAGCCAGGCTTCTGCCAGTGTAGCCAGCGGCGAGTCCAGCACCAGCGTAACCGATTCCATCATATGCCCAAGGAGAAGCCAAGCCGCAAGGGGCGGCTAAGGCCAAGGGAGCGGCCAAGCCACAGGGAGCAGCAAGTCCAGAGATATCAGCAACCGCAGCGCGGCTGGTGCACTGTCCGAGTGTGGACTGCAAGTAAAGTAAATATATAATTATATTCAATGTTTTATAGTACAAATATGTAAGTTCTTAAACATATTTTACAAGATACATAGTAAATAAATAATATGTTTTCTTACCTTGACCAGGAGCGCCTGGGCGCAGAAGACGAGAATAGCTTTGACAGACATCATAGCTTGTTCTAGTGCTGACACGAGAATGATGTTCCAAGTGGATGCAGCTCGTTTTATACTAAATCGTGTAATCAATTTCTGAGAAAGGATATTAGTAAGTAGGTAAATGAAATTTAGTTATAAAAAATACGTGAGTCTTTAATAATTAAGACACAGTACAATTATTGAGACACTCTACAAAAGGTTTTTCTGAAATTTCGAAATTGTTGCTCCTCGTGTTTGGTATCAGAAACTTGTCAAGTATAAAAGCACATGTACGGGTTCAGCTCATCATCCAGTCTTGAGCTTCTCGTTGAACACAAACGAACATCAAACATGTCTCTCTTCGCTGTTGTGTTCCTCTGCATCCAGGCTTGCTTGGTCCAGGTAAGACTTTTTAATGGTTTTTCGTATATTTTTAGGTAAAACCTGATCATTTTGAATATACATTATTGTACGGCATCAGTGCTATAATGTTTTGAAAATATTTAAATTGAGATTTCGGTAGGATTTGTTTCAAATCGATTTTCTACTTTACTTGCAGTCCGCACTCGGACAATGCACCAGCCGCGCTGCGGTTGCTGACATCTCTGGACTTGCTGCTCCCTGTGGCTTGGCCGCTCCTGCTTTCGCTGCTCCTTGTGGAATGGGCGCTCTTGGCTTGGGTGCTCCTCTCGGCTGGCCTGCTACTGGTCTGGCTGGTCCCTTAGGATTGGCTCCTGGTTTGGCTTATGACGGGCTTGCCTACCCTGCTGGTGCCTATGGTGCTGCCCCGTACGGCGGCGCCGGTGAAGGCAACGTGGCGGTCGCAGGAGAGCTGCCAGTCGCCGGTACTACCGCCGTCGCCGGTCAGGTCCCCATCATGGGCACAGTTGGCTTCAGCGGTCCAGTGGCTGCTGCTGGTGCCGTGTCTATCGCCGGCAAGTGCGCTTGCGGCTGCGACTTCCCCTACGACTACCGCTGCTAGGTGAAGAAGCGCGTAGCGTTCCAAGTACAGAATAAAAAAAGATGAACACACAAAAAAACATAGTTTTCTTTTATGTGTCAGACTGGTTACTGTTGTAAATATCTTCAAAATTAAAAGTTCTATTTTAGATAATAATAATTGTATTCACACAAAAATTTTCCATGTTTAATCATAAACTTAAATTATAAGATATAAAATATATGTTCACAAATTTTTTTTTTTTTTTTTTTTTTTTTTTTTTTTTTTTTTTTTTTGAATATTTTATGTACAAGACTGTTTTATAATTCATCAATAGCGTGTACAATAAGTGGAGTGAGCAGTAATACATATAATATAATAATAATAATAATTTTATTCAAAATTCTTTACAGGATAAATTACATACTGTCTTAAAAATACATCTTAATTCTAAGTCTTATGTGCCTGAACTAGGAAATCCTGTGTTTCAGGCAAGAAGATCTTAAAATAATTTAAAATTAACAAATAATCAAAAGAATTCTATAGTATAATACAAATGTGTAAAAAATCTGTGATATAGACAAATTGAAATCTTAACTTCTAAATTCCTAACTAACAAAAATACTTAAACTAGGTCAAAATTTTATAAATTGTGCAGTTCCTTAATAATAACAATAAGGTACTTAAACTAGGTCAAGAAATGTATAAACACAAAATAAAAATAAAGTCACTTCAGCACCATCAGTAAATTCTCTGTATCATCGTAGGACATTTTTTGAAGAGTTTCCTTAAGAATTCTCTTACAGTTAACTGTACTCAGGTTATAAATGTTTGCTTTCGCGTTCAATCTATTGTAGAGGAGAGGACCAAGAAACAGATAAAATTTTGATGTGAAAGCATGTTTGGTATGATTTTGAGGACAGACTAAATCTTTACGTCTTTTGTTAGTAAAATCCGTGCTATATGTTAGATCCGCGTGCTGTTTTAATACGATACCCATTATAAATAACTGTCGGACTGTTAATACTTCACATTCTTTGTATAAGAGGTTAGTGGGATACAGGAAAGGGCGGAAAGTACACACTTTGAGAATTGCCCTCTGAGCTCTCTCGATTGTTAGTAACAATGTTTTACCCGCTCCACCCCATGTCGTAATACAGTATGTTACTATTGATTGACATAGGGCAAAGTAGACTTGCCTAACAATTTTTGGGTCTGCAATGAGGCGTAATTTTTTAAAAACAAATATCAATTTCCGTATTCGATTATTTACTGCCTCTATCTGATGTTTAAAAGAAAGTGTCTCGTCGATTATAACTCCAAGGTACTTTACTGTATTGGACATTTTAATATTAGGACAAATACATTGGTTATTTGTGCTAGACGTGCAATTATGAGCATACAATGTTGAGGTAGTGCTAGTTAGTTTTTGCTTACGCATCGAAAACTTGACGTAATTAGTCTTGTCAGCATTTAAAGTTAATGAATTATTTTGAAGCCATTTATTAATAACATTGAATCCGTTTTGCGCAAACTTGTAGACATTTTCTTCAGAGTCAGCCGAAAACAAAAGAGCAGTGTCGTCGGCATAACAAACGATATGGCCATGATCTAAATTTAGATTACAGAGATCGTTTATGTAAATTAAGAAGAGTGTGGGCCCTACAATACTTCCTTGAGGAATTCCGAAAGCTGAGCTTTTTTCATCATCACTGATAACATTGCCAATCTTTACACATTGCGTACGTTCTTCTAGATAGCTCTTAAATAGATTCAGCTGAGTTTCCCTGATGCCTATGGATTCAAGCTTGCGCAGCAAAATGGGAATAGAAACTGTATCAAAAGCTTTGGCGAGGTCCAGGAAGATTCCCACGGTGTGATTACCTTTATCCAGTTCTTGTGCTAAATAGTCAGTTAGATGGTGTACGGCATTATTTGTAGACATTCTAGGCCTAAATCCAAACTGCCGTCTAGAGAGAATAGATTTATCCTCCAAATATTTAAGAAGCCTATTGTTTATAATCTTTTCTAGTATTTTAGACATAGTAGGCAGTAAGGAAATAGGTCTATAATTAGTTACTTGGTCTTTATTCCCTGATTTGTAAACTGGGACAACAACAGCTTTTTTTAAGCACTTGGGGAACACACCAGTAGTTAAACATTTATTGTAAATGCAAGTTAAAGGTGGTACTAAAAGGTCTTTGAAATGCTTGATAATTTTACTAGATATGTTATCCCAGCCAACTGCACAGTCGACTTTTAGACCCATAATAATCCTTTCCACCTCCGCTTCGTCAGTATCAAGTAATACAAAGGATGATAGACTAGTACTAGATGCAAACAATGAGCTTGTTAGGTGATGTGGTTGTCCCTGAATTTTTTCAGCTAGGCACTTGCCGACATTAACAAAGAAATTATTTGCTATGTTCGCAGATGTTAACTGTGATGAGTGTGCTTGTAATAAACCCGAAGAAGACTCATGCTGTTTTGAACTATGTGTCACATTCTTAATAATTTTCCAGATCTTTTTGCTATCTGTGCCGGCTTCTTTTAATGCAGTGTTATCGTAATTGCGTTTTACTTTTTTTAAGAGGTCGTTACAAAAGTTACGATACCGCTTATATGTCACTTGCAATACTAAATTATTCGGATTAGCTTTAGATTTCATATGCAATTTGTCTCTATTTTTCATACAACGTATAAGACCAGTCGTGATCCACGGCTTTATATTGCAGTATTTGTTATTTAACCGAGATGTGACCGTGTTCTTCTGAATAGCATGTTGCACTTTTTTTATTAGGTACAACATACAAAACTGTGGATCAGCAGAATTGTAGACTGGTCAAAATCAATGTTGCGCAAATCTTCTTCCAGTTTATGTAAATTTAATTTAGAGACTGTGCGAGAGGCCACATTAGGTAATTTACAATTAAGAATAAGTAGGTTAGCACTGTGATCGGTTATTGTTGAATTAGTTACAAGAGTAAGTGCAGAGAAATTGGTTTTGAGCATCATATGATCCAAGCAAGAGCCACTTTGATGTGTAGGAAGCGTATGAGCGGGAAGCAAACCATGGAACGCGCATAAGTTTAGATATTCCTCAGCTGAAGTGTCTGCTTTTCCAGGGAGGATATTCATATTAATATCTCCAGTTAAAATTATATTTTTGAAAGATGATAGGTTCTGCAAGGTTTCGTTTAGAGAGTTAGTGAATTGTTGTGAATTCGTAAAAGAGGGAGATCGATATATAGCTAATATCGCAAATTCTTCTCCGATTTTAACCAACAATCTGCTGCAATCGTGCATTTTTGGCTCCACGACTGACACATTTAAATGATCTCTTGCAAAAACTATCACCCCATCGTTCTGATTGGAAATAGAGTTAGTCTTATACATACAATATCCCGGAATTTGTGGTATGTTATATTGTTTAGCAAGCCAACATTCAGTAAGGACAATAATGTCACAGTTTATATCTAGACGTTTTAAAAAAATGCTAAAACTATCGAAATTCTTAAAAACACTGCGAATATTTTGAGTTATTAATGTTAATGGACTAGTATAAGAGGAAAGAAATTGTTTGCACTGTTCAACGTCACAAACTTCCGACTGAGATACAGAGAAATTATCGATGTCACTAATTATATTATTAATCATATTAAAAATATTATTAAGAAAAGAATAACAATAAAGGCCAAGAAGAATCGTAATTTACGGCGCTCTTAGGCGCCTCCATAATCAATAGAGTTTATGTACCTATTTTCTGCCATAATCTTCGCCGGACAATCCGCTGCACCCGTCTTGTGACTGCTTGGCTTTTTGAAGTGCAAGCAAGTAGCGCATTTTGGTTCTTCTGATTTTTTATGGCATTCATTGATGGAATGACCCACTTCACCACAGTGGCCACACGTATAGGTGGTCTCCCGACATGATTTAGCCGCATGTCCGTATTGCTGGCACTTATAACAACGTGTGACAAGGGTAAAGTCTCTCACAGGGCAGGAAGACCAATTAACAAATACTCTGTCTTTGCAAATCAGGGCTTTACGTATCTGTGCAGATACTTCAATTATGAAGTTACAGGTGTCAGCATCCTTCTTACCTGACTTGTGGCTCAGCTTAATGGAGGACAAAAAAGTGTTGAGGCTGCAATCCTGAAGTTTCTCGGCTAGGTTTTGGTTGAACATACAAGTAAAAACTTCCTTGTCTTGCATGGAAGAGGGCACTCCGATAATTACGACTCTAGGTTTTCTTTTTTGAGGTTCGTCGACAGTAAGGCCTGAATTTGAGGACTGCATAGATTTCTTTACCTTTTCAATGTCATCCTTGCTTTCAGTGCTGATGATGACACCGCCATTTTTTGTCTTGCGTAGTCCTCTTACTTGTAGCTTCATCTGTTCTGGGCAGATAATTTTTTGTACAAGTGACTTTGTCTCTTCACTAGACTTAAGTTTGTCGTTTGGATAAATGGCCACTGAGCTTAAATTTAAGGGCTGAACAAATTTGTTGCTACCTTTCTTCACCATATCAGCAAAGGAAGATCCCGTATTTTGATTATTAGAGGCTCCAACTTTCATCTTCAGTTCTTGCAGTTGATGCGATAGGTCAATTTGGTCTTCAAGCCTTTTTATGGTAGAGTTAGCCATGATTGCTCTCATTTTGACGGACTGGTACTGAACCGCCATCTGAGATGTGGCGTGACCAATTTTTCGACACAAAGCACTTATGCGCATTTTTTGTTCAGAATTCAATTTGCCCTCTGATGCAATAGTGGACACTTCCCCTAGACACAGTTCAATGCTCGTCATCCAGTTTTGTATTTCCGGCGTTGAAATCACTTCTAGCTCATTGCTTTGGTTGGGCTGAGGGTGAGATGAGGGCGTGGGCACGGGTTGGTGGGCAGCTGGGGGCACGGGTGTAGAAGGTGGGCTCCGAGCGCATCGGTCACCCCGGGAGAAGGGGCTGCTTGCCATTGTGACACAATAATTATCGACTTGTGAACTCTTAACACATTTTAAATCGTTACGTAAGATAACTAGCAATATTATGCCTACGTTTCACAGAATTCTCTGGCCAGTAGGTAAAACCAGGTCACGATTCAGCGAGTTTTTATTTATTAATTTTATAATTCTTCGGCACGTCCGTTCACAACAAAGCACAACGAATATAATCGTAAAATAAAAGACTGGGAAGCGATTGATGTACGAATTCCTTCCTATTCCTTCTATTGTAAACATCACATTCAAATATTTTAACTTTAATCATTTCTTTTTAAAAACCAGCCCTCAACAATTACCTCCAAGCCCCCTTCGGTTACTTTAGAAACCAGAGGGCGTAAACAAGTGGCATTGTAGAATAGAAAACGAAAACGAATAGATTGTCAAATGTATGGATTTGACATAAACTTTCGCTAAACAATTTGACATCTCCATACATTTGACAATCTATTCGTTTTCGCTATCTATTCTACAATGCCACTTGTCTAGGGGGGCTGGTGTTGGAAACCAGTTTATTTTACTTCTTTCGAAACCTAGTTTTCATTATAGAAAAGTTATTGCGTACAGTGAAAGTAGTATTAATATTTAAAAATTTTGTATAAAGGTGTACACGCTTCCGTTAAGTGTGTGTTTTGAAAAAATTAAAATAAAAATCTATAACTTTGTATAGAATAGAATAGAATAGAATATTCTTTATTGTACATCAATAGGACAAACAGTAAAGGACAACACAAACAAATATGCAAGAGTACAAGCTGGCCTTATCGCTAAAAAGCAATTTCTTCCAGGCAACCTTTGGATGGAATCAAATTATTAAAAAATGGGTAAAGGGTAGTCTATGGCGTACATTAATATATATAGATATATAAATAACTTAACTACAACTTTGTATTTCGGTTAAAAAGTAATGGTTGCAGCCTTGCAGGTAAGATACAGTTATTAAAGATAAAACATGTTCGCGATGAAAACGTATCTGAAAGGCAGATAGTAATCACAGTTGACGGTGACTTTGATAGATTAGATTGACCATTAAGTTCTTTGCCATCCAATGAGTTAAATAATCATGCTTACTACACAGTTTACTAGTATTAATGTTTAGTATTTATTCCACAAATCTATCCTGAAAATTCCCTCTAAGAGGGAAATAAAACTTTCATGCAATGAAACCAGAAAGCCCCCTTAAAAAAAAATATCGAGAAAAAATTATTGAATAAAATTATCATTTCATAAGTGTCTGTTTTTACAATTATTCAAAATGTTAATTTCTCATAGAACATTAACTTCATAGAATACTGACTGTCTGTAGATTGATATATATGTATATTTATTTATTGTTGTATATGTTATTTATGTATTTATTATTGTACATTTATATTATGTATATAAATAGGTATATTGTATGTAATTGTTTATTTAAGAGTTAATAATTATGTTTTATTTGTGCACATAAGCACATCCCCCGTTGCAAATCTCTCTATAGCATTTTTGGTTTGCTGGTAGAAAACCCATTTCTGGGTTAAGCTCGCCATTGTACATAAGTTTTATTTTAGTTTGCTTAAATGTTGTTTTTTTTTTAATGTGCAATAAAGAATATAAGAATATAAGAATAGAATATAAAAAACGTCACAAAAGTATTGCTGTTTGACCATGTAGATCAAGAAGTTTAAAGGAGGTTTTGCCATAAACGTCATTCCAATAAAAAAAAATCCCGTTTACTTGGGGTCTGCGCAACCTGTTTTAATTTTCCTTGTGAACCTACTACTTTCCCCGTCATACCGTACTTCACACAGTTCATTCATCTTTTCTTCGGCTTTTCTCTCTTATTCACTGTTTATTCAGAGTAATGCAACTTTTACCTTAAACTTAACTCGTTAATGACTGTGCTTATTACTTAGCTTTTGGTCAAGATTTTGTTCGCGTGGAATTATTAAGGTAACTAGATAAAAGACGTACAAAAGTAAAAATACAAAAGTTAAATATAATCAATTTTTGTTTATTACTTTTAAGTACGGAGTCATAAGATTTTTAATTCTTAAATCTTAGATGGCGCAGCCATAACCTCTGCTGGCCCAGCCACCACGGAGACCGATACCAGGAGCAGCAAGAGCAGCGGGAGCGAAGGCGGCACCAGGACCGTAAGCAGCAAGAGGAGCCATGGCGGCAGCCGGGGCAAAGGCAGCAGTCTCACTGATCATGGCGTTCCTGCCATTACCACAGGCGTGGTTGACGGCACTAGCACCAGCAGAAGGCACCACACCTTCCAAAGCAGTAGTACCCACGAATGGCAGCTCACCAGCCACAGCCAGGATACCCTCGTAAGCGTTGTCTGACACCACGGAGATACCAACGGGAGCGATGCCGGAGGCGCTGGAGACAGGCAGAGCTCCGCCACTGGTTGGGCTGAACTCCAGGGCGGGGGTGTAGATTCCGTCGTAAGCCAGGCTTCTGCCAGTGTAGCCAGCGGCGAGTCCAGCACCAGCGTAACCGATTCCATCATATGCCCAAGGAGAAGCCAAGCCACAAGGGGCGGCTAAGGCCCAGGGAGCGGCCAAGCCACAGGGAGCAGCAAGTCCAGAGATATCAGCAACCGCAGCGCGGCTGGTGCACTGTCCAAGTGCGGACTGCAAAAAAACGTAAGGATAAATGAATATCAAAGTTTTAAGTACCTAAGTAAGCAAGAACTTGTATCTCGTAATAAGTGGTATATTACCTTGACCAGGAGCGCCTGGGCGCAGAGGACGAGGATAGCTTTGACAGACATGATAGTTTGTTCTAGTGCTGACACGAGAATGAGGTTCAGTGTGACTGCAGAAGGTTTTATACTCCGTTATGTTATCAAGTTCTAAGAAAAGATAGTAGCAGTAATAATAATAATAATTATGTAGGTGAATGTAATTAATTAATAGCTTATGAAAGCATGATAAGACTATTTACCAACAATATAATGTTTATTACCTTACACATTGACACGTTTCAGTCACGTTTTGAATATTTCGTCAATATCGTTGTAAATAACAATGGTGCTGGGTATAAAATGTCCCAACAGATCCAGTTCATCATTCAGTCTTCAGCTCTCGTTGAATAAACTTGAAACATGTCTTCCTTCACTGTTCTGTTGCTCTGCATCCAAGCTTGCTTGGTCCAGGTAAGTGATTTTGGAATACGTGGTTTTTGGACGCTTAGAAATTCTTCGCATAGCCTATAAATTTAATGTAAATTCAAGAGATAGATACACCAATGCATCCAGTCCTTCATGAAGTTCCATTTGTAAGAATATTATAATCAATCAGTATTATCATCTTTGCAGAATGTATTCAGCCAGGCCTGCCTCGGTGCTTACGGCCCGGCGATCGCTCCAGCTTTAGCGTCCCCCATGTTGGCTGCTCCGTGGGCTTATGATGGAATCCCAAATTTCGCCGCCGGTTTCGCTGGCGCATACCCCGCTGCCGGTTGTGGAGCTGCCCAGTACGGCGGCGCCGGTGAAGGCAACGTGGCGGTCGCTGGAGAGCTGCCAGTCGGCGGTACTACCGCCGTCGCCGGTCAGGTCCCCATCATGGGCACAGTTGGTTTCAGCGGCCCAGTGGCTGCTGCTGGTGCCGTGTCTATCGCCGGCAAGTGCGCGTGCGGCTGCGACTTCCCCTACGACTATCGCTACTAAGTGATGAAAAATGTAATCTTTAAAAATAAATAATACACCTAAAGCCAACCTTTCATTTATTTTCATTTAAGACAAAATCAGTTATGCTTAATATGTTTAAGAAAAAAATCTGCTTTTATCAGATATTATTTTGGACAGTTTCAGCGTAGCACTTTCCAAACTTATTTAATAAAGAATCCCTTTCGGAAATCACAGTTTTAAAACTAAAGCCACATTTACTTGACGACGAGTAATTTAAATAAATTTTTACACATTTTTGCTTTTTCTTTTTATAATTTGCTTTGTTGAAGTGAGCTTACGGAGAAGTGAGCAGAAGCGCTCACATGCAAAAGACCTGTTTGATTGATTGTGAACTTACTTTGACGTACTGTTTGTTGAGGCAAGCTTATTATCCAAACGGTTGTTGACACTTTCCTCAAAAGGCTAGTCCCGTTTCTATTCCGCATAGTTCGTTACACGGTTTTTTAATTATAATTTTAAATGTGAGTTGAGCTTGTTTATCAAAAACAGTCAGTTCAACTAGTTTAAAAAAATAAAGTGCAAAGATGACCTACTTATAAAATAGACAATTTGATTTTATTTTACGTCACGTGTGCTATGGACGAAGTCTTTCTGAAGGATGATATAGGTTCGACTAAGAACCAGAGTTATCAATACTAACATAGCCACTTGAATCAGTAATCTGAAGTCACAGAGGGTTGGTCACCACTGCAGTAAGTTCTGCAGTGGAGACCTCGGTAAGGCAAGCGTCCCTGTCAGATGGAGGGACGATTTACAGTGGCTGACACCAACCAGAAGCGTGTAGCGGTATTTTGGACTAAGTGGAATGCCTTGGTACGGCCCTGTCCAGCAGTGAATTTGCCTTCTTCACCATTGTTCTCTTCTTATTAATTCTTTGCGGGACTCAAGACAGTTGAATCGATTCTCCGGGACTCGTCGAGCTTCATTATTTGGCGCTTTTTTGGCGGACTTCACTGTTGATTCTGACTTTCAAGAGTTGCAGTGGTTAGAAATAATGTGGTGGGATGGTCTAACAGTGACACAGATGAAAATTATAGGGTAAATGACGACGCTGACGATAATGATGAAGATGATGATAAACTTGTACTACAACGCCACAAAGGACTGTGAGATAGTCGCGACTTGCGGCACTTCTAAATGAATATAAGGTGATGTGTGATATAGAGGTCAAAAACCGTACCACTGATAAATAATGCAAAAACTATTATTAAAAATTACTTAACCCCCATACTCTAGGACACCGAAATTTTCATTTTCTTTTACATATTTAAAAATAAAAGACAGAAAGAAAATGGCCTTCAATCTTTTCTACTGCTGTCAAAAAATTTCTATACGAACAACTCAGTTTGGAGTAGTACGATCTTTAAAAACTCGGCTTTTCTTTATATTAACCATGTGTTCCTCTTGAGTCAAGCCTTTCCCCTAATAGCTTTAATAAACCACCCTGTGTTACTTAGAGTTCTTTTTTTTTAATATTTTCCATTAGAGTTCCGTCACCATTTAAGTTTTAAAGATGCGAAGCAAGCGGATTTTATTGAAATCACAAATTTAAAAAAACACGTCAAATTAACGGTTGTTTTTTTAACCAAATGAAAATAAATCAAAAGTTTGCTTAGGTACACATTATTATTATTTCTTTTTAAAGTTTACATTCTTCATCACTTAGTAGCGATAGTCGTAGGGGAAGTCGCAGCCGCACGCGCACTTGCCGGCGATAGACACGGCACCAGCAGCAGCCACTGGACCGCTGAAGCCAACTGTGCCCATGATGGGGACCTGACCGGCGACGGCGGTGTTACCGGCGACTGGCAGCTCTCCAGCGACCGCCACGTTGCCTTCACCGGCGCCGCCGTACTGGGCAGCACCACAACCGGCACCGGGGTATGCGCCAGCGAAACCGGTGGCGAAATTTGGGATTCCATCATAAGCCCACGGAGCAGCCAACATGGGGGACGCTAAAGTTGGAGCGATCGCCGGGGCGTAAGCACCGAGGCAGGCCTGGCTTAATACATACTGTAAAGGTAAAATCCCGATTAATTACAATATACAAACATTTGCAGTAAATCCATGGCCGGACGCTACTGAATTTAACATTAAGGATCCAAGAAAAATATCTCTAGGGTTCGAAAGCCTCATAATTCGAAATCAATCACCTGGACCAAGCAAGCTTGGATGCAGAGCAACAGAACAGTGAAGGAAGACATGTTTCAAGTTTAATCAACGAGAGCTGAAGACTGAATAATGAACTCGATGTGTTAGGACATTTTATACCTCGTTGATATCAAAAATATTGCCCAAATATTGAAAAACGTGACTGAAATAATAATATGTTGAACGTGGATTGAAATACAAATGCATTTAAGTGTTACTTATTAAAAAGTATAGGCTTATCGCACTTACACAAGTTATTATTTAATTACACTCACCTATATTATTACTTCGAATTAATTATTCTTAGAACTTGATAACATACAAGAGTATAAAACGTTCAACCATAGAACTGAACATCATTCTCGTGTCAGCACTCGAAACAATCATGTCTGTCAAAGCTATCCTCGTCCTCTGCGCCCAGGCGCTCCTAGTCAAGGTAAGATAAAACACTGTTTAGAGCAAGTACATTTACTGTTTACTTAATAAACAATGACAATAATTTGTCTTTTTACTTTATCCACAGTCCGCACTCGGACAGTGCACCAGCCGCGCTGCGGTTGCTGATATCTCTGGACTTGCTGCTCCCTGTGGCTTGGCCGCTCCCTTGGCCTTAGCCGCCCCTTGCGGCTTGGCTTCTCCTTGGGCATATGATGGAATCGGTTACGCTGGTGCTGGACTCGCCGCTGGCTACACTGGCAGAAGCCTGGCTTACGATGGAATCTACACCCCCGCCCTGGAGTTCAGCCCCACCAGTGGCGGCGCTCTGCCTGTCTCCAGCGCCTCCTCCATCGCTCCCGTCGGTATCTCCGTGGCGTCAGACAACGCTTACGAGGGTATCCTGGCTGTGGCTGGTGAGCTACCATTCGTAGGTACTACTGCCTTGGAAGGTGTAGTGCCTTCTGCTGGTGCTGGTGCCGTCAACCACGCCTGTGGTAATGGCAGGAACGCCATGATCAGTGAGACTGCTGCCTTTGCCCCGGCTGCCGCCATGGCTCCTCTTGCTGCTTACGGTCCTGGTGCCGCCTTCGCTCCCGCTGCTCTTACTGCTCCTGGCCTCGGCCTCCGTGGTGGTTGGGCTGGCAGAGGTTGTGGTTGTGCCATCTAAGATATAATTTATCAGATGCAGATCTGTTCCTGAAAAAATAAACCTAAATTCGAAACCATTATTTTTCTTTTATTTTTAAATGAATAAATAAATGAATAAATGATTTATTTTTGTAAATAGGTAATAAATTACACTTTTACACGTCATTTTTTTTTCTTCTTTTTTTAATCGAACGATGGGGCCGATTTTGTACCTTTGTTCTCTGATTTCCTTGAATAAGTGTATCAGCATTCTTTTCAAAGCATTTTGCTTAATTATTGATCACCTAGATAAACGCCATTATGATAAAAGCGTTTTATGCTAAAACCCTAAAAGCCTTCAACTTTCGAATTGAATGTAAGGGGAAATGAAAAGATATTTTGCAACTCAGAAAAATTCAAAAACTCTTTGACTTCTGTGACTACAAAACATAAAAAAAAAATTGGTTCCGCAATATACCATTTCGCATTGTAATTATCGCAGTGTTTAGCATTATCTGAATTTTTCAAGTCGGGCCTTAATACTTAACTCCTGTACTAACAAAGTTATTAAGGCGTTACAGTTTCCTTAAAAATTCATCATAGAACTGCAATTTCTATCCTTGACTATCCTTATCACATAAACCATTTACTAGAAGAAACATTTCATGAAAGCTGAGATCTGTTTACCTTTTTTGCATCGTATGATTGTCGTATTGTTCTACAACAACGAAATAGACACGTTAGGAGAGTCATAAATATGAGGCACCACGTCATGATCTACGTCAGAAAACATTGTAGGCAAGTGTAATTAATTAACAGTATGTTTTTACTTTAAATATCATTGACAGTATGTGTAAGCACGATAAGTCAGTATTCAAACACAAAAACGTTTTATTTTATCAAGACGTAAAGGAAAACGTGGCACGTGTTTAAAAGTTTCCAAATCGTGTCAGAACATCGCTTTGTGCTTTGTATAAAATGTGACACAAAGTTCATGTTCATTCCGTCTACACCTTAACCGACTTCAAACATGTCTTCTTTCACTGTTTTGTTGCTCTGCATCCAAGCTTGCTTGGTCCAGGTGAGTGATTCCATCATTGAAAAAGAACCTTTATTTTCTTTTGTTGAGAAATCAATTTTCAAGAGAAGTTATCTATTTAGAGTGGTCATCCGAATACAGCAGTTTAAAATTTAACATTTAATGTTCTGATTAATCATGATTATAACTTTTGCAGAATGTATTAAGCCAGGCCTGCCTCGGTGCTTACGCCCCGGCGATCGCTCCAGCTTTAGCGTCCCCCATGTTGGCTGCTCCGTGGGCTAATGATGGAATCCCAAATTTCGCCTCCGGTTTCGCTGGCGCATACCCCGCTGCTGGTTGTGGAGCTGCCCAGTACGGCGGCGTCGGTGAAGGCAACGTGGCGGTCGCTGGAGAGCTGCCAGTCGCCGGTACTACCGTCGTCGCCGGTCAGGTCCCCATCATGGGTACAGTTGGCTTCAGCGGTCCTGTGGCTGCTGCTGGTGCCTTATCTATCACTGGCCAATGCGCTTGTGGTTGCGGTAGCCCTTATTATTATTCGATATAAAGTTTTTTTTGGAAATAAATAAGATATACAATTAAACATTGGATTTTTACGTTCCACTTTCTTATGCGGTGTTAGCCGTCTGAGTCGGGCTAGCCCTCAGATAGTTAGATGGGGCTCTAAATAAATCTAATTGTTAAAAAATTCGACGGCCTCTCGTCTTCAAAATAAAGGGAACACTGGCATGAACCGTGTTGAGCCTCTGTAGGTAAAACTCAATGTCTTTATTACATTCATGTGTACATTCGTTGCTACAATAATAAAGGTAGGTTCCAACATGAAACCCGGTTAGGGCACGGCCACATAATAATAGTATTTTAAACCTTCGAACACACTTGATTTGAGACACAATACAAAGACAAGAGCAGCCAGGCAGCCGGCGGTCGCTTCGTCATAGAAAGTTTAAATTAATACATTATAATTATTTTAAACAAAGTATGAATCCTAGAAGCACAGATCTATGGCAAGTTTTAGCATTGAATACATCATTTTGAGTTTGACTTTTTAAAATATATTAAAAATGTAGTAAATAAAAAGATTAATAAGATGAAAAACTATAAGACTTTTAATAAACCTTTCAACATAAGATATAGAATCAGGCGTTACTTTGCGGAAACCCATGACAATTAAAAACAAATATAATATCTAGTTTTAATTCCGCAATTTCAGGAAAAAGTGTTGGATGCAAAATGCACGCAAGCCCGCAAAAAATACACACACACGCACATGCAGAAGTGCAGTAAATAACATGAAATCCGACCCCCAATACTTATACTTTTAAGGGCGGGAGGGCGGT
This sequence comes from Athetis lepigone, assembly GCA_033675125.1. Classification (NCBI taxonomy): domain Eukaryota; kingdom Metazoa; phylum Arthropoda; class Insecta; order Lepidoptera; family Noctuidae; genus Athetis; species Athetis lepigone. The sequence continues at coordinate 407,969 of CM066241.1, forward strand.
GCTTGCGTTGATTTTGCATCCAACACTTTTTCCTGATATTGCGGAATTAAAACTAGATTTTATATTTGTTTTTAATCCTTTCAACGACCAACCGACAGCCGGCTGTCGGGCTGCTATTGTCTTTTTATTGTGCCCCAAATCACGCGTGTTCGGAGGATTAAGGCTTCGATTTGATTATAATTTTTTTTTACGCTTTTATCTTGTTAAATAATGATTTCCATCCGTAAATCTTCAATGAATCAATCAATCATTTATTTTGTAAAACATAGGTAGGTAATATGCATGATACTTTGAGTGATTCCAGATAAATATGCTGCAATAGGATTTCTTAATAAATAGTTAGCGTGAAAAAGGCGATAATCATGTAATTAATAGAAGATTGTAAAAAGAGAGTTGTGATAACCCTATATTGGTTTGATTACCTGTATTCTTTATCGAATTTGGCAAAAGTATAGTCACGTGTCGAGTGGCATAACCTGAACTAATGAACTAACCATCTACAGGGTCCTAGCGATCCCTAAGATATCGATCGAACGCTTCGACATCTCAACGATGACGAACGTCAAAAGTGCCACTTGTCTACGCATGTGTATGTATAAATCGTTCGTGACATTCGTTTTCTTTATCGTTTCGTTACACAGTTTGACACTAGCAATTAGCGATCGAAAACGTTTGATCACGTGAACTTTTGAAAGCTTATGTCATCCCATACAATTTAGAATTATCTAATTTCGTTACCGTTATTGAAAATGTAATATTGTCTAAGCTCTTGGTGTCTTATTGAGATAATATGGGCCCTAAAGTCTTGAATTCTATGGTCTTATCTTAGGTCGAGTTAAAAGCGTTGCTTGGCAAATGCTTCAGCCAAGCATTGTCGCAAAACTTTGAAATTACGATGATAAAGGAAAATTATCAGAATCAGGTAAGTTAAACCAAAAAGAAATTACGGAAACGAGCGTATGCGTGAATGGTGGCTCTACTAGCACGTGACTGTTTTTATTACAATATGTTGTGTGTGTAAATGATAAGCATTTAATTTTATAATGTGAGAAGAAAATTCAAGTAGTAAAATGAACAGTAAAACAAAGCTTAAAATAAGGAACAAAAATGTAAGAATCGGAAAAAAAAACAAATGCCACTACCACAACAAGAATAAATGAATTACAATAGCCTAAAGTAAGGTAAATAAAAGTACGTAAATACTATTATAATATTTCTTTATTGAATACCAAACAAACAAAAATATATTGAAGATTTAATAACACTCTTAGTAAGCACAACCACATCCTCTACCGACACCGCGGTAGCCGAGGGCTGAAGCACCAAATCCAGGTGCAAAAGCACTAGGAGCGAAGGCAGCACCGGGGCCGTAAGCAGCGGGAGCAAAGGCGGCACCAGGGCCGTAAGCAGCAAGAGGAGCCATGGCGGCAGCCGGGGCAAAGGCAGCAGTTTCACTGATCATGGCGTTCCTGCCATTACCACAGGCGTGGTTGACGGCACCAGCACCAGCAGAAGGCATCACACCCTCCAAGCCAACGGTACCCACGAAAGGCATCTCACCACCCACTGCCAGAGCACCCTCGTAAGCGTTGTCAGAAGCTACAGCAATGCCAGTAGGGGCTACAGATGAGGCGCTGGAGACGGGGAGAGCACCACCGCTGGTGGGAGTAATTTCAATGGCGTCGTAGGGAGAACCGTAAGCCAGACCGTCGCAAGACAGAGCTCTTCCCGCCCATGCAGCGTCAGCGTATGGCATCGTATCGTATGCCATAGGAGCTGCGAAGCCAGGAGCCATCAGTCTGTTAGCACCACAGGCTGGTCCGGTGAAACCAGGGCCGTAGAGACCGTCGTAAGCTAGACCTGAAGCGCCGTAGGGGCCTGCCATAGATGCTACTGAAGCAGGGGTAGAAGTACCGCTGAGAGCAGACTGGAAATAAACAAAAGACAAATAAGCAACGAATGGTGGGTATATTTAAAACCTGGTTTCTAAGAAAATACTGCTGTTACAAAAAGTAAAGTTTTGTTTATTGTTTGTAAAAGTTAGAGTCGACCAATATCAAAACTAAATTCATAAGGCATATCGTTAAAGGCAAAAACTGCTAATGTCAAAATATATCAAAACTTACCATAGCATTAAGCCCATTGCCACAAGCGTGGTTGATTGCTCCAGACCCAGCAGTGGCCAACACACCTTCCAAACCAGTAGTGCCTACGAATGGCAGCTCACCAGCCACGCTCAAAGCACCCTCGTACACATTATCTGACACGATAGAAATGCCGACAGGAGCAATAGCAGAGGAACTGGTAACAGGCAAAGCTCCGCCACTGGTAGCAGTGAATTCCATGGCAGGAGAATAGAATCCATCATAAGCTAGTCCTCTGCCGGCACAGCCAACACCAGGGTATAGGCCATCGAATGCCCATGCTGGGGATCCAGGGAATCCAGGGGTAATGGCGCCAGCATATCCGAATGGGGAACCGATTCCTGATGCATCGACTGCGGCTCGGCTGGTGCACTGTCCGAATGCGGACTAAAATATAAACAAAATAATATATTATTTCGAGAAGTTGAATGTCAAAAAAATACTGTTAATAGTTCTAAAAAGTAGTTGGAGAAGTGATGGAGAAGAACAAGCAAGAAAGAGGATCTTTAAGATATTATTTCCTATTAAATTGCACAAAATCTTGGTAACGTTGTTATGCTGTTATAAAATGATATGCGCATCGTATAATGTAAACTAAATTAGTTAAGTCAGCAAATGCTTCAAATTATTTTGAGTGCATTAACATAAAATAATATGTTAAGCTTGCAAAAAAACTCAAAGTCAAATTAGCCTTGAACTTGATTTTAATTCAAATAAACAAATATATTGAAGTAGAAAGAAGTATTTAAAAAAAAAAGTAAACTTACCTGGATGAAAAGCGCTTGAGCGCAGAAGACGAGGATAGTCTTGGCTGCCATTGCTTTGATTGAACTTGGGGCTCCTACAAACACTGATGATTGAATACTTTTCGTTCCACCGGCCTAAGGCTTTATACTAACACACGATGTAATTTTCCAGGAATACACGTATGTAGGTAATTAAAATTCTCTTTAAATCACGATAAGCTTTATTTTGAAACTTAACACAAACATGTATTAGACTTGTTAAGACATAGGTAACAGTTGACTAAGCGATGAATTGAAATACGTTCAAGCTGATAAGGATTGTATTAAGTATAAAAACGGAATGGATTAGAAGTAAATTATTCAGTCTTCAGCTTTCCGTTGAACAAACATCAAACATGTCTTCCTTCGCTGTTCTGTTGCTCTGCATCCAAGCTTGCTTGGTCCAGGTGAGATTTTGCTTCTTAAGTTCTTCTTCAATGAAGATTAAATTCGCCAGATTAAATTCCAATTCAAACTTTTGCTGTTTCATTGAGACTTATAACGTTTTTGGCTGGTCTGTCCATCTGTCTGGCTCTCGGTCTGTTTAACTGTTATCTGTCTGCAGTTTAGTTTAGTGGCCTGGTTGACTGGTAAAATATGCCTAAGGCCGCCTATGTACCGTTTGTGCACATTCATGAAGTTTAAATAAATAAAGTAAGGCATAGGTATATTAATTAGTCACGATGATAAAATGAATAAACACAGGTTCTCGTTTTTATTGATGTTAAATGCCATCTCCTGCCAAGGAGATGTGAATATAAATACAACTGTAGCCGTATCAAATATGGAAAACTATCATCATCTATGGCTTTCTAAGTTAACAAGTTATAGTCACCCATAAAAAGAAGCCGACCCCAACATAGTGGGGAAAAGAGGCAAGAGAGAGGATGAGTCAGCCAAAAATTAAACAACAAAATCCTATAACGCAATTGGTTCTTTGTTATTTATTTCGTATTGCTTTTTTTACAGAATGTATTCAGCCAGGCTTGCCTCGGTGCTTACTCTCCGGCGATCGCTCCAGCTTTAGCGTCCCCCATGTTGGCTGCTCCGTGGGCTTATGATGGAATCCCAAATTTCGCCGCCGGTTTCGCTGGCGCATACCCCGCTGCTGGTTGTGGTGCTGCCCAGTACGGCGGCGCTGGTGAAGGCAACGTGGCGGTCGCTGGAGAGCTGCCAGTCGCCGGTAACACCGCTGTCGCCGGTCAGGTCCCCATCATGGGCGCTGTGAGCTTCGGCGGCGCTGTGCCGGCTGCTGGTGCCGTGTCCATCACGGGCAAGTGTGCTTGTGGTTGCGGTAGCCCCTACGACTACTATTACTAGATCGGAACTTTTCCTTTATTAAATAAACAGTTTTTTATAATTAATAGATGTTTATTTTATTACCCTCCACGTGAACAAAAAAAAACTACTAACACTATTTTCAAGGCCATGTTAATTTTGACATTTATTTCGTCTCGTATAGATCATAATTATTTTAAGAGTAGGAAAGTAGCAAGGTGTACCTTTTTTTTACAATACTTTAATTTATATTTACTTTGTGAGTAAATATAATTGGACTAAAACAATAAAAAAGATATGATTATATAATGACTAACTTCTAATGAGACTTGGAACGCCATCTAGTAGAGACATGTGATAACTACTTCACTATATAAATAGATAAAAGTGTAGTAATCAGTTAAGTATCACGCAACTGTTTAAATGAAAGAATTTATTAGGTTCCTGTGTGTTAAAGTATTATTTATAGAGAAATAAACTCAAAGTCAACAGCCTTAAAATAATCCTGAACCTGGTTATGGTTCCTGCTTCACTGATCAGATTTCAGCGGTGATAATTTCCGTTACGACTTGGAGGTCTTTAAGAAAAGAGCCTTCACTTTGTTAAAAGGCCCACAATTGAAGCATGACTTCTTTGAAGTTGCAAGTGTTTTTGTGTTGCGAGTGTCCAAGAGAGGCGCCATTCATCACGATAACCTGCTTGCTCGTACGTCTCATATAAAAAAAAAACAGTAACATTTTATAAAACTTTATTTCACGAAATAATAAAAAAAAAAACAATATGACATTAATCAGTAATGACCACAACTACATCCATGGCCAATATGACCTCCACAGCCAAGACCAGGTGCAGCAGCTACAGCCGAGCTCAGTCCTGCTAATCCAGGCCCGTAAGCTGCTACTCCAGGCGCATACGCCTCAACAGCAGGGACAATGGCAGCAGCACCAGGAGCGATGCTCTCAATAGCAGTGATACCGTTACCGCAGCTGTAGCTGACGGCGCCAGCACCAGCACTGGGCAACACGCCCTCCAAAGCCACAGCACTCAAGAACGGCAGCTCACCAGCCACGGACAGAGAACCTTCAAACACGTTTTCAGACGAGACGGAGAGGCCACTGGGGGCGATGGCAGAGGTGCTGGTGACTGGCAGTCCACCGCCACTGGTGGGGATAGCTTCAATAATAAGGCCACCGTAGCCAAGATCTGCTCCGTAGCCATGGCCAGCCCCGCAGGCCAGGCCATTACCAGCAAAGCCAGGGGCAGCTAATGCTGGGGCTCCTAAACCACAGCCGGCTAGTCCAGCGTTATAATGGCCGCGAAGGCAGTAGCTCTGTGCAGACTGAAAGGGGAAGATATGTTACATAATAAATAAATAAATAAATAATGTAATGTTAACCACCAATGGTATATAATCGGAGAACTTAACTTCCTAGATGAATTAAAAAAATGGTGAATAAGAAGAGTATCTAGAGACAGACAGGATGTCTGAATTACTGTACTTCTATATTTTTATTATAAACTTTATTTCAATACGCCTTTTCAAGGTATGCAGTGACATTTATCGCCCATCATTTGAACTACAAACGGAAATCATCGAGATCACGCTCTGTGATTTTGCGCAGCGTTTGCTTTTTATACTGACAACAAGATTGCGGTATGTAAATAAAAATAAATGATTATTATATTATATATTATGTATTGTGTTTCTTACCTGAACGAAAACTGCATAAGCGCAGAAAACAAGAACGGCCTTGACTGACATTGTAGTTTGAGAATTCACTGCTGGTGCAAATTCTGACATGAGAATGATGCCCAGCAACAATTTTGATGATTTATATTGTAAGGTGTTATCAGAATTTCACTAACTTTGAACCTATGAAATATTATTTGTGAAATTCGCGATAAATATTGCCATTTTTTTACAAGTCACGTTCGTAGATAATGCGAATCTAGGACTGACTGAGTTGAATATAAAAGCTTGTGAATAGTAAGTTGCTGTTTAATACCATTTAGTATTCAGCTTCTCATTGAACACAAACAAACATCAAATATGTCTTCTTTCACTGTTCTGTTGCTCTGCATCCAAGCTTGCTTGATCCAGGTGAGGAATCTCCATATTTTCATTTGTTTTTATTTTACTATTTTGGTTTTTTGCCATAATTATTTTGAAAAACCACCTAGACTCATTTCATAAAATTTATGTACGCATAAAATTGAGTGATGAGCCAGGACGTATTTTGAATTTAAACTTTTTCTGCCATACGTATCAGTAACTTTAACACTAATCTACATGTAGAAGCAACAAGAATGATGTTCCCCTAATTTCGTACAAGCCGCACCGCAATTGGTTTATGTCTTCGTTCTTATCTGACCCTATATGTGACTACATTTAGATATTTATCAAGCTACAATTTCTAACTTGAAAAGACTGACTTCTTGGTCCCTTTAACCATTTGTATCGGATCGGAATGGAAGACATTCCATCACACTATTATTATATTTGTGCTTACACTGCTAACCAAATGTCATTTTTTCCACAGAACGTATTCAGTGCCTGCTCCTCTAAAGCAGGTCTTATATCTGTTGCTCCTGCTGCTACCGTTTCACCTTCAGCTTGTGGCGCTAGCCTGTCTTCTGCATCTCCATTCTCCTATTCTCCTAGTTCCATAGCATTTGGTCCTTCAGCTGCTGCGTTCTCTCCTGCCTCTGCCATCAGTTCTGCAGTGTACGGCGGTGCCGGTGAAGGCAACGTGGCAGTAATCGGTGAACTGCCAATTGCTGGTGAGACCACTCTCTCCGGCCAGGTCCCTATCTCTGGTGTTCTTGGCTTCCGCGGCGCTGTGCCGGCTGCTGGTGGCGTGTCTATCAACGGTAACTGCGCTTGTGGTTGCAGTTCTATCTGCTGATTTGTGTTCTTTGTTTAAAGGGAATAAAGATTATTGATTTCTATGTACTAGTTTATCTTTTTAATTACCATATACTTGACCAATACAATATTGTGTGGACTTATAAGAGTTATGACCTCTGAGTTTGTTTCGGTTGTTCCTTCTCAGAGTAGTCCTGCTAGGAAACACCGGCCCCATCGTTCGTTTGAAATAAGAAAAAAAAACGTGTAATAGTGTATTTTATCTATTTTCAAAATAAAACTCATTTAACACTTCATAGCTCATAATTATCAGCATCATATTTAATAGTTTTCGTTTTAGGACGGATAATTAACATAATGGTGTACTCAGTATCATCTCATTGTACTGCTACATTCCACTATAGGAGAATCGATAATACTTAAAGCAGGAGTATTGTGATACAATGGTTAATGTTAAGGAAAAAAATACGGATTTATGATTAAAACACTGTATCACTCTTGATAAATCTTGGTTGAAAAATAGATTAGTTCCTGGAAAAAGGTACCCTATAGCTTTCCTAGTGAAATTCGTTCGTTTCTTCCTGGTTGTCAGAAGCCAGAAAATCTGACCAGCCTTATCAAGGGATACCGTGTCACTCAGTAAATAGGTTAAAGAGATGTGATAGGCAATCACTTTATATAAAATACGAGTGTTCAGCTAGATCTAGTTAGTCTGTGAGCTGATCCCAACGAAGGTGGGAAAAAGCTAGGGAAATGATGAGAACAACTCAAAAATATTTTTGAAGTGAAAACTTCTTTAGCGGCGTTGAGCACTTTTTCTGTAATGGGTATAAAATCTTAAACTCGCGTCAGGACACGTGACCCTGATCGAAAAAGCGTAGGACGGATAACAATTGAACGCGCGATAAAAATCTCACACACACTGATACAAGGTACAATTTTCGGGAAAATTGTACCTTGTATCAGTGTGTGTGAGATTTTTATCGTGTCTACGTAGTCGTAGTCGTAGTCGTAGTCGTAGTCGTAGTCGTGGTCGTAGTCGTAGTCGTAGTCGTAGTCGTAGTCGTAGTCGTAGTCGTAGTCGTAGTCGTAGTCGTAGTCGTAGTCGTAGTCGTAGTCGTAGTCGTAGTCGTAGTCGTAGTCGTAGTCGTAGTCGTAGTCGTAGTCGTAGTCGTAGTCGTAGTCGTAGTCGTAGTCGTAGTCGTAGTCGTAGTCGTAGTCGTAGTCGTAGTCGTAGTCGTAGTCGTAGTCGTAGTCGTAGTCGTAGTCGTAGTCGTAGTCGTAGTCGTAGTCGTAGTCGTAGTCGTAGTCGTAGTCGTAGTCGTAGTCATAGTCATAGTCATAGTAGTTTTTTTTTTGAAGTGAAAACTTCTTTAGCGGCGTTGAGCACTTTTTCTGTAATGGGTATAAAATCTTAAACTCGCATCAGGACACGTGACCCTGATCGAAAAAGCGTAGGACGGATAACAATTGAACGCGCGATAAAAATCTGACACACACACATACAAGGTACAATTTTTGGGAAAATTGTACCTTGTATCAGTGTGTGTGAGATTTTTATCGTGTCTACGTAGTCGCAGTCGTAGTCGTAGTCGTAGTCGTAGTCGTGGTCGTAGTCGTAGTCGTAGTCGTAGTCGTAGTCGTAGTCGTGGTCGTGGTCGTAGTCGTAGTCGTAGTCGTAGTCGTAGTCGTAGTCGTAGTCGTAGTCGTAGTCGTAGTCGTAGTCGTAGTCGTAGTCGTAGTCGTAGTCGTAGTCGTAGTCGTAGTCGTAGTCGTAGTCGTAGTCGTAGTCGTAGTCGTAGTCGTAGTCGTAGTCGTAGTCGTAGTCGTAGTCGTAGTCGTAGTCGTAGTCATAGTCATAGTCATAGTCATAGTCATGTACTTTACGACTATTACAATACAATGGACAGGTGTTAATTTCAGAAACATTATAAAAAGTAACTCAATTTCGTTTCAATCTCCCGTGTCAGATATTTTGATTTAATTTGAAGTTAGTAGTAGACTAAGGTATCGTAGCTCATGCAGCCAAGTATTAAAATAAGTATGTATACCGAAATTGAAAAACTCAATATTCTCAGCGCTTGATCTATGAATAAGGTTTTAATACGAATATATAATGCCCATTTCACACGAGGGTAGAACAGTGAGGCAGAACAGTTATAATAATAATAAGTATTTATTTCATAAAAACATGGAACAGTGCACCTATACATAAAGGCTTACACTAAACAGTTTAGAATTATATTGTATAATTATGTAGAACTACATTATTGGACTCTATCCCTTAAACTAGGTCTAGCCTGTATCTTAAGAGACAGGGTTCAGCCATTGGTTTAAACTAAATTGATTATATAATAAGATTTAACAAGTGAGAACAGTGTCGATTTGAATTATTATATTCATATAAACTCTCGAGTCATGAGTGCGTGCATGTGTGTGTATGTGTGTTGTGTGCATGTTTGTGATTGTCAGTGTGTGTATATTAGGTGTTATATATGTAAAAATTGGTAAGTAACAGTAATCCATTGCATGTGTACAGCTTAATAGCCATATATGAGAAGGTTTTCTGTAGAAAGGTAGGAGGATAAAGAGTTGCCTCACGGTTAAAACTTTACATTCGTCATATAGTTTGGTTGTGGGAAACATATAATATTTACGAGTCATCGTTTTAAGAAGCTGGCACAGAACAGTACTGTTTTGTGCGTTCACACAGTAGCAGTACTGTTCTGCCCACTGTTCTGCCCTCGTGTGAAATGGGCATTAAAGCGATTGAAAGCGCTGTGTCAAATGAACAAGCCATTTGTTTAGAAAAAAAGATCAACATATTAGTCTATTGTTTTTCGTCAATTGAATTGACAGATGCCAACATTTGACCAGGTTCTGTGTAATCTGGTTGTTTGCATTTTATTATTATTCCTTTCCGATTTTATCTACCCACTTCGCTTAAACTACGGACTGTGATTTCCTCTTGAAATAGCGACCTCCGGCTGTGATTGACTGATGTACGGACCTACTAAGAACGACGACCTGGCATGGCGGTGGGTGTCAAGAGATTAAACGGACATTGCAGATTTAACATGGATTCCCAAAATTATCCTATATTTTGTGTAAATTGCGGATCAGCTTCTGGCTCCATGTAAAAGAGAAAGGGAACATCAATAAGTGTCTTGGAAAGACTTCTGCCGCTGCAAATATATTGGTCGAAAATATAGATGATACTTTTGATGTGACATGATGTTGTTATTTAAGTATTTTGATGGCTTTTAGAAGTCTCAAGTGTCCGTAGTTTTAATTTAGTTTCAATCGAAAACATATATTATTTAGAACCAAAAAGGAAAAAACACATCCCTATCGGTTCTTAGGCAAACAATGTATGGACGCATGGCAATGTCCTTTGTTTATATTTTAACCCGTGGAGTAATAGTGTTGGAAAATCTTGGCTAAACAGCTTAATATAAGCTTGCTGTAGATAGAGAGAGAGAGATATAGTGGTCCTGCTAATGGCTTGGGGCAGGCGAGCCAAAGGCACACTCGTAAATAAATGAGCGAATGTGTTTTTGAAGTGAAAACTTCTTTAGCGGCGTTGAGCACTTTTTCTGTAATGGGTATAAAATCTTAAGCTCGCGTCAGGACACGTGACCTGATCGAAAAAGCGTAGGACGGATGGATAGTAGACAGCTATAATCAAGTTTTCACTTCTGCCGGCACTCCCGGAGTGCAACCCGTCTTTTTTTTCATATCAGGCCACTAACTTTTCAGCTTTATAATTAAACTAGCGGCCCGTCCCAGCTTCGCACGGGTAGATATAAGATTACAATAAATATAGCCTAATTAGCGCCCATATTATGCGTGAAATATTGCGAAAGAGAAAACTCGAAAACATGCGCTTCCCCAGACATAAGACTGAGCTAGATCGATTTCTCGTCCCCGAAAACCCCCACATATCAAATTTCAGCGAAATTGTTAGGGTCGTTTCCGAGATCACATGCTTTTTCAAGCAATTAGCGCCATCTGCCGGGCTGATTTGTGAATCTAAACCATTCCCAGATTCCCTTGAACACACACAAAAAAATTCATCAAAATCGGTCCAGTCGTTTGAGAGAAGTTCAGTGACATACACACTCACAGAAGAATTATATATATAAAGATATAGTATAGAAATGTCCATAAAAGAAAACAAAACATACACTTCAACAGCAATTTATTACAACAACTAAACAAATCAACTTATCAATAAAAAGCACCACGGCCACATCCACCAAGACCTAGTCTATTAACAGGACCAAAACCAGCAGAAAGACCCAGTCCTAAACCAGCTGCCGAACCAAATCCTGCTCCAGGAAGAACAGTTGCTGCAGAAGCAGGAGCAAAAGCAGCCTCACTCACCATTGCAGTCACTCCATCACCACAAGCATGGTTGATGGCACCAGCACCAGCTGACGGCATGTCTCCTTCCATACCAGTAGTACCCACGAATGGTAGCTCACCAGCCACGGACAATGGACCTTCGAATACATTCTCAGATACCACTGTAATTCCTGTAGGGGCGATGGCAGATGAGCTGGTTACTGGTAGCCCACCACCGCTGGTGGCAGTGAATTCCACAGCGGGTGTAATAAGTCCATCGCAGTGGCCTCTGCCAGGAAATGCACTGAGTCCGTTGTATGCAGTGCCTATGAGACCAGTATTCGCTATGGCAGGACTGATTCCAGGGCCAGCCCAGCCAGGTCCTAATCCTGTTGCACGGCCGGCACAGAAACTGAGCACAGACTGAAAGCAAAAACATGACATATTTAATTTTGAGAGTAGAAAGAAGAGGGAGGAAAAGGGAACACTAATAGATCGAGACTTGTATGAATTAAATACATTTATTAGATAGCAGACTCTCGTTGTAACATATATCTTCTATATTATAAATACGAAAGTATGTAATTCTGTCTGTAGGGTTCACCCTACCATATATTCTATTTATGTTTATTACACACAATCACAACAACACAACTCAACACGAACATAAACACAGTCAATATATTATTATCATGTAATTATATTGATAACATTACTCAATACATTCACGGCATTCATAATATTTATATTATGACGTCGTGGGATGTTAGGAAGCCCGGCCAGGATCACGCATCACTGTGTGCGTGCCGCCGGTGCCGCCAGTGACGTCACCGCTCGACCGCGGCCGGTCGACCGGTAAGACGGCCTAATTTGCGCAGAGGTCAGTCGGTCAACGACCGTGCCTGTTGCTATACGCCTCCTTGCCGATTTTCTCGCTGCGCCCGCGCACTTTATTTACGCGATTATACGTAATTCGTATTGTTTATTGTTTACGTGGACTTTAAATTGTGTTGTGACTGTTACTATCTATATTGTGTGTGTTCTTCTGTCCGTACTCCTTCTGTGTTGTGAACTTGTGTGTTACAAACATTATAGGTGTATTCCGTGAGTACTTTTGACTTTTATTGCGGCTCACCGTACACGTACCCGTTCACCCTCACACATATATACATTTTACCAAACTGGTGACCCCGAACAGAACACATTAAAAATGAGTGGCAGTGAATCAGAACACACCGCGTCGTCGCAGCCGAGCTACGTAACACAGCGCACGCGTAAGGCCAAACGCATATCGGGTCCAAAGGTCGCGCCCGTCGAGGTAAGCCGCACGGACTTGCGCCTACCTCCGTTTTGGCCCGAGGAGCCCGACATTTGGTTCGCGCAAATTGAGGCGAAGTTCGAGATTGCGGGGGTGACAGATGACGTCATTAAATACAACTATGTTGTGGGGAATTTAGACCCCCAGTACTCCAAGGAGGTCAAACACGTCATCATGTCCCCCCCCACCACCGACCGCTACGAGAGGATCAAGACGGAGTTAGTGCGAAGACTCTCAGCCTCCAAGGAGTTGAAGGCCAAGCAGCTGCTGACGCACGAGCAGCTGGGCGACCGCAAGCCGTCCCAGTTTCTTCGCCACTTGCAGGGACTGGCAGGCCCAACGATGCCCGAGGAGTTCGTGCGCACTATCTGGTGCAGCCGACTTCCCACCAGCATCCAGCCCATCCTCGCCTCGCAGCCCCACAGCACCCTGGATGCCCTGGCTGAGCTGGCCGACCGCGTCCAGGACATCGTCGCGCCGTCACAGCACGTTGCAGCAGCATCCACACCCGGCCCTTCCGTGAGTGAGATGGCCGCTGAGATCGCAGAGCTGAAGCGGGCCATGAAGGACCTCACGACGCAGCTGCGCGACAGCCGTTCGCGGAACCGCTCCCACAGCCGTGGTCGAGCCTCGCGACGGCATTCTCGCAACCACTCGTCGACCCGCTCCGACTCCAACTACCGGCAGCATCCTGTCTGCTGGTACCACAAGATGCATGGCGGGAACGCGAAGCGCTGCATCAAGCCCTGCGACTACCGGCAGGGAAACGCTGCGGGCAGTCAGTGATGGCGACAGATGATTGCCCTCGCTCGACTGGTCGCCTTTTCGTCACGGACCGGACCACCAAGACGCAGTTCCTGGTCGATACAGGTAGCGACCTCTGCGTCTACCCTCGCCGTTTACTCAGTGACCATCGTGCGCGTACAAACTACCAATTAGTGGCCGCGAATGGGACGCCTATTGACACGTATGGTTTTGTGCAATTGTGTTTAAATTTAGGACTCCGTAGAGACTTTAAGTGGCGTTTTGTGGTGGCCGATATTACAAAACCAATTATCGGCGTAGATTTTTTAAGTTTTTACTCGCTAGTCGTTGACTGTTGTAATCAACGACTAGTCGACAGTAACACTAATGTTTTTTCTGTGGCCTCGAACCTCTTAGACTTTTCTTTATTTTCTGTAAAAATTTCTTCTGGGGATTCGAGGTACCACAAAATCTTGGACGGGTTTCCTGACATCACGCGACCCGCCGGTACACTACGCACTACACCACACAACACCGTACACCACATCCGCACGACACCAGGCCCTCCAGTGTCATCTCCATTTCATCGACTAGCGCCAGATAAATTAAAAATTGCGCAGCAGGAGTTCCAGCTGATGCTGGCCAATGGGACTGCAAGACCGTCGGAGAGTCCATGGGCTTCACCACTTCACCTGGCCCCCAAAAAAGATAACGGTTGGCGACCTTGTGGTGATTACCGTATGCTTAACGCCCGGACCGTCCCTGACAGGTATCCGATTAGGCATATCCATGACTTCTCCCACAGCATAGCTGGCTGCAAAATCTTTAGCACAATAGACCTGGTGAAGGCCTATAATCAGATACCTGTCAGCCCAGACGACATTCCCAAGACGGCAATCACCACACCGTTCGGCCTGTACGAATTCCCGTACATGACGTTTGGTCTGCGTAATGCAGGTCAAACTTTTCAGCGTTTTGTTGACGAGATGACCAGAGGATTGGACTTCTGCTACTGTTATTTGGATGACTTCTTAATATTTTCAAGGTCACAGGCAGAGCACGAGGATCATCTCCGCACCATCTTCGGCAGAATGAAGGACTTCGGGATGCTGGTCAACACGTCAAAGTGCGTCTTTGGCGCTCCCGAGGTTACATTTTTAGGATACCACATCTCGGAGAAGGGCGCAAAACCAGTAGACTCCAAGATTGAGGCCATCACCAACTTTCCGCAGCCGAAGGACGTCCGCCAGTTGCGTCGATTTCTGGGCATGGTAAATTTCTACCGGCGTTTTATACCCCACGCAGCACAGATCCAGGCGCCGCTTCACGAGCTTTTGACTGGCAACGTAAAGGGCTCGCAGCCCATATGTCTTGCGGAGAATACTTTGCAAGCATTTGAGGACTGCAAGGCAAGCTTAGCTAACGCTGCTCTCTTAGCTCACCCCGATTGCAATGCCAAACTCGCGTTAGTTACTGACGCGTCGGATACAGCAATCGGCGCGGTGTTACAGCAGCTTAGCGATGATGGCTGGCAGCCTTTAGCTTTCTTTTCTAGGAAGCTCAGCCCTTCGCAAGCGAAGTATTCTCCCTATGACAGGGAACTGCTGGCCATTTACGAGGCCATCAAATACTTCCGCCACATGCTCGAGGCCAGACACTTCGTCGTGTACACGGACCACAAGCCGATCAGTTTCGCATTCCACGAGAGGAAGAAAAACTGCTCGCCTAGGCAGTTCCGGTACCTCGACTTCATCGCTCAGTTCACCACCGACATAAGGCACATATCAGGTAAGGACAATGTTGTAGCCGACCCCTTATCTCGTGTGGAAGCGCTGCAGGTGCCGGTCAGCTTCGAAACTCTCGCGGAATCGCAAACCGCGGATCCAGAGCTGACCAAGCTTCTTCAGGATGAATCATCCCTGGTTTTGGAGAAGGTGCAGGCCCCAGGGGAGCGTACATCTGTGTACTGCGACGTCAGTACAACGTCCCCCAGGCCATTTGTACCCGTTATGCTGCGAAAGCAAGTCTTCGACAGCTTGCACTCTCTTAGCCATCCTGGTGTCTCAGCGTCTGCCAAATTAATCGCAGAGCGCTTTGTTTGGCCAGGCATCAGGAAGGACTGCAGAGAGTGGGCACGAGCTTGTCCTGAGTGCCAGCGGGCCAAAGTCGGCAGACACGTTTCTGCGCCATTGGGCAATTATCTCCTCCCACGCGCAAGGTTCACTACTGTCCACATCGACCTTGTGGGCCCGCTCCCAATTTCGCAAGGCTTCAGGTACTGTCTGACGGCAGTCGACCGTTTTACTAGGTGGCCAGAGGTCGTACCTATTGTCGACATAACTGCCGAGACAGTAGCTAAAGCACTGCTGTCAGGATGGATTGCCCGGTTTGGCTGTCCCACTGACATTGTTACGGACAGAGATCGACAGTTTGAGTCGGCCCTGTTCGAACAACTGTCCAAGCTGGCTGGATTTCAGCACAAGCGGACAACGGCATACCATCCTGCATGTAATGGCATGGTGGAGCGATTTCACCGGCAACTCAAGGCGTCCATCACGTGCCATGCCGATAGCAAGTGGACAGAGTCGTTGCCGTGGGTATTGCTTGGTATACGGAGCGCATTCAAAAAGGATGTCCAAGCGTCTTCAGCCGAACTTGTATACGGCGAACCGCTAAGACTCCCAGGTGAATTTTTCACCCCAAGTGACGCCGGAACAACCGACGTCACAGACTTTACTGCGCGCATTCACAGGTTCGCCCGTGACCTGCAACCAACTCCAGCATCCCGTCACAACAAGACCAGAATATTTATTTTTAAGGATCTGCAGACCACTGATCACGTGTTCCTTCGTGAAGACGCATTACGTGGCTCGCTGCAACCAGCGTACACAGGTCCTCACAAAGTTCTGCAAAGGGGGGACAAGGTCTTCAAGATCTTAGTTAAAGGCAGAGAGGTCACGGTCTCAATTGACCGCCTTAAACCAGCCTACATTTTGGCTGACAAAGCTGACCCCGCCGAAGTCACTCCACCTAGCAATAGCCAGGAGTACACCACTCGCTCTGGTCGTCACGTCAGATTTCCTGATTTTTATCGCCCTTGACGGTCTCTGGAGGGGGGTGATGTAGGGTTCACCCTACCATATATTCTATTTATGTTTATTACACACAATCACAACAACACAACTCAACACGAACATAAACACAGTCAATATATTATTATCATGTAATTATATTGATAACATTACTCAATACATTCACGGCATTCATAATATTTATATTATGACGTCGTGGGATGTTAGGAAGCCCGGCCAGGATCACGCATCACTGTGTGCGTGCCGCCGGTGCCGCCAGTGACGTCCTCGCTCGACCGCGGCCGGTCGACCGGTAAGACGGCCTAATTTGCGCAGAGGTCAGTCGGTCAACGACCGTGCCTGTTGCTATACGCCTACTTGCCGATTTTCTCGCTGCGCCCGCGCACTTTATTTACGCGATTATACGTAATTCGTATTGTTTATTGTTTACGTGGACTTTAAATTGTGTTGTGACTGTTACTATCTATATTGTGTGTGTTCTTCTGTCCGTACTCCTTCTGTGTTGTGAACTTGTGTGTTACAAACATTATAGGTGTATTCCGTGAGTACTTTTGACTTTTATTGCGGCTCACCGTACACGTACCCGTTCACCCTCACACATATATACATTTTACCAAATGTCTCTCTGTCTCACTTTCACGTCAAAACTACTGAACCAATCTAAATGAAATTTGGTACAGAGATAGGTCATAGTTTGAAAAAGGTAATACAAAAGTTGGTATTCCAACAAAATCACGATAACAGGGCAAAACCGTAGAGGACACTAGTCTGATAATCCATACTAATCCATACTAATATTATAATTGGGAAAGTGTGTCTGTCTGTCTGTATGTTTGTCTTTCTTTCACGGCAAAACGGAGCGACAAATTGACATTATTTTTTAAGTGGAGATAGTTGAAGCGATGGAAAGTAACATAGGCTACTTTTTGTCTCTTTTTAACGCGTGCGAAGCCACGGGCAAAAGCTAGTCTGAAATAATAAATGTGAAAGAACACTCAAAGGAAAGGTCGTGAATGACCAAACATAAAAACCCACGCTATGTAGGATGTGGCTTAATAGAATATGTCACCTTAAACACCAAAATTAGTAAAGGAGTGAACAATAGAAAAAGGAGTGACATTAAAAACAAATACCTATGTAAGTTTGATTATAAAATAATTACCTGTGCAAAAACTGCGTGAACGCAGAAAATGAAGATGACCTTGAGAGACATTTTGGTTTGTATAAGCTGTAGCAAGTACTGACACTATAATGATATTTAAAACTACTGCTGGCGCTTTTATTACAATTGTTATCAACAGAGTTCAATCAAATTCGGCGAAATTATTTAATAGAGAAATGAAATAATGATTCATGTAATATTTCGTTAATTGACCGATAGTGTGTTTACTACGACAGTTCTTTTACCCGTAATTTTAATTGTGTTATGTAATTATTGTAATATTATTAGTGTGTAATGTTGCGTTATGATTTGTGGTGTAAGGGAAGGTTCGGGTAAACCAAATAATTTATTACTTGCTCTCCCCCGCGGTTCCACCCGCGTTTTTTTTTTTTAATCTTTATTTATTTAAGGGACTTTTGTACACCTAGTGATGATGTCAGTCCCATCGTGCTACTACAAATAATTTACATAATGAACTTAGTCTAATTTCTTAACTACTATAAAGGAGTACAATATAATATTTGCTGCTTCACAATTAGGTTTGGCTAAAATACCATGGAACATGCCAACATCCATCATTGAAACTTTTAAAAAGTTCAGCAGAGCGATTCTTTTGTTATTGTATCGGACACATTCCACCAACACAATATGATGTACGTCCTCGTTTGTATTACAAATCCCACAGTTACGGGAGTCCTTTTTCCGCATGAGGTAAGCAAATTGGTTTAGTGGAATATGTCCTGACCGCAAACGATGCGGCGCTACAATTCGACAGCGACCCGGTATGAAATGTTTTTGATTATTGCTCCGCTGCGGTAGGTCAAAACGTGATGTAAGTATCATTCTAATGTATTTGTTTGCTGTAAAATTTTATGAAAATCCCTTAAACAAATTTTGCGTAAAAGAGTAACAAACACACACACACACTCACACACACAAACAAACTTTCACATTTTTAATATGAGATCTCCTTCGGGTCTAAATCGGTACTGCGAAAGTAACTCTGTCTGTTTGTCTGTCTGTCTTTCTGTCTGTTTGTCTGTCTCTTCTTCACACCTAAACCACTGAACCGATTTGAATGAAATTTGGTACAGATATAGTCTGGGACCCGAGAAAGGACATAGGATAGTTTTCATCCAGGAAATTTCCTGGGAACGGGAGCTATTAATCCACGCAGACGAAGTCGCGGGCAACAGTTAGTATAAGTGAGCTTCATTCACGTGTCCACGGAGCTGCTTCATCACAGTCGCGTCTGCTCTACGACTACGCTGCGTGAACTAAGTTTCATATTTTTGCATGTAAGCTGCAAGCAGTACGCCAAGCTTATTATGACGAATACGCACCCATACAACTACGTCTCCGTACACAGCGACACTTATGCAGCCATTCACAGACTTTTGACAATCGTTAGGGGTAGTCAGAACCTGCCGGAGTTGCGGAATAGTTCTAATAGTTACCGGCCCCGGAACATAAAGAGCAACCGAAGGAACATGAGTGGGATTTAGTCAGTAAAAGTCTGACACGCCTCTTTTTTCTTTCTTTATTTTTTAAGAAACGCCTGTGTTATGCATCACACGGGGTTGCGGAATGTTTATAATAGTTACTGTGACCCTGGAATATAAAGGGCAATCGAAGGAACATGAGTGGGTTTTAGTCAGTAAGAGTCTGACACGCCCTCCCGCCGCACCCAGGACGAGAGCAGTCATTGGAAGATTTTCCACTCAAAAAAAAAAGATGTTATTTAGTTTACGAAATATTTGTACCTCTGATGCAAACAGATATATTTATATTTATTTATTAACGTAGTTTAAAACAAACTGGAGAAAATGCTGACTTGAAAAATGGTTATAATTGTCAAGTACGGATTTCAGGGCATTCTCATACTACCACAATATTATCGTTGTGATTATTTACGGTTATATCTCCTAGTTTTATTGTCATAATTAATCTATACTTACTACATCGCGAATGGGACGATTGACTGTCCCGAACTACTTGGCAAAATACACCTGCGTGCCAACCATAATCTGAGGCAGCGGCCTCTATTACACGTACCATTCGCTTCGACAAAATTCAGACGCAACTCATTCTGCATACGAAGCGCAATGGCATTTAATAGTTTACCGCCACATCTAGAGGTTGATCCGTTTTGCACCAGCACACAATAATATAGTAAAATTCTGAGTAAGGAATTATTTAATAACTAGTAGTAAGTACTAGATACTGTTTTTAATTTAGTAGTAAGTTTCTCTCTGCACGACTTGACATAAATCATATTTATTCTGATTTTCTCTTTTCTTCTTCTGTTTCTAAAATGTTTAAACGCGTACCTATCAGCTTAATTTGTAACACATTTGTGGAAGCTTGTAATTAGCAACAGAGATAACCATTTACTTATGCATTGTACTATTAGTCTGTAAGCTTTCCTTAAAAAAAAATACTGAAGTACTGAGCTTACAGCAATTTATATCTTATGTGTCTGACCGATTTTATTGATTACGTACTAAACACACTGGTTCTGGAAAAGGATTCCACTCTTCGCAATAGTGGAATTGTCAGATTTATTTACCACTAGTTGTCCCTTTTTTTTTTTGGTGAGTGGGAAATCATCAAATGACTGCTCCCGTCGTGGGTGCGGTGGGAGGGCGTGTCAGACTTTTACTGACCAAAACCCACTCATGTTCCTTCGATTGCCCTTTATGTTCCAGGGTCACGGTAACTATTATAAACATTCCGCAACCCCGGCGGCATGCGAGGCCCTGTTGGGCCCCTTCCAGTGCTGACTTCTTCTCTTTAAGGCGCGCGGGAAACACTAACTACTAACTGTCCCTCGCGGTTCCTCTTATGTATTGGGCTACTATAGCCTTTCTTGATAAATTAGCTATCCAACGCAATTTTTTTTTATTTGGACCTATACTTACTTCTTCAGTGCTTTCAACCAAACAAGCAGACACTCCGGTTTTATAGTACTAGTAGGTACCTATAGGTTAGTTAAATTCTAATGTTAACGTGTTTCCTTATTTTCTTTAATTCTTTCTTTTCTGTCTTCGTAAATATTTTGAGTGTCTTTCTTTTAATCTCTTTGTCGGGCCTGTTGGTCTAGTGGTTAGTGACCCTGACTGCTAAGCCGGAGGTCGTGGGTTCGATTCCCACCCCGAACAAACTTTGTGTGATGAGCATGATTGTTTGTTCTGTGTCTGGGTATAATTTATCTATAAATATGTATGTGTATATCAGTTATCTGGTTACTATAACACAAGCTCTGCTTAGCTTGGGATCAGATGGCCATGTGTGACTTGTCCCGAGATATTTTTTTTTTTTATTTATTTATGTTATACTTATATAGCTGGCTCTGTCTAACAGTTACACTTTAGCTATTGTTCCATCGCCATTTTAGAGTTGGAAATAGTTGGAATTATATATAGTTGGAGTATTATTACAAAAATCCTTTCTTAGGGGTTACCTACTCTTTACAAAGAACATACCATGCAAGTTTCATGTCTGACCCATTTTATATAATTTGGATAAACTTCTTCTAATTCTCCCTTCGAATCCAGGGATTGAATTTACATAAATCGCTACTTCTCTAATTTCTACGTCATATTTAAAAATAAATTTCTGTAATTTTTTTCAGGTTTCTGGTTTCTTGCTCTCTCTTTACAGATAGTGTATTTCTTTCTCTGTTGTATATATATGCCCTTACTAATAATCACTGTGTAAAGTTATGCAATGAATAAAGCCTGTGTAACCATACATTTTTTGACGTATAAACCTGTCATAAATTTATGCAGCGATTATTAGTAAGGCGCATACTGTATAGATAATCATTCAAGCAATATTGGCAACTATATTAAATTCCGAACAATGAAGATATTAATGTATTTTGGTTTAAGGTAGTAAGTTATGAGGTAGGCACTCAATGAGTAACGGTCTACACGGAGTGCAGGCTACTGAAACTTCGAAATTCTTGGATCTCGGCCTACTAATATTGTTAATGGGTAATTATTATCTGTTAATAATGATAAAACGATAATAAAATATGTAAGAACCTACACATTTTACATTTTCTGATTTTCATAACTAAATGTAATGGTACAAATAAACACAGAAATCAAAAATTTTTCATATATTAAAACACAAATGAAAAATAAACATTAATTAACAATGTATAACTAATTTATAACTTAGAAGATTCCTTTGCAGCCACATCCGGGGCCGGCGAGCCCATTGAAGCCCAGACCCAGAGCAGGGGCGCCCAGACCCATGAGACCAGGAGCTGCCACACCAGCTCCGTAACCCACCCGACCAGCCATAGCACCTGCAGCAGGAGCAATAGCACCATAAGGACCAACAGCAGGACCGACGCCCTCGCTCACGATGCCGACAGCGCCGTTCCCGCAGCCGTAGTTGATGCCTCCTGCGCCAGCAGTGGGCAGGGCTCCCTCCACCGCCACAGCGCTCAAGAACGGCAGCTCTCCGTTGACAGCGAGAGCACCCTCGATAGCGTTCTCCGAGAACACAGTGATGCCGGTGGGTGCGATGGGGGAGACGCTGGTGACTGCGAAGCCGCCGCCGCTGGTGGGCACGAAGGAGTTAGCGAGCCCGTAGTTGTTGCAGCTGCCGGGGTAGGCTAGCGGTCCTGCCAAGCCACGTCCTGCTAGGTTAGCGCCATATGCGAGAGCGTTGCCGGCTAGAGCGAGCTCTTCTGCCGCTAGAGCAGCACCGGCGATGCTGTTGCAGGCACCGATAGCCTGGCCTGAGATAGTCTACAAATAAATGGGAAAAATGAAATATTTGGACCTTGTAACAACTGTCAATAACAGCAAGGTTAGGTTTACGATTTTGTAAATATTATTTTCAAATAATTAGACGTTGTTAGGGCAAACTTTGTAGTTTCTTGAACCGATCATCTTTTTCAAGGTTATAAGAACTAGAAAAGATAAATAACTATCTTTACCTGAATCAATAGAACAGAAGCGCAGAAAACGAATACAGTTTTAGCGGCCATATTGTAAAAGTTATTTTGGTTGTTTTATTGAAGACGGATAATTGAATGATTGTAAATCGTACACACCTAGATTTTATACTAAATTGTTACAATAATTATTGGCAATCGATTGTAAAGAAATACAAAAATTACGTGCTGTTGATAATAATTAATTGACAATGTAACAACCTGTTTTTCTTCATAGATAACAATACCTGGTTATTACATAAAAATTTGTAGATTATCACGTTTTTGAACTTGACGATTCTTGTAGTTATGCTGGCGTCATTGTCGTCTTATGACGTCACAATATTAGGCTCGATGATTTTGCCAATCTTTCATGAGACGTTAACGAAAACTTACTCCCAATTTTTTTGGGCCATATCCAACCACTGCATCTCCCGAATCGCCACTGCCACCACCAACCACTGCATCGCCAGAATTGGGTAGTTTACACCATTAACCAATAAATGTTAGACACAATTTCTATAAAACCTCTTTTAATTTCAGCCCAATAAATTCGGTTCATTTTTAATTTGCTATAAAATTGGATTTTTAGTTGCTTTGAAATCAATAAATAGATAGTCAACTGAGTTGTTATTTTAGTGACGTCATAAGTGGCCATTGCCATACAAAATCTATTGGAGAATTGCGTTTTGACAGCTCATAAAAAGTAGGTCAATTGATAATGGTGGAAACTACCGTATTAACAGAGGAGACCGCCAGAAAAGCGCCGAGCAATGAAGCTCTACGAGTCCCGAAGAACCGATTCAACTGTCGTAGATCCCGCAATGAAATTAATCAGAAAAGAACAGCGAAGGAGTAAGAAAATACTACCACTACAGTACACTACAGTACTTCCCTTCATAGCAAGCTCGCTCACTCGCTGGTGTTACAGTTAACTACCTACTTAAGAGATTGGTTGTTTAATTTGTATTCCTTACACGTCACTTTTTTTCAAAAGTTTATCTTGAGCGTCCCTGACACACCGTGCCTTGAAAAGCACGTTAAGCTATTTGGACCTGGTTGTCATTCGTAGAATTTTGACCGTCGTTACGGGTAGTCAAGAAACTAGAAGTAGAAGTAGAAGCCAGAAACTTTGACCAGTCTATTCAAGAGATCGTGTCGCGCAGTAACTGGGCTGTGGAGTTCTGGTAGGCGTAGGTTAAATGAATGGTAAGGTAGGTTAAATTAATAAATAAGAATCGAAGGAAATAAGTTAGTAATAAGGCGCTAGCGTTTTATAACTATGTTATAAGTATTGATCGGTCAGATCCAGTCTAACCGATGATGGGTGAGTGTGCACTCACGTGGCCTTTTTCCGTCTATAGTAGAATTAATAAAAATAATCCTATTATTTTTATTTTTGCTTATAGGCTTTGTCTCTTATTATTACTAGCAATCCACCCCGTGCACTATGTTGATACCGCCGACTCATACCGTCGCAACCGCTATGTCCCTATATTTAAAATCTGTAATATCTTCGAAAATATTCATTTAAATTACATGGTGTAAGGGGACTCCTTGATCTATATTAAATGCTCAATCTATTGAAGATTACTTCTAGACAAGGATTAGTGCTATAATTGCTTAAAATCGCTTCGTAAATAAACCATTACCTATTTCTCGTAAAAAGTAATGTATAAAAATGGTTATTGTAGATTATCCCTAAGAGATAGACATATACCATTGCGGACTTTACTGTAGACCTTTTTAAGGTGTACAATACTGTAGTACATTATTTTGATACATCTCGTAGGGTTCAGCCAGTGTTTGCAATGACAGGGCAAAAATGATATCATTAGAAACCTCTAAAATTTTCAGTGTTCCTCTTCGTTCGTGTGTATTATTCATATAAAACTGCCCGTTGCCCGTAGTCACTCTATCGATTTAAAAAAGCCGCATCAAAATCTTTAAAACTTAAAGATTTAAGCATGTATGTACAATCGACCAAATGGAATCATGACCCACCATAAGCTTATTTTCCTACAGATATTCAAATACAATTAGGCCGACAATCGAGTAAACATGTATTAAAAATGTCACACGTCTAGTCTTATTATTTTGACAGCTTCAAACGATTTATCGTCAAAATGGGTCATGATTCCAATTTGTCGATAGTACATAAGAACAGATAGCAGGTAGCCACTTTGTTTTATACCATGTATTGATTGCTCACGAATCACTTCAGTTCAAACTAACATTGTTATGCAATCTCAGCAAGGTTTCACCTGACACTACATTATGTAAAGAATGCTACTCTGCGTCAAGTCAGCACTTTTGCGCTCGGTCTTTGAACGAATGTGTCAGCAAGGTCGCTCTTTATGTAAAGTTTGTTATTATTGTACTAACGATGATTATACCTTAACCTAATTAGCTTCTGCTGAACATATTGAACATCATGAGTGTCAGACTTTAAGCCAACGGCTATTACGCCGACAGACTGTACGCCGACAAGACTTTACTCCGACAGGGCTTTACGCCCATAAGACTTTACTCCGACGGGACTTTACGCCCATATGACTTAACTCTGACGGGACTTTACGCCCATAAGACTTTACTCCGACGGGACTTTACGCCCATAAGACCTTACTCCGACGCCGACGGGACTTTACGCCCATAAAACTTTACTCTGACGGGACTTTACGCCCATAAGACTTAATTCCGACGGGACTTTACGCCCATAAGACCTTACTCCGACGCCGACGGGACTTTACGCCCATAAAACTTTACTCCGACTGGACTTTACGCCCATAAGACTTTACTCCGACGGGACTTTACGCAAATAAGACTTTACTCCGACAGAACTTTACGCCGATAAACCTCTTCGCCGACAGGGCTCATCAGCAACTCAGCCTTATAACATAATCTTTATTTTTTATGAATTGTATAATTACAAGAAAGGCATATAATTAATATATGTTTTTAAAAATTTACGAAACTTAGCCGATTACAAATTAATTAAAATGATATATTTATCTTTGTGTCAATCCATTATTACATATTGCATAACTTCTTGGGGTGGTGCAGCTAAAACAATTCTACTCCCGCTAGAGCGTGCTCAAAGAGCAATTCTCAAGGTTGCTACTTCCCGCCCTTTTAGATTTCCTACGCACCAGCTCTACTTAACATGTAATGTGCTTACAGTGCGGCAGTTATTTATTTTACACACTGTACTGCACCAACATTCTGCACTTCCGTTTGAACCTGTACCTTCTGACAAGAGAAGGAAGGACTTGGTTGCCATAAAGCCTCAAACCAGACATGCCTTCGCCGAGCGATTTTACGTGTTTCTAGGACCTTTCCTGTATAATAGGCTCAATAAGGTACTAAAATACTATAACGTTAGGTATAAAGAATGTAGTAGAATGCTGTCAGAATATTTAGTGACACTCAACTTCACAGACACAGAAAAACTTTTAGAAAGTTTGACATGACGCTGTATGTTTTTAATGTTTATCTATGTTTATTTATATCTCACACCCATAATATTAGGTATTAATGTATTGAACTTATTCTCACAGCTATTAATAGAACATATTATATTTTGTTATAATAAGTAGTTTTACTGCAACCTTCTGTAATAATGCAAACTGGACTGTAAAGTGATAGCCTGAAACACAGGTTGATTTTAACCTAGGTCAGGCAGGTCGCTATTAAATATTGCAATTCCGAATTAGTTTTAATTGCACTGTTAACAATAATTATCTTAGTGTTAGTTTATTCTTAGAATTTCTTTATGTATAGACATTTTGTAACTGTTCCCTATATACATTTTTGTAAACTGTTATTGGAATAAAAAATTTATTTATTTATTTATTATTTATTTATTAAAATTTATATATCGATTTCCAAAGTAATTATGATTTATTGGAGATAAGTTGCGTCGCTGGTGAGCCCTGTCGGCGACCGTACATAAAAAAAGCTTTATATTTTTGACTTTTTAGTGCGGAGTCACGCGTGTTCGTCTGACACTGATTTACAGTAACTTTTTAAGTAATTTATTTTCAAAATAAAACTACTTACCTACAATCTTTTAAAACGAAAGTATAAACTTGAAGTAACACATATCGTCAATGTATATTCGCCGCTTTTAGCTTTAGTTTTTGTTGATTTTTTCAAGTAGCACACTGATCGCCATAAAATTTATACGGGACCTCTTCTGAAACATGATTTATTTAACAAAAAAAAAGAACCATCAAAATCCGTTTATAATTGGCGGAAATATACAGACGAATTGAGAACACTCTTCTTTTTTGAAGTCGGTTAACTGCTAGTATCTCTAACTCGTTTTAAACGGAGGTTGTATTTCTGAAAATCTATAAAATACTAGCTGTCATCCGTGGTTTCACCCCTTTTCATAGAATTCAGATTTTTTTTTAGTGCAATTGTTTAGGTTTTAGTTCTATAGGTAGAAAAATTCTCCAACTTTGAAAAAAAAATTAAGAAAAACTAATCGAACTCAGTAATATTGTTCTTACGTTATGAAGTGCGTTGGCAAGGGAATTTAATCTATTTATCGATTACTTACTTAGTGATTATTTTAAAAAAACATAAAAAAATAGTTAAATAGAATTAAATAATTTATTTATAAAACATAATATATTTTATCACTAACACATAAATAAAATAATTTATAAATAACCACTTAAACTAAGATTCTATTTAATACCCATAGGGCTTATTACCATACGCTGCCATTTGGTTTTGACCATATGGCGCATTATGCCCACAAGAAGTACAACTGCCAGTAATAGTTACAATGCCACCACAAGGCACATTGCCACTGAAAGCCACTTTGCCAGTCATTGGCACATGGCCAGTCACAGCCGTCATGCCAGACACTGGCAACTCGCCATTAACGATAACTTCTCCCGTGCCAGATCCACCGTAGGCTGCGTTTGCCAAGCCAGCTCCACCATAAAACTGGTTTGGCATACCTGCTCCTGCATATACATTATTTGGCATACCAGCTCCTGCATATGCATTATTTGGCATACCAGATCCGGGAAAACCTTGATTTGGCATGGGACCGGGAAAAGTTTGGCCATTTGGCATGATAAGACCATGTGGGCCAAGGGCCTGGTTCGGCATTGGACCTACGGGTCCATTCTTGACTCCGCCAAGTTCCGCTGGTATTCTGCCAAGAGCTGGACCCTGTAGAGGTCCGCCATGGACAATGTTTGGCCCGTGTTGGATTCCATTGTTTACCATTGACGGTGCGTTGACACGTTGACTGATTGCATACTGAAAGAAATTAAATGCAAATGACAATTATGTAGATATAGACAAATTATAGTAATTATATATTTTAATGTTCATTTTCTGTGTTTTGAGGACATACACATTGGCATTACTAGTTAGCGAGTACAAAAGTCTATAATAAAAGGTTTTTTACGAAATTTGAACACACGCGGAAATTCGAAAGGATGCATATGCGTCTTTATGCAAAATCGTTGTTTTTAAGGGCCTTAACCGCTGCAAAGAAAAATATAAAATTATTATTACAAAACGGTTAAATAAGAGCTACCAACCTGGATCAAGCAAATCTGAATACAGAAGATAAATAAAGAAGACATGACGTTATTCTTGAAAGGAAAAATCTTTAATAACTACCAACCGTCTTAAAACCCCTTTTATATAGAAAAGTGAACATTGCAAAATATACTCTCAGTAAATATGATAAATCATTGATCAATAATTTTCTCAGAACGATTGATTCAGATCTTGATAAAGATAAAAATATCGATAACAGAACGACATCTATTGATTGTGATAAAAATGACGACATCTAAAGTTCATCTAATTTTTATTGTTGGTACTAGATGGCAGTACATGTTAATCTGTTTGTTTCTTGCCCATTCTTCTCCATATAAAATAACATTTTGGAATGGGCTACTAGAACCAACTAGAAGGGCTTGTTGGTCCAGTGGTTAGTGACCTTTCTTGGGTTCGATTCCCACCCAGGACCAACTTTGTGTGATGAGCAATGTGATGAGCATGATAGTTTTTCCTGTGTCCCAGACACAGGAAAAACTATCATGCTCATCACATGTAGGTAATTTATCTATAATATTTATATGTTTTTTATTTGTTTTCTATAAACATGTAATTATATATATAAATATATATAAATATATATATATATATATTTTATATATATGTATGTATTTATGTTTGTTACTCTTTCACGCAAAAACGACTGAACGAATTTTGATGAAACTTTACAGAAATATAGCTTAAACGTCAGAGTAAGGCATAGGCTACATAACATCACGCTATGGAACCCATGGAAGCAGAACAGAAACCAGAAACCACACATAACGCGGGTGAAACCGGTTCAATGTTTACCACCTAAACCTGTACATTGTGGAATGCAATAAAGAATTGAGAATTGACGTCACTCGAAATTCAATGCACTGTACCGTCATCATTTTTCGTCAACGAGAAAAAATAAGAAAATAGGGTGTATTCCAGGGACCATTGAATCCATCCCATATATCCAGACGAATAGTATCCTTTGTCAGCTACATGTCTTTTTCACAGAAATAAAAGTGCATTACGACAAACAGAAAAAAATATTACATCACAGTGACTAAGTTCTTATCGACATTGCAATATTATGATATCATTAAAAATTACATTACTTATCTAATACTAATGTAATTATTTTGTATAAATTATTCCATGTTGAACTTGAAAACCATTCACAAGCTTGTATCTTTTAGACGAACATACAAATTCAAAATGGCCGCCAAGTCTATCCTTGTTCTTTGCGCCTCAGCTTGTTTTGTGAAAGTAAGTTGGGATTGGAAGATAAAACAACATAACTAATATAATCAAAATTCTGCCATTTTTGTAGTTTATTTAAAAATATGATCGAACCTTGTTTTCTGAAAACTCTTATTTATGTCTTTCTCAAGATCATAAAAATCTTTGATATGATCGGTCTCTCATTAACAAGAAAATTGAATTATCTAGTAAACCATAGTTTCACATGGAGAAGAATAACTAAGAAACTCCATATTTTTTTTAATATTTACCCATCACCTTTCACCCTTTTGAAATCTCCAGTTTTTTAAACGTTTTTTCTAACCAAGACTTTTCCAAAGACCGCCGAACTCGTTAAACCTTAACGCACAAGACTGTTCACAAAAATACTCCATTCAATTCACAGATCATCACAGCCCAATGCATCGGTACCAACAACATAGTTGGCACTGCAATCGCTGCTGAAGAACTAGCACTTGCTGGTAACATACGAGCTGGAAAAGCAGCCTATGGAGCTGGAACTCTCGGCCTAGCTGCTCCTTACGGCCCAGGCTGTGGCTACCCAGCCATCGCCCCAACCAGCGGCGGTGGCTTCGCAGTCCAGAGCCTCTCACCAATCGCTCCAACCGGCATCACAGTAATCTCTGAAAACGCCATCGAAGGTGCTGTGGCCGTGAACGGTAACTTGCCATTCTTGGGAGCTATTGCTCTGGAAGGTGCTCTGCCTAGCGCTGGTGCTGGTGGTATTAACTATGGATGTGGGAGCGGTGCTGTTGGGATTGTGAGCGAGGGTATTGCTCCAGCTGTAGCTCCTGGTTACCCAGCTATTGGCTATGGTAATGGTTTGGCTGGTGGGCTTGGATATCCAGCTCTGGGTTCTGGACTTGGCTTTAATGGACGCCCTGGATTGGGTCTGGGTGGCTGTGGAGCAGTTTATTAAGTTATTTTGTTTAATTTGTAGCTTAAGTGTAAATAAAAGTTATGTTGTAAAGTACATTTTTTGTATTTTGATTTTTTACCTTGCGTTTACCCGTGATGTTGCATATTAATTTGTAGTTAATTGTAGTACTAGCAACCTACCCTAGCTTGACACAGGTGTTGTGCTTGGACATTCAAATCTATGAAAATTCAAGCTTTTCTCATACATACACCTTTCCATATCCACCTTCCTCCTTTCCTTGAAGCACAGTATAATATATGTATATGAAATCAAAACCCGTTGCAAAATTTTAAAGATCTAAACATTCGTAGGGGCAGAAAATGCGGGGATCGGGTGACTTTTATCTGACGCTGAGTGTATCAAGTCTAAGTTACTTCTTCTGAAGGTGACTATACAAACGCCAACACATCAAAGCTGTCAAATAGTTACAGTCAACAACGAACCTAATAGTTTAGAAATAAAGTTTAAAACCTATTGACGAACATTTGTCAGATTGTACCTGAATACTTCTCATGCTAGAGTTCAAGGAAAAACAAAATTGAAGTTTTCTAAAGCGATGTATTTGACCCCAATAATTAAAATGTGCATTTTGTAAATATGGATGTATGCATGTGACTCTATCACAACAAAAACTACTGAACTAATATTATATCAGAATAACACATAGGCTATATAGCATCACGCTATGACCTAGAACGGAACAGTAATATGAAAAACATGACACAAAGCGGTTGAAACCGCGCGGGACAGCTAGTATAATACCAAGCTACAGAGAGACTAAAATTATGATTTAAAGACTAGAGAAGAAAAACGTATTAATAAGTTTTGTTCATAATTATTATGTTTAATTTATATAATCTAGTTTAATTTCAAGTTACAATTAATAATTAAAAATGCTTAAGGTCATAGAAAACTATGAATAAAATTTGCTTTTCGTCCATTCAGCGTTCTGCGTCAACTCGTATTCAGCGTGACGGCTTTACTCATTTTTACGACGCTGTACACGGCTGATAGAAACCGAACTGTGATTAATGACATTATTTATTTTGTTTATTGGTTAAAAAAAAAACAATTTTACACGTCAATATTTTTATTTTCTAATTTTAAGCGAACGATGGAGCCGGTGAAATGGGGAAGAATAAGGTGTGCCTTCGATGGATGGGGAATCATCAAATGACTTCTCCTTTCTATGTTGTATATTTTTCTATGTAAAACTTGCGAAGCACGAATAAACTGTTTTTCTTTCTTTCTTTTACTACCCATCCTTGTTCCTTCGGTTGCCCTTTATATTACTATTCCGCAACCAGTGGCGGATTAACCCTAAGGCAAAAGAGGCACGTGCCTAGGATCTCACAGGGGCACGCGACCGAAAATAAAAAGACTAGGATGAAATCAATAAATATTACAGGAATTGTAACAATCTTTTAAGAAGTTCAATAATGTTTTTATTTATCAAAAATTGAAATAGATATCGTATGACCTACTCCCATCTTCCTACTACTCCTCCATACTCCATTTGTGACGTGACGTGTGGTGGACACGGGGCTAATAGCTATCATTGCATCGCCACAATAATAAATGTATTTGGCGACTGGCGATGCTTATCGTCGCAGCTGTGTCCGTCATCTCGTTATCGTTAACGTGACACGGTGACGGCGGCGGTGGACGAACAATAGAAGTTCTTGAACAGAATGTATGGAAAAAGTCTTTAACTATTTCTGATTTATTAAGTACTCCAATTTGGGTTGATCCAATAAAAGGTTAAAAAAAAGATTAAGATTAGATAAAGAAGCATGTAAAGCCGTTAATCTCGGTAACCACCGAAATCAACGGCTTTACAAGCTTTCCTAGGCATGAGGCTGTAAGTAACTCCTAGATAAAATTAGAAAGTACATAAATATTGTCAAGGTCACATATGTGTCCGGTTTTACAACTAAAGCCTCATGCGTGACAGCTGGGTTTCAACCATGAAGCCATCAGAACAATTAGTAAATTTTATTCATCATCATCTCCCTAGCCTTTTCCCACCTTTGTTTTGGACGGCTTCCAGCCTAACCGAATTCAGCTAGACATTAGTGTTTTACATGAAGCGATATGCCTATCAGACCTTCACAACTCAGAAACTGGGCAACACGATACCCCTTGGTTAGATTAGTCAAACTTTCTGGCATCTGTCTACCCGTAACGACGGTCAATGTTCCACGTATGACAAGCAGGACCAACAGCGTTATGTGCTTTCCGAGGCACGGGATTTCAGTGATGTCCAAGAAAAACTTTAGAAAGGACATATTATGAATAGAAAAAATCACATTGTTACTTGCGCGGATTCGAACCCACAACCTCGTACACGAGAGGCGGGTGAATTGTAGATGACGGCCCTGCATACTTATCTACTTTGCTGACATGACATACTTAAATAAATAAATTATAAATACTTACCTACTTATTACTGAAAAGTAGCACCCATACAAAGAACAAACAATCTTGCTCATCATTCTAAGTTTATCCTGAGAAAACAATAAAATATGAAAGTCTTATTGGAGCTCCGTTTCAAACCTAAAGCCTCATACATTACAAGTCAGAAGCTTAACCAAAAGGCCATCACAACAATTTAAAAAAAAAGAAAATTTCTTTAGTTTGTTATCTTATCAAAAAAACTGCAATAATTCACTGAATTACTTTATACATTATGTAAAACTAAATAATGTTACATTATCATTACACATAGATTATAATTTAACGAAATAATTCTGTATAAAATGTACAGGTTCGTTTTCAAAAATATCATTTAACTGTCATTGGTTAGTTTAACACCAATAAAAATCCAAGATGGCCGCCAAAGTTGTTCTTTTGTTCGCTTCAGCGCTTTTCGTCAAGGTATGCTTAAATCCTTATTTAATTAAAGATACTCATCAAAAATCATTGTAAAATTAATAATGTGTTTAAAGTGTATACTAAAACAACAAAATGAATTACTTATAGACAGTCTTGTTCATAAAAAATTGGCCATCTTAATAATTGCGTAAAAAAAACTCTTTGTTAATCATATCTGTTTTAGTAAAATTATATTATTAAACCCTCAACATTTACCCTTCCTTACAATTTCCAGACTATCTCAAGCCAGGCTATCGGTGCCTGCAACAGCATCGCCGGTGCTGCTCTAGCGGCAGAAGAGCTCGCTCTAGCCGGCAACGCTCTAGCTTACGGCGCTAACCTAGCAGGACGTGGCTTGGCAGGACCGCTAGCCTACCCCGGCAGCTGCAACAACTACGGGCTCGCCAACTCCTTCGTGCCCACCAGCGGCGGCGGCTTCACAGTCACCAGCGTCTCCCCCATCGCGCCCACCGGCATCACCGTGTTCTCGGAGAACGCTATCGAGGGTGCTCTCGCTGTCAACGGAGAGCTGCCATTCTTGAGCGCTGTGGCGGTGGAGGGAGCCCTGCCCACTGCTGGCGCTGGAGGCATCAACTACGGCTGCGGGAGCGGCGCTGTCGGCATCGTGAGCGAGGGCGTCGGTCCTGCTGTTGGTCCTTATGGCGCTATTGCTCCTGCTGCAGGTGCTATGGCTGGTCGTGTGGGTTATGGAGCTGGTCTGGCAGCTCCTGGTCTCGTGGGTCTGGGCGCCCCTGCTCTGGGTCTGGGCTTCAATGGGCTCGCCGGCCCCGGATGTGGCTGCAAAGGAATCTTCTAAGTTATAAATTAGTTGTATATTGTTAATGTTGATTTTTCATTTGTGTTTTAATATATGAAAAATTCTTAATCTCTGTGTTTTTTTGTATTTAATGTACTCCTATTAGGTTTCCCTAATAGGTAGGGCGTGTTTGATACTTATCTGTAAACAATACTGATAAGGTAGAAGAGTGGTCCAGAGATCCTAAACATCAATGACATTTCATATCAGGTTAAGCAGAGCTTACCTTATCATCGACTCTTAGCCTTTTTCCGACTATGTTATGGTCGGCTTTCAGTTTTATAATGTTACTAGCTGTCCCCTGCGGTTTCACCCGCATTTTTCGTTACTGCTCCGCTCCCGTGGGTCGTAGCGTGATGGCATATAGCCTATAGCATTCCTCGATAAATGGGCTATCTAACACTGAAATAATTTTTAAATCGGATCAGTAGTTCCTGAGATTACCCCCTACATACAAACTTACATACCTACAAACTTACAAATTTTACCTCTTTATAATATTAGTATGGATTTTTGGGTTCTGTAGTTAACAAGGGATTCTTAAGTCGTCTTCTTTTCGTCATATTCTTCTGTCTGTCGGTCTGTCTGGTACTGGGCGATACGATACTCACACACATCACCACATCCACAGTTAGACTGCTGTCATACTTGCTGTTGACTACCCCTAACGCATGTTGTAGATTTACAAATGATAACCTAGATTGCAGTTTCAAAATCAAATTGTATTTTACTTTCTAAGTTTATCCATAACACCAAAGGGCCTAGCCAAGTGGCGTTGCAGAATAGAAAACGAAAACGAATAGATTGTCAAATGTATGAAATTGACATAAGCTTTCGCTAAACAATTTGACATCTCCATACATTTGACAATCGTCTTCGTTTCGCTATCTATTCTACAATGCCACTTGTCTAGGGGGGGCAGCAGGCGCCCGCAAGCCCGCAGAACCGCCTTCCTCCGTTGGAAGATCCAAGAATGGATGATCCAACTCAAACACATTCTGCAACTTAGTTCAGTAGTTTCTGAGATTAGCGCGTACAACCAAACAAACAAACTCTTTACCTAACAATCCATACCTACTAATAATATAAATTAGTGTGTGTCTGTCTGTTTGTGCGTCTATCATGGCAAAACGGAGCGACGGATTGACGTGATTTTTTGAAGGGATAGAGAGCGACACAGGCTGCTTTTTGTCTCTTTCTAACGGGAGCAAAGCCGCGGACAAAAGTTAGTATTCGTATATAGATAAAGAAACAAATGGCTAGTACGTAAATGAAAATTATAATTTATATGTGTTTGTTACACTTAAAAATAATTACTTTTCTATTTAAACACTGTTTACTATATTTGATATGTTATTACTCTTACTAAGCAAATAAGCACATCCTAGCCTGAGGTGTAGGTTTCAACCTAGTTCAGGCAAACATGCAATTGTGCGATAATTTTATATCTAAGCTGCTGATAAATGTGACCCACATGCTAAATAAACGTTTTAATATAAACATTATTAGGCGAGACGACAGAAAAAAAGTAATTAGTCCGTCAGTTAGATCATAAAAACACTTTTCCTTTTTTTTCTCGTAAACGAAAACGACGACGATACAGTCCGTTGAAGTTTTGCGTGACGTCACGATCTGATATTAGTTTTGTGGATCGGTGACGTCAAAAACCCTCACTTCAGAACTTTGTTTATTTTTATTAATTTGATCAAGCAAAAAATACGTGTCCCGTATTTTTGGCCGGTCTATCAGACGGACTAAACCAAAAGCCATTTTTTTATATGTTGTCGTCATCCCTATTGGTGATCAATGCTCGTACTGTCTTTTGCAAACAGTAATTATAACTCAGGAGCAAACCAGGGTTTATAACTTATACATAGGTCAACTGTACATACATTGAATATTTAAAAAAAAACCGGTCAAGTGCGAGTTCTATTCGCGCAACGAGGGTTCCGTTAATTTGTTTTTTAGTGAAATAACTACAAATTTACGGTTTTCAGAGTTTTCCTTTTACTTGTGCTACATGACCTTGCTTCTTGCCAAATTTCACAATTCTAGGTCAATGGGAAGTACCCTATAGGTTTTGAGTTTTGATTCCCTTGAAAATGTCTAAATATGCAATATAAACCGCCGTATCTTTTTATTGCGTTGATTTAGAAACTTGATTTTTTCACTGCTTTGAGAGATAGCAGACCTGAGTATGTGATATTAATATCAGCTTGATATCTCGACGCGTTTCTGAGAAAAAGGTTCTTGACAGACAGACGGACAGACGGACGCCTGATGTCAACTAACTACAAATTTACGGTTTTCGGAGTTTTCCCTTTACTTGTGCTACATGACCTTGCCTTTTGCCAAATTTCATGATTCTAGGTCAATGGGAAGTACCCTGTAGGTTTTGAGTTTTGATTCTCTTGAAAATATCTAAATATGCAATATAAACCGCCGTATTTTTTTATTGCATTGATTTAGAAACTTGATTTTTTCACTGCTGTGAGAAATAGCAGACCTAAGTATGTGATATTAATTTCAGCTTGATATCTCGACGCGTTTATGAGAAAAAGGTTCTTGACAGACAGACGGACAGACGGACGCCTGATGTCAACTAACTACAAATTTACGGTTTTCGGAGTTTTCCCTTTACTTGTGCTACATGACCTTGCCTTTTGCCAAATTTCACAATTCTAGGTCAATGGGAAGTACCCTATAGGTTTTGAGTTTTGATTCCCTTGAAAATGTCTAAATATGCAATATAAACCGCCGTATTTTTTTATTGCATTGATTTAGAAACTTGATTTTTTCACTGCTGTGAGAGATAGCAGACCTAAGTATGTGATATTAATTTCAGCTTGATATCTCGACGCGTTTATGAGAAAAAGGTTCTTGACAGACAGACGGACAGACGGACGCCTGGTGTGAACTAACTACAAATTTACGGTTTTCGGAGTTTTCCCTTTACTTGTGCTACATGACCTTGCTTTTTGCCAAATTTCATGATTCTAGGTCAATGGGAAGTACCCTATAGGTTTTGATGTCCTTGCAAATGTCCAAATTTGCAATATAAACCGCCGTATCTTTTTATTGCATTGATTTAAAAACTTGATTTTTTCACTGCTTTAAGAGATAGCAGACCCGAGTATGTGATATTAATTTCAGCTTGATATCTCGACGCGTTTTTGAGAAAAAGGGTCTTGACAGCCGGACGGACGGACAGACGGACAACAAAGTGATCCTATAAGGGTTCCGTTTTTACTTTTTGAGGTACGGAACCCTAAAAAGAAGTCCTGATAGGTACGTGATCAGCCAGGATTGCGGAAAAGTTCTAATAGTTACAGTGGCCCCGGAACATAAAAAGCAACCGAAGGAACAAGGGTAGGTTTTAGTCAGTAAAACTCTGGCACTGCCTCCCGCTCCGCCCAGGGCGGGAGAAGTCATTGGATGATTTCTCATTCATAAAAAGGTACATTTATTATACAACCGATGATGAATTCAAAAATATAGATTTTAGGATTCTTGGCTGCCTGTTTAAATCTGTTGGTCAGGGATGAACTCAAAAAGTATTGCACAAATTGCGCTAATATTGCTGAGAGGTCGGATCAACACATACGCTACTACCACACTATCGTCGTGTAGGATAAACAAAACAGTGATGAAGACAGTCATAGTACCTATATAGTAGTATTTTTACTGATTTTTAGCGTCCATTCAGACGATGCCGCGGGCAGCAGCTAGTAAATTAAATCAACACCTAACACACGTGATTCGAGACACAAGAGAACGACAATAGCAGCGCGACAGCCGGCTGCCGCTTGGTCGTCGAAATGTTAATACAAATCCTCAATCGCCAAGTCGCTTTATGCAAGTGTGGTGATTAATTATTTTTCTGACGATATGAGAATAGTTCTTTGCTTTGCACTAACGCAGTAATAAGCTGGTGTTATTATCGCTTTTATTATCCATACTAATATTATAAATGGAAAAGTGTGTCTGTCTGTCTGTTTGTCTTTCTTTCACGGCAAAACGGAGCGACGGATTGACGTGATTTTTTAAGTTGAGATAGTTGAAGGGATGGAGAGTAACATAGGCTATTTTTTGACTCTTTCTAACGCGAGCGAAGCCGCGGTCAGAAGCTAGTTATTTCATAATATGTACCTGCATCTGAACTCACGCACACAAAAACCGACCAAGCACGAGTCGGACTCGTGTGCCGAGAGTTTCGCACACATAATAAATATATTTAGTGAAGTATAATAAAATTAGTAAAGTTACTATTAAAACTACGCAGGGGCGGATCGCCAGTGTACCAAAAGGTTGCATCTGGTCAAAATCCTGATCAAGGTGATTTGCAGTGGCACATGGCGTGCCCTTAAAGGACAACAAGCCAAGAAGCCCAGCTTTTACTTATAAGACCGTAACCTGAGCCTGTTAGTAAAAAAATATAGAAAATTAAACAAATATTAATATTATACGGTTAATTAGCTGTTAGGCAATTAAAAAAATCCTCTTGAGCTTGTACTCATTGTGACCCGTAAGCACTGCCTCAAAAGTTTTGCTTTCCTTGCGAATCATATTATTGAGTTTGAGTTTTTTTTTTCAGTTTTTTTTTTATATTTGAGTATTTGGTACCTATTTATTTTAACGTTATAATAATACTCTTTAAAATATCTCTTCGAAAACAAACGCTTAACGAACAGATTCTGCAAACCCTTATAGAAAGAAAGCGCTTTATGGGTTTACCGTTGGACATAAGGAATCCTAAAATCGTCAAACAGATTCTTTTAGAACACGTGAGAGCTAAATAAACGTGCGTTTTACTTATTTTAAAATCATTTGATCGGTACTATCAATAAAATTATCTTTCAATCATTTCGTTGTAAGTTAGGAAATATATTACTATAAAAAGTAATAAGACAAGTCGTATTAATCATTACAATTATTTTAATATAATAGTCATCATGTCGTGTTTAATAGTTATTTTATCAATTTTCTGTGTAATTCAGGTAACTATATCTTATAAAAAAATACATAAGTATTTATATAAAAAAATGTCTATATACTTAATCAGGAATTTAAAAATAACCTTAACTTTTTTTATTATAATTTTATAACAGCTGTACTAGTTGTTTTCAGTGGCTTCGCCCGCAGATTTAGCTAAATAAAGCATTTCGTCATAAAAAAAAACTACTGCGCAAAATTATGTTTCAAGCATCAATACTCTACCATAATCTTGTCTCTTTATAATAAAACTATTACATTAATTAATTGTTTTTATTAAGCGATTATTTTATCATACTTTTTTTTTACAGAACGCCCTCAGTCAAGCCTGTGGATTTAACAATGGCTTCGGACTTAACGGACTTCCACCAAAAGGCTTTGGAGTTGGCAACGGTCTTGGCCCCAACGGGCTACTTGGCAACGGACTAGGGGTAAACAGCCTAACCTCCAATGGCCTAGCCCCAAATTTCGGTGTCAGCAATTTCGCTGCAAACAACAACTTGGCCGCCGGAAACTTAGCTGCAAGCAAATTGGCAGCGGGAAATTGTGCTGGCAATAACTTGGCCAGCGCAAACTTTGGTCATAACTTGGCTGCAAACAACTTTGCCCCAAACAACTTGGCGGCTGGAAACTTGGCAAACTATCCCATTAACAACAACTTGGGTTTTAATAATCTAGCTGCAAACAGCTTGGCGGGTTTGCCAAACGCTGGCAATGTGGGTTATGGGGATGTGGCAGTGGTTGGCGAATTGCCTGTAGGTGGCAACACTGCTGTCACAGGTAATGTGCCAGTCATTGGTTATGTGACGTTTGAGGGCATCGTTCCCGCTGGTGGCTTAGTCAGTGTTGCCAATAACAAAAATTGTGGTTGCAGCCACTGAGTGATGTTGTTAATTGTTGCTGTAGTCAGTCATTATTTTAAATGTATTTAATTTTGTGGATATGCATTATTGTTGTATAATAAATGGTGATTTTTTAAGAATTTATTTGTGATTTTTATTTGTCATGTGTTACGGTACAAGCAAGGTTGGAAAACTGTAAGACAGTTAAATATTTTTATATGTACCAAGCCTAAACAAGAGTTTCGGCTAAAAAACGTAGCACAATATTGTAAGACTATGTTGGAAAGATAAAGACATAGCTAAGCTATTAAATCTTCAAATGAACACACTAAGGGCGCTTTTAAATTAGACGATTTATTTCGGATAACTACCACAAGTGGTTGCAACAAGTCTTTTTGTATGAAAGATCGTACCTGCGCGCAGTACAATACCCGGAATGCCAGTCGTCACCATCTGAAATGAAAGTGTCCTTAGATAGTGTTATAGTGATGAACGGGCTTAGGTAATAGATACTTAGGTAATAGAAATTTGTTCTGTGGCAGCTGAGATATAAGCATTTTAACTTCAAACATTTTTTTTCGTCCGTTAAACCCTGACCTACGACAACCCGCGGTGCGCTCGCGGTGACTTCGCATCGGTGCGGTGTGAGCAGTGCGTCGGTGTTGTGTGAGCGGTGTATTCCATTCTGCGCCTGAGTCGCCCCGCGCTCACGATGACGACGCGTGTAGTCAGCTGTGCGGGATGCCGCGGTGTTATTACGGCGGACAGCGCTTATATGAGGTGCGCTAAATGTAAGCAGTATTATGATTTCCTGTGTGCTAATTTTACTGCCGAGATATTTGCTACGTTGTCATTGGAGTTCAAGAAAGCTTGGACGTGTTTTGAATGTCGCAGTAAATTGCCAAAGAATGACAATTCGCAAACACCGGTACGCCAGCATTTGAGCCATGATATGAGCATCGTTAGTGACTGCCCTGAGGTACCGATGAGCACTCCTGATAATATCACGGTTCGTACGGGAAAGTCCTATGCGCAATCGGCCGGGCAGCGTGTCTATAATAGCCCGCAAAACAACGTCGCTGCTTCTTTAATGCAGGGAATCAAAGAAATGCAAGAGGAGTTTGAAGCACGCCTAACCAGCAATATCTGTCGACTAATTACTGAACAATTCAATTGTTTTAAAACCGATGTCCTTAGCAGAATCAGTCAGTTAAGTCGCCAAGTTGATGAATTAAAAATACAAATTGATTCCATAAATCAAAGTAACCGCGTAACAATGCAGGATACTGTTCCCGGGAATGTGGCGGTACAAAAATCTTCAAACATTAGCTTCAAAGCTCAAGCTAGCCCACAAAAGAAGAAAAAACCTACAAAGACTAATACACCACGGCCTTCTACGGTTCCAGCTCCTGCTCCAACTTCCGGGATTGAGATTGTGAACCAGGACGCTTATGTAAAAAGTCAAGCTGTAGTAAACAACCAGGATGAGTGGGTTGAGGTGAGGCGGAAGCAAGCTCGCGTCTCGCTACCCGGCGTGCTCCGCGGTACGGCTGCGCCAGGTACTACTTCGCTGCGTGCGTCCGAGAGGTGGAGGTACCTGCACCTTTACTATGTGCAAGAAGGCACTACAGTGGAGCAGGTGCATGCCCACCTTCACTCAATTTGCGGAAGTGACGTTTGCACTGTGGAGGAGTTGAAGCCCCGTGGACGATATTCATCTTTTAAATTGGGAGTCCCATCAAAGTGCGCTGATAGTGTTATGGCACCGAGTAA
Source organism: Athetis lepigone (assembly GCA_033675125.1). Lineage (NCBI taxonomy): Eukaryota > Metazoa > Arthropoda > Insecta > Lepidoptera > Noctuidae > Athetis > Athetis lepigone. The sequence continues at coordinate 449,701 of CM066241.1, forward strand.
CTGGGCTGAGGATATCTGTGTGAAACCATGGCGACAGAACTTTCGTGCCAAAAATGCAGCAGAAAATAGTACGTAATTTTGTTATCTACTACCAAAACGTTCGGGGGTTGCGTAGTAAAACCAATATGTTTATAAAAAATATGACACAATGCAACTTTGACTTTGTAGCTCTGACTGAAACTTTTTTAAATAGTTCCATATGTAATGGTGAACTGTTTTCATCGCACTATGTAGTAGTACGCAAAGACCGTTTGGGTGACTCAGGATGGGGGGGAGTGCTCTTGGCTGTGCGAGACTGCTTCTCAGTGCGTGAAATAACGAATATTGACGGCCTTACGCCTGACATGGAATTGATATTTGCTATTATTGGGGTGAAACACCGTAAACTTCTTTGTTGTGTGGTTTATTTACCGCCTAATTATAATGACGACCAATATCTTCGTGTCTTGACCTGTATAGAAAATGCTGTTTTGACATATGCTAGCCTCAATGTTTTAATCTTAGGTGATTTTAATTTAAACTCGTGTACCGTTAATATTAAGACAATTTTTAATTCATTTTGTGACTTCTGTGGACTGCAGCAGTTCAATAATGTGTGTAACAATCGTGGTGGCATGTTGGATCTCGTCTTGAGCGATCTTAACCTCGATCAGATATTAGTGTCCGCAGGCACTGAACCTCTAGTGTCTATTGATGAGTACCACCCTCCTATTGAGGTGTTAATCAGATTTCCTTGTGGTAGTGTGGCAATGCCAGTATTGTTTTCATCGCCCGCCCCGCGCTCGAGGTCCAGTCCAGACTGGAACTGGCGCAAAGCGGACTTCCAGGGCCTGTACGCGGCTTTACAAGACTTGGATTGGTCGGAGCTGGTTGTATTAAATGACATTGACATTGCAATTGATCTTTTCTATACTAATCTCTATAATTGTATTAGTCTTTACGTCCCAGTCAAAACCCATCGCACTAAAGATTATATTAAGTACGTGTATCCGAAATGGTATACGGCCGATATAATACACAATATACGTCAAAAGTATTATCATTTAAAACAATATAAGGTTGACGGTAATTTGTTTAATAAAGAATTATTTAAATATTATAGATGGCACGTAAAAAATCTGATTGACAATGCATATAAGCAGCACTTACATTTGACACAACGGAAAATTGCTGACGACCCGGCTAAGTTCTGGGAATTTATCAAAGATAGGAAGAATGACAGGCGCTGTGTAGACGTATATTCGTATAAGAATGATGAAGTGATAGGCCAGGCCGCTGCTGATGCTTTTGCGGAATATTTTAGTTCGGTGTTTCAAAACGAGGAGCCATTATTGAACCCACTTGACGCGTCACTAGCAGCAAGCATTCATGCTGATGCCACTTTGATTTCTGTCAGTACATTTGAAGAGTCTGATCTGAAGTTGGCAGCAAGACGTTTGAAACCAAAATCGTCTGGAGGTCCCGATGGCATTCCGGTCTTTTTGGCGAAGGATTGCTTATCTATTCTTAAAGACCCTATCCTGTATCTCTTTAACTTGTCGCTTGCTCGCTCAACTTATCCAGAGTTCTGGAAATTGTCTAGAGTAACTCCTGTGCCCAAGGGTGAAGCAAATAATGATGTCGCAGCGTTTAGGCCCATTGCAGTATTGTCAGTTTTTGCAAAAATATTTGAGATAATGTTGTGTTCAAGCATCACTAAACAAGTAAAAAATCTCCTACATGATAGCCAGCACGGATTTAGAAACGCTCGTTCAACAACTACAAATCTTGTGGCTCACGTAGACTACATTTATGCTGAAATGGATGCGGGTAGGCAAGTGGATACCGCCTACTTTGATTTTAAAAAGGCTTTTGACTTAGTTGACAATGACATCCTGTTATATAAGTTGGCGGTATTGGGCTTTTCTCCAGGGCTGCTCTTGTTTTTCTCAAGTTACCTCCGTAATCGGCGCCAATTCGTTAAGGTTAGACATTTTGTATCTAATGATTATTACACTCGATCCGGAGTCAGTCAAGGCAGCACCTTAGGGCCCTTACTTTTCCTGATTTTTATCAATGACCTTCCTCAACGTGTTGGTCTTTCCAAATGTCTGCTATTTGCTGATGACCTCAAGCTTAGTCTGGGTATTGGGACATCAGCAGATTGCGAAGCTCTGCAGAGGGACATAGACGCGGTAAGAGACTGGAGTAGCGAAAATCGACTTCCATTTAATATCGATAAATGCAAAATGATCTCTTTCTCACGTAAGCGCCAGCTGATTAATGCAGGTTATACTTTATCCGACGCTGCCCTTCAAAGGGTAACAGATATACGTGACTTGGGACTTCAATTGGACTCTAGACTCGACTTCCATAACCATGTGACGGCAATATGCAAAAAGGCAAACAAAATGCTTGGATTTGTCATGCGTACGTCATCTGAATTTGATAATTTAGGAGTTGCTACTGTTCTTTATAATGCCTACATACGTAGCAAACTTGAGTATGGTGGCATAGTCTGGGCTCCATCTGAGGTAAAATACAAAATTATGCTTGAAAGGGTACAACGTAAATTCGCGCGATGGTTGTATAAGAAAAGGTATGGCTACTATCCTTACTTGTATCCTTCTTCATTTGTAGCTGGTATGGTTGATCTGGAGACCCTCGAGTTCAGGAGGGTGGTACAAACTATATTGCACTATCTGTCAATAATGCACCACAAAGTAGACAACCCTATAGTACTAGACATGGTGAGGTTACTTGTTCCAAAACGACTGGCGTGGAATGAGCAAGGGACAGTTGCGCCGAGGCGTCGGCCTCGCCTTTTGTGGTGGCCTCAGACGCGCACCAACTATGCGTCACATGCACCGACTGTTCGGGCACTGGGCCTTGTTGAGGATATGATCGCTCATGACAATGATATCGACATATTTGCTGACCACTTTAAAAAGCTATGTGCTAAAACCGAGACATTTGTCAATAATTATGTAATGTAATTTAATTATGATGAACTTTTGACCTAAATGTGTGACTTAATATTCTTTTCTATTTCTAGATTTTACCTTATAATATCCTAGATTTTATGTATTTTGACATGTATTACAAATATTTGACATTTATTCATTTGACCTTATTGCCGTATTGAATTATTCTTATTTTATTGACATATTTTTTTTTTTCTCTTATTTTAATGACTGATCTGTTCTTATATTATTTGTTGTGCTTTATACCCTTAACTAGCTTACTGGCGTTTTGGTATTCACTGTAAGCCAGTAAGTGCATGTTTTAAATAAATAAATAAATAAATACTAAGTACATTTATTTGCATTAACTATTTATTATTCGTTAAGCTTAACGGGTTTTCTCACTCTTACGATGTTGAACGCAGCTGGCAGAAGTAGAACTGTATAGTGTGACCAAAATCGTTTAGTGAAACTGGATAAAGTTATTTGCTGCCCGGAATCGAATTGACTGGCGCACTTTCCGGAGGCTTATATAAACTAATCAAAACGAAATAGGGCCCACCAAACATATTTTTTTGTGTCAGAATTGCTTTAAAATTAAGTACCTATGTGGTTATGTAGTTGACATCTTAATGAGACATTATTAATACTTTCAGCGTCAATGGCCATTTAATTGAAGTCGGTAGTGAAATGCTGAAAATCCACCAATTTTCTCACTCGTGTTCTCATTGTGACTTCTAAGTTTTGCTATACGATGCTTTCTTGAACTGTTTTTTCGATTTCTGTGGTAATTGTGATTATTTTGACTTGCTATCGAAGTTGTATGGACCTGAAAGTCGCTGCTAGAGCAGGTAGGTGCTTCAGAAGGTAGAGCACCGGAGATCTGTAACAATACGTGTCGATGGGTCATGAATAGGTATCAGAAACGTGTGGAAACGCAGTCACGAAACCGGCAGTGTCACTAAAAGACGTAGCATAGGAAAAACTTTAGTAGTGTTTGCTTATGGAGACCGATACAAAACCTTTACTGTACTTTAGGAGCGAATCATAATCGTTCGGGCCTTACGAACCCAAAAAAAACCCACTCATGTTCCTTCGTTTGCCCTTTGCCAGTAGCAATCGACTGGTACTAAAGTTTGTGATTAAATCTTTCGTAATTGACACCTCGTACGTGGCCAAGGCTTCAGAATATGCACTGCTCGACTCATACTGACAATTGCTCCAAGTGCAGCGCGTTTTGGGTACGCTAATTTTATTTGTAGGAGAACCTATGTCGCCGACATAGCTCACTGAGTCACAAAGTCGAAGTGGCAGTGGTCTGGGCGCATAGCTTGAAGAACCGATGGTTGATGGGGGGAAAAGTTAGCGAAAAGCCGCCCCGTGCGTCTGTGCAGTGAAGTGTCTAAGGATTAAGTGTATTTTTTTTACTAGCTGTTTTACCCGCGATATAGCTACCGTCGGATATAGCGTGATGGTATATAGCTTTCTGCTGCTTCGCCAGCGTGGAGTATATTAGACAAATATTTATTTTTAAATACATAAAAATCTGCCGCTGTATGTAAAAATTATAGGATTTAGCTGCATCCAGTGAGAATAAACGCCGATCCTGATGTAGTTTGGAAGAAGCAGGGCTGAAAAGTTTGCGTAAAAGATAAATATATATAAAAAAAAATAACAAAATAAAATCAATAAATAATTTTATTTCTAAAATAACTTAATAACCCTAAACCGCAGACGATGAGCCACAGCCATAATTAACGGCCGCCTTGCCATCTGATAGCACATTGCCATTCAAAGCCACTGCGCCAAATATTGGCATTCTACCAGCAACGGTTACCATGCCTTTTACTTCCAAGTTATCTGCCAGAATATTTATGCCAACCGGCTGGTTGCCAAGCGATTGGCCACTCACTGTAACAGGAATGGCAGTATTACCAAAGTTGTATGTTCCTCCTTTAACTGTAGGCGTGCCAACGATTGGCAAATTGGTATTGGCAAAGTTTTCAAGCGCTGCTGTAGTTATGTCATTTGCTAATTTGTTTTCTATGTCTATAATATTTGCTGTTGCCATACTTGGGTTTGTAACTTTGCCATAAGAAAAATTGTTTACTATTTTATTGTTTGCGTAATAAGGATTTGCTTTCTGATGGTTGATATAGTTTCCTCTTCCCAAATTGTTGGCATTCATTGGAATATTATTCACGATTTGGTTGCCAGATAATGCCATTCCATTTGGCAATATCCTGCCCGTAGCCATAAAGTTTGGCATTCCTCTGGCATTGTTGGTATTTATAGGTCTGTTCTGTATGCTATATGGTATTGCTTGTGCTGATGTGTACTGTAAAAAAATAGTAAAGATTAAAAAATACATGTTGCAATTCCATTTTATTTGACATTGATTTTGTATAATTTTACTAAAATAATGCGGATAGACATAGACAAAAGTAGGTAATAAATAAAAAAGTAATCCATACTAATATTGTAAATAGGAAAGAGTGTCCGTCTGTCTGTATGTTTATCTTTCTTTCACGGCAAAACAGAGTTAACGTGATTTTTTAAGTGGAGATAGTTGAAGTGATGGAGAGTACCATAGGCTACTTATTGACTCTTTCTAACGCGAGCGAAGCCAAATATACTACGACAAAATATTTAGTAAGAAATAAAGACACTTTATTTACCTGTATGACAACTGCAAAAAATAAACAGCTCCAAGCAATCATTTCCATAAAAAATATTATAAAACAAATTCTTACAAAATTAAGTCTTTATTCCGAGAGATGGCGAATTATTATGAATAGAAAAAGCTGAAATAGAAACATTATACGTAGTGTATTTGCCAATTGATACAATATACGTAGTGTATTTATCAATAAAGAAATCTTCGAAACGATAGATGATAACGATCTATTGATAGAACATGTACAAGAAACATTCGATAGGTTATGAAACTAATATTATAAGATGTGGTAATTTTATACTACATATACAAATTTTGACCACATTACTGGTAATTTTTATTTTGACGGGACACTATTTAGAAGATACTTAATTATATTTTTTGATATGGGTTTTTTCCAGGTTTTGGAATAAAAAACCAAGCACATAAATATTATATTTATAACGATTACAAAAATAAATGACATATAAGAACTTCAAATATTAATCTAGGCATAATAATTAGATTTAATTTCTAAACCTTAACACTTTACTATTAGTTTAGATTATTTCAGTAATCATATATAATTATGTACTTATAATTTACAAAATTATATTATAGTTATACTAAGGATGGAGCTCATAAAGCATCAAAAAACTGTAATGATAGAATGAGGACTCTTTTTTTTTGGGAGTGGGAAATCATCCAATTACTGCTCCCGTCCTGGGTGCGGCGGGAGGGCGTGTCAGACTCTTACTGACTAAAACCCACTCATGTTCCTTCGGTTGCCCTTTATGTTCCAGGGTCACGGTAACTATTATAAACATTCCTGCCGGGGTTGCGGAATGTTTATAGTGGTTACCGTGACCCTGGAACATAAAGGGCAATCGAAGGAACATGAGTGGGTTTTAGTCAGTAAGAGTCTGACACGCCCTCCCGTCGCACCCAGGACGGGAGCAGTCATTGGATGATTTCCCACTCACCAAAAAAAAAAAAAAAAAAACTATTATCAACATTCCGCAACATGAGGACTCTAAACAATCAATAGAAAGAGATAATGCGAGTGTATCTGAAGTTTTGAGAGAGAAAGTATGAGAGAATATCAAGTGTGTAGAAGATTTTATAATAATATTAGTCTGGTGTTGTAGGTTAAGTATTGTAATTGGTGTATAACCGTTTAAATTAACTATAAATAAATAAATAAATAAATATACATACAACAGTCATCAAAATACAAATTAACATAGTATGGCAAAGTTGTTGCTTTAGGTCGAGAATTACGGTACGTTAAAACTCTTCCAATCGCTGGCAGATATCCTAAAGAATCTCATGACTTCATGGTAGTAATATTCATCCTCCAAAAACTGATATTTTTTTTTGTAGTTCTCATTATCACTAATTTAAAAACCCTTATTTAACACTACAACAATCTGTATTCATAATTAACAAAAATGAGCTGATATCTTAACACGCCCAGACGCAGGCACCATGCCACTAAAATTTACCGGATTGGCAACATTGCCATCAGTAGGAACTGTAGTCGTGACTGCTATAAATGACATTGGCGAGGTTGGCACGGAGACGGCGTTTGGCAAGGTGTCTATAACCGGCTGGTGGACTGTTGTAGTTGGCACGGTGACCGTTGGCAATGTTGTGATGGTTGGCAAAGTTGTAGGTGTAGGTAAAGTTGCAAAGGATGGTAAGCTTGTAGAAGATGGTAAAGTTATAGTTGAGGTAGTTGTCAATGCTGGCTGGGACGTTACGGTAAGTGGAGATGGAGGTGCTGAATATGATGTAAAAGCTGTAAAAATAATAATGTACTTGGTTATTACATTTTATTTTAGCGTTTTATTATCACAGAAATCGTCTCTTGTAAAGTTCATAACAATAAGAACTCTAAGGTTTAATGTCTAAGGTGGTCTTTTGAAGACAACCAACACGATCTTGAGTAGTACTTTCAGACAGTCATGACTATTGAAATAATAAAACAACGATTTAGAAATAGATAAAGTTTCTGTTTTTAAGCTGGTCTTAATGCGAAAATATACATACAAAATTTTTGCTATGTCAAAGCTATTGTATAGCATCGTTAATAAAATTAGAATCAGAAAAGTTTTTTATTTACGGCCGACAAACTCGTGATCAAGCCTTCTTCATTAAGTTTTGATAGTTATACTTACTTCCACATCCTTGGTTTCCAAACTCTCCTGTAACGCTGACAGCTCCTTTGGCCTTAACCTGACCTCTGAAGGTCGCTGGACCTGTAGTCTGCCAATAAGGGAACCTGGAGTTTTGCATCATCGTGCTCCGAAAGCACCAAGGGTCGTAGTAGGGGGTGCCGTAATAGGGTAAAGGAATTACTTCTACGGTCTGTAAAAATAGTAGAATATTTATATTTACACTCAAAATGGTAAACTGACTAACTGACTGACTGACTGTTGATATTTCAACGCACACCACATCGGGGTTATTAATGGAATATCATAGAAATGATTATTATTTAATTGCTGAAAAGTTCTTAAATCTGTCTTACCTCTGACGTTAAGTAAGCTAATTCTTCTACCGGTATATACGCCATTATGTAGTCTTTGTACGGGTAAGATGTGACATACTGGAAAATATATATATAAAAAAACACGGTAAATCGCGGTTACTGCAATAGTCAATAGGATGCAGTTTCGCCCGGCAATGTACACACATCAAAAGTGTCTAGGGATCAAGCATTTTTATGCGGATTTCTTGAGATTGAGATGTGGCTTTGTAATGATTTTATAAATTTATATGGATCCTTTTTGGTGCATCAGCTGTCAATATTTTCCCTATAAAAACATACAACGCATTGAAGACATTATTAGTGCTACTGTTTCCCTACTACTGATTAAAACCAACGTTATTATGGAGCAGCGACGTCATTTAAGCAGGGAAGAAATGCTCAGAGCCGTAGGAATGATAGAAGCTGGTTCCCGGCAACGTACTGTGGCTTTAGCTCTGAATACAAGTCAGAGTGTTATCAGTCGACTTTGGACACGTTACCGAAGCACTGGTACCGTGGCTGAGCGCCATGGAGGACGGTATCGCTGCACCACACGGAGACAAGACTGATACATTCAAATCTTAACTCAAAGAGCTCCAACAATAACCGCCATGATGTTAGCCGTGAGGCTTCATCACTCTTCAGGGAACTTAATTAGCGACCAAACAGTCAGAAACCGCTTGCATGAAGTGAACCTTCATTCCCGAAGACCGCTACGGGTACCACCTATAGCAATGCACAATCGTAGGATTCGATATCAATGGGCTCTTGAACACAGAAATTGGGCAGAAGAACAATGGCGTTTCGTGTGCTTTTCTGATGAGTCTCGTTTTGGTATGAGACCGGATACAAGACGTATACGACACTGGAGAACCCGTGGACGCCAACAGCGATTAAAATCCTGCCAGGAAGTCCATCCTTATAGTGGTGGAACCATCATGGTATGGGCGGGTATTTGGATCGGCGGAAGAACTGAGTTGATTTGGATCAGAGGCAACCTCAACGCTCAAATTTATGCTGAGACGATTGTATCAGACGTCATCGTTCCTCTACAAGTGCAAATCGGTCCCTTATTTCAGTTAATGCATGACAATGCACGACCGCACACCGCAAGAGTTGTAAGACAGACTCTCGCCGCAGCTAACATCAATGTCCTGCCCTGGCCTGCTCAGTCGCCAGACTTGAACCCGATTGAGCATGCATGGGATATGCTACAGAGAAGAGCTCTGCCAAATATGGAGGGTATTCAGTCGCAAGAAGACCTTTTTAGGGTTCCGTACCTCAAAAGGTAAAAACGGAACCCTTATAGGATCACTTTGTTGTCCGTCTGTCCGTCCGTCCGTCCGGCTGTCAAGACCCTTTTTCTCAGAAACGCGTCGAGATATCAAGCTGAAATTAATATCACATACTCGGGTCTGCTATCTCTTAAAGCAGTAAAAAAATCAAGTTTTTAAATCAACGCAATAAAAAGATACGGCGGTTTATATTGCAAATTTTGACATTTGCAAGGAAATCAAAACCTATAGGGTACTTCCCATTGACCTAGAATCATGAAATTTGGCAAAAAGCAAGGTCATGTAGCACAAGTAAAGGGAAAACTCCGAAAACCGTAAATTTATAGTTAGTTCACACCAGGCGTCCGTCTGTCCGTCTGTCTGTCAATAACCTTTTTCTCATAAACGCGTCGAGATATCAAGCTGAAATTAATATCACATACTTAGGTCTGCTATCTCTCACAGCAGTGAAAAAGTCAAGTTTCTAAATCAATGCAATAAAAAAATACGGCGGTTTATATTGCATATTTAGATATTTTCAAGAGAATCAAAACTCAAAACCTATAGGGTACTTCCCATTGACCTAGAATCATGAAATTTGGCAAAAGGCAAGGTCATGTAGCACAAATAAAGGGAAAACTCCGAAAACCGTAAATTTGTAGTTAGTTGACATCAGGCGTCCGTCTGTCCGTCTGTCTGTCAAGAACCTTTTTCTCAGAAACGCGTCGAGATATCAAGCTGAAATTAATATCACATACTCAAGTCTGCTATCTCTCAAAGCAGTGAAAAAATCAAGTTTCTAAATCAACGCAATAAAAAGATACGGCGGTTTATATTGCATATTTAGACATTTTCAAGGGAATCAAAACTCAAAACCTATAGGGTACTTCCCATTGACCTAGAATTGTGAAATTTGGCAACAAGCAAGGTCATGTAGCACAAATAAAGGGAAAACTCTGAAAACTGTAAATTTGTAGTTAGTTCACATCAGGCGTCCGTCTGTCCGTCTGTCTGTCAAGAACCTTTTTCTCAGGAACGCGTCGAGATATCAAACTGAAATTAATATCACATACTCAAGTCTGCTATCTCCCAAAGCAGTGAATAAATCAAGTTTCTAAATCAACGCAATAAAAAGATACGGCGGTTTATATTGCATATTTAGACATTTTCAAGGGAATCAAAACTCAAAACCTATAGGGTACTTCCCATTGACCTAGAATTGTGAAATTTGGCAAGAAGCAAGATTATGTAGCACAAGTGAAGGGAAAACTCTGAAAACCGTAAATTTGTAGTTAGTTCACATCAAGCGTCTGTCTGTCCGTCTGTCTGTCAAGAACCTTTTTCTCAGGAACGCGTCGAGATATCAAACTGAAATTAATATCACATACTCAAGTCTGCTATCTCTTAAAGCAGTGAAAAAATCAAGTTTCTAAATCAACGCAATAAAAAGATACGGCGGTTTATATTGCATATTTAGACATTTTCAAGGGAATCAAAACCTATAGGGTACTTCCCATTGACCAAGAATCAGTAAAGAGAAAACTCCGAAAACCGTAAATTTGTAGTTATTTCACTAAAAAACAAATTAACGGAACCCTCGTTGCGCGAGTAGAACTCGCACTTGACCGGTTTTTTTTTTTGTTGTTGCAACGAACATGGGCGGCCATTCCACAGCGTGATTTGGATGAACTCATTTTGAGTATGCCAAACCGATGTTCTTGTGTTGTTAGTGTTCGCGGTAGAAACACGGATTATTAATTGTTTAAGTTACCCAATAAAATTTTAGAGAAAACTGTTATTTCAGTCTTTTTTTCGAACTTTTGTGTTAGTGGTTCAAATGTCAAAAATCCCTTTATTAGGAAAATGGCAAATTTCTTTATTAATGCAAAGGTGACTTGGTTTATCGTTACTGTGACAAACGAAAACACTTTATTTGATGAATCCTTAAAGAAAATTTTAATTAATATCAATCAGGAGAAAAGTTATTGCAAAAATATATGTTGATCCCTAGACACTTTTGATGTGTGTAATTATGAAAGTCCTCTCATAGCAGGATAACTACCCTAATTTAATAATTTAGATAATTCATACGTGTTTTTAGTAGGTTGCGATTGGGATAGTTTGCCAAAGAGTTTATAAAAAAAATATTGCTATTAAGTGTTAAAAATTAAATAAGTTTAGTGTGATTAATGTTCGTGACGTCTCTGTGTAAGAAGAGGCCTTTGATCTACATTGGTTCAGTAATAGGTCGTTATTAGGTATTTATTATGCTACGAATAATAATATCTGACTGTTAAAGTTCTATGAATGGCAACTGGGACCAACTTTACGTGCTTTCTATGATGATATCTATGATGTTCCAGATAGGCTTTAGAAAGTACATATGAATTGAAAAGTCACATTGGTACTTGCCCGGATTCGAACCCCAACCTCTCACTTAAGAGGCGGGCGCCCTAACCATAATGCTACGAATGATGAATAAAATAACTTGCCTCAAACATTAGCACTTGCAAAATAATTAATTTGAATGGAAAACACATTTTGTATGTATTGGAACACTATTGCACAAAACAAGAGGCCTTTACGTGACCCACTTATATATGGGGCGTTCTTTATCAACATTTGGTAATAAACAGACCTAAAACAATACATTCTGTATGTTTGTTTATAAATATACTAGCTAATATTAAAGTTACTGTCATTCACGCGGGGAAAGACGCGGGCAGAAGCTAGTAAACAAGTAAAATTACTTGAAAGTACTTACTTGACTGCACTGCACTGTGACTGCTAAGCCAGAGGTCGTGGGTTCGATTCCCACCCAGGACAAACTTTGTGTGATGCGCATGATTGTTTGTTCTGTGTGGGTGTAATTTATTTATAATATTTATAAATTATATACCTAAGTACGTTTATCAATTGTATGGTTGCTATAGTAAAAGCTCTGTTTAGTTTGGATCAGGACCGTGTGTGAGTTGTCCAAGGACATTTTATTACTCATTATTTATTTATTTGCTGACTGATTCAAAAGGCAAATAGTACAAAGCCAATGGTCATGACTACACGCATAAACAGCTAGGACTGCAAACTTATTACCCGACTGCCAAAAAAAGGTTGTGTTTTTCGAGCGTATGGTATGTATGTATGCCTCATGCTATGGCACGCTCAACAGCCTAAACATGTTAACGTACTTCGACATAGGATATATTAATAAAAAAAATGTGAAATCCATACTAATACTAATAATATATTATAAATGGGAAAGTGTGTCTGTCTGTCTGTCTGTCTCTCTGTCTGTATGTATGTTTGTCTTTCTTTCACGGCAAAACGGAGCGACGAATTAACGTGATTTTTTAAGTGGAGATCGTTGAAGGGATGGAGAGTAACAAAGGCTACTTTTTGTCTCTTTCTAACGCGAGCGAAGCCGCGGGCAGAAGCTAGTAAAAATATATATTTAAGCAAGCAAACAACCCAACAGCAATTTTGGAAGTTGGTGGCAATAATTACATGAAACAAAAATAGCCACCGACTTCGGTGTCGGTGGCTTTGTCAATTTTTTATTTTTTTTTTGCTTATTATGTCGTAAACAAGTATTCAGTTTGGTAGGAATTAAAAAAAAACCGAAAAAGGGTAAAATTTTCGAAAACCGCTGGCAATATCTTCTACAGGCCCCGACACTCCATGCTAGTATCTAATTCATTTTATGGGTTTTTAACCTTAACGCTACAGCATTAAAGTTGATTATACCTAAATGTGAAAGTTTGTGTGTGTGTGAGCGTGTGAATTTTGGTGAATTTTTGATGAAATTTTACAGTAATATAGCTTAAACATTTTTTTTTTTTGGTGAGTGGGAAATCATCCAATGACTGCTCCCGTCCTGGGTGCGGCGGGAGGGCGTGTCAGACTCTTACCGACTTAAATCCACTCATGTTCCTTCGATTGCCCTTTATGTTCCAGGGTCACGGTAACCATTATAAACATTCCGCAACCCCGGCAGGCGTGACCCTGTTGGGCCCCTTCCTGTGCTGACTCCTTCTCTTTGAGGCGCGCGTGGAACACTAACGCGCCGTCGACGCGGTCCTGGTCCCAGCCGGGCGGCGAGCTACCCATCGCTCGCCATCCGCAGAACCGCGCCTACGGTGGCCGGTAGTCGTCTTGCGACTCTCGACGTCTTCGCCTGGGTCATAGTCCGGGGCGAGAGGCTCGTCGTTGCCTCTCGCGCGCCGCCGCTTCCTTCATATAGCTTAAACATCAGAATAACATATAAGTAGGCTACATAACATCACGCTATGATCTATGGAACCTGTGCAGTAATTAAATCATAACAAAGCGCGAGTGAAACCGCGTGGTTTAGTATAACTTGCTCTATAGACGATACGTGACCAGACACAATCCTTTTTTTTTATCAGTGAAGTGTCGAAGTGTGTTGAAATATAATGCATTCATGTCTTTTGTCGTTTTATATTGAATGTTAAAAGAATGATAATAAATATTACGATCATTCATAACAGTATATTATTACATTATTTTTACCCGACTGTCGAAAGGGCGGTTATGTTTTTCGAGCGTATGTATGTATGTCTCATTCTATGGCACGCTCCACAGCCTAAACCGTGTAACAGATTTCGAAATATGAGGTTTCATTGAATTCGTCTCAGTTGTGAAAGTGACATAGGGTATATTATTAAAAAAAAAGAAGAAATAAATATTTAAATAATCAAAAAATCCAACTGCAATTTCGGAAGTTGGTGGCAATTACATGTAATAGAAAAAAACACTGACTTCGGATATTGCAGTTGGGTTTTTTATTATTTTATTATCATTTTTTTATTAAAGCATCATAATCTACCTATTTTTTTTCCAACTATGTAGGTGTCAGTCGTCCAGTGTAATCTCACGGATCAGAAATCTAATTTTACATTTAAATAAATACGAAACAATTATAAGGGAACAAGAAGCAATGGCTAAGTATAGGCATAGGTAAATAAAAAACTTTTTTATTTTCTGTAACAAAAACAAGTATACAAAAACTATAATAAATAACTTATTATACAATTTCTAAATAGCATAATAATCAATTAACAAAAATAAATTATTAATATTTATAAAAAAAGTATTATTTATTACACGGACTATTTAATACAGTGACTGTTTCAGTAATCCCAGCGACTGGCAAACCATTTAAAAATGGTATATTACCCACACCTTCAATTTGCAAATTTTTAACCAACTCCTGTGCCAAATTATAATTATTTGACGACAAAGCAAGGTAATCGTTTGGCACATTTGAAAACATTTGCACTCCCTCTGGCAAATTTTGATTAATTGGCACATTTGCCCCTACAAAGTCATGTTGCCAATTATTGACTGGCACATTAATATTGCCAAATTGGAAGTCTTTGTTTGAAAATTCGAAGCCATTTCCATTTTGTAAATAACTTTCTGGCGTATTGACTATCATGCCATTGTTAGCCAACATAACGTCATTGAAATATCCTTCATTAGGAATTGGCATGCCAATATTTATGGCATTTGCTAGCTTGTTTGCTGGCAAACCTGCATTGGCTGGAAAATTAATGGGACCTGGAATACTGTCATAATTAGGCAGATTAGTGACAAATCTTTGTTGATTGACAGCCATTAAATTATTATTTGGAAAATGATTGACGTCTGGGTAACCACTTATTTGCAAATTGTTGATATTTTGTGCTTCATTGCCATGGAGATACGATACATGGTTGATATTTGTAAATCTATTATCAATTGGCAAATTATTTGGGAGTGCGGCAGAGGGCATATTTGTAATGCTTGAAAATCCCTTATTTATGTTTACCAATCCGTCCGAAACTTGTGCCAATCCGTTGCTAATTTGAAAATTATTTGCATTAGTTAACATATTATTATCTGGTAGGTTATTTCGGGGAAATCTGATGATCTCTGCAGGCCCATTTCCAATCCCAATTTCGGTTATTCGAAAGTTATTAATAGTTGGCAGTCGATTGTTGATTGGCGACAGTATATTCCCATTTGGCAAATTGTTTAGTGGCAATCCATTAATTTGCGGCAGTTGTGGTAAGGCGTTTCCACATGGTTGGTTATTAAAACTAGGCAGTCCATTAGGGTTTGGCAAATTATTTATATTTGGTAATGAGTTTGTTGTTGGCAAATTATTTATATTTGAAAATGAGTTTGCTGTTGGTATATTATTTATATTTGGCAATGAGTTTGTAGTTGGCAAATTATGTACATTTAAAATGTTATTGCTAACAGGCACATTGTTGAAATAAGGGAACTTATTAGCCACTGGTAAATTATTAATATATGGCAATCCATTTGGTATATTATTAAAAGGTAATCCGTTATTATTTATTCCATTTATGCTCGGTAGTATTCTGTTTTGCGGCAGATTGCTAAGACTAGCAAATGGCATATTTAATTGTGGATTATTTGGCAATGCCATCCCGTTGTTAAATGCAATATTATTTGGTAATCCATTGCCACGACCAAAATTACCAAATGGCATACTATTTCTTAATGGTAAGCCATTAGCAATTCCATTTACTGGCAAGTTTCCATTACTTGGCAAACTGGTTGACGGGTTGTTTATCTGTCTTCTAAATCTGCCATAACCTGCCAGTGGCAGGTTTTCCAGGTTATTCAATACATTCTGACTAGACAGATCTAGACCAAAGAGCTGAGCAGAAATGATCTGTGGACAAGGAATTACAAATATTAGAAATATCTAAGGATAATACGATTTTGAAAGTACTGATTTTTATATTCATTTAATTTTACAGTCATTTGTCAGCGCTGAAAGTACTCTAAGATAACATAATAAAAGTTTGGAAAATAAAAATACTAAGGACCGATTTTTCAATCGCCAGATAACTTTTATCTGAAGAGTAAGTTTGACGTTTTGACAGCTTTTGTATAGAAAATATGTCAAACCGACATATTTATTCTTCAGATAGAAGTTGACTGATGATTGAAAAATCAGCCCTAAGTATCTTTACATTGTATAATTAATAGCCAACTTTCTTGTGTTAATTTAGTTTTTAACGGCTAGTAAAAGGATTCCAGAAGTTTTATGTTCATTAGTCAAACTTCAATAATTATAGAAGAGCTAAATTTTTCATATTTATGTAACACTTATAATATAATACGCCTACCACGTTTGTAACACCTAATAATAAATATAATATTTTTTTTATATATGTATGTTTACTGAATAAATGGAACATAATACACCTAATAATATGTTTACATATAGTATGTGTAAATAACACAGATAATATAACAAAAAAAACAATAATAAAAATAACATTTACCTGAATTAAAACCACTTGAAAAACACCAATAACTTTTGAAATCATTTTACGGTTGTAGCTCTCATTACGAAGTAAATAATTATAATACTAAAATCTTTTCTAATAGTTATCTAGTTATATAGGAAGCTGTGCTTATCAATAGCTAGAAGTTATTATAAAAACGCGTTTTATCTTGATTGTGTATTTATCACAATTTGAATATTCTTCTCTGTATCAATAAAAACGTGATTATCATATTTTTCTCATTTGTATGGTAGAATCTTGTGATAAATTTTTGGATAGTATTCAATAACAAGGTTTAGAGCCATATCTCATTAAATTAATTCAATGTATGAAAATAAAATAATGCATTTAGGTAAGTGAATAAATCAAAACAAAGTTCTATTAAAATCAAGCAAGTCCTATTGGTTCCTATAGAAATAATTAATAATTATGTAAAGCATTGCATTGATGTTGTGATAAAATTCTTACTGTTACATAATAGGTGTTAACTCTTGTGAGTATTGTGTTGGGAAATGATAGGAGATCTTAGTTCATTCTACAATTAGTCCGATAGTAGAAGATTCGTCGAGATATTTGCATGTCGCATGCCGACAAAATGTATCCGGTACTGTTAACTTCTACTGTCCATCACTATGTAACCTACATTTTAAGCAAATAAATCCTATTCTATTCTATTCTATTCTATTCATCATGTCGTGATGGCCCAGTGGATATGGCGCCCGCCTCTCGTGTAAGAGGTTGCACGAGTTGTCAAAGTTCTTCGAATGACAACCGGGACCAACGGCTTTACGTGCTTTCCGAGGCACGGGATGTCAGTGATGTCTAAGATAAACTTTAGAAAGTACATATGAATTAAAAAAGTCACATTGGTACTTGCCTGGATTCGAACCCAGAACCTCTTACACGAAAGACGGATGCCTTATCCACTTATCCTTATCAAAAGCTATCTATTACAGCACAATAAACATTTGTAATTGATATAGATAGAGATCAAAGTGACGAAAATATCGACATTTCTATTACAAAAGTTTTGATTATAACTTAGTATTTAAATCATGAGTTTTATTAGATTTAACACAGTGCAATTTGTTAACTAATACAACATGAATTCTATTATTTTTGTGGTGTTCTCTATTTTTGTTGGTGTAAGTATTTTGTTTGTCTGTTATTTTGATTAAACATTTCCAAGATGGCCTCCAAAAGTTGTTTCGTGATAGTCTTGAGGATTTTCTTGTAATAAGCTCCTGTTTTGTTAAAATCGGCACCTGATTCATTGTAATCGGCTCCTTTTCTCTTGGTAACCAGCCCCGTTTAAATATACCTAACTTCCTCTATTTAGTCTCTGCTCCGCTCCCGTAGCTATAATATTAAGCTCTATTATTATACTAGTCCTAATAAGTCTATCGTATACAAAATATTATTCCAAGCTGACTGAGTTCCAGATTACACTTAACTAATATATTACTAAATATTACTGGGTTAAGGTTTGATAGGCAGTAGCTTCACGTAAAACACTGGTTTGCAGTTGAATCCGGTTAGGCTGGAAGCCGACCTAAGTTGGGTAAAAAGCTAAGGAGATGATGAGATATAAATACTAATCAATTCTTCCTTTTAATCACAGGCCCAATCCCAGATTTTTGCGCCATGCCAGAGAACAATACCAGCAGTGATGCCTCCTTGCTCATGCGGTAATCCGGCGCCACTACCAGTGATGAAGATACCCTACGAAGTACCCATAGCACCCGCCGCCGTGCCAAGAGCCGTGGCACAAGCGCCATGCGGGTGCCTAGAACCGGCCCCAGTTTTGCCAGTGACCCTGCCATTGGCCAACCCGTTCTTGCCAGTGGCGTCGCCAGTCTCTGCGATGGCGCCATTTTCTCCATACTTGCCACCGGCCAATACTTGTAGCAGGTGTCAGTATTTGAAGAAGATACCTATTCCACCTCCTTGTATTTAGGATTATTGTTGTTTTGAATAAATTATTTTTTTGTTGATTATAAATTATTTTTAGTTTTTTTTTTACTAGCGAAGCCTTCAGCTTTGTAAAGGTGTCATAAATCTTTAAAATGTGTATTACCTCACTTCATCTGTCGGTAAAAACGGTATGAAAATCTGTTATGAGTTTTTGAGTTTCTCGCTGCGTAATATTTTCTTTTATACGAATAATATTACTAACTCTTAAATTACAGGTGACTTAAGTAAATAATAACTGGCGACCAAAACATAGATTTATATAAGAAACACATTTGGTTAGCATTAAAGCCTATCATGGTCGCAAATGTCTCATACAGAGAATAAATAAAAAAGTATCGAAAATAATATTGCAATGCTTCATCAAAATGTTAAATGGTTATGTTAAACCTCCTTTTGATGTTTTTTAGGCTAGCTACTGGCTATTTTCAGTAAAAATACTATTGAGATGCCATTAGATTTTTCTTTTAATTTTTTTTTCTTTTATCCAACGGTTTTCGATTTATTTTATATGCAAAAAATGTCAGTTTCTTTTTTTATTTATTGAACCTCATAGCATAACCTCTTTGTATTTAAATGGAAACTCAGGACAAATGACAAACCTTCCATTTAAAAAATTAACGTCCTTTTTGTTTCATGAATCTATACTAGTTATTAAATAAAGATAAAAAGATTGATCATTTGTTTGAACACGCTTATCTCGGGAACTATTGGACCGAATTGAATTATTCTTTTAGTGTTGGACTGCCTAATTATCGATAAATGGTATACTTTATATAACATCACACTCCGACCATGGGAGCAAAGCAGTAACCAAAAATGAGGCGTCCGCGACGGTCGGCTAAAATTGATATGTATACCAGCTGACCCCCGCGGTTTTACCCGCGTTGTACCCATTCCCGTGGGTTTTTTGGGATAAAAACTACTTTTATGTCCTTTCTCAACCTATGGACCATCTCTATACCAAATTTCATTTAAATCGGGTCAGTAGTTTTGCCGTAAAAGACGACTAACAGACAGACAGACACACTCACGCTTTCCCATTTATAATATTAGTATGGATACAGGTTGAAAAGTCTCAATGGGCCCTGAAATGAAACTACTTTAAATCGTTAATTTACATTATTTTAATTAAAGTAAACTTCCATCATTTTTAAAAAGCAACAAATCAACATTTTCTGATTTCTTGATAACTTAAAACACACATCCATTACGCAATAAACAAAATGGCGGCGGAAAGGAGACAATTTTTTTTGTTCGGGGAATAGGCCCACCACAAATTGTGGCATATATTAAAGAAACGCACGTTCGTTTATTCCTTATAATCTCTAGATTACAGTGGTAATATTAGCAAAACTCTATCTAACCGGAATACCGTGAAATACGACAAACATAATATGAATCTCATAATGACCAAAAATCTTACAAGAGCGATTGTTTAATAAGTGAATAGGTCTCCTAGGTATTAAATGTTAGAATAGTGCACTGTTCAATAATAATATAGTATAAATCTAAACCATGTTTGTACTACGTAATAGGTTTTGATGTGATTTACACGATTAATTTACTTACTGTTGTCGTCAATGATATCATAAGTAAAGTTGTCGCACATTTCATTGAAATTGTGCTGCACAATTATTACAACAGCTTTGTAGATCATGCACTGTATCTACAGATGCCATTTTCATAAATCCTATTGAATAAAAATACGAAAATAACAGGAGAAGCACTCATCTTAGAAAACTATCGGAAACAATAAGGCTAAGCTTACATTACGCGCCACAACCGCGCGTCGTCGCGCGGTTGGGGCGTTCGCTTGACGGCATATGTAAGTACGTACAGCTCGGGTGTGAACGTTGCGTGACAACAGACAAGGAGGGGGCAACTTGTTTATGAATTTTATACTGAAGGCTGAGTCGTCGCAGAAAAAGACTTTCGTCAAGCATGTCTGTGAAATTAAAAATAATTCTTCCCAAGATCGTCATTTTATTATTTTATGTGAATTTAGATTCCTTAAGGCATCTCTATTTAAACTTCGTCCACATTTTTATCTATGCGTCTGTCCGTCTCAACTCGCGGCGATCAAATGAACAGTTACCTACGTAAAACGAATGTAGAACGCGTGGTAATGCCAACGATAATCAATGCTTACTTTGGTCTTGTACCGCGCGGTTAGTGGTACCGCGTGGTTTTGCGCGGTCGTATGAACTTAGCCTAATAATGTAGTCTGTCAGTGTCAAACTGATTGAAACTGTACCACAGAGCATCTACAACGGGATGTTAATTGGGTACGTTTCGTTTTACATAATATATTTATTTTCACGTTGAAATAAATGTAAAAACGCTCCTAAACAAGCATTTTTCCGTAACAGTTTTTTACTATTATTTCATTATTCCCGTTAGATTTCTATATAATTTTTGGTGTTTTAATTATATTAAGATGATCACTTGTTTCATGTGTAAAATGATAAATATACGTTACCATTTAATAGTGGGCCCAAAAAAAATTGTCTCCTTTCACAACTACCCTAAAAAGAAAAACGTACGAACATAGATTATATATTTTTTTTATTGTAGGAAATCTATCCAAGAACGTGAATAACCAAACTTGTTCATAAAAAAGTAGCCAAAGCAGTAAGTAATAAAAATAAGCACATGAAATGGGATACCCCGACAGCCGGCTGTCAGTTGGGTGTCTAGAGGGTAAAATTAAGTGATGTTTGAGTGGGTATTCGGCATTAGTAAATTACAGTTACACACAAAAGAAAAAAACTTCTTTTACTGGTTCAATTGGAGTCGAATTTAAAAGCAGATTAGTCTTGGAAAACAAAGTTTATTCTTATTTAACAAAAGTAGTATTTACTCGTCTTAACCGTCTTTCAGTCTGTCCTTAATCCGTTACTAACCTCATCTTAAACATAAATCTGCCTCATACACCTATCTCGTTCACTCTTCATAATAGTTAGTTAATTTTCTGAACAAGGGAATCGGCACCTATAAAAAAAATATTGCTGTCGCTAAGAATCTGTTAACTTTAACTTGAACATTTTTATAATTGTCCTCTTTTGATTCTTTTAGCCAGATCCTGGCCATCCACTGTCAAAATATTTGTGTAATGCCATTAAGTTTTTTTCTTTTGTTTATTTTTCTCTCACGGCAAATGGTATTTACATTTTTTTTCGTGTATAAATTGCCAGTATTTTCGAAAATCCAGAATCAACCTCTTTTTATATGTATTTGAATTAAACCTTTTTACAGCTATTTTAGTAATGTTTACTTATTTAATGTTTTCATTTGGATTACTATGAGATTTTTCTTACTTGGATTTAAAAAAATAGAGTTACGATTTTTTTCTTCAATCGGCGATACATGGCAGAAATTTCGTCTCCAAACTTTCGTAGCGAAATTTTTTACATGTAATACGGAGCAACCGACTTTTAGGCTGTCCTGAGGATCGGTAAGGAAAAGTGGGCTGCTTCACATAAAAGTCTATTATAATAAAATCTTGTTTCTATTTTACGGTCATCTATTTCCATATCGTAGGTCTTGACTGACCAGCGGAAAATTCCGGTCAACAATAGACAATCAGTAAAATAAAAAAAGGTACTTCTTAAATGAGCTATTTTCTAACGAAATTAAACAAAAATTAAACTTCAATTAATTTAATTTTAAAACCATAAATACAAATAAATTACCTTAAACTAAAACCATTTTGGACAAACACGAACCCCGAACAACATTATCCATTTTTCAGAATCAACCCTAAACAGTCTTAACTACGAAAAACCAATCAAAAACCGTTACATATAAACTTAATTATATAGTTGGTGGAGGTATCGGAATTTTCCTCAAGAACTGACCCCTGGATTTTGGCATTTCTGGCGGTAAAGCGCTTGAAGCAGCTGTAAACGCTGAGACAGGGGAAGCCGCTGGCAAAAAAGGATTTTGATTGCAAACTTTTTGCTTAGGCACCACATATTCCACTTTTGGCTGAGTTACCAATACGTTATGATGGCCCTCTGGTCTTATATCTAGAATTTTTGAAGCGAAATCTTTATTCTGAATGATCCTCTTTGGTATTTCATTTCTTACAATGATATTTCTGGTTGCTTCTCCATTTTGTATTATTACATTCTTTGGTAAAACCATTTCAGGCCTTTGCTGAACGACCAAATTCTTTGGTACAACCATCTCAGCTTGTCTTTGAACGACAACATTCTTTGGCAAAACCTCAGCTTTACGTTGTACAACCACATTCTTTGGCAAAACCATTTGATTACCTCTTACCATGACATTGTTCGGATTTTGAACTACATTTTTCAAGGATTTAGGATTTTGAACAAGGATAATTCTCTTCGGGGCTTCAGTTTTTACAGTCCTTGGTAGGTTCTCAACGATAGCATATCTTCTGTTAACAGTCTGTGGTACGGTTGTGATTGCTCTCTTCTTGTTGGCCACCGTTGTAAGCATCTGCGTCACTTGTTCCGTGTTTTTTGGAGATAAGATGCCTTGAAGGAGTGACGTGATGGCATTTGGTGTCAGTTTTTGAGACAACGAAGGTGCTAGAGTCAGTGTTAGAAGCAATGTGAGATGTGTTAACTGCATTTTTGTCTGAAACAAAGGGAGAGTTTTAGGAATTAATTTAGACAAAGTTTGTTTGGAGAACTAAGTTACTGGTATACAGATAGTGACGATGGCAACGAAAGACATAAATATAAGTGTTATAACGTAGCCTATGTCACTCTCTACCCCTTTAAATATCACGTCAATTCGTCGCTCCGTTTTACCGTGAAAGATAGATTCCTATTTATAATATGAGTAAAGACACGGCTTTGTTAAAACTCTTTACAAAGTCATTTTTATAACTTAAACCTTGGAACACACGTGATTTGAGACAATAGAAAAACAATAGCAGCGCGTCAGCCGGCTGTCGCTTGGTCGTTGAAAGATTAATAGGACAAAATATCATAATATTAAAGAAAAAGATATTAGATATCTTATAAAAGAAAGATCTTACCTTCCTAAACAATACAAACGATTATACTTGCGTACACAATTAATGGCATTTATATAAAAAAGTTTAAACACTATGTTACAATCAATTACCACATGTTAGATGTCAGCCGATTAGCTTATCGATTCAATTCATGTTTTATCGCCATTGTTTTGTGTTGTAAAGTGTTGTCTAGTGTTTAGTGATTCCGACTGCTAAGCCGGAGGTCGTATGGTCGATTCCTACCCAGGACAAATAATTGTGAGTTTTTTTTTTTGTGGATTGGAAAACATCAAATGATTTCCCTGTCATTTCCTATTGCTGCCCACTACTGGAGTGGGCAGAAATAGTGCTATACTTAATATAATATTGCGCTTAATTACTGGTCATAAATTACAACACACACTCATGATGTTCTTGACATAGAATAACAAGAAGAAAAACAAACATGAAAATATCACATCATTTATTTTTACACTTCTAAACACACAAATCTAAACACTAAATCACAAGAAAGGCGGTTGCAAGGTGACCTGACGTAAATATTTAGGGTTACATCCACACCCAGGCACGCCACATCCACATCCACAAGAAGGCACCTCTATCGCAGGCAGCTGACATCCAAGCATCGGCATCTGAATACCAAGACAGCCACAAGGTCCTGAACATCCACAGGAGATCGGAAGGGATGGACAACTGCAAGGGCCGGAGCATCCACAAGGAGGTAAGGCAGAACAGCTACAAGACCCGGAGCAACCGCAAGATAAAATGGTCAGAGGACTTGCACAAGATGAGATCGGTAAGCTCGAACAACTGCAGGGGCTGTTGCATCCACAGGCAGCTACAGGTATCCCTGAACATCCACAGGGACCATTACAGCCGCAAGATGATACCGCAGCGCAGGAACAAGGTCCCATACATTCGCAGACAGTTACAGGCAAATTTGCGCAGCTGCAGGGGCCGGAACAACCACATGATGGCAGGATGCTAGAGCAACTACAAGGACCTAAGCAATCACAAGAAGAAACTGGAAGACCAGCGCAGCTGCAAGGGCCCTGACATCCGCAAGTCACAGGTCCATACGAAGGCAGTTCGATGACTGAACTGATACCGTAAGAATAAGCTGGTAGCAGGCTTTGGCATCCACATTTGGCATCAATAGCTGCTACAGAGCCATAGGGAGTCACTGGCAGTTTGACAGCAGGCGATCTGTTACAGCCACATTTGGGTGACGCACATCCGCAGGATTTTGAACATCCACAAGGCTTGGCACATCCACAGGGAGCATCCAGCACAGGAGTAACAATCTCTATAGTTGGAACAGAGATAGGTGAAGCGAGGATTTCGAAGCTGGTTATGTCAAGAGTAGGAAACAGGCATCCTAGAGGGTTCAGCTCCATAGGTTCAGCAAACCTATAATTTGGTACATCTATAACGGGCCCAGGGTTGGGCAAAGCCACAGGGGCGTACACAGGTTCGATTACAGGGCCTCGACATCCACAATTAAGGATGTCTATGAGGGTATTCTGACATCCACATCCAGATAGTCCGAGGTTTTGAAGACCAGATCTCCTGGTTTTTGCTTTGGATTTTGTCAGTTTTCGTTTCGATGATCTTTGGGCGTTGATCTGAAATAAAGAAATCAGTTAGGTATTTATTTATGTATAAGTAATTTCAATTTGCCCTAAGACCTAGAGAGACAAATAAATTGATCCTGCAGGTTCTTGGAAAAATCAGCTTTGAATTTTTGATTAAGAAGCTAGGAGTTTTAATTGGTTTGGGTACTTTCTCGTAAAAATAATAAAACCTAAAATTGTTTTCTGTTACTTACCACAACACAAGAAACGACCAAAAGAATAATCGATATTTTTCCAAAATACATTTTTTATATTATATAATTTAATATTTTATTAAATTAAATTATTTAGATGCTAATAAGAATAATACAAATGAAGACTATGTAAAACAAAACAATTATTGGGTTTAAATAGTTCAAAGTTTGTTAATATTTTGATAAGTCGATTATTAAATTTCGTTAAAAACTTATCGATTTGCTTAATAGCCGGTAATCGATAGGTATAGGAACAGTACTTAAATCGATTATTGCAATGATATATCCTTACATAACGATTGTTCAGTAAATATTACGATTTTAAAGATAAGAGTAACCGTAAACAATGAAATGTAATTATTTATTATGCAAGTAGCTATTATAATTATGAAATTAAAACACTTTGATACGTCATCACATTTTTTTAAACTAGGTGCAGTCAGCGTTTTTCGAAACAAACTCAGGGATCATCATTTTTATCCAAGTCTAGACTGACATCATAAATAAATAATTAGGTACCTTTAACGAACAAGTCGGAACAACAAACGATCCATACTAATATTATAAATGGGAAAGTGTGTCTGTCTGTCTGTTTGTTTTTCTTTCACGGCAATACGGAGCGACGAATTGACGTGATTTTTTAAGTGGAGATAGTTGATGGGATGGAGAGTAACATAGGCTACTTTTTGTCTCTTTCTAACGCGAGCGAAGCCGCGCCCGCGGGCAAAAGCTAGTATGTTATATACCTAATTTAAAAATACGTACATATTTCGTAACAATAATTATGCACTCTCATCACACAAAGTTATACCTACTTACTGGACGGTATCAAACCCTAGAAGACAATCACTACTCCTCAATATGCATACTTATCATTATCATCATCTCCCTAGCCTTTTCCCAACTAAGTATGTTGGGGTCGGCTTCCAGCCTAACCGGATTCAGCTGGATACCAGTGTTTTACGTGGTGCGACTGCCTATCAGATCTCCACAACACAGTAACTGAAGTTAGACTGGTCAGTTTCTGGCTTACCGATAACGACTGTCAAAGTTCTACGTATGACAACCAGGACCAACCGCTTTAGAAAGTGCAGTCAGCAAAAGAGCTAAGTTACCAGGGCCGTCAGATACAACCAAGATACAACTAAAGTTTTTTCATTAACCAATGTAGAAAGTAATTAAATTTGTTCTTCAATCCATTTAAATTTCATTTGGTGTACATCAATAGGTGTTCAAGAAAACCTTAATTATATCTTATGGCCCACCTAGGTAACATAAATCTCTTTTGCTGACCATACATTTGCATTGAAGTGAATTGGTAGTGGTAGATAAATTACACTCAGACACTGAACAAACATGGGAGTCAAGTCAAGTTATATTTACTTTACCCTAAAATCACAAAAGGCAGAAAAGTATTCAGAAATAAAAAGCACAAATAGTGATTCAACATTTATTATTTTCTAACCTGTACATACATAATTTTAATCCTACTAAATAATTTTATACAATGGCAACATTCAGTGATGCAGTTTGAGCCCAAATGCACATATGTAAATAGGTTTGCATGAAGGTAGGTAGTAGGATCGGGGGTAAATATAAATGCATAAACATTATAAATATTGCATTATTCTGTTTACAGAACAGCAATCCTTTATTTATAAAGAGACACCAACAATCAAATTGTCAAATTTTGAATATCTTTCAAACGCGATTTAGACAGCGCAACTTATTTGTCAACCCAGATGTTCGATTTTATAGCAACTAAAAATCTAATTTTACAGTTGCTTAAAAATTAACCAGATTTCTAAATAAAATAGAATTTTTGTTCAAACTATTAATTTGCAGAGAAATTATTATAAACTAAACAACGTAACAAATCAGTTACGGTTGTGACAGCATACACATTCTGACTGTAGCTTCACAATACATATTTGAAAATTTAATGTATGTTCATAAAAACATATCGGATTTTAAGAAAATATCTGATGTTCATAGTTTTAATACCAGGAACAAAGACAACCTTGCTGTACATCACACTCGCCTCCACAGAGTAGGCAACTCGTTCATGGGTCAATGTATACGTTTTTATAATAAACTTCTCACAGATATCCGAGAGTTACCCATAAGAAGATTTAAAAGCTGTATTAAAACCAAACTTTGTAAAAAAGGGTACTATAAAATTTCAGAATATTTTGAAGACAAAAAAGCTTGGGATTGAACCGCTCGCTCTGCTAATCACTGTTAATTCTATATTTTTTTTTGTTGTATAAAAAAGAACCATATTACCTATTATTGTTAGTGTACAAATCATGTAGAATGCACTATATAACTATTTTGCACGCGACTTGTAAGCCCACTTTTTTATGTTCCTACAAGTAATATTGTGTCGGTTCGTGGAGCTCCTTAAGATAAAGTTGAGCTCACGATGCTTGTTGAGGCAGGTGTACCTAAATATTGTAATTGGAACTTTCCTCAAGAGGCCTGACCGAAACGTATTCTGCATGGTTCGTTGCACAAAAAATGAATCTATGTCTGGACTTTAAAAGAGACGATAATCCTTTGAGTTTGTTTCGGCATTTCTTCTCAGAGGTAGTCAGCTAGGAAATGCCGACTCCATCTAGTTTAAAAAAAATATATGACATGTAAAAGTGATGTAATATCCTACTTGCATAATAAACAATTTCAATTTCAATTTCAAAGAAAGCATGATAGAAGCCCTGCACATGGTTTAAAAAAGATTAGGCAAATAAGAATTTAAAACACTATAAAATTCCATTGCATCTTATGTACAGCCAGGTTCATACATAACACTAGAAATAAATGCTTTAAAGTTCAACATACATAACTACATTTGATATGCACAATAATATTACAAGTAAACAAAGAAGTAGATAAGTCATCCACGGACGTCGCAAGTTGAGTCACAGAGCTTGTGGGGCGCTCAATCTCGTTTCATGTAGAATTTAGTACTATTCATTATTACAATACACTTGTAGAGAAAAACTTCATGTGCCTACCTAGTGAAGGGACCCTCTAGGGCAAATGCCTGCCGGGGTTGCGGAATAGTTCTAACAGTTACCGCGGTCCCAGAACATAAAGGGCAACCGTAGAGTGGTTTTAGTCAGTAAAAGTCTGATACGCCCTCCCGCCTCGCCCAGGGCGGGAGCAGTCATTTGATGATTCCACACCCACAATAAAAATAAAGAAAATGTGTGTACCGACGATCCATATTTTTTTCCAACCGCTACGTATACATTTGGGAGGGCAAATGGGTCATTTCCCTTTCCTATCTACATTTATGATTAAGCTAAATTCATGCACACATATTTTTTTCTGTGCAGTGACATTTCCTTTTTCAGGTTTAAGACCAGTGGATATAAATTACCGTTGGGTTGCGGAATACTTCTAATAGTTACCGTGGCCCCGGAACACAAAGGGCAACCGAAGGAACATAAGTGGGTTTTAGTCAGTAAAAGTCTGACACGCCCTCCCCACTGTTCACATCTAGCTTAGTATTTAATCAAGTTTACCACTGTGTAACCCACTCACAGAATGCGTACAACCTATCTACTACTTTTTACTTGTAACATACTGTTTTACTTTCACTACAAATTCCATTGAAGACTCCAGGCTGCTTGAATTAAATTTAACTGCGCTACCCTCCATACTAACTTTTAACAACAGATTTAATTATAATAACATACACCAGGAGCCTGTATAACCTTGTGCCATCGACATCTCACATACTATGGTACATATCTTCATTCGCTGGTTCGTGGAGGAGGTTTCCCGCTGGCCAGGACGGACTTCATTGTCTTGAGCATGTTGGGAATGATTCCTATGTGTTTGTCAACGCATTTTACTGCGCACTTCTCGAATTCTATCGTTGCTTTGTCTATCTGTGAAAGAAGGATGATACAAGTGTAAATAAAAACTAATAAAACCATCGCCCCCGAGTTAATAACATCGCAACTTCTAACCTACTTCCAAATAAAAAAAAACAGCCAGAGAGACACAACTTATTATATTATCTCCTCATTTTGCATTGGAGGTTAAAAATTAGAACCAAAATGTGCTGTGATAAATTAATTGAGTTTTGTTCAGAAGTGATGAACCAAGCAATGTCAAATGAAGTCCTATTTTTCGCAATGATTGCTTGCGGTGTATGAATTATAATTCATTACACGGTCATAGGGATGTTAAAAAATAATCGATTTTTATTTAAATCGGTTATTATTTTCATATAATCGATTTTTTATTATCGATTTTTATACTAATATTAATCGATTTTTAATAAATCGATTATATTAATTACGAGTTTAAATCGTTTTTTTTAGAAATAGCTTATTATCTATTCAACAGAAGAAAATGATGATTTTATTATTTTTATTTATTTGTAATACTGTTTTGCTTACGAGATTGTCTATTAGAAATCCCAGAATGACCCATAAAATATCAATATTTCGATGCAAGTACTAAAACAACTCTACATAATTCCAACCCCTGATAATTAAACGAATAAGAAACGCATATGTACTTTTAAATTATACAAAAAAAAATGATTTTTTCGCAGAAATCGATTATTTTTTATTAAAATCGATTTTGGACAAATCGATTAATTTTGAATTAAGAAGAATCGATTTTTATTTAATCGATTATTTTCTATTAAACTCGCATCCCTAGGCCGATCACTAACCACTAGAAGATTAGACCAATGGGCCCGTCAAATAAATGCTTACCTTTTCCTGAGAAGGATCAGATCCCAGCCTGTCCCTGGCACTATCGTTACAATCCATCACGCATCTCTGTAATCTGTTCTGAAGATGATTGATCTCCCTCTGAAAACAAAAATGTATTTGCTTATCTTATTTTAGTGATTGGCAAAATCTATCTTGATTATTTTATGAAATTAAAAAAAATCAAAATTCAAAGCATTTATTTTACTGAGACCATTTACAGGTACTTATAAATTGTCAAAGAGTCGGTCGGTCAGTCAGAAAAGAAAAGTGAAATTGCCTGTTCCAAAACGTAGATCTCTATGGAGAAGAACAGGCAAGAAACTCCACGGACACTCTTTTAAAAAAAAACATTTTTTACAAAATCTTGGTTACATTTTCTTTTTGTTGCTTCTACATGTGAAAACAATGTATGTAATGTATGTAAATAAACATATGGTACACAATATGATATGACACAATATGGTATGGCTTGTTAGAAAAATAAATATAAGTAGTTTTGTATGCTGACACAGCAAGTGAATATTTCAAAGTTAGATATTTATGATTTAACAATACTGGATCACAACAATAAACAAATCAGTGTGCTTAAACAAGATACAAATTTATTGGGATCCCTTCTTTTCGCATAATATTTTTTGTCCTAATATACTTCGGCATAACGATTTTGGCACAATTTGTTTTGGCATAATAATACTTTGGCATAATTTTTTTAGGCATACATTTTATGTTGGCATAATCATGTTAAAGACTAATTTGTTTTGGCATAAATTTGATTCGCATAACGTTAGTAGGCCTAATGACTATTAGCATAACGTTAGTAGGCCTAAAGATTATTTAGCATAACGTTAGTAGGCCTAATGACTATTAGCATAATAATGTTTAGGCATACAATTAATATAAATAACAAAAACAATTTTCATGCAAATGATATATAAATATACATGACATTATGTAAAGCAAACCAATTTGCTATAGTTTCTGTAACAATCAAATAAATTGTTGGTTAAAAAGTTAATATGCTGTGCACCAAAAATAGTGACAGAACCGAATTGCTGCAAAACCGACTCCACGTAGTCTTGTTTGTCCTACCCCTAGAGTGTAATTTAAAATCGCGTAGGCGCGTAGGGGCGAGGCGGCCGGGAGCGAGCCGCCGCGGCTGAGGCTGGCCGGCGAAGCCGGCCAACAAGCCGAAGCTGCGGTGGTGAGCGAAAGCCGTCTGCGACGATTAGTACGCGTGGAGCCGCCGGAGGCCCGCAGCGCCGAAGCCGTCACAGAAACCCTGCCTGCTGCATGTTGCATGCTTGCTTGAATGCTGCATACTTGCTTGCATGCTGCATGTTTGCTTGCATGCTGCATGCTTGCTTGCATGCTGCATGCTTGCTTGCATGCTGCATGCTTGCTTGCATGCTGCATGCTTGCTTGCATGCTGCATGCTTGCTTGCAAGCTGCATGCTTGCTTGCATGCGGGTATAGTGTCTAATATTCTAGGTGTTCATAACATTCCATTGTTATACCTATAAAAATATGGTTTAATATTTTTATGCTAAAATTATGCTTTAAATTTTATGCTTTAGGACATTATGCTTACAAACGTTATGCTTTAGAACTTTATGCTTAAAAAAGTTATGCTTTTGAACTTTATGCTTAATAAGTTTATGCTTTAGAATATTATGCCTAATCATTATTATGGTTAGAGACATTATGCTTAAAAAAGTTATGCATGAGCAGTTATGCGTAATTATGTTATGCGAAAATATAATTATGCCAAACAACATTATGCGAAGTTATATTAGGTCTTAAAATTTTATGCAAATGGATAGGTAACCAAATTTATTCATGTACTATTGCTTCAGATCTCAATATTTTTTACAGAAATCAATCAATGTCTTATTGTAAAATATAAGTTATTATTTTGAATATGAGAAACCCAATTAGAATCTGTAACGAGTTATTTTTATCTCGTTACATTGGAAGTGATTTTTAATGGATGTTTCCGAACAACACGTCTATATTATCTGTGGTAAGAGTTTTGGTGGATGTGTCGTTTTTGACAGATGTCACTCTGCGACTCCGATTTCGAAAGAATGGCTGCTCATTTATAGCCTGAATTTTTAATATTATAATCTGACCCCATCGTGGGCAGAAATGTTTTATTAACTATAATAAAACTATATTATGGTTTATAAATTACCATGAATTTTGGTGAGTATTGGCGTTTTCTCGTTTCTTCAATGCCATGCTGTCGCACGCCCTTCGAATTGGAATCTCACTCATTGTTCTTCGTCTTGTTTTCCAGATAAATGATAACATAAATATATTTCCATTGGCTTGTGCCATGGGTATGCACTCTGCTTAGAGATTTGTTTGTTCTTTTCGAGAAAAACGGTAAGTTTTAATTTTTTTTTTATCCAAAATACAAGATCATACATATTCGAATGGTAAATTGTCAGTTTTTCAAATTTTAACCGGCTAACCCGTTTGTTTCAGCCTATATTCGGCGTTTTTTTTCTTTATTCTATATTATTTTACTGGAATTCTTTTTGCCGATTTCTGGACAATGAAGCTGTCGTCGTTTTCCACGCGTGGCTCTGTTTCAGGCTAAGTAAATCGGTAGACCCAGCCAATATCTGGTAGGAGTGTCTTAAATATTTATTTTACGCACAAACATGTTGCAATAATAACCCGTATTTACTTTAAATAATTAATAACCTGTACTTTAAATAATAATAATTTTTACACCTTTAAACAACCTTTAAAACCTTAAATTCTTAGATAAAATCTTATTAGTAAACTCATCTATCTAGCTAATAAGCTATTCATATTTTTTTGTGTTTGGTTTTCACATATTTGAGTGAAGCTACGGGCCAAAATAATAAAGGAAAGACAAAAGAGAATGTTGGTTTGATTTCCCTTATTTAGCCTCCCGCCGGCAGATTAAAAGTTCAACTCTTCTGACACATTTTGCTATTCGGCACCAATGTATTTTGTTTAGTGGAGCTCCCTGGCGCCCGACTTTTTAACTTCTTAATTATCATTACTTTTATATCGGGACTTCACATTAACAATGTAACCTAACACGTTACATAAAATTGTCTTCCGGAACAGGAACATTAGTAGTAGCTTCATTGCTTTGTTTGGGTTATTATTGCATTTGATAACTTAATGGTATTGTTTACAGATTTGTGTAATTCTTAAATATTAATTGTTTGCAACTTGCATTCTTTTGAAATATAATGTCAAAGATATTTTCCTACTGACAATATTGTACTACTTACTTATTTTTGTTTTGTTAACTTTTATAGTTACAGCATTGTTTATACTCTCATATAAGCATCATAATTGTATGGTAAGACATTTTGTTATATTTAAGTACTCAACGTAATATTAGTGCGGTGACTTTCCACTTTGTTTAACTTTTAAGTAAGCTTTAATTTTACTTTCAAATCATACTTTAAGTTTTAAAACTTACCTTGTAAGTTATTATTGCATCCTTACGCGGCTAAACATTTTGATATTTTCATAAAGAATACAACATTAACTTAACTTCAAATACTTTAACATAACCTCAAATATTTTAGTACTTTGAACTTTTGCCTTTAGCTAATTATTTACTTATTGATAATTTTGCTTGTTCACAATGAGTAAGGAAGATCAGTCTCCTCCGCCTTTAGCTGAATCTGTTGTTGCTGGCTCAGTTCCTGCTGCTAATGCACATGTAGCTGAGATGATTAATTTGACAGAGATACAACATCCTTTTGATCATATGGACAGGGTTGCACACTCTTCTTCTGCGCTTGCGACTCATGCTTTGCCTTCGTTTAATTCAATGAATGCTTTGGTCAATGATCACATTAAGAAAAATTTGTCTTCTGTAACTAAGTTGCCAGATTTAAATAGAAGTAAGATTAAATATGATGGAAAATCTTGTGTTAGGGAATTTATTACTGTAGTTGAGGAATATTTCTTATATAAAAATTTTGATGAAATTTTATTGGTTGGTTCATTTTCAGACTTGCTTAGTGATATTGCTCTTAAATGGTTTCGCACTGTTCGTATTCATATCTCTTCATGGCACCAGCTTAAACTCGCTTTGCTTAAACGTTTTGATAAGCCAGATTTTGATTACTTTTTGGAGCATGACCTTCGTACCAAGAAACAGAAAAGTTCTGAATCTCTTCCAGACTTCATTACAGATATTATGGACATGGCTAGTCGTCTTTCCTCTCCGATGTTTGATACTGTTTTGGTTAATATAATTAAACATAACATGTTACCCATTTACACACCTTTTATATTTGGTAGACACATTGATTCTGTTGAACAGTTTCTTATTCTTGCAAAGGAACTTGAAGTTTTTGTCAACCGAAAAACAATAGATAAAACTAATAAAGGTACAGTCAAGTCTAATGCAGTTTCAACAAATAATTTAGTTTGCTTAAAATGTAAAAAATCTGGACATCATTTTAAGAAGTGTACATCCATACCTGGCGTAATTTGTTTTAAATGTCAGAAGCTTGGAGTCACATCTAAGACTTGTGATGTTTGTAATGTAGATAATAAAAACTCTAGTGAGTCAAAAAACTGATTAGGCTGCATCGAGCCTCAGTTATTGATGTAACCGCGAGTGTCTCGATGAAGAAAAATTTAGTAAAATGTCACAGGCCTGATGATGCTACTCGAAACAAAGATTTTGCAGATTGGTTGGATTATTTAAAAACATTTTTCAAAATTTATAAATCAGCTCCTGTTTTATTTGTCAAACATAATGACACTAGGCCATACTTAAAATTTTCCGTAGGTAAACATACGTTTTCTGGTTTGTTAGATAGCGGTTCCAGTCGTTGTGTCCTGGGCTCAAATAGCCATGAACAATTTCTACATTTAGGTTATAAAATAAATTCTGTTTCTAGTGCTGCTTATACAGCTGATGGATCTTCACAGAAAATTATTGGCACTTTAGAATTACCAGTTACTTGTGATAATTTAACTGAAAATATTAATTTTCTTATAGTACCTTCCTTTCAACCTGATTTCATTTTAGGTTTTGATTTTTGGTTAAAATTTGATTTGGCTAAAGATTTATGGAAAAATATAACTTATGTTCAAAACAATAAAGTGCAAGTTTGTACAGTCACTTCTGCTAGTGAACTTTCTCCTTCAGAGAAACAAAAATTAAATGATACTATTTCGCTTTTCGAAAATATTTCTTATGAAAAGAAAGGCTTAGGTCTTACTCATCTTGTTCAGCATAAAATTAACGTTACTAGTGAACCTTTTAAACAAAGATATTGGCCTTTAAGCCCTGCAAAGCAAAAAGAACTCTATGATGAAGTGGAAGTTTTATTAAAAAAAGGTATTTATTAATTGTCAGAAATTTCCTTGCAGATATAAGAATTTTAGAGTTGAAAATAAAACTTTATATAAATTTTGTAAAAGTAAATTTGATCCTAATAGTCGTCTTAATTGGAAAATAGTTATTCCTAACGAACATATCTTAGATACAATTCGTTCTAATCATGATGATATTAATTCAGGTCATCTTGGTATTCATAAAACTTTGAATAAATTAAAACAACACTATTTTTGGAAAGCAATGTTTAATGATGTTAAAAAGTATATTCTAGGTTGTGATACTTGTAAAGCTTACAAACATACCACTCATCCTCCTTTTGGTATAATGGTTAACCCTAAAAAAGTCGATAGACCAATGTTGATGCTTTCAGTGGATATTATTGGTATATTACCTAAAACTTATTCTGGACATAAATACATTCTATCGGTTGTTGATGTTTTCACTAAATACTGCTGGATTTTCCCAATGATAAATGCTACGACTAGAGTAATAAACAAACTTTTTGAAAAAGAAATATTTCTTAAATTTGGTTGTCCCAAAATAATTGTTTGTGATAATGGTACACAATTTACTTCTAAACATTTTGTAGAATTCATGAAAGGTTTTAATATTACAAATATATTTTACAATACTTTGTACACCCCTCAAAACAATCCTGTTGAGAGATATAACAAAACTGTTGAAACTTGCATAGCTTGCTTTGTTAAAGATGATCATAGAACTTGGTCCAAGTATTTACCTCATGTTCAATTGGCTATGAATAATAGTGTTAATCTTGCTACAAATTTTACACCCAACTTTTTGATGTTTGGTAGGGAACTTATTTTTGATGCTTCTTTACATCGTTTAAGTAATTCTATTGATAACTTAAGTGAGCTGGAAGTAAGAAGAAATAGAAGTCACTATGCTGATTCTCTTGATTCACTTGGTGATATTTTTGTTAAAGTTCAAAAACATTTATTTACAGCTTATCAGCGTAATGCTCGCTATTATAATAAGGGTCGCAGAGTCATTTCTTTTGATGTGGGTGATGTTGTATGGAGAAGGAGTTTTGTTCAGTCTCATGCACCTACTTATTTTTCGGCAAAACTTGCTCCTAAGTTTATAAAGTGTGAAATTATTGAAAAAGTTTCTGATAACGTTTACGTTCTGAAAGACCTTAATAAGGGTACCACTGGTCGTTATCATGTTAAAGATATTATTAAATTCTAATTTGATTTCCGACTGTTAGTTCGGATTTTAATATTTTTGTTTGAAGACGGCTTATGATAGATTGATGTACAATGGGATGGATGATAGGGTGATAGCCGTTTGAATGAGATGTTAGAGATGTATGTTAGGTAACTTCACATAAATATATTAAAGTCGATTACATAACATTCTAAAGTATAACTTAGGACATTTTGACAACTTTTTTTACTCACCTGCGTTTATTCACATCAAAAGATCTTATATATTAATCTATTTTGGTATACCTGATTTTTGTCGGTTTACAAATTTATACATTTTTGTTACAGGCACTTTGTGTTCTGTACATTTTTACTACCTATAGGGATTTTTTTTTTACCTATATGGTGTAGCAGGAATTTTCCTATTCTTATTTTTGCGGATCTTGGGGTCTCTTTTTCCCTTGATTTTGCATATTTTTTTGCTACTGTGCCCGGAAGTTCGGTGGTGTTGTTCCGATCACAGTATGCATATTTTTTTTTTTGCTACTGTGCCCGGAAGTTCGGTGGTGTTGATCCGATCACAGTATGCATATTTTTTTTGCTACTGTGCCCGGAAGTTCGGTATTGTTGTTCCGATCACAGTATGCATTCTTTTTGCTATTGTGCTCGGAAAATTGGTGGTGTTATGCCGATCACAGTATGCATTTATTTTCGAAGGTGTTTGTGCTCGGAAAATTGGTGGTGTTATGCCGATCACAACACTCTTCTTTATCTTTCTCCGCATCATTTGTGCTGCGAAGATCTTATTACTGTGTTTCACAGATATATTTTTGTTCTAGTTAGTCAGTGGCGATGGTGCCTAACTGTACTCATGTAGACATATTTTTGATTCCTTAAGACAGCGGTAATTTTGCCTAACTGTACTCTAACCAATATTGTGGTTTATTATATTCGATAGTCGGTGGCGATGGTGCCCAACCGTACTCAAATTAGTTTTTGTTTCTAGGTTTATACTTGATAGTCGGCGGCGATGGTGCCTAGCCGTACACCATAGTTTTCTTTATGCTTATAGCCTTATACATGGTGGTCAGCGATGATTGTGCTTAGCTGTACGAACAGTATTTCTTGGATTGAGCTTGCTAGTCAGTGGCGTAGGTGCCTAACTGTACTCTTGTTTGTCCTTCCGGTATTGTGAGTCAGTTATGTTTGCGGTCTAGCTGCACTTGTTGTTTTTTTTAATTGCATGTTTTTTTAGGTTTAATACCTAGTTAGTTGGCAACAGGCTTGCATTGATATTTTGTCTTGCAGTCTTATTATCCTTTTAAATCCTGTTTAGGATATTTTCTGATTTTGGAATTAGACTTTCCATATTATTTTTCTAAGAAAAGAGCTTATGCTTTTCTCTTTTGTTTTTCTTTGGCATAAAAGAAATGGCTTTCTTTTATTTTTTGGGGAGGGATGTAATGTAACGAGTTATTTTTATCTCGTTACATTGGAAGTGATTTTTAATGGATGTTTCCGAACAACACGTCTATATTATCTGTGGTAAGAGTTTTGGTGGATGTGTCGTTTTTGACAGATGTCACTCTGCGACTCCGATTTCGAAAGAATGGCTGCTCATTTATAGCCTGAATTTTTAATATTATAATCTGACCCCATCGTGGGCAGAAATGTTTTATTAACTATAATAAAACTATATTATGGTTTATAAATTACCATGAATTTTGGTGAGTATTGGCGTTTTCTCGTTTCTTCAATGCCATGCTGTCGCACGCCCTTCGAATTGGAATCTCACTCATTGTTCTTCGTCTTGTTTTCCAGATAAATGATAACATAAATATATTTCCATTGGCTTGTGCCATGGGTATGCACTCTGCTTAGAGATTTGTTTGTTCTTTTCGAGAAAAACGGTAAGTTTTAATTTTTTTTTATCCAAAATACAAGATCATACATATTCGAATGGTAAATTGTCAGTTTTTCAAATTTTAACCAGCTAACCCGTTTGTTTCAGCCTATATTCGGCGTTTTTTTCTTTATTCTATATTATTTTACTGGAATTCTTTTTGCCGATTTCTGGACAATGAAGCTGTCGTCGTTTTCCACGCGTGGCTCTGTTTCAGGCTAAGTAAATCGGTAGACCCAGCCAATATCTGGTAGGAGTGTCTTAAATATTTATTTTACGCACAAACATGTTGCAATAATAACCCGTATTTACTTTAAATAATTAATAACCTGTACTTTAAATAATAATAATTTTTACACCTTTAAACAACCTTTAAAACCTTAAATTCTTAGATAAAATCTTATTAGTAAACTCATCTATCTAGCTAATAAGCTATTCATATTTTTTTGTGTTTGGTTTTCACATATTTGAGTGAAGCTACGGGCCAAAATAATAAAGGAAAGACAAAAGAGAATGTTGGTTTGATTTCCCTTATTTAGCCTCCCGCCGGCAGATTAAAAGTTCAACTCTTCTGACACATTTTGCTATTCGGCACCAATGTATTTTGTTTAGTGGAGCTCCCTGGCGCCCGACTTTTTAACTTCTTAATTATCATTACTTTTATATCGGGACTTCACATTAACAATGTAACCTAACACGTTACAAATCATGCTAGATACTTTAACTAAATAATGATATACCGACAATATCAAAATACATGCTTATTGTAGCTACCATTTTATGATTTTTGCCATCTATAAAATTTGGCAGTCAGGACCAGGTGTGTGAAAACCCCAGAATATAGAGCCCAGACCCGGACATATCAACCGGTTTTTTAGCAAGTTAAACCAACTTAGCTTTATGCAGAGAGAGGTGGAAGGAGGGTGGGGAGGCCTTTGCCCTGCAGTGGGAAAGTTTAGGCTTATAATATAATATATAATATAAACCAACTTGCTAAAATGTCTGTTGATCATGGTGTGTGTCAAGACCTTTTGAACCTAGATCACAAATGGGGCATCCAGGGAAAGTTCAGGTAGGCTTTACCTGAACTTTCCCTGGATGCCCTCTAAACTGTGTTTATATCTCATCAACTCTGGGTTGACTGGTAGAGAATGCCTAAGGCATTAAGTCCGCCCTTGTACGCTTGTGCCTGAAGTTTAAATAAATAAATAAAATAAATAAACTAGGACAAATCTAGGGAAACCCTGACTATAATTGATCAAGCTTTCTTTTGCAAATGAACTAAATATTGTCTTGTAATTGTCAAAATACACCAAACTTTACCTGCACATAATCATTGGCTTGATTTAACGGTCCTGTACAGGTCTCTATACAGCCGTGCACACGTTCCAACGAGGTTTGTGGGTCATCACAGCATTTGGCAGCACATCGGTGCATATCACCCTGAAAGTAATATTATCTTAATGTTAAACCTTCAAACACATTTGATTTGAGACACAATAGCAGCTCGACAGCCAACTGACTCTTGGTTGTTGAAAGGTTAATTTCTTTATTAGACTTTAGGCACAAAATAAAAATAACATTGTAGATCCCTTGGGCATTTTCAACAAGCCCACTTACATACTATTCTAAGCTTCTACTAATGATAAGGTTTTGTTTTATTCTTGCTTTAATATTATATTGCTGAAAATGTCCTGCTAAGAATGAAAAGTACCAACTTAAATATTAAAATCTTACATGGGTGTTACAAAGCCCCTAAGACTACCCACTGACCAAATCATTGAAGATCCTGGCTTTTGTCTACTACAATATCAATGTATTATACATTTAAACCTTTCTCATAGTTCAACATAAATCTTAGCAAAGGCCGCTAAGTTGTAAGGACTAAATTGTTAAATTATAAGACCACTAATGTACACTGCTGCAAATAAATACATTGAATTGTATTGCTTACAGACAGTAAAGTGGAAATGTAATTCATTTAATTTTTATACTTTTTATATTTATTTTCGGCCCTAAAGTTATTGCATAAGCCTTGCATGGTAGCCAGGAACATAACCTCACTTACTTGCATTTTACGTAAATAACTCCGATCCAACTCATTGACAAGGTTTGTCATCTCCTGCTCAATCCTAAACTTCTGTGCCTCAACCATTTTGATGGCTTTGATTCAAGAATTATGAATAATTTAATAAATACTTCGGGATTTAATAATTTTCCGATTGGAATGAAAAGTTGACAAACTTGACAACTTTTCGGTTATGGACTGAACGTACGAAAGCACTGTCAACAGTGTCAGCTGTCAAGTTAGCCGATATCTGTCAAAAATCTCAAGTGGTGGGTTTTTTAAGGTTTTGCTATCTTGGTTTTTGGGCACTATGTTTTGTTTAGGCTCAATTCACACGTACCACAACCACACCACAGCGACAACCACACCACAACGCCGCAATGTGGTCGGGCGTAAATTTTGTATTGAAAATGAATAT
This sequence comes from Athetis lepigone, assembly GCA_033675125.1. Lineage (NCBI taxonomy): Eukaryota > Metazoa > Arthropoda > Insecta > Lepidoptera > Noctuidae > Athetis > Athetis lepigone. The sequence goes on from CM066241.1 coordinate 490,879, forward strand.
TACAATTCACACGCACCACATTTTGTGGTTGTTATCGACCACCTGTGTAATACGACTACATCGCAACCACATCGCGACGGCAACGCGGCGGCAGCGCGGCCACATCGCCACGACATGACGTCTACGCGCGCCTAGCTGGCGCCTGCGCTAACCACATCGACATTTTGTGGCTACCACAACGCAGCTGCAAAAAGCCGCTGCGACACTATTCACACGTAACCACATCTTGACCACATTTTGTCGCTGCGACGTGGTGTGGTTGTGGTACGTGTGAATTGACGCTTAAAATAACAAATAAAAATTACAGTAATTCAAATCAAAGTCAAATGCAAGCTGTTTTTAAATAAATGTTTATTTACAATGCTATGAAAATCTAATTAATTAAAAAGTTATATTCCAATGCCAGCCAAAAATCCATCCAGTAGTTCTTGATCAAAGTTGAATATCGGTAATTTCTTCAAAGCTGCCACACAAGATTCGCATACTGGAACCTTCTCTTCACATTCTACTAATCGACTGATCCTTTCTTTTGTTTTGATAGGGATGTCATCAATTAAATCCTTTAACCCCGTCAAGCATGGCGGCGGTGGTGGCGGGAAATCAATGCGACTTGACATTTCTTTTGGTGGCGGGACGGACGAACTTGCTGGCAATTCTTTAAAAATATTCAAAGATTTTTCTCGTAGATTTTGGTTTAACATAGAAGGAAGATCTTTAGGATCTAAGACAGTTATTTTAGGTGATGAAGGTGGTGCGGGTAAGAAATAAGCAGTAGCAGTTTCAGGGTAGCATTTTGGCGTTATTCGGTCAAATGTTTGTGTATTGGTTGGCCTTGGTGTTGGTGCTGGCTTTGGTATTTTTTGTGGAGCTACGAGCCTGTCCCGATTGCTGGGCTGAGCGTGAGTAATCTGTAAAACAAGAAAGTGAGTAAAAAAAAGTACTAGTAAGACACGTATCAGTAAGAAATTGATAAAAGTAGCAATATTACGTAATTATTAACCATATCGACACTTATTTGTTGGAATTATTGTTGCACTATAAAGTTACAATAAAATTGCAAAACTTTTTATCTGTCGTGGTTAAAACCGTATGATTGAATGTCCTAAATGTTTTTGTTTTATAAATTGCTAATACATGCTGGTTTAGGAATAAACATTTTTTTTCACATGCGTTTATCTGTAATGACGCGAAGAAGGAGGTGATGGAATGAGCTGTTGTACAATTAAGTACCAAATATTATTTTATTTACACACCTCAAATATTAAAACATAGCTCATAAAAAATAATAGAAAGATCTTCATTTCCCGCTAGTTCCACAGCGAGTTCCACAGACAAAAAACGCAGTTTTTAATTTTCAAGTCAATTTATTTGACAGCGTTTAGAACGATTGCATTTTGTTTTGAAAATGATAACTGTAAATTATAATTTGTAAGCGTAACAGTGTAATTTTATGGAAATTTTATATATTGCAAGACTATCAACGTTGTTGTCTTATCTTTAAAAAGTTGTGTAAGGTGACAGTGGTACCTACTCAGTAAAATTTTTGGTGATTTTAGCTAACAGTATGCGCAGAACTGACAATCCTTATAAGAGTAAATTTCGACTTCATCTAAGCACCTCGGATTCGGATCTTCGTTGTCTAACAAGGGTACGCTTCCGGTGCTTTCAGTAAGTTCCAAATGATCCCAAAATCACAAATGAAAATGTTATTACGTAATGAACAAACTAAGTAAAGGGTTTTTCATTACTAAATTTCCAAAAAAAAATGACAAACATAGTTATTATTTGTAAGTTTTTCTTTATAATTTATCTCAAACACGGAGAAGGCGACTACTACCAAGTTTTTGCCCGAGATCGAATAAATTCTAAATGCGTTGCTGTTGTGACCCGACCCTTAGTCACAAGTTTTCAAAACAAAATACCTCACAAAATGTAGAAACCACCAAATTTACACAATCGTAGTACGACTGATTGCTTGTTTGTTGACACATGCTTGGTATTTAACAAGGATATAAATCAGTTGACATGCCCATTTCTTGTTTGTTTAAATAGTGTAGCCAATATGGAGGTCAAATGCGTGGTATTTGTTTTAGTCGTCATTGCCCTAAGTGTAAGTATTATTTTCAAATTATTAGACCTTTCAATGACTAACCGACAGCCGGCTGTCGCGCTGCTATTGTCTTTCTATTGTGTCTCGAAACACGTGTGTTCGAAGGTTTCAAAGGACACTAACAAGAAGTTTAATTAAAATATACTAGAGACCAGGCAAATCTTCGCATAGGGGTTACGAATTTATGAGGTTCTGGAAATCTGGACCTTTCCTGCGAATATCGGTGAAAACGGGTTGAGATTCTGTTCAGAAATAATTGGGTTTGTCGCTAACAGATGGACATACATAATAGTAAAAGTTTTTTTTAATTTCAACTTCAAGCTATGATGTTTATTTCTGATTCAAGGAAACCTTCTGGTTTAGAGAAGGCATTCCCTACACCAAACTTTTTAATAACTACACATTAACAAATCGCATTTTTTCAGATGACAACAGCCCGACCGCGCTGTGTCCGCCGTGACCCTTGCCAGTGTAAACAAGAATCTGTATTCTTTTCTAATCTGGCAACTCCTTTTCCCGCCTTTATTGAATCCATAGACAACATCCCTAGAAAGACTTGCTGCAAACGAGATTGCAATGATCAACTTATTCTGCCTCCTTTGTCAGTAGAGTTGCCGTGTGGATTAGGATATTTTCCCGCCGCTTCGCCTTTGGTTTCCAAGTATTTTGCTCCAAGTCTAGATTTCTTGACGACTGGAGCATACATTCCTATTACGTCGGCGTGTGATTCATTGGTTTTGGCAGCTCCTGTCAACCCTGAGTATGCCCCTTTGGTCAAGCCTATAATTTTGTGAACAGCTAATAAAAATGTTATTCGTAATAAATTTATTGTTTTTTACTTATACCATTTCATAACCTTGTTTTTGTCATTTATTTTTTTAATTATATTATAAATTTTATATTTATAAAATATCAGACAACGATAGACTTTGTCCTGTCCAAGAGTATGGTCTTGATTTTACGCATCCCTAAGGAAATCTTTATTTAATTTTTTATCTTTATTCATTCGTATATTTAATGTGATTCCACTATCTAATAGTAGACACCTCCATCCAACGAACTGTGACGTCACATCATATTAATACTTATTTGACAATTTATTCTTGCCTACAACTAAGTTTTATACCTACAACTAGGTTTAATATTGTGTATTTGAACTTATCTTTAATTATTGGTGTCTTTTGCTTGCAGAAACTTAGGTGCAGTAATTTATTGTAAAATTTAATAAATTTTATTGTAAGTATACAAACAAAATTCAATGTTTTAACTTTCATGTATATAATTTTAGGAAATTATTTTCCAACTTCATAATCAAATTCTTATAAGTAATTTTTCCCTTTATTAGTTATATTACAGACATTTATTATCAATATTACAGATAAGACACGATCGTAAGATAAACTATAGGTTAAAAATGGAATGATAGTTTATAAATTCTGTATTACATTAGAAGCAGTTGGGTTAAAAGTTTTTATTTCATTTTCATAATGAGGTTTTTATTCGTGGTGGCGCTGGTTCTACATAATCAGGTAATTTTAAATCTTATTACTATACACAAACGATCGAATTTTGATCACTTACATACCTACATTTAATTATTATATTAATACAACGTCAGCAGTAAAATAATAATTTAATGTCAACGCTCAGAATGAACCTAGATGTCAGCATATCGAGGTCCCACAATCTGACATTTTTTTAAATAGATTTTCAATTTTAGTGCTGCCACATTAGGTTCCAAGTTAATGTGGGAAATTTTACAGTTACAGGTAGCTAAAAGTGCATGCTCAAGTTATCTGTCGTGTTCCGCCCGTTTTATGGGGCCTGCAAATGTATAGGATGCATACTGGCAGTTCACATTAGGGCGACCCAATAAAACTATAGGAGACGACACTTTTACCGTACGTTTAGCCACGATTTGTGTATGGTCGGACGTAATTTTAGCTTAGACTGAAAATAATAATTCAAATCGTTAGCTTCCATTAAGGTATTGGTCGCTTCTGGTGTTAACAGCAACCAACGACAGCCGGTCAATGCTAAAACTATCGGTCCGGCTTGATATGAACCAGCTGTTGTAACTATGGCTTGACCGAAGCACTTGTAAAGCAGTTACAATCAACTCAAATGACTACCTTCCTTTTTTTCCAGCTGGCAACCCCACAAGTGCTACGTCAACCTCAATTCAATTTTCGACCAATAGGAGAAAAAATGATCGAAACTGGCAACTTTATCAAGCCTACGCCTACAGTGATCACCGAACCGTGCAACAACATCGTGCCTATTCGTAAAGTCGCGCCTACGCCTAGCACAACAATCATCACTGACTGCTCTCCAGAAATCTGTCAGAACCTAGCAAATACTATTCAGTTGATGATAGTTAGTAATTTACTGCAGAATAGTTTAAGTACTGATACTGCAAGGCAGTTGGCGACACCAATTTTGAATGAAATAATGTCATCGCCTGTTCTGTCTTGTGGTTGTAATAATCCATTTTCTCCTAACGTTGTTTCGCCTAACATTATTTTGCCTAATATTCCAACTTCTATTATTTCTCCGAACATTATACCTAACTACATTGCTCCTAATATAGCTGGTCCTAATATTTATACTCCCAATTTAGCTAATCCTAGTTTTGTTGCTCCTACACCTAGCGTGATTTCTCCTAACATGTTGCCGTTGCCTCCTAGAGTTGTTGCTCCTACAAGTCCTTGTCCTAATTTACCACAAGCAGGTCCTGATGTTAATGGATTGCTCAATACTATCATGAGTATGTTAGGCAACATACAAACAAAAATTTAGAGAAAATTCTTTATTGTAGGAGAAACGCTTACCAAATGATGTTTTAATTTAATTTATATGAAACAAACAAATAAATTATTATTGTAATTATAACATGTCTTTTAATTTTTCTACCGTGAGGTTCAAGAATGTGTTATTTTTTTATTATTAATTATTATTATTATCTACTTGTTGTTTCTTACGATCCAAGAGGAAGGAAGGAGGAAAGTTTGTCATCTGCATAAAGAAGTTGACAAACTTCTTTAGCGTATAATCTGGTGTTCAGGGGACAAGCGAAACTTTGACAGAATACTACTGCTAATCAGTCACAGCGTTATCATAAGAGAATCATTACTTAGTAGCGATTATTACTAGTGACCCGTCCCAGCTTTGCTCAGGTTTTACAACCCCCACTTACAGATTCCTTTTTAAACCTTTAAACACACGTGATTCGAGACACAAAGGCAATAGTAGCGCGACAGCCGGGTGTCGCTTGGTCGTTGAAAGGTTTATCTATAAAAAAAATACATCAAGATCCGTTACGTAGTTTTAAAAACTAAGCATACATAAGGACAGACAGCGAAAAGCGCCTTTGTTCTATACTGTGTGGTGATAATTACACACATCAAAAGTGTCTAGGGATATTTCAATTAAACCTAAACAACTAAAATTCTATTAACTTTTTGTTAAGACACCTACACATTAAAATAAACCTTGTTTAATAGCCTATCTAATCTGATAATAAACTTTTAGATAAAATGAATTTAAAAAAAACTTAGAGGAAGAGGAAAAACTCAGCCAAAATTTCAATCTAAACTTTATTTTTGAAACATCAAAACCTAAACAAAACAACTATTTTTTTTATAAAAATTGTTGAAAACTTAAAATTAATAATCCGTGGATCTACCTAAGACTTACATATCAGCAGCGGTTCTGTATACTCAAAACAAGGGTGTCAATATCCTGTTGTGGAATACTGTCCCAAATTGCGGTTTCTGAAGCCATGGGGACCAGTCAGAGCGTTATATCTAGGCTTTGGTCACGTTATCGTGTCACGGGGGAAGTGGTAGAACGGCACCGAGGACCTCAACGCATTAAAACACATGTACAGGACCGATTCATAGTAAATGCTGCATGAAGTCAACCAAATGTAACGGCAATGCAATTGGTTCAAAGGCTACAGAGAGAGTATGGTTTGCTGGTAAGCGGTGAAACTATGAGAAGACGACTGCATGAAGTCAACCTACGTACTCGTAGGTCACTTCGGGTACCAGCGCTAAGGAGAGATAATCGATGAAGAAGATTACAATGGGCTATTGCACACGAAAACTGGAACCATTCTCAATGGTCACTTGTGCTTTTCACTGATGAATCCAGGTTTGGATTTCATCCTGATTCGCGAAGAGTACGCGTTTGGAGAGAACCTGGACGTTGGAATCGACTGCAGCACCTACAATAAGTTCATGCATATCAAGGTGGCACGATTATGGTTTGGGCAGGAATTCGTCTTGGCGGTAGAACGGACCTCGTTTGGATACAAGGCAATATGACTGCTCTAAAATACCGAGATGAGGTGCTAGAGCCTGTAATCTTGCCCCACAGACAACAAATGGGACAAAATTACCAGCTAATGCACGACAATGCCCGTCCACATACGGCGCGTATCGTTACAAGTTGGTTACAATAGCATGATATCCAAGCTTTAGACTGGCCTGCACAATCCCCTGACTTAAATCCTATTGAGCATGCCTGGGAAATGCTTCACAGAAGAGCTCTTAGGAATTTCCCTGAAGATATTGAGGATGAAAACCAGCTTTTCTAGCATCTTAAAAGGACGTGGGACAATATTCCACAACAGGATATTGACACCTTGTTTTGAGTATGCAGAACCGCTGCAGATGTGTCAGGAGAGTCTTAAGTGGATCCACGGATTATTAATTTTATGTTTTCAACAATTTTTGTAAAAAAAATAGTTTTTTTGTTTAGAATGTGATGTTTCAAAAATAAAGTTGAGATTGAAATTTTGTCTGAGTTTTTCCTCTTCTTCTATTTTTTTTTTATTTAACTTTATCTAAATGTTTATTATTAGATTAGATAGGCTATTAAACAAGGTTTATTTAAATATCCCTAGACACTTTTGATGTGTGTATGTTTAAAAACTGTCTAGATACTGTGTAAAAACATTAAGCTAAGTAGGCAAATAATTCAGTCTCGTTAGCTCTAGTAGGTAGTGCATTAACCTCGAAATCTGATGACTATGAAATATCCAGTAATTACGTAAAAAAAAATGTTTATAAAGTAAAGAACTAAAATATTTCATTCGGTGTTGTTTAACATCCAGGCCTTTGGGAACTGGCCTAACGGGGATAGACCAATCAGCTTCTTAGCCCAGTTCAACTGGATTCTTTTACATGGAGCTGGATGTTTGCATTCAGCGACTGTCTGTGAAGCCTCAACAACTCAGTTACTGACACTTAACTTTTGGTTTAGCAGACTGATTGTCGATTTTCTGCCTTCTGACTACCCGTAACGACTGTCAAAAATCTAATGGCAATCGGGATCAATAGGTTTAAACGTCGTCAATAATGCTTTAGATAAACTTATAAGTCATTTTGGTATTTGGTCAGCGCGTGCCTTAACAATTTTACCATCACGACTACACCCGACGACGAGGTAAAGATGAAATAATAAACCGAATATCTTTAAATCATTTATTTCTCAAATTAAATAAGGGATCACCAGGCTTATGATGGTTTAAATCATTTAGGCACTTAATAATAGACACATTTGTTGGGGCAACCACAAGAATCAACGAATCCTAGAGATTCCACATTGATACCCAAAGGGAGGTTCGGGCAACCACAGTTACAATTTTGAGGAGCAAACAATGGTAGATCACAACCACATTTGGCCCCTAAAACATTGGCAAGAAGTTCGTAGCCAATGTTCTGTATCCCAAACCTTGGACCACAATCACATCCAACGTTCGGCAAACCATAATTTTGGATAGTATACTTGTCACAATCGCATCCAAATCTTGGGCAGTTGTCACACCCACAACCGCAGCCAACGTTTGGTAGGAACCTTGAGGTATCACATCCACAGCCAATGTTTGGTCCAAACCCGTCACATCCACACCCGTAGTTCGGAACAACAGTCGCCAAACCATAGTTTGGTCCATCACAGCCACAACCAATATTGGCTATTGAGAAATCGGGGTAGCAAACCGTTGGTATAACTTCTATAGGATCGCAGGGACAGGGAGCGACCATTTCACAGGGAGTAATGATATTGTCATAAGGGTTGATAGGACCTAAGCAGTCAATGGTGGGCGAGTAAACTGTCGGAATAGGGTCACAGCATTGTAGTTTCATGGTATTCTCAATAAGGTTGCTGACTATGAGCAGTTGAAGGGCATTAGCAAGGGCATTGGATACAGAATTGTCTACAACGACTTGTGTTGTAGAGGAGCATGGCTGCGGTGATGAGTTACAGACTGTTGGGTTACAGGGTACCGGCGGTGGATTACAGACTACAGGCGGTGGGTTACAGACTACCGGTGGTGGGTTACAGGGTAACGGCGCTGGATTACAGACTACCGGCGGTGAATTACAGACTACCGGCGGTGGATTACAGACTACTGGCGGTGGATTACAGACTTTTGGTGGTGGGTTACATAATTGAGGCGGGAATTGTGACGGCAGGCGTGGCAGATATTGGGCTTGCGTCTGAAATAAATAAAACAGTGATTTATTTGTGTTTATTTTAAGAATTGCTGAGGTCAACGTTAATCGACATTACAATTGTCTTAAATCGAACCATACTCCCTTATTTTAAGCTTACCTGGCAAGCTAAAACTGCACAAACAAATAATAATAAAGCAGCCATCTTGGAAATTTTAATAATGACACATTGCAACCACTTTTATACCATATTGACAATGATTTCAAAAATCAATTAACACATTGACATCAATAATTTCACAAAAGATAACAATATATTACATAGTACACAATATATATTATTAGGTAATTAAGTACTCGAACTATCAGTGGGCCTTATCATGTTGTAATATCCTTTGGGGATGTAATGTTTTTTGCCTAAGGGGACAGTTCTTCCTTACAGCAGTAATTTAACGAGAGATCATTTAATGACGAAGATAAAATGATAATTATTATTTTGAAAATAAGATAAGTCCTGGTTGTTGTTTGCAGAACTTTGTCAGTCGTTAGGGTAGTCAGAAGTAAAGACTATCAAAGATCTCCGATGGGTAGCTCGCCGCCCGGCTAGGACCAGGCCCGTGTCGACGGCGCGTTTTGTTCCACGCGCGCTTAAAGAGCAGTCAGTACGTGACGGGGCCCTCCAGGGCCAATGCCTGCCGGGGATGCGGAATAGTTCTAATAGTTAACGCGGTCCCGGAACATAAAGGGCAACCGAAGGAACAAGGGTGGGTTTTAGTCAATAAAAGTATGACGCTCCGTCCCTCCCCACCCAGGGCGGAAGAAGTCATTTGATGATTTTCTATATATAAAGACAGTACTGTTTTGTTTATCCATACTAATATTATAAATGGGAAAGTGTGTCTGTCTTTCTGTCTGTCTGTCTGTATGTTTGTCTTTCTTTCACGGCAAAACGGAGCGATGAATTGCCATGATTTTTTGAGTAGAGATAGTTGAAGGGATGGAGAGTAACATAGGCTACTTTTTGTCTCTTTCTAACGCGAGCGAAGCCGCGGGCAGAAGCTATTAAGTATAAGCGAACGATGAGACAGTGGTTTCTTTGCTGACTACGCTGAAAGAAACATCCGAAACAAACCAAGACGTCAAAGCCTCTTTTGATGTCCATATTAGAGCACACAAAACGGTACAAATTTGGGTTCTGCACACAGGATAGTCCGAATAAGAATATCCATCAGGTATTTTGAGAACCTTCCCTTAGGGTTTGCAAAATGCTATTTTTTTGAGGAAGTAAATAAATAAATAAATAAATATCCTGGGACATCTTACACACGGCTATCTGATCCCAAGCTAAGCAGAGCTTGTGTTATAGTAATCAGACCACTGATATACATACTTATATATTTTTTAAATACATACATATTATAGATAAAGTGCATTATTAAGACTAGCTGTGCCCCGCAGTATCAGTCGTGGTTGTGGTTACTGCTCTACTTTCTTAGGTCGTAACGAGATGTTATAACTAACACAAAAAGATTTTTACAAATCAGACCAGTAGTTTATGAGGTTAGCGTGTTGAACCAAATAAACCAACTTTTTGAGTTTGTCTATTTGGTTTGTTCCACGGCGTAGAGTATGCTGCAAGTCTGATTCAGCATCTCACAGAACATGACAAATGACAATCAAATAAAAATCCAATTAATTTCCATTAAAATACAACCTTATCTGAAAGCAGATAAATCACACATCACCTTATCGCCATCAGATTCACGTAAGATTACAATTTGCATCACTTTGTGCCGATGAGAGATAAAAGATGTGTATATCAATGAGATGGTTCATTAACTTAATAGTATTTCGTTATTATATTAATCAGTAACAACATGGCGTCAAAGATTGTTTATTTTTTATTAGTGCAAAGTTTTATTTGTAAGGTATGTGTCATATTTTTACTAAAATTAAAAAAAAAGGTCTTAAAATATGATATTAATATGTCTCTCCGTGCCTGTGTATTCTTAGATCTATATAATTACGCAGCGTTTTTTAGAAAACAGCATCACCCTCTAATTTGTTTAGCCAAGAGTGATTCAAGAGGAAGTTTTACTATTACTATTTTAGTAGAGAAAACCAGGGATATTCAAAGATTCTTAGTCTTAAATCATAATTGATTGACTTCGTGCGTTACGATAAGCTGTTGTAAATGCATATTTACAAACAACCGTAAGGTGTAGGATTAGCCTGTGTGGAAAAACTTACACACTTTTCCAATTGTAATATTAGCATGAATAATGAACAAATAATATATAATAATAATAAATGATAATGACCAGCGACGATATGAAAACCCGTCAGTTTAAGTGGAGCCTAGAGACAGCAGCCAGATACATTACTTACAATCACTGTTAGGATTAGATTGATCTATGAGTGTATGCTGTCCCACTGCTGAGCCAGCCCTTATACCGTCTTAGTACGCGTCAAGTTCATGTTGCTTTATATGAGTTTCATATTTTCTTGGCCCCACCCCCGTCTTGGCCACAGGATATTAAGGTAACCAGGTTTTTGTGGAAATGCAGGATTTTTACCAATTGTGTAATAGTTGATGGTCTATATTTTAGAGTACTTATAAAAGCGTGTTCCAGCTACCATTGAATTCATAGTCCCACGAAACTTCAACTCCCTAAATTACAATTACAAACTATTTTTCCAGGTCTTATCAATATACGCTCCACCCACAGTCCAGCAATACCTTCACCTGACAGGGACACCGCACTCAACGCAGACAATCACAATACCAGCAGCTAATCAGGTTGCTCCACCCACCGTGCCACCAGCCAATCAGCAAAGACCTTCATCAGGAGTACCTCTTTCTGCTTTAGCTCTTCCAGAACTTATTTCGAAGCTTCAACAGTTACAAGCAACTCAACAGCCACCACGAACTAACCATGCAGCAAGCCAACCTAGACCCATAACTGGTCTGTCTTCATTATCAGCCTTAGGTCTTCCTAATCTGGTAACTGGCTTACAGGCACCTGCCCAGCCTTGTGAAATCAAACCTTCAGCTCCTTCAAGTATAGATTCTAATGTGCTGAATAATCTAGCTATAGCATTGCAGTTGCTTCTTGTAAGTAATATTTTGAATTCCCCATCTGCTAAAGAGTCGTCAAAATCTGCAAAGGATATAGCACCCTGTTCTGAAGTATCAAGCCCTATTTCTCATAATCAAGTTGTGCTGCCAAATTCTAACTTCGTAGGGTCTTCTGGTTTTGCTGAACCTCACTTGGCTCAAGTTTATAAGCCTACTAGGAACAGTATGGCGTTACTGTCGCCTTACGAAGCCTTGGGGTCCTATTCAGATCCTGTGTTAGCTCAATATAGGACTACAAATCCAAGGCAAGATTTTCAGTCACCATATTCCATGATGACTGATAACGATTTGTTTTCTATGAATGATCTGTTCTAATGGTCCTTTGTTTTTCAAAGGACTTTTTATTGGGCCTTCGGATTAATAGCTATTAACATGACGAAGTAGGTATTTCTAAGGCTTGAGACCCCGGAAGATTTACCAGGTGATTTACTATTTATTCGTTGGTTGTAACAGTGACGATGAGTTGTAACATAGCTGTAAGAAGTCATAATGTCTCAAATATAATTTTAAGTTTAAAGTTATTTATTGTAAAATAAGCGATGAAATAAAAATAAATACGTAATTGTTAATGGAGGTTTTCATTCTAATTAATTAATTTTCCTTTAAGTGCTATAAATTAGTTCGAAATTTGTTGTAAAAAGGTCGTAGTAGTGAGGCTTAAGAGCCCTTAAAATATTGCTGTCAGACTAAAGAGTCTGTCTGTGTGAAAGTATAATCTTTCGAAAACCAGCCCTCTAACTTAAACATATACGAGTAAGGTACGTTTTACATTTGAAAAAGCGAACTGGCTATTCTAGTATGGCTCTTTGCAATTCGCCCACCCTCCACAACTATCTCCCTAGCTTTCTCCCAAATAAATAAAAAAAGCCAAACCATTACCACTTGTCCCATTTACAGGCACTTATGAACTGCCATAGAGTTGATCGTTAGGCGATTCACACACGGCACCGCGCTCCGCCGCGGAGGGCGGTGAGGCGGATGTCATGTTGTACAAGACACTTTGAAATCCGTTGATACCTAACATACGTACACCTCTCGACCGCGATCGTTCTACATGATGCGGGTTGCGTTCACTTTGACCTGACCGCAGGCCGCAGAACGCATCCAGTGCGACAAATTCTTTACAACCCAGTGACTGGGCAACACGATACCTCATGCTTACTTACAAAACCACTTTGGAAGAATCTGGAAAATATATTCCATCTAGAACATTTAATCGAAAATTATTTATGGTCACATTATACCGTTAAATCTATACTATTTGTTGTTATTTCAAGCGTGATATTGCTGTTGTTTTACTAAAATTAACTGCAAGGATAGGATTGGAGTTGAATTTGGTATATAGCTGCGTTTATCACGCGCGATTTCGAAGTTTGGGTTTTGAGTAGAGAAGGTGTTGTTTCAAATATGGCGTCTGCCACTACATTTGTAGTTGCATCGTTTGCTTTGCTGGTTTATATAGAGGTACGTACGTATTTCGTTGTTTAAAATAATATTCTGGATCCGTGACGTTATTTTACCTAACTAATTTAAGAACAGCGGTAGGTAGTAGGATGACATGACGCGCAAGAGGCTATGGACTTCATTACGAAAAATTAGAAAAAATATTATATATACGTCAAATCTTCTTTTATTAGGGTGTAGGGCATCAGTTTGCCAAAAGCCTCTAAGGGCGTAGTGTCAATGTCTTAGACATCGATGACATCTAAATCGCCTTGAGCAATTACCGTCATGATCACTTTTTTGCCTTCTCTCTATGATGCTGAGGCTACAGCTGCCAGCGATTTGCGATGCGACTGGAAGAGCGAAACTAGATAAACATGGAATGGCTACATTATAAGCGAAAATTTGTCGTATATTCGATTTAATTTCGCTGATAAGTCGATGTAGCCGGTGCCGCGATTACAGTGATGTAGTTCCTGACGCAGAAAGAAATCAAAGATCGCTAGTAGTATTTGATGAACGGTGTAGCCATAAACGTGAGCATCCATGTTTTTGTTTCAATCGTTAATGTGTTGCAGCTCGCGTCGCAGACTAGTGTAGCCTCAGCCTGAGGAGTGGAGATGCTATCTCTGCAGTGGGACAATTAATGACTGGTGTAAATAGCTAATCAAGAACTATGTCGCTTAGTTAGGCTACTCATTAAATTAATGGTCCTACGACTTCTAGGGCGAAAACCGCTGGAACTATTAGAGCGGCACAGGATCATTTGTCGTGCAACGGAGAGGGATTTGTCCAGATGTGGATATCGTTAGGCTGATGAGGTGATGATGCTATATAAATTACTGTATTATGTAACTTTGGCGAATTTGTGTAATGTTTATACATAATCGATTTATACTTAGTGTGCGTAAAATTATTTTCTTGTAAAACTTAATTGTACACTAGATAATATTACATAATTGCAATCCAACAAATGTTATAATAGCTAAAAAATTTGTTTGTTTGATTGAACACGATAATCTCAAAAACTAATAAACCGAAAAAAAAATTTTTTTTTGCTTTTTTTTTTTTTTTTTTTTTATTTTTATGGGCTTGCTCTTGGTCCCAGACTAGCCCGAGGGCATAGACGGGGCCTACAATGGAGCGAGCTTACCCAATAGATGCCTATGCACTCGTTTTTTAAATACTTCCGGGTTATATGAATTTGGAAACACAGACGCCGGCAGGGAATTCCATTCCTTCGCGGTGCGCATTATAAACGCTTAGTTCATCTGTCGAGCTATGTAATGTTACACAACGGAGCAGTAACCAAAAGCGCTGGTGAAAACGCGGGGGCAGCTTATTTCATTTAATTATGTGATGCGCCTATGAAAAAATACAATAAAACCTTGATGTGGAAATAAAACAGGACCCCACTCTTACCAGTTCAAGAGACCAACAGAATCATTATCTCCCTAGCCTTTTTCCCAACTTAATTGGGGTCAGCTATCAGCCTAACCGGATTCAGCTGGATACCAGTGTTTTACGTGAAGCGACTGCCTATCAGACCTCCACAACCCTGTTACTGGGCGACACGATACCTCTTGGTTAGACTGGTCAGACTTTCTGGCTTCTGACTACTCGTGAAGACTGTCAAAGTTCTACGAATGACAACCGGGAGTTAGTGATGTCCAAGATAAACTTTCGAAAATATGGATTGAAGAGTCACATTGTTACTCTTACATGAGAATAAACCTCAGGGCCATCACGAAAATTTTCAAGAATACTGATAATAAATAAAGATTTCTTTATTTTCAGATGACTGAAGCCTGGTTTCCCTTCATCCCGCCTATTCCTGTGCCGCCCTTCGGATTTCCATCTCCATACGGTTAAATAGAGGCAATTTAATACTGTGACACGTAAAACTATCTTATTTTTTATAATAATCTTCTCTAAACTTGCTGTACTTTGTCCTTCTTATTCGTTTTCTCTGATTTTATTGAGAAATATAGATAGATAAAGATGTTTTGTCGTACTTTCTAAGCTGGGTCACATTTGGTCGGACCGATACACTATCGTTGACCGGCTTTTGGTGTTCCTGATCACACTAGACGCTGTGGTTCTCACTTATACTTGCAAGTACGTTCATATTATGCCTGATCCGACACAAATTGTGGCTGAACATCCTACTAGAACAAGGTTCATATTACATTGCATCGAACACGCTAAAAATTTGCCAAAAACGCCAAGTAGAGTCGCACCATTAGAACAACAACAAACACCTTCGTTTTGTTAACGCTTATTTTCTTTTTCAGTATTCTTCTGGCCACCATTTAACTTTTCGCCACCGTTTAGTTGGTTCAATTGGCAAAACTGGCCGTCATTCTCAGAACCAGTGAACGATGACAACTATGATGCTCAAGACGATATTGAAGAAAGATGGTCGAAGATCAAAACATGGTCATGGAGCTTTTGAATGTAATGCATAAATGTATTAAAATTAACTAGTGGTTCATCAATAGTAACAAATTGAATTAATACGTTTTCTTTTTTATTTTAGCATTCTTCACCCCTTCTCTATTAATTGTGGGCGAAACAATTTTTGACGCGTTTCAAATAAAATGACATTCATCAGTTTTCACCGCTTTAAAAAAAACGTGTGCTTAGAAAAATATTACAGCCTAAAACTATTGACGGAAGCGTCATCGCTAAAGTAATAAATTTCATAAAAAATGTTTAACCCTTATTTGAATCCCCAATTATAGTTCCCCATCCCCCCTTTTTACAACCAAACAATATATCTCTCTCGATCTCTGTGTGGTTGGCCCCTCACGTCTGAGAATCGTGGTCAGCATCAGGGTTGCACGCATAGATAGATAGAATATTCTTTATTGTACACCAATAGGACAAAAACAGTGAAGGACAATACAAACAAATATATGCAAGAGTACAATAGGCTGCCTTATCGCAGATGATCTGCTTTCACCGGATTCTGTCTAGTGCGTCTCTTTGGCTGTCAGCAACAGTTTCTTAGTGCCCACACGATGAAACTGTTTCAACGCATAGATTTAGAGGTTCTAGCAATTTTTACAAATTTTATTCCATGGTGCTAGCCAATTTGGGATTCTACTTGTTGTAAGCTCCTCTTTGTGCCTATTGACCTGGTTCTGTTCTGTCTCCTGCTTGCTATAGAGGGAAATTAAAAAATGTTTTGCTTACTCTTCCGTAGTTCTGGTTTGATAAATTTCAGTAAAATCCTTTATCCGGAACTCGTCGAGCTTCATTGCTCGGCGCTTTTCTGGTGAACTCCATTGTTGATTCTGGCTTTCAGGAGTTAGTGGTTGGAAATAGTGTGGCTTGATTATCCGAAAATGCAACTGGCGAGAATCTAGACGCCTGGTCCCCCTCGCTGTACTAGCGTCGTCGCGCCGCCCCCAGTCTTTGTGTCCACAATTTAGAGGAGTATGAGTCTTTCACTTGATCGGCAATCTTGTTCGTTTGGGTGAATAACTATGCTTTGCCTTCTGTGTTCTCAACCAAGAGTCTTTTAAATTCTCGTCGCCGCTCACTAAAGTGAGACTGAAGCAGAAGAATAAAAATTAGATTTAATGATAAAATAAACCCGCATCAGTGTTTATTTGTAACCAAATTCTGAAATGTATGTAAAAACCAGAGAAATTAGTCATCATCTCCGTAGAATAGTATCCTTTTGGTGACTTTTTGGACATCCATCAGACGTGTTCAAAAACAGCTTTCGCCAAAAGCATTTTTCATATAACTCAATAGATGGCGTTATAAAAAATTAAAACAGGCACGAACTTCGTTATTTTGAAGGTAGATGACGCTGCGCACAAGGTTGATTCAATCATGAATGTGTGAAGTTTTTAGGATGATCGAGCACCGATCCTAAGTAAAATAAGACGATGGCAAGACGATGATGATATCTGACAGTCCCTTCGTATCTTTAACAATAAAACGTTCAAACGTGACGTTAATCAAGATATTTAGAAGTCCGGACCTGCGGATTGGTAGAAAGAGATATCGTGACCCCCGACACAAAGTGCTGACACGCCCTTTCGCACCGGTCAGAGCGGGAAAAGGCATTTGATGATTTCCCATCCCAAAAAAAGAAAAAAAAAAGAGTTGATGCCAATAGTTAGCTCCACTCTGGCAAAATATTTAAAGGCTGATTTACATTGATACAGTAGCTGGCGTCAGCACCACTGGATCAGTCCTGCCGTCTTTACCATAAGGGCACACGGGGCCCGTGCCCAGGGCCCCCATTCTCAGGGGGGCCCCGAAGGACCTACAATTTCTTACAAAATATACTATCTAACATTTATCAGTTTCAAATAAACATATTACTACTTACGCATAAAAATAGAATAACTTTGTACATCGCTTTTTAAACTCTCATAAAACTTGTGTCTTTGTTTTATTAAATACTAGCTTTTGTCTGCGACTTCAACCGCTCGAACTTATAGTTTCCGTTCCCCAGGGATTTCCGGGATGAAAACTAGCATATGTCCTTTCTTGGCTCCCCGAGTATATCCATACTAAATTTCATTCAAATAAGTTCAATGGTTTAGGGATGAGACAGACAGAGTTAATGAGATATTAATGAAATTGAACCACAATAATGCGAATTCGCAATTATACGAACTGCCAACTATCAGTTTTCGACTGGTAATTTACCCAAAATTTACCAGTATATCTTACAGTGATCCCTCCACATCTCTAGCTGCACCATCTTAACAAGGCCTAACAAATAGGCCTAGTTTTCGAGTTACTCTCAACAATACCTTTCATACAATCAACTAATAGAAAAGCATCAAAAATACAAAATCCCACTACACCTTGCTTTCGTCGATTACTCCAAGGCCTTTGATAGCATTACACAATCGGCCATTTTTGACGCCTTAGACAATCAAGACGGGGATTTCACCTACATCAATTTACTCCGCTTAATGTACTAAAACAGTACAGCTGCCATTAAACTAAAAAATACACGTCCAAAATTCAAAATAGAGAGAGGAGTCAAACAGGGCGACCCGCTATCTCCGAAACTGTTCACCAGTACCCTTGAAGAAATCTTCAGGAATTTGGCAACCGAATGGAGGGAAAGAGGCATTGTACTTAGAGAGACGAGAATGACAAAACTCCGTTTTGCCGACACTGTCCTCTTTTCTTCATCAGCCACCGAGCTCGAAAGCATGCTCCAAGACCTTAGCCGGTTGGACTGAAGATGAATATGTCGGAGACCAAAATTACATCCAACGTACCCCCACAAAGCATAGAGTAGCCGGGGAGGTGATGCAACATGTCCAAGAATACCTTTACTTCGGCCAAGTAGTCTCTTTCCAGGCGAGGCAAGACAAAGAAGTCTAGAAGAACTGATAACGCCTGGAAGAGCAGTAGCTCTTCCAGGCGTTATCAGTTCTTCTAGACTTCATAGACCAGTAGGTCTATGAAGGAACTGTTCAAATGCGTTTGCCCATGGTTCTGAAGCGGAAGTTCATGGACATGTGCATCCTCCCTGCCTTAACCTATGGCGCACAGACTTGGTCACTAACAAACGCACAGAAGTCCAAACTCAAGGTTTGCCAACGAACAATGGAGCGCAGTATATTAGGTGTTAAATTAACAGATCTAGTTCGAAACACTATACTGCGCCCCAAAACAGGAATAGCTGATGTGGCTCAAAAGGCTTTCCAACTAAAATGGGACTGGGTGGGCAGGCCATGTCTGCTGCATACAACGGACAAACTGTGGGCTCAAATAGCACAAAGCTGGTGCCCTGAGACGGGAAGATGGGGTCGCGGCAGGCCACGAAGGAGATGGCGGGACGAACTGAACAGATTCCTACGGGATTGGGAAAAGGAAGCGAGATCTCGCGATACATGGATAAAGGAAGGCCTCTACCCAAGAGCGGGACAGAATAGGCTAACAAAAAAATGTTTTAACTCATTTTAAAAACGTTTGTATAATTCGCGTTTTTTACTTCCTAAAAGGGCCCCCAATTCTTATGTGCCCAAGGGCCCCAGCTTAGTTAAAGACGGCCCTGAGTCCAGCATCCAGTATCCAGCGGATTGAAACATGTTTACATTGATACAGTGCTGATCCAGCGCCGGAATCCAGTGACGCTGGCGCCAGCTACTGTAGTTAGCTCTAAGACGAAAACATAGGCGCTTTGACACTTTCTGTAAAAGTTAAAGAGCGCCAATACTTTTTTTTATGGTTTTTGAATCTCACGCCGCAGTTCTGCTGCCTGGTGGATTTCACTTACGAATATTACACTACTTTCAAAGTTGCAGTAAAAATTTCTCAAAACTTTTTAGTTTTTCTTATATAAATTGTAATTAAGCCTTCGAACTGGTGTTGCGGAATAGTTCTAGTGGTAACCGCGGCCCCCGAACATAAAGGGCAGCCGAAGGAACAAGAGTGGATTTTAGTCAGTAAAAGTCTGACACGAAGGGCAGTAAAAGTCAATTGATAATTTCCCATCCATAAAAAAGACAGAGACAACAGAAAGACGATAGCAGCGCGACAGCCGGCTCTCGCTTGGTCGTCGAAGGTGTCAATTCATGATTAATCAATCAAAAACGCATTTGCGAGGATTTCTCTACTATATTTGTAAGTATTACGAAATAAATATGAACTCTTTATCAGTGATTACAAAACTTGTAATTTCACATCAGATAACATTCAGTAATTTCTAAGATTTGTTAGATAATATATTAGTATATAAAGCCTGTATAAAACTACACAAAGTATTCAATTTGAAAAGTAATCGGCGAGATACAATTTCAAAGATGGCGTCCAAAATTATTGCTTTGGTCTGCTTACAATTCGCTTTGTTCAATGTAAGTTGAAAATGTTTAATTTTTTTTTTTTTTTAAGTATTTTTTGGCTAAAAGTTTTTTTCTGTATAATAATAGGAATGTGCTCATTAATTTTTTTTTTATTATTTTACTTAAAACTTGCTCGAAAAGTTGGCTTCTATTCGTAGATTTTTGACAGCCGTTATTGTTGTAAGCCTCAAAGTCTAACAATTAATTATTCAGCTAGATCTTGTAAAACTGGAAACCGACTCTAACAAAGTTAAGAAAGGACTAGGGGCTATATAAATAACACTGCAGACGATATCAAAGTCAAAGTAAAATTTTCTTTCAATAAGACCATAAATGCACTTTGAAACGTCATCATCATCTCGCTAGCCTTTTCCAAATTACGTTAAGGTCGGCTACCAGACTAACCGGATTCAGCTGGATACCAATATTTACATTGCATTTAAAAATAGTTAATTCTAGTCGCTCATTTTGACGGGCCTGTTGGTCTAGTGGTTTGTGATCCTGACTGCTGGGCCGAAGGTCGTGGGTTCGATTCCCACCCAGGACAAACTTTGTGTGATGAGCATGAGTGTTTGTTCTGTGTCTGGGTGTAATTTATCTATAATATGTATGTATTTATAAATTATGTATGTTTATCAGTTGTCTGGTTACCATAGTACAAGCTCTGCTTAGTTTGGGATCAGATGACCGTGTGTGAGTTGTCCCAGGATATTTATTATTATATTAATTCCAAAAGGTTTTATTTTGTATAGAGGAAATATACTGGATACAAGCTTTTTCTCACGATATTGCTTAACAGATACTTTACCTGAACGATTACCCCCCAATAAAATTTCGTGCTTTAACACTATACTAAATTAATGTAGACAAATGACAAATTCTCTTCAGTCTACATTTTAACCGAATCACTTAATAAAAACACTTTTTTCTCCTCAGACCATCAACGCAAACTGCATCAACAGATTTATCCCCGCCTGCCAACAGAACCTACTCCCTCTGCCTCTAGCAGAAACGCTGCTACCAAATCAGATGATCATTGGCCCGAACTACCAACCAATCATGGAGGTTCCTTACGGAATGGAAACCATTCTGTCCAATCAGGTGTCAGCTCCAACTATCATTCAGGATAGTACGGTAGCTAATAACCTGGCTAATGCTCTACAGTTATTAGTTGTTAGCAACCTCCTCAGCAACACTCTTCCCTCATCCTCTCCAGATGTTATTATACCAGGTTTGGGCGCTGGAGTACCTCTGGACTACGGACTCAGGGCTCCAATAAGTCCTGTCATTTCACCAGTAGGTCCAATTGTGTCTCCTATTAATTCCTGCGGCTTCGGGCCTTATAATTATATTTATTGATTGTGTTACTTATTTATTTTTTAATAGTAGGTAATGTTAATAAAAATATAATTATGAATACAAATGTTGCTTTTATTTTACTATACCTTGCCACGGAAAGGCCTAAAAGTGCAGCAGTACGATTCCGTAAGAACTCACGTGCCAATACTTACGATTTCGATTTCATTCTTTCCTATCACACCTGACGTGAATTTGATGTTCAATGTCAAATTACACAACTTTTCACTAAAATAGCCACCGCGTGGCCGCACATGAGACAGCACTATAAAATTTCAATGTTGTCATTACGTAAAATTTTCCCTAAATATGACCAAAACCGTGAGATGTTCCGTTGCAACAACTACTTATTACATTCATGTACTAAGTTGCGTATCATAATCCTTATTAAGAGTGCAAAATTATTTATATCGTAAGTATTATTTAAGTTACGAGTCCAGGTTTTCTCACGATGTTTTCCTTCACTGATGTCTGTGATGTCCAACTATAAAAATTATATAAAATTCCTTTTAAAAGGGAGAGGATACCTCACAGGGCATCAAAGAACTAATTAATCATCTGATTAATTTTATTTATTTAACTAGTTGCAATTTTATTATCAAGTTATGGGAAAAATAGAACTGAGGTATGGTAACACTTTGAAAAACAAGTAATAGGTTATGTAGATAAAAATATAAACGATATCGCTAGAAAATGTCCTTGATTTTGATCGAAAGCCATGTAATTACATACACACAAATGTATTTATTCAATCAATGCACAATAACTTGTAATAT
The DNA here is from genome assembly GCA_033675125.1 of Athetis lepigone. Lineage (NCBI taxonomy): Eukaryota > Metazoa > Arthropoda > Insecta > Lepidoptera > Noctuidae > Athetis > Athetis lepigone. The sequence continues at coordinate 512,994 of CM066241.1, forward strand.
TTGCATCCTTACGAGTGAAAAGTAACATTCTTATCTTGCTTTCTTTCTGTGCGGCTTTTGCAGCCTAAAAAAGTGCATCCTCCAATTTTATAGCACAGAAAACGCACTAAACACTTAACTACTGGAGTCAATTTCTCAAATATACATTAAAACTATTGGTTTAATTACCGAAATTGTTATAAAATTGTAAAAACTAATACGAGCCGACCATTCAATGACAGTGACATCCCTTTGTTTGGCTAACTTTTTAATGTTCGCCAAGCGAAAACCGGCCACGCCGAACGAGACAGAGCATGTTATGCTTTGTCTCAATTTTCTTACGAAATTCGTATATATGCTTCTCACTTTCACACTTCTTTACAACCTCATGGTTACATCTAGAAGTTAATAATCTAAGACCCCCCTAACCCCCTCCCCCCCCCTTCGCCTACGTTCTCTTTGAGTGGCGCTAGCGTAGTTTTCATTGGGTTACAGAATACCTAATACAGTTTTCACCCCGGAATCAGAAGTGAGCACTGAAGTGAGATCTTACAGCATTAATAATAATCTAATAGCATTGCTGGTCTTGGTTGTCTTTCAGAGATCTCTTACAGTCGTTATGGGTAGCCAGAAGCCTGTCAATCAGTCTATCTAATGGGTTCGGGTAACCGAATGACTAGGTTGAAGACGTCTGACAGGCTCTCCTTTTATTGGAGGCTGACCCCTCCAATAGTCATCGGGTGAATATCAGAATTCGTCTGAAATGTTCTAATTTCTATGGCGCATTTCTTTTTTAATATTTTCAATGAATGTGATAACATACCTTGTAAACGACTTAATTCTATGTTTAAATATGTTAGTCTGCTTTAAACAAAATTAGGAATTTTCAAGTTTTAGCATTTTGAAAATTGCATCGCCAAAGAAATTAGGACATGTCCAGAGAAATTAGAAAATACGCCAAAGAAATTAGAAAACTGATTTTGTGTAGTATTTATTTTGTACAAATCTTATGGTAAAATAAAACTGCATGTATTTCGATCAGTGTTTATAATGAGTCCCATGAGTACAAATAACAGCAGCATTTGAGAAGCATTCTTTTTCATCACATGTTCGCATTCGGATAGCTAGGCGATTACCTTGCTCTTTCTTCCATACAACTTGGTGAGTTTTCATGGTTCCACGAAATGGCTGAATATTCGGATCCGGTATAAATCCGGTTGGAAATTGCCAATGTAACTAAGTCATGATATAAAATGGCTTCTTGTTGCGGTATTGCGAAGATGGCGAATTTTTTTTTTATAATTATAATGGGCTTGCTCTTGGTCCCAGACTAGCCCGAGGGCATAGACGGGGCTTACGATGGAGCGAGCTTACCCAATAGATGCCTATGCACTCGTTTTTTGCAATCTGACTAAAAATGCAGAACCTTTACTTGAGGAGCTTTTTCTTGGATGAATTCCAATCAGGTGTGCCCAGATTGCGGCTGCATCATGGCGCAAGCATGTGCTTAAAGTGCCAATGGCTTGTGTTTTGTACGTGTCCTCTTCGGCGCAAGACTGGTCAAAATTTTTTATCATGTTGAAACTAATATGGGAAATATTACGAAAAAAGTCATGAAATTGCTGCGCTCTGCTTAAATGTTTACCTTTGAGGAACAAACTGCACCCTAAAATACATAATAAAGTTAATAAACGCTCACTAAAGCAGGAGTTTTAAACCCTTCAGCAGAATTTTCAACTATACCCTAATTTCTTTGTAGAAAACCTAATTTCTGTGGAACTCAATGCCAAAGAAATCCGAAGAAATTAGCGCCAAAGAAATTAGAAAAGCACCTAAATTATTTTTTTTGTGTGTTAGTATTTAATCAATTGTGATTTCTTATAATTACGGAAGCAAGCAATCACAGCGTGCATACACTAAAAAAATATAAAAAAATACAACTCGTATTTAAGAATAAAATCGATTACCGAAGAAATTAGGTACTAACTGGAAAAAAACCCGCGCACACCGATAAAAAAATATTTCTTCCGAAACACGTTGCACTTTGCGCAGGTATTTACTTGTAGGGCGTTAGATCTCAACTTAACGGAGCCGAGGCGAGAGGTAGGGATTATCTACGTAACATGATAGCATTATGAAAGACTGCACAAATACGCCAAAGAAATTAGGTGTTTTTGGGGTGGACGAAATTGAATTAACAATAACTTTTGATAAGATGATCAAAAAAAATTGTGGTTAAAGTTACATATAGTTTAATATTCCTAAATATAGGAAAACATGTTCAATAGGAAAATTATAAAAATAAATATTGAAAATTAGGCGAACCAAAAATAGAACCCAGTGAAGGACGCGCCAAAGAGCTTAGATTTTTGACCTTTCATATTTTTTAAAAATATCTTCTATTCGAAAAACTGTCATTTTTATTGATGAAAATACTGGGTTTTAGAATGAACTTCAACTAAAAAAAAACATGACCGCAATAGTTCATTAAATAAAAAGTTAACATGGGTGGACAACTGCAAAACACGAAATCTGATATTCACCCCATCATCTCCCTAGCCTTTTCCCAACCGTGTTGGGGTCGGCTGCCAGCCTAACCGGATTCAGCTGGATACCGGTGTTTTACGTGGAGCGACTGCCTATCTGACCTCCACAACCCAGTAACTGGGCGACCCGAAACCTGTTGGTTAGACTGGTCAGAGTTTCTGGCTAACCAGTAACGACTGTCAAAGTTCTACGAATGACAACCGGGACCAACGGCTTTACGTGCTTTCCGAGGCACGGGATGTCAGTAATGTCCAAGATAAACTTTAGAAAGTACATATGAATTGAGAAAGTCACATTGGTACTTGCCCGGATTCGAACCCACAACCTCTTACACACGAGGCGGGCGCCTTATCCACTGGGCCATCACGACACTCTTTGACCCCTCCAATAGTATATTGAAAAAAATACTCATTGAATTGATAAAAAATATTTATATTAATGTGGCTAAATGAAGACCAGGAAACTAATGAATAAAAATAATAAAACCAGCCTGCCATATTGTGCCGCAGGACAAATCCCTCATTTATGAAGATGGCACGAGCATTAATCATCACACATGCTTAAGTAAGTCCCGTCGGCGATTTCATACTTAGGCACTATACACATTTATCCACCTCTATTTAGCTCATGGCTGAAACAACGATTTAGTTTGAAGATGTTTATTTATTTATTAAAAAGGCACACCAACGACTAATTCACAATTATAAAATTCAACATATGTTGCACATTTACGTATGGCAAGTGTGAACAAGTCACTTAGAGGCGTGCACAGCATTCACACGCAACAAAGACTTAAAATAATAATTTAAAAAAGAAAATTTAATTTAAATTATATCAGATATAAAAATGCAAAATGATTAAATAAAATAAAATGTAATGTCAAAACGGAAATTACATTGAGAATTTTGAGTAAGAATACAGTTACATTATTACTGACATAAAACATAGTAACACCTCAAAATACATATCAATTTAAGATTAATAATTATTATTTTGAAAATTAAAAAGTTAAGAAATTAAATTACAATAATATAAGATCATAAGTAAAATAAATAAACAAAAATTATAAGTAAAATTAAAATTACCCAACGTTGTTACCCAACTGCCGAAAAAAGGGTTATTTTTCGAGCATACGTATGTATGTCTGGATGTCTCTTTCTACTAAACCGTTCAACGGTTTTCGACATATAAGGTGTCATTGAATTTGTTTCTATTGTGGGCCTGACATATTAATTTGAAAAAAAAAATGGTAAAAATGAAAAAAAAAATACTAATCAAAAAACGAGAAATTCTAAGTGGAATTATAAATAAATAAATAAATAAATATCCTGGGACATCTTACACACGGTCATCTGATCCCAAGCTAAGCAGAGCTTGTGTTATGGTAATCAGACAACTGATATACATACTTATATAATTTTTAAATACATAAATATTATAGATAAATTACACCCAGACACAGAACAAACAATTATGCTTTTCCCAAAAAGTTTGTCCTGCGTGGGAATCGAACCCACGACCTCTGGCTTAGCAGTCAGGGTCACTGACCACTAGACCAACAGGCCCGTCAAAAAAATTTAAAAGAATTATAAGTTATCCGGCTTTGTTGAAACCAAAACTAAAAAAGCAGTTAATATAAAATCAATAGAGGTTCGCCAGCATATCAAAAGTTCAGCTGATATTTATTTTAGGCACGTGAGAGTAGCATTTTCCATCGATATAATATCGAGTTTGTCGAGCATTCAATAAGGCGAAATATACGGAAAGGGCTTCTGCGCTGACGCTGTTTTACGGTCATGTTTACATGTAATAATGTATAATCCGTACTAATATTATAAATGCGAAAGAAACTCTGTTTGCCTGTCTTTCTGTGTGTCTGTCTGTCACTTTTTCACGCCTAAACCACTAAACCGATTTGAATGAAAATTGGTATAGATATATTCTAGGACCCAAGAAAGGAACGGGAGCTATTAATCCACGCGGACGAAGTCGCTTGCAAAAGCTATTACTAAATAAAATAATTAAAATAACTTTAAATAACATAAATAAAACAAAATCGTAACTAAGTCGAACTGTACATTGAATTCCTATTTATTTTAATATAAAATTATTTCATACTTGATACAGTGTGATCTACAACCGATGCCATAAATATAGTTTTTAGAAAGAAGTTTGTCTGCATGACGTCACTTATAGCAGTTAATTCTCAGTTTTCAGTCTCGCTGATGGTGGCGAGTGCGTTGGATCATTCGGTTCCCTTCAAAATGGTTGAGCTAAATGGTGCTGATGTCACGCGTCATGCTCGTGAACGGGCGCTATCAGTTGAGATGGGTCATCTCTTAACTGCCATGACTTTTTATTTTTGACTTTTTATTTTAATTTTGTATTTGTTTATTTTGTTACATACTTACATTGTTTTCACATGTAGAAGCACCAAAAAGAAAATGTAACCAAGACTTTGTAAAACATGATATTTTTAAAAGAGTGTCCGTGGAGTTTCTTGCCTGTTCTTCTCCATAGAGATCTACGTTTTGAAACAGGCAATTAGCGTCACTTTTCTTTTCTGACTAACCGACCGACTCTTTGACAATTCATAAGTACCTGTAAATGGTCTAAGTGAAATAAATGCTTTAAATTTTGAATTTTTTGAATTTTGAATAATTTATACACTAGCAGAAGTTGCCAGTTTAAATATTGAATTTTAACACATTATGTAAGAAGCTTATGTTACATTATATCCTTAGAAATGTAATCCGCTGATGGATCTAGGATGTTACTGTAAACGGCTGCAAGTCATGTAGTTGTATTTTTCTTCTTTTTTCGATGTTACCCCACATTTTTTCTGAAAAAGCAAGTCTCGCCGCATTTTTCGAAAGTTAAAGTTATAGCTAAGTTTTTGAAATTCCCCAATTTTCTATGAAATTCATTTTTTTATGAAAACAAAAGGAAGTCTTCTGTCGCTCATTTACGATTTTTCAGCACAGGAGTCAGCGATGTCCTAGATAAACTTACAAAATGGATAATGAATGAATTGAAAAAGTCGTTCTGATACTTGTCAACCTCAGACAATAGAGACGTACACCTTAAAAACCACTGAATAAACAATAACAATACGTCCTACGACCTATTTCTTTTGCCGTATATTTTTACGAAAGAAATATAAAAGGAAGTTTTTCCAGTGATTGATTACGTGATGCCCAAACTATTAGATAAGGCGGTTCTTCTCAGAGACTATTCGATTATAATAAGTAGCATGCTGACCTCTGAGTGTATTTCAGATGTTTCTTCGTAGTTGTCTGGTACAAAATATGAATCTCTCATTTTTCTTATCCTTTCCACGACCAAGAGAAAGCCGGCTGTCGTGCTGCTATTGTCTTTCTATTGTGTCTAAAATCACGTGTGTTTAAAAGATTAAAATAATAAAATGAAAATATTGACGTGTAAAACTGTTATTTTTAACGATTTTACATAATGAATATGTATTATTATCATTTATCAAATGGATTAAGTTTGTATTTGTACTAACATTTGATTGAATCAAATAATTTGCCACCAGCAAGATTCGAAAAACGGTTTAGGCTGTAGAGCGTGCCAAAGAATGAGACATATAAACAGACTCTCAAAAAATATAACCCCCGTGTAAAAAGTCAGGTAAAAAGGAGGATTTTGGTCAACGCACAACAAAAACTACTGAAGCTGAAAACATGAAACAAAGAACCAAAAAGAGCGATGTCCTTCAGATATTAGTTTCTTTTTATGACAGAAAAACTGTGTTTCCGATAGAACAGCCAGCGTCAAAAGTTGATGACCAGATTTAGATTTTCAAAATTGCTGTACACCGTTCCTGAATCGCTCAGCATGACAAGCGCCATAAATGGATGTTCATCATAAAAAAGCATAAGTAGGTGATCATCACTTTTCAAAAGAAGCTGCCCAAAGTTATGGTCAAAAAAGCATGACATTCTTCGTATCGTAAAATTAGTAGAATCAGTAAAATCATATTTATTTTGTAAATAGGTTATAAACATAACACGTTTACACGTCAAAATTGTTTTTTTTTTAATTAAGCGAATGATGGCGCCCGTGTTTCGTAGCTGGACTGCTCTGAGAAGAAACATCCGAAACAAACTCAGAGGTCAACTTCTCTTTTAAAGTCCATACAATCGTATTGGTCAAAAATGTGCGAGAACCATGGAGATTTGTCTGAGGTACTCTCTAGATGAGAGAAGCACACAGATTTGAGTGGACCTGTCCAGACAGTGCAAGCATTTGTCAGTAATCGTTTAGCTCAACTAAAAACTTAAAGGAACCTGAACAAATATTTGACAAAAATAGCATACTATCGTTATTTCTTCTACGACAATAGGAGTATGTGATAATTATGTTTAGAAAGTTCTGAGTTCAATCACATAATTCCCAACAAAATATTTAAGTATCTGTCTTTTGTAACAATATGAAACAATAGATAAGTACATGTAATATTTTCTTTAGTAATCTTGTAAACGCAAACAACAGTCACGTATTCTTTCGGCAACAGAATTGTGTATCAAATACTTAATATTATTACGATATAATATAATATTGCTATGTTAGAAACTTAGTTATCTATTATCGACCTTGAACCATGTTGAAATGAACTTATACGTATCTATTAGATTAAATAGGAAAGGGAAAATATTGTTTTTATATTATCATTCGCGTATCGATCGCTGATGGTAACAGCCGATTTTAATTTTAAATTAGATTTTTTGACCACAGCAGACGGTAAAAAGACGTATTTTTTAGATTTGGAGTAAAAAATTTATGTTCACATATACATAACTTAATAATATTTATTGGTGTCAAAAATTGAGACCATTTCTTGAAATAAGCCAACTTCGGCAATACATGTCATATTCAATTGCTACCAGCTATCGTTCGCAGATCGTCTATCTCAAAAATATAATCAATTATTCAATTAAACCATTCACAGTCACTTTTGAATTGTTTAGAAGTCAGTCTGTCTGTCAAAAAAGTGAAGCAAATGCTCGTTCCAAAACAGTAGGTTATATGGAGAAGAACGAGCAAGAAACTCCATGAACACTTTTCTAAATTAATTAATTCAATACTATACGGTTATATTATCTGGTTACATTATTCTATTTAATCCTTCGAACACACGTGATTTGAGACACAATAGAAAGACAATAGCAGCCCGACAGCTGGCTGTCGCTTGGTCGTTGAAAGGTAAAATCTAGGTACAATGTGAGAACAATGTAATAAGTCATGAAAAAACCGTTTCAGAATTCGAGTGATTTCAGAACGAGTTACATTTATCAAAAAACTAGCTTCTGCCCGCGGCTTCGCTCGCGTTAGAAAGAGACAAAAAGTAGCCTATGTTACTCTCCATCCCTTCAACTATCTCCACTTAAAAAATCACGTCAATCCGTCGCTCCGTTTTGCCGTGAAACAGACAGACAGACAGACAGACAGACAGACAGACAGACAGACACACTTTCCCATTTATAATATTAGTATAGATATATTAGTATAGATATTAGTAGATTTTTGAGTACTTTTCCCCTTTTAATATCACCTACACAAAATTACATAAGAAAATGTTACAATTATTGAATTCGTATAATTCTTTCGTAAATAATTTAAATATTACTGTTACGCATTTACACACATAGGTAATTCTAAGAATTGGTTTTACAACAATTTTTGTAAGGTTATAAATGGATGTTAGTGTGCTATGTATCATTTTCAAGTGGACAATATGGAGGCGAGATTGTTTTTTCTTTATGTGTTATGTCAGGTATGTTATTTTAATAATAACTTATTTTATCTATTTAGAAGACGAATTTCCAAAAATCCTTTCTTAGTGGATATTCCTCACATAGAACATACTCTCCTAGTTTCATGTCTCCAGGATCATAGGACCAATGTTTGGGCTGATAATTTTACTATCCAGTTATTTAGTTACCATCCATACTAATATTATAAATGGGAAAGTGTGTCTGTCTGTCTGTCTGTATGTTTGTCTTTCTTTCACGGCAAAACGGAGTGACGAATTAACGTGTTTTTTTAAGTGGAGATAGTTGAAGGGATGGAGAGTAACATAGACTACTTTTTGTCTCTTTCTAACTCGAGCGAAGCCGCGGGCAAAAGCTAGTTTTATATAATACTAGCTTTCGTCGGGAGCTTTGACCGCCTGGATGTCGAATATTCCATTTCTTATTTTACTCGTTTAGATTTCCATAAGGTTGGACTTTCATAAAAATATTTCTTAGTGGATACTTACTCTTTACAAAGAAAATACCTTCCAAGTTTCATGTCTCTAGGACCAGCGGTTTGGGCTGTGTCAGTCAGTCATTTTGCCGTTTTATAATTTTGAATATTTTATAATTTTGAAAATAACACGTAAGTTTTGGGCAAGTGAAATAGATGGTTTTTAATTTTGACACCAAAATGAAATGAAGAGAAATTATTTATTATTTATTTATTATACTACTAGCTTTTGCCCGCGGCTTCGCTCGCGTTAGAAAGAGACAAAAAGTAGCCTATGTTACTCTCCATCCCTCCAACTATCTCCCTTCTACTTAAAAAATCACGTCAATTCGTCGCTCCGTTTTGCCGTGAAAGAAAGACAAACATACAGACAGACACACTTTCCCATTTATAATATTAGTATGGATGTAGATTATCAGTCCACTACTGTTTCTGCTGTTTGCTGTCTACTGCAGGACAGAAGCCTCTTTTCAAACAGAAGGCACGAGCATTGATCACCACGTTTGCTCAAGGCGGATTGGCGATTTGAGAGTTTTATTCATTTTAACATTTCGACGACCAAGTGACAACCGACTGTCGCGCTGCTATTGTCTTTCTATTGTGTCTTGAATCACGTGTGTTCAAAGTTTTAAAGGTTAGGGTTTATGTTCGGGTAAATAAATCTTTACTGTACTTATAATATACTTATAATATTTGATATATCAAACATTATAATATCGACGGTTAAAAGGCAATAGGGGATAAGCGACATTTTGGTCAAAAATGAGTTAAATATGCCATCCTACGTAATTTTTTTTTCTCTTTCGAATGCGCCTACTCCCATGGCTCTACGATGACATTTTTGGCGTTTATGCCCTTGCAAAAAATTGTAATTTACTAGTATTACTTTTCGCAACCGACAAAAAATCAGATCATTTTTGCTTCAAAGGTGCTTGTACCCCTACAAAAATTATTTATTTTGGGATTATTGTCGGTAATGCTTTTTTACTTTATAAGGGAGTCAAGCTTTTGGTTGGTTAGGCCTTTTAAGCTTTTCCCTCAAATAGTACAAATGTTGTTTATCGCCTACTTCCATTTCGTAATTTAACATAGCTATGGCGCTTGTACCCTATATACAAAATTTATTTTCTTATTAGTCTGTCGGTTAAATCCTATTACCATTCAGTACTTTATGACAGCTATGTAGGTTATGCCCTATGATCTACATTTATTTTAATAGCACACTGTTGGTTATACCTTACTACCGTTTACAATATAAAATGAATTCGGTATCATGGTGTTGAATTTAACCTATATCAGTATACTCACTGAAACGGAACCCTAAGAGTAAGGACCTAGTCTTTTTCTATGTAAATCTACTCCCTAATACTTATAAGGTACTTTACCTTACCCTTACGAGTTAATAATACCCATTTTATCCTTTATCTTGATGTAGGATCTTGTTGGTAGCGCTAATTCATTATTTTTAGGGTGTCATTTCATCCATATTTCTTTAGACTCACGCAATGCTAAATGTTGATTATCCTTCTTTGCCGTTGAATTCAAGTGACATTGAGTGTCACTAATGTCTTATATCCTAGTATTGTTTTGAAAGCCGAGTGTAACTTGTACTCTATTATCTTTTATACATCCACTGTTTAAAGTACCTTATCCTTCTTTTCCTATAACACTTATTGTACTGTCTAGTCTCATATACGTTTTTACTTTGCGATGTGAGAAATCGGTATGTCGCTTATGCCATACTTCCTCATTGAAAAATTAAGAGCTATGGTTATAAGCGACAAAAACCACCTTAAATAATGTTAAATCGTTAAAACTAAAAATACCAGTAACTGCTCCAATTTTTTCTGATTTTATAACTGTTTTAATTTTCACGATATCTAAATAAATGACAAAAAAACATCAGTTTTTCTAAAAATTAAAACTTTGAATGGCTTTCCTGAACATTTTACTTTTTGTCGCTTATCCCCTATTGCCTTTTAACCGTCGATATGTTGATAGCACGAAACGGCTCCTAATCAACTTAAAGACTCCCGTGAGAGTCGTAGAACGCAATAAAATGTACTATTTTCTGAATACCCAATTGAATTTCTTTGTTATACGTGACATCTTTTACAAAGAACTACCTGTCCCCCGTGGTTTTACTTGCATAATGTTAGGTCTTTAGTTTGTTCACTCTAACTCAAACTATACAACTGTAAAGTTTCAACTAATTTCGTTTACTAGTTTAAGCGTGAAGGAGTAACAAACATCTATTAATTCATCTTCACTCACATTTATAATATTAGTTGGTAGTAAATGTGTACAGATTAAATATTTTATTACCTTTATAAACTTTAACCAATAATTATCAAAAGACATTTTCTCTGTAAATAAATTAATTTTAACCCCGAACACCTGAAAATGTTTTTATTAAGCAAGGGCTTATAAGAGACTAGCTTTTGCCCGCGGCTTCGCTCGCGTTAGAAAGAGACAAAAGGTAGCCTATGTTACTCTCCAGCCTTCAACTATCTCCACTCAAAAAATCACGTCAATTCATCGCTCCGTTTTGCCGTGAAAGAAAGACAAACAGACAGACAGACACACTTTCCCATTTATAATATTAGTATGGATATTAGTATGGATACAATCGAATGACCTCCCAATGTTTTAGGCTGCTTTTCATGTTCTAATTTTGGATTGAATCATAATCAATTCGTATTATTTTTCAGACGATCATCACAGAATCTCTGGGAGGAGTCACATTACCATTTCCAGATTTGGTAGGAAAAGTGACCCCATTAAAACCGAAACCTTTATCTCCTTCATCAATATGCCAAGATACAATGTCAAAACTGTGTCCATCAGCTTTAGGAGGATCAGCATTTCCAGAATTTTCATCAGCTCTAGCATTTACGTCATCATCTAGAGCTTTGCCTGTACCGAAAATTGATTCTATGTCAATTGAAAATGTAAAAATGCCAGAAAGGTTAAGAGAAAAGTTCGAAGCAAAACTAAATAGGGCTACTGTTAGAAAGGCTAACCCAGTTATTTGTCCACCAGAAGTATCTTCTTATAAATGCCAATTTCCTTCAATTTGTCCCGCTTATTATTCATCAGAGATGTATCAGTCTTCTTCAAATAAACTGTCACCGTTACCAAGTATAAAATCATTACCTATTGTTCCTGTACAATCATCAAAAAACACCAATGTTCCATTACCAACCTATGAGCTACCACTGACAATAGAATCTAGACAACCTTCGTTCTTGGAACAATGTTCTACGAATACTTTATTCCCGTCGAGTTCTTCATATTCCATGCCATATCCTTTATACTACAAATCTATGCGTTTACCTGGAGTAAGAACTCCTTCTGATATGCCGCCTTTAAATTATAAACCGATTTTAAATACAGAAAACACAAATTTGAATTACCCGAGTCCATTTTGTGCTCTGAATTTGCTTAATTCTGCATCTTCAGATATATTAAAACACAATATGGTAAAAATACCAAAACCATCTTCAAATTTACCCTTTTTAAAAAAGCCTGTATCCTCATCACCAGCAGTACAAAATCTGTGGTCATCATTAGACCCCATTTCTTCTTACACTTCATCACAATTGGCATTAAGAAGCAGATTTGACCCTAATGAGTCTTTGCTCTCTGACTTAAAAAACGATAAAGAACTAAAATCTTTACTTAATTCTTTATCATGTACACTTGTTGATAAAATATATGAATACAAACGAAAGCCTTCAAGTCCTCCTAAAATATCTTCAGTAGCAAGAGTACCTAATATATATCCTATTATAGATTCTCATGCACAAACTATTGAACGAATACATTCTAATGATAGTCCACGAGTCACTTTTGACAGCATACCTAATTACAGAGAAATTACCGTCCCTGAGATCACAAATAGACCGATAGTACCTGCAACAACGTCTTATCAGAATCCTTTATTACCTAATAAATGTGATTCAAATACACTCAAATATTTAACACCTATAATACCGCGTGAACCCACTATTCCTTCTGTAACTTCTAACGTCTTCCCTTCAGTTTATTGTCCTCCTAAAATATTACAGAATCCTATTTCTTCGTCTATTTCTTGTGTAAGTCAGCCTTCAACATCTATTACTGCTCAGTCTACCGCAAAAATGTTGACTCCTATCAACGATTTAGTGTCAAATATAGCCCAGTGTATTCTATCATCCTACAAAACTTATACAGACTCGGCTCTTCAAAATGTACTACAAAGAGCCAGATGTACATTACAATCAAATCCTTATGCCGATGCGATACTATTTGATCAAATACCAGCAGTGGTAACATTGCCTTCAGTTAATCCTGTAAACGTACCATCGGTGTTACCTATTATAAGTTCGCCTAATGACTGTATATGTCTACCAGTAGCAGATACTATCACTGATCTTTCAATGGATGCGTCTTACATACCGTCCACGTTTGAAATGTCTACTAGTTACCCCGTATCAATGTCTTCACAGCCACTAGCAGCGACAGTGTTACCTGTCTCATCATTAGTCTCATTTTCTTCGCCTCAACTTTGCCCATCATACTTACCATCTCCAACTTTGCCTTCATACCCTTCCATAGCGTCACCATTTTACATGGAAGCTCCTGTGTATAAAGTAAGTTCACCGAAAAAAGATTCTAAACTCGAAAAGTTAATAGAGATGATGTTAATAGCTGAAATATTGAATAACGATGACAGTTTTGATTGGAATGATTTAGATACTTTATTGGCTTTCTTATCTGTAAGTTAAACATGTATGAAACTGTGTAATTATAAGATGATATCTAGTGAAAGGTAAAACAAAGTAAGTTTTGTTCTTAAGTTTATCTCGGACATCACTGACGTGTTGCTCTCGGTTGATATAGTCACAGAACTTTAAGAGTTATTATCAGTGAAGAGCCAAAAAATCTGACCAGTCTAACCAAGGAGTATCGTGTCATTCGTGAATGGATTGCGGAAGTATGATGGGCAGTTGCTTCTGCAAGTGGTTTAACATTTTGTTTACTTTTGTATCGTGGTATGATCGCAAATCGAGCTTTTTAGCTTCTTCTGAGCTAAAGCATTTTTTAGTGTATATAAATCTTATTATAATAACAAATAAAGCGATTATATTACATCATGTTATAAGAAAATTAAATTGTTTTGTTAAATCCTATTCTGTTGTTTTATTTACTAAAGTATGTAACTTCCAGTCCAATTTCTCATATTTATTAACTTAACAAGAGAATAAATAATAACCTCAGTGACCTTTCAAACAATAAATAACAGCGAGCTTAGAAATCCTAAACAAGCATTAAATGCTAAACTTTCAAGATTTCAGAAACCTAACTATTTAATTTATAATGTAAAGTCAGGCTGAATTTGTAGAAAATAATTAATGGTCAGCAATCAGGAAAAACTCAGTATTCATAAATTACTGTTTTGCTTATATTATGAAAGCGGTATGTCTCAACAAGGTCTCAACTCTCTGTTCTTCTGTTTGCTTGTTACTCTGTCTATCTGCCAAACAATACTACAAAAAAGTTACTTATACGACATTCTATCATTGAAAACGGCACAGCAACGCACACATACAATGAGACGTCCAAGTAGGATGGCATGATTCAAGTATTGCGAGTGGAAAAGAGACCAATATAATTTGCAACTGAGGTGAATGGGGTAAAAGGTTTTAAAGTGCCACTGGCTGACTACAAAGTTTAAGCACGCTCTTCTTCATTTTTCATAATATTGTGACTTTGTATGCTTCTTGGAGGACTCAATAATTTATGTACTTGATAAAATTAGCACAAACATTGAAAGAAAACGATAACAGTATTATTCCGGAAGGGTGAAAAGATAGTACTAAAGTTACTACTTATTGAAAATACCAACAAAAATTAATTGAATAATTTAATACTTACATTTAAAAATATTGTAATAAATTACTTACAAACTATACCTTGCTTATTCTGCCGCGCTAGCGATATCAGCAGTAAGTCAAATTTTTGACAAAATGAGTTAAATATTGATTCCGAATCAGTGCAATGAGCTCTACCAGATGTGCTGACACGTGTTTTAATAGCTTATCGGGAACCAGTAAATTTCGTTAAGGATAAAGGCAGTAAGTCCAATAAATGACAAATCTTCCTTAACATAACAACAGTAAGTATAGTTACCCCGGGTTAGCAAGTAAAGCTCTTTCCTTTAGGTTTTACTTTTACTTAAGTTATGTGCAGTAACTGTGAATACTGTCGATATATAAGTAAAGCATGTTTTTTATTTGGCCTTAATCACTTAGGAGAACAGCAGTAACTAAATATACTGTGGATATAATAAGTAGAGTTTGTTTTTAATTAGGCCTTAATTGATTAAAATATCGGCAGTAACTCATCATACTGTGGTTATATTAAGCAAAATGTACTTCACATTCGGTCTTGATCACTTACACTGTTAGCAGTAATAACTTAAACTGTGATTAAATTAAGAAAAATATATTATTGAATTTGAGAGTTCAAGCTATTTTGCCTACTCTGCCGCGCTAACGATAAGGGCAGTAAGTATGTTTTGCATAGTTTTGAGTAATTGGCGCGCAAAGTTTTTCTTACATTTTTGTTTTTCCGGACTTCTGTTTTTAAGATATGTTAATTATGATGGTTGAAACGTGTAGCCCAAATAAAGCGCTTTTATATTTTTCACTCAATAAAATTGTATATATATTTGAATAGTTTTAAATAACGAAAATCCTTTTATATCTAGTGTTAATTGAAGCAACTGAAACATCAATTGCTTAGAATAATAGCAGTAAGTAGTAAGTTACTGCTGTTATTATAAGCAACTCATACTAGGTTTAGGTTATAGCTTAGGAATAAAAACAAAGTGTTAGATAAAAAATGTTTCTGTTTATTAATATTTCTTTACTTACGTATTATTATTATTATATTAAATAACGAGGTTCCACTAGTTTTACAACTAAGAACAATAAAATTTTAAAAAAATAAACTATTACACAAGTTTAAATCAGTCTTTCTTAGTTTGAAAGTCTTATAAAATAATTATAAATGTTTATTGAGCTCCATTCTACTCTCGTATATTATTACAAAAAACTTAAAAAATATTTAAATATTGGCAAGTTAGCCATATTGCAAAGTAACAAACAAAAAAATCAGCCTTTCTACGTTTACAATTTGAGATCAAACTAAGTTAAAATACTAGAATTAAAAAATCAAACATAATGTAAGAAATAAAATAACAAAACCTTTTTTGGGGTGTCATGAAATAACAAAACACATAAAACTATCTAGCAAAACTTATATTATATCACTGACTTTATCTGAAACCGGTTAATTTAACCAAACCCCCTTTCTGTTATCTGGCATTAATTCTAACAGTTTCTTTAAAATCTCAGTCTTCGTATATTCTGGAATTCCTCTAGATGTCAATTTTGAACTGAATTCAGGAAATGTTCTTGATTTCAGGTACTTTAACTGCAAAAAGTCTAAACTTTGTACTTGTTCGTCATCATGGTTAGTTTTGTATTGCAGTGTGAACTCGTCTCGATTTGCGACTAAAACCATAATATCTTTAAGGTACCCTCTAGGTTGTACTTTCCTCATTTTATGTTGCGAAGATAGATCGTTTTATGAGTTTTGTTATTTCATGACACCCCAAAAAAAGGTTTTGTTATTTTATTTCTTACATTATGTTTGATTTTTTAATTCTAGTATTTTAACTTAGTTTGATCTCAAATTGTGAACGTAGAAAGGCTGATTTTTTTGTTTGTTACTTTGAAATATGGCTAACTTGCCAGTGTTTTGTAATAATATACGAGAGTAGAATGGAGCTCAATAAACATTTATAATTATTTTATAAGACTTTCAAACTAAGAAAGACTGATTTAAACTTGTGTAATAGTTTATTTTCTTAAAATTTTATTGTTCTTAGTTGTGAAACTAGTGACACCTCGTTATTTAATATAATAATAATACGTAAGTAAAGAAATATTAATAAACAGAAACATTTTTTATCTAACACTTTGTTTTTATTCCTAAGCTATAACCTAAACCTAGTATGAGTTGCTTATAATAACAGCAGTAACTTACTACTTACTGCTATTATTCTAAGCAATTAATGTTTCAGTTGCTTCAATTAACACTAGATATAAAAGGATTTTCGTTATTTAAAACTATTCAAATATATATACAATTTTATTGAGTGAAAAATATAAAAGCGCTTTATTTGGGCTACACGTTTCAACCATCATGATTAACATATCTTAAAAACAGAAGTCCGGAAAAACAAAAATGTAAGAAAAACTTTGCGCGCCAATTACTCAAAACTATGCAAAACATACTTACTGCCCTTATCGTTAGCGCGGCAGTATTAACTTCATTGAATTATGCATTAACACTCGTTTTATTGACGATCTGTGCTTTATTAACAATCTCTTCATATTTTTCTAAAAGCTTTGTCTATCAAGAAAACTCTGGATAATCCAAAGATGTAGCCAAAACATAAGTAACGCCTTTATCTTTAAAATCATCGTCATCTGTCAAAGCTTGACTTTTGGTGTCAGCTGAAGATTCTTCCTCAGGGATATAAACAGGACCGTAACTTACAACTTTGGATTTTGCGAAAACAGTTTCTACATCTTTAGGTTTCTCTTTAAATGTCTTTTTACTATTATCTTTAGTTCCTGTATAGTGAGGGATTTTTGCTTCAGAATAGATGGATGCCTTATCTCCTTGAAATTGCAGATCAATATCGTCGTTGTCATCAAAACTGTAGAAACGTTCTGGGTTTATTTTACTCAATTCTACTTGTCTAGTTTCAAAATCAGGTGATTCTAATTGCGGTGGACTCCGAAATTGTACTACCTCCTTTTCAGCATCCGTATTTATAACGTCTTTTGTAAGTGCTTTTTCCGCACTGTCATATGTTTTATTTAGTTTATCAACTTTTGTAATATTTTTCGGAGGTCCAAAGCTCTCAAATCGCATTCTGTTTATAAAATCAGGATTCCCTTTATCTACTGAGTAATAGTATTTAGTATCACCCAAGTTTTTTACAAAAACTTCTCTCTTGTTAGCAGTATAAGCTGCACTGTCTGCAAACTGAGGATAATAATCTTCTACGTATCCGTAGCTATAGTTGTCATTTATATTTGGTTCATTATTCTCGATTTCATCGTGTTCTACGTTAAAGTCTACATTTTCAAATGTTGTTTCGTTCACTTCAGGCGGCTTAATAATAGATTGTATACTTTCTGTTTTGGGATCTGGGTCTATATTTGAACGCGTTTTATCATTTATATAAATAGTTTTTTCTGTAGTCACTATATTAATTTTTGGAGTGATTGTTGTCCTAGAGGTAGGCAAAATTGTAGCTTCATTAGTAGCATTTTTGTTTTTTACTTCAATTTTTCTTTTATTATTGTTTTTACTTTTCTGAGGTCTTTTCCTTCTAACTTCTCTGTGATTATTTATATCTTTATTGTTAGATATCAAAGATTGGTATATATTTTCATAATTGCCTAAAAAGCTGGACATAGCAGGGTTGCTGAATTGTGGCAATGCTTTGAAATTAAAACTGTTGGCAATATTTTCAGGAAGATTAGGGATTATCTTTAACATTTGATTTGCTGCAGGCATAGGGTTTCTCGGAACTCTATTTTCTTCTACAATTCCTTCGTTAAAAACATCTAAGTTTAAACCTTCCAGTATTTGGTGTGGTTTTGGTGTTGTTTGCTCTTCTGTGATTATTTCCTCTGTATCTGGTTTCGGTTTTTTCTTGTGACGTCTACGTGGCTTAGGAGTTTCGTCAACGGTTTCTTCGTCAATCGATTTTCTTACTTCACTATCTTTGTGTTTGCGTTTTTTCTTTTTAGTTTTCTTATTACTTTCTCTTTCACTGTGTTTTGAGTGACTGTCGTTTGAAGAATCTTCTGCTTTGTGTTTGCGAGTACGTTTTTTCGATTTCTTGCTAATTTCTCTATCATTTTCTTGTACGTCATCGGCTTCGTTTTTACTAGAACTATGGTTGTTCTTCTCAGATCTATCATGTTTTCTTCTTTTTAATGACTTTCTTTTTTTAGCCTTCTTACGTTTTTCTTCTGTCTGAACCACTTTTGTTGTATCCTCTTCATTCGCACCAGTTTGTTGAATATTCACAAAATTATTAACAGAATTTACCGCAGCTGCGTTATAAGGAAATTCAACCAAATTTGAACCATAACCTGTAGAGCTCTGGTCGAAAATCGATTGTATTGGTTGATTCGATAATATTCTGTCCAATAACATTTGCCATAAATTAATAGGTGATAAGTTCAGTGACGGCGATTGATTTTGAACCATCATGTTTTGTAAATAAGATGGAATTTCGCCTGGTTGGTTAGCAGGGGGATTTGTGTACCCATTCTGTTGGTAAATAGGATATGTTTGTGTGGGCATTACCGGATATCCGCTGTTGGCCGATACCTGAAATGAAAAGATGATTGATTATTACAACTGTGTTGGGAAAAATAACACGTTTAGGACTGAACAGCGCGTTTTACAGAAAAGGTGACTAGTTTAATTTTAGTTTAGTTAAGATAAGGGCGCTAACATTTAAGCCCTTTTTTTTGGGGCGTGGGAAATTATCAAATGACTGCTCCCGTCTTGGGCGCGGCGGGAGGGCGTGTCAGACTTTTACTGACTAAAACCCACTCATGTTCCTTCGATATGTTCCAGGGTCACGGTAACTATTATAAACATTTCGCAACCCCGGCAATATTTAAGCCCTGTAGATGTGATATATTTTTCAGTTACTTTAGACGTAGTGACAAGGTTGCATACATTATGTGTCCGTTATTTTTATTTTTGACTACGCAATTATATATTTTTTTGTTTTTACCTTATTTAACGTATTACAAAATATAGAAACAAATGTTGAATGAAATCGATCAAAAGACTTAATTAAATTATGGCCTGAATGGTCACGCTATAACCTGAGAATAATAATTTCCCTTGGGGGAAATAGGGATGTGTTTATCTTTACTACATAGTATAAACAAAGTCGCTTTCCACTGTATGTCTGTCTATATTTAAGCATAGATAGGTTTTTTTTAAAATAGATAGAGTGATTCAAGAGGAATATTAATGTATATTGCGTGCAAATTGTAGTAGAGAAAAGCCAGGATTTTTAAAGATTTATAGTACTCGTGCGAAGCTGGGCGTATGGCGCGGGACCGTAGACGGCGAGCGAGGGAGAGCTCGCCACCCGGCTAGAACCAGGCCCGCGTCGACGGCCCTAACGCGCCGTTAAAGTTTCCATTATGGTGGGGTGGGGTAAGGGCTGCCTCCCTTTACCACTTCCAATGTGCGGAGCCCCATGGTTACGGAGATATCGATGATCAAAGTTTGAGGTTATGTTACGTCAATTTTGAGGTTAAGTTAGGATTTTTTCGTGTAAAATTATTAATTATTTTTCACTCTAATGTCTAAAAAAGATAACTCGACGGAGCCCCGCTTCGCGGGGCTCCTACTTCTGGGTGGTTTAAAAAAAAATAACCACGAAGGAGGTGGCGGGGTCTGTTCGCTCGCTTTGCTCGCTCACTACGACCCCGCCACCTCCTTCTAGTCCGAGTCGGGGCGCCCTAAAATTTTGATCGATCGCTCTCGGATTGACGATCCTTATTAGTTTCTCAGAATGCTCTGAGCTCGTATGTACATTGCTCCAATTTGTTTGTGATTTCAATGAGCACGACGTAGTTCAGTACAGACTATGGGTGTCTGGGTCAGCATACAGTTTGGCAATACGCGCCCCGGAACATAAACGGCAACCGAAGGAACCTGAGTGGGTTTTAGACAGTAAAAGTCTGACATGCCCCGCCCAGGACGGGAGAAGTCATTTGATGATTTCCCACTCCCCAAAAAAAAGCTGGGGCGAATCACTAGTTAAACTTAAAGAGACAGGCTTAATTGTTGATAATTATTGCACAGCCGAGTTTTACTTTAGCTTGAAACATGAAAATAGCACTTTTTATTGCGGGGTAAAAATGGGATGATAGTATGAAAATGGGTGAGAGAAACCGCAGGAAACGACTGTATTTATACCGCTAACTTTAATAATGATGATTTTAATAAAACTTTTTTAAGAACCATCGCTAGATAATACTTTCAATTTAAAAAAAGCAGTATCCAAATCGGATCACCCGTTTAAGAACTACGGTAACACAGACAAACAAACACACACATAACTGTCAAACTTAAACACCTCTCATTTTGCGTCGGGAGTTAAAAAAGGGTACTTACCAATATTCCGCATGACAAACACAAAACAATTCTTATAATCATCTTCTTCATTATTCATTATTCACAAATACTAGAAAAATCATTAAAAAAACTTATTAAAAAAAATACTTAAATTTATCACCACCCACAGCAAAACTTCCCTTTCAAATACGTGCCGATTATATAACATCGATTTTATATCTAATGATAACTATATCGATTACAGATGACAAACGATAACTTTTCTCGATTAGACACGCTATGTTTATCAAATTCTCACTATTCGATTAATTTCTTAATCGTTTTGTAATAATTGTGGTATAACTATTTTCTTTACTACAAGAATATTAGAATGGTTAGGTAAAACAGTGATTAAGACGTCTCCTTTGCAAGCCGCTGATCGTGGTTTGAAGGGCAAGTACTAATGTGACTTTTGAATACATAATCATCACCCTAGCCTTTTCCCCAACTTTGCTGGTGTCTTCCAACCTAACCAGATTCAGCTCGATACCAGTGTTTTACGCGAAGCGACTGCCTGTCAGACCTCCACAACCCAGGAACTGGGCGACACAATACCCCTTGGTTAGACTGGTCAGACTTTCTGGCGTCTGACTAACCGTAAGGACTGTCAAAGTTCTACGAATGACAACCGAGACCAACGGCTTGTGCTTTCCGAGGCACGGGATGCCAGTGATGTACATATGAATTGAAAAAGGCATAATCTCATACACGAGAGGCGGGCGCCTTATCCATTAGGCCATCATGACAGTCACTTTTTAATACATAATGCTTTCCAAAATTTATCTTGGGCCCCACAGACATAATGGTCATGACATACAAACTACAGAAAGGTGATTACCACGCTGCCCTGCATCACGCTGCATGTTGCGTTTCAACGCACTCACTTGACTTGACTCATTCCATTCAAAATCACTTGCACTGAGAGACTCGGTGTGCCATTTCTTGCGTCTCGCCTCGCACCCAATTTTTTTTTTGAGGACGAGAAATCATCGAATTACTTCTCCCGTCCTGGGCGGAGTGGAAGGGAATGGCAGACTTTTACTGACTAAAACCCGCTCATGTTCCTTCGGTTGCCCTTTATGTTCCAGAGCCGTTAACAGTTAGATTTATTCCGCAACCCCGCAGGAATTAGCCCTAGGGCCCTCCCTTGCTGACTGTTCTTTAAGGCGCGCGTGGAACAAAACACGCCGTCGACACGGGGGCACTGACAGGCTCCGTGTGCCATACCTTGCGTCTCTCCTCTTACCCACTATTTTTGAAGATAGGAAATCATCAGATGACTTCTAATCGTAATTTAGTCCTGATGGAACAATCATAAATTGATGTAAACTATGAAAGCTTACACACAGTCAACTCAGCAGACGATTTACTTTTAAAGATATTTACCAACACTTTTACCAGCACAAACTAAGTCAGTAAAGTCGTATAACTTAACACCGACTCATGATAACTGTACCTAATGTAGTACTCTATAAAGTTCACGAACCATTTACAGCTATTTACGGCTAGAAGCACTCTATGTATGAGATATGACGTCACAAGCGAGTCCTGGGGACTATAAAGTTAATGGTCATCTGTTAAGGCGCTGATAAGAATCAAAATACTCTTATTTTTAATATGTTTTAAGCCAAATCTTATGTTGCAATAGCATAATTACTTATATTCTACGCTTAAGTTTGTTTTTTTATCATATCTGGATGTAAAACTATTTTTTTTTACGATATAAACGACGACTTTTAGGATATAAACTATCCTATGTCCTTTTCTAAGCTATGGACTATCTGTGTCAGAAATTTCATTTAACCTTTCACCGACCAACCGACAGCCGGCTGTCGGGCTGCTATTATCTTTCCATTGTGTCTCAAATCACGTGTGTTCCAAGGATTAAATCGATTGAGTAGTATTGCCTTGAAAAACGGTCAAACAAAATGACACACTTTCAGAAAAGTCTCAGGTGGACTATCTCTGCACCAAATTTCTTTTAAATCGGTTCAGCAGTTTTGGCGTAAAGAAGAGTTAGACCGACAGACAGTCGGACAGAGTTACTTTCGCATTTATAATAATTATAGATATAGAAGATATAAGATCGAGATCACGATCGTGCTTCACTATACGAGAAGAGGCCTGTTGTGCGTATTCTATGGTCCGGTATGATGAATAAAGAAAAGGATGATTTACTAAATTAAATGTCTTTATATTTCAATTCCACAATAGTTTGTTAACACTAACTATAGTTAATACACGTGTCAGGAGTCGAGGTAAGTGTCGAGGCAGGGCGGTGTTCAGTAGGCGACTGGCGAGCCGTCCGCTCGCGTTCTATACCTTACTCAAAAATACGATTCAGCAATTCGCAGTTACCGAGTCGCTACATCACACCCCCCCTTTCTCCAAATTTTTTCCAAAAAAAAATTAAAACAATTGTTTCTTTCAAAATTATACCATTATCGTAGCTATGCTATGTTACATCACTATTAACGATACTCTCACGTCTCTACGCTTACAATGTTACAATGTTGTTTACAATAACATTCTATACTTATCAGCATTCCCACAGTATGCTGCCTATTGTTACACATTTATCGCCCACATTGGCTCATACACATTAATTTTTACCGAAACTCTAAATCTCACTAATATACCGAATTGCTTTTGCACATTTCACTTCACTTCACACACTAGACATATCTCGCGGCGGTTGCGGTCGGCGCTTGGCTACCCATCGTGCCGGGTCGTCCTGGCGACGTTATCCCTGATAGTATCGAAGGCACTCCGCTGGTAAGATAATGGTCAATGTTGAACAGCATTTCTCGAAGCTGTTTACAGGAGGTTAATGAAACCTTTTTGGAAGAGTTGGCGGATATATCTCCACAAGTGGATGAAACCTTTAGAAGACTCACCAAAACAGCTGTTGATATTGGATATTTGCTCTATAACTATGAAAGTGACACAGGGTCTGTTAAAGAGCTATCTAAGATAATGGTCAATGTTATGCGTCAATTGACCGTGAGACCGTCTGCTTCCTGTGCCCGTGTGACTTCGTCGAAGTCGATAGCCGCGTCAGCAACTGCGTTATCGTTTCCGTTGACGTATTGTATGTCGCTCAAGAATTCGCTAATATACAATAACTGCCTTGTGCGCCTAGATGTTCCTTTCTCGGTACCTGCCGGCCCATATGTGAAGTCCCGAAGTCTTGAATTCGATACCTGTCCGACTTCGTGATCGCGTTGAGTGCACGATAGTCACCACAGGGTCTACTTTGTCCGTTCTTCTTGGGCACCACGTGTAGTGCAATCGCCCACGGACTCTTCGCTGGACTCTGCCGCTGTCGCTGGAACTGCTCCTGAAGCACCGGGTACCGTTGGCAGGCTTATCTCGGGAACTTATGCGCGCACGTTGCTATGTAACCTCACTTTACAGGTTACGTTGTACTTTGCACCACGCGGCTGTCTGCCCCTGCCTCGACACTTTTTTGATGAGTCGCCTACTCTGATTTCTTAAACGGAATTTCGAAAACGTCGGGGTCACCAGTGTTGTGCGTATTCTATGGTCCGGTATGATGAATAAAGAAAAGGATGATTTACTAAATTAAATGTCTTTATATTTCAATTCCACAATAGTTTGTTAACACTAACTATAGTTAATACACGTGTCAGGAGTCGAGGTAAGTGTCGAGGCAGGGCGGTGTTCAGTAGGCGACTGGCGAGCCGTCCGCTCGCGTTCTATACCTTACTCAAAAATACGATTCAGCAATTCGCAGTTACCGAGTCGCTACAGGCCTTTGCCTTGTAGTGGGACAGAAATAAGCTGGTATTATTATTCCATTTATTAAAACATATCACATATAAATTACATTTTTAAATATTGATAAGAAATATAAACATTTAAAAACTAAGGTAGACTGGTAGATAATGCCTAAGGCATTAAGTCCGCCATTGTGCATTGTTTTCTTACATGTGCATAAAGTTTTTTAAATAAATAAATAAAAATATAAAAAATAGTAGCCCACCGGCATCGGGAACAGGGTCCAAGCTACCGGTGGTCAGGGCTCCAGAGAAAGGAACCTCCGGACAATGCGCGCCGTGTCCAGGAGTACCGCTTTCAGAACCAGACCCTTGACCCAGCTGCCCAGCGAGAGCCTCCAGAGTATTATTATTATTATTATTTACATGAGTTCTGTGATCGTACCTATCTTACTCTAAATTAAATTTAAGTTTAGTGCATCTTTCCCTTTCCATTTAATTAAAAAAAAACCGGTCAAGTGCGAGTTGGACTCGCGCAACGAGGGTTCCGTTAATTTGTTTTTAGTGAAATAACTACAAATTTATGGGTTTCGGAGATTTCCCTTTACTTGTGCAAGAAGCAAGGTCATGTAGACCTTGCTTCTTGCCAAGTTTCACGATTCTAGGTCAATGGGAAGTACCCTATAGGTTTTGAGTTTTGATTTCCTTGAAAATGTCTAAATATGCAATATAAACCGCCGTATATTTTTATTGCGTTGATTTAGAAACTTGATTTTTTCACTGCTTTAAGAGAAAGCAGGCCTGAGTATGTGATATTAATTTCAGCTTGATATCTTGACGCGTTTCTGAGAAAAAGGGTCTTGACAGACGGACGAACGGGAGGGCGGACGGATGTGAACTAACTAAAAATTTACGGTTTTCAGAGATTTTCCATTACTTGTGCTACATGACCTTGCTTCTTACAAAATTTTATGATTCTTGGTCAATGGAAGTACCCTATAGGTTTTGAGTTTTGATTCCCTTAAAAATGTCTAAATATGCAATATAAACCGCCGTATCTTTTTATTACGTTGATTTAGAAACTTGATTTTTCCACTGCTTTGGGAGATAGCAGACTTGAGTATGTGATATTAATTTCAGCTTGATATCTCGACGCGTTCCTAAGAAAAAGGTTCTTGACAGACGGACGGACAGACGGACGCCTGACGTGAACTAACTACAAATTTACGGTTTTCGGAGTTTTTCCTTTACTTGTGCTACATGACCTTGCTTCTTGCCAAATTTCACGATTCTAGGTCAATGGGAAGTACCCTATAGGTTTTGATTCCCTTGCAAATGTCTAAATATGCAATGTAAACCGGCCGCATCTTTTTATTGCGTTGATTTAGAAACGTGATTTTTTCACTGCTTTGAGAGACCTGAGTATGTGATATTAATTTCAGCTTGATATCTCTACGCGTTTCTGAGAAAAAGGGTCTTGACAGACGGACGGACGGACGGACAGACGGACAACAAAGTGATCCTATAAGGGTTCCGTTTTTACCTTTTGAGGTACGGAACCCTAAAAAGGACAGAAGATACACATTAGTTTAGTCTTTAAACATTTTAGGTTTTAGTGTAGTTTGTGAACAAGAAAATCGACCCCAGTGACCGACCATCAGAAATTGGCCCCAGTGACCGAGCATCAGAAAATCGATCCCAGTGACCGAGCATCAGAAAATCGACCCCAGTGACCGAGCATCAGAAAGTCGACCCCAGTGACCGAGCATCAGAAAATCGATCCCAGTGACCGAGCATCAGAAAATCGACCCCAGTGACCGAGCATCAGAAAGTCGACCCCAGTGACCAAGCATCAGAAAATTGACTCCAGTGACCGAGCATCAGAAAATCGACCCCAGTGACCGAGCATCAGAAAATTGACTCCAGTGACCGAACATCAAAAAATCGACCCCAATGATTGAGCATCAGAAAACCGACTCCAGTGACCGAGCATCAGCAAACCGACCCCAGTGACCGAGCATCAGAAAATTGACCCCAGTGACCGAGCATCAGAAAATCGACCCCAGTGACCGAGCATCAGAAAACCGACCCCAGTGACCGAGCATCAGAAAATCGACCCCAGTGACCGAGCATCATAAATTCGACCCCAGTGACCGAGCATTAGAAAATCGACCCCTGTGACCGAGCATCGGAAAATAGACCCCAGTGAGCGAGCATCAGAATATCGACCCCAGTGACCGAGCATCAGAATATCGACCCCAGTGACCGAGCATCAGAAAATCGACCCCAGTGACCGAGCATCAGAATATCGACCCCAGTGACCGAGCATCAGAAAATAGACCCCAGTGACCGAGCATCAGAAAATCGACCCCAGTGACCGAGCATCAGAAAATTGACCCCAGTGACCGAGCATCAGAAAATTGACCCCAGTGACCGAGCATCAGAAAATTGACCCCAGTGACCGAGCATCAGAAAATCGACCCCAGTGACCGAGCATCAGAAAATTGACCCCAGTGACCGCGCATCAGCTGACAACAGCGCCTTAACTTGCAACTAAATAAGCTCTTTACTATCTACTTAACTTGTCACTCCTTTAAAACAACGTCGTAAGTGAGTTGAATCAAAGTCAAAGCTAAAGTCAAAGCAGTTATAGCCTGTCTAAGTTAAAAAGTCATGCGTAGTACGGCGCCTCATTTCTCTAGAATTATGTAGATGAAATAAACAGTTTTTTTCTTTAAATTATACTTAGACAAGCTTTACTACATTATTTATTTTTAAAGTCAAGGAGTTTGTCATTAATATTTCGAACTTGTTTCTGTACCAAATTTTAAGTCCCTAGGGAAGAAAAAAAACTATAAGCTCTATGAACTCTTCACTACATAGTATATAACAAAGTCGGTTTCCACTGTCTGTCCCTATGTATGGTTAGACCTTTAAAACTACGCAACGGATTTTGTTGCGGTTTTTTTAATAGATAGAGTGATTTTTGATGTGGCATTCTTTAAAGATAGAGTGGTTAAAAAAGTTTATATGGTACGTGCATCATAGTATAAAATAATACTGTTTTTTAAAGATTTGAAAAGATGGAATGATTAAATGTATGCGTCAGCGTGCTTGTGTGTGTGTTTTCGAAGTTATCATCATCTCATCCGACCGATTTCGGCCATGGCGACCGCTTCAACTCCTATTCATTATTTTGGCGCTCATGCGCTCGAAGATGGCTAATGTACCCTATCTTTGCTAAGAAAGACCGAGCACATTGAGGGCAGGTGAGTTTGCCGTCTTGAAAATGGTAGAGAATAGCAGCAGGTGGACGGGCCTTTACCCGATCGCGTTTTGCGTCAAGGTCAACTTTACGTTGACCCTGAAATCGCGTACATGGTTGTTAACCACTCTGCGCCATTGTGTCCGCTGTGCTGCCAAATTCTCCCACTGTGAAGGCTCTATGTTGCATCTCTTCATATGTCGCTTTTGGACATCTTTGTACCGGAGGAGTTGTCTGCATACTTATGAAGACCAATATCTTGCGTGTAAAACTTAAAAATAACGGGTTATGGGACATCCCGCCCACGAAAGATCTCGCCCCCGGGCGAGATGTCCACTTTTTAGAATGTGTATGGGTATATTCGCCCGAAAAATAATGTCCAGTGTAAAACAAATGATACTGGGATGTCTCCTATTAAAAACTAAAGAGATATTTTGGCTAAATCGTATTAACAGTACTTTTGTAATAAATATTGCCCTATTCCTAAAAATCCCAGAGGCAGTCAGATTAATTAATTTTCCTCCTAAATACTGTTCAAAATAATCTTCTCAATACTTAATTAAAATAAATAATAAGACTCTGTTACTTTACAAAATGTTTCTTTATAAAATATTAGCCTTTGTTCTAATATCTTACTTTGTTTAACACGTAAAGTCTTCATACAAAATTCAGTATTTCTGAGTGTTAGCACTTAGCTTAGCTTTTACTAAAAGTCGTTATTAAAAATTCTCGAGGATGCTCGAGAATTAGCCTAATGACGCGCTAACTTTTAGTTTATTATTTTATCGAATAAAAAGAACATGAATATAACAATAATTTAAAACTCATAATTGCTTTAATTTCACCAGCGGAGACATTCGTGTTTTTTATTATTGCCTCGCTTAGGGTCGCTCGGGTAGGTAGGGACATGCAATAGGGTAAATGTCTCGGCTGCTGAGATTTCAGTCCGGTCAAACCAGAAATTTCATAATCCGTACTAATACTATAAGTGCGAAAGTAACTCTGTCTGTCTGTCTCTTCATCATGCCTAAACCACTGAATCGATTTGAATGAAATTTGGTACAGATATAGTCTGGACCTCGAGAAAGGACATAGGATAGTTTAATCCCCCGGGAACGAGAACTATTATTCCACGCGGACGAAGTCGCGGGCAAAAGCTAGTTATTAATATTTTTGAGTGGTGTTTCGGACGATACCTTCAATTGTTGTAAGGCGAATAGGGATGACGACAACATAAAAAAAATGGCGTTCTGTTTAGTCCGTCTTGTAGATTGGCCAAAAATACGGAACACGTATTTTTTGCTTCAACAAAATAATAAAAAAAATACAAAGATAAAGAGCAACCAAGTTCTAGAGTGGGGGCATAGTGGGGGCTTGTGACGCTACCGTAATGCAAAAATTGTATTTGATCGTGACGTCACGCACAACTTCAACGCACTGTATCGTCGTCATTTTTCGTTTACGAGAAAAAAGAAAAAATATGTGTCCAAAATTTTTTAATAATCTCAATGACGGACTAATTACTTTTTTTTCGTCGTCTCGCCTATTCTGTTTAGTTAAAATAAAAACTCTTTTTATTTTCACTGTAGGTACAAAATTAATTAATTTAACTTTTATTTTTGTACTGTGTTAATGAATAAGTTTTTTGTTGAACTATCTTCATATAAAATGCATCATAACAGGTCAGCTGTTTTGGAACCAAAATATAAAACTCTTCTTCTCTTACAATACTAATAATACAACCCCAAAAAAAACACAAAATTTTCAAACAAAAATTTAATCTTCTAAAATTACAACAATATTCAACTAAACCAACAACTTTTCCAACTCAACAACTATACTCGTAATCAACTTGATCAGACTGCTCAACAGCCCACTACTGTCCGTCAAACCACTCAACAAATTGAGCACTAGGTTCAACACTTGCGCAACCAGGCCCAACAATAATCCAGGGGCCGCTAGCACATTAGATCTGAACAGAGAAATAAGCACACTGATATACAAAAACAATACTGATGCTAAATCAGTTAAAGTAGCATATAACAGAGGCAGAGTACATCCAAAATATGGTAACAAAGCTGGTGTTAAATTCTGAACAATGTTGGACAAGTTGTTCAAATTGTTGATCAGGTTGATCAGGAATGGTAGGAGGAGGCAAGCGAGTTGGTTGGCTATGGGCAGGACGGTGGAGATTTCGTCGAAGGCAAGACGGAGTGCTGATACGGAGTAGGCAGGAATCATGGCTTGGGCTTGACCGATCTGAAAACCAAAGAAGAGTGTTAGAATTATCGCCAGTTTTTTTTTAATGATAGGATATTGTGGAGGTGGGTAAGAAGCGTAACAAAAGCGTAAAATAGGGGCCGTTACCGAAAGCGATTCTACAATGGATACTATTAACAAAATCAATAAGTTAGATAAATTGGCAAAAAAGTGACGACACTAACAATTTTCTCCACAAAAAAAAATACTGGGGAATTGCATATCGACCGCTCATAAAAATTACGTCACTTGATTAGTATCAGAAACACAAGTTGAGATAAATTTCTTTAATTCCTATGCAGACCAAGATAAATAATATTGCTTAAAAAATCCTTTGAATGAGCAATTTTATTGTTAACGTCACATGATTGTCAGGTGACGATATTAAGATAAGGGAAGATATTCTCAAGCGATGATTGTGGGACAAAGATGGAGAATAGTGAAGCCAAGTACGTGCTATTAAGTCGAGCGCGGTTTTACTTATTGCATCCAAGTCTTGATTTAAATTTCAGCCGAATTAAAACTTAATCTACTACTTTTACTTAGTTTAATTTACTTAGTTAAATAACCTAAATTAAACTAAGTAAAAGTAGTAGATTCAAGCATTATTATAGCCTCATAAAAGCCAAAAATTAAAGTCCAAAATTGTACTAACCAGCACAGCCACAGATAAACCAAAGACAACAAATGAGGGACGCATGTTTCACGTCAACACTAATTCTAAATTTAAATTATGTTTGTCTATGGTTGCCGAGTTTAGCCTTTTTAAATAAACGTCTTATCTATATAAAAGTAATGTGCAATTGTTTTCATAATTCGTTAAGTAATTTAATAGATTTTTTCTTTGATTACAAATTGTTTTGACATTACAAAAATGTGAGGTTTGCATGTCTAGTGATTGTGGGGTTTAAGTTTGGGTAGGGTTGTTACCCAACCTGTGATTCCTTACCCTATTCGTCAGGCTGAATACATACCTGAATTTTACATGGAGTGACCGCTTGTCAGACCTCCACAACTCAATTACTGCCCCTGTACCATGACGCTTAAAGTAAGATTGTTTTATTCCTGTTCCAGAGTGTGCAAGTGACAGCGTTAGACACGTTGTCTAGCGCCGTCTCTTTCCCACTAAAAGTAAAATCTAAGTAATACTGCTATAAGGGCTTGTGGTAGGCTACATAATACCAATAAGTAAGACTAATGAAAAAACTTTTTTGGCTTCTTGCTATTAAGGACTGATAAAAATGACAACCGGGACCAATAGCTTTACGTTCTTCCTGAGGCATGGGTGTCAGGGGTATCAAACTTCCAATAGCCCAGTTACATCCATATTTTCTATTACTTCCAACTTTATGCTATTGAGCCAATTCCTCATAAAAAAATGAAATGACATTTTGCCAGATCTGGGGCTCTAGTCTGCTATTACAATCGTGTCTCAATGATCGATTTTTGACGTATAACGTCAAACTTTTGACACATTTCTCATACAAGAACTGTAAATATCCCACCGATGACTGGTCATTAAGACACGATTGTAATAGCAGACTAGGGCCCCTGGAAGTCTAACTCAAATCCCTTCGTTCGGCAGCTCGCGTCGAGGTCACGAGACCAACAGCGCATTTATTAGTAGGACAGTAGAAATATAAAACTGCTTGACAATCAAAACAACACATTCTGCACCGCTAAGCATTCTTTAATCATTCTTACTCGACAAAACAACATAGTATATTTGTTCTCTCACTCAGCATTTTTGAATACGGGTCAAGTTCAACGTTCAGTTGATTAATATTTTATTTATACTTACATTAGTCGTTCGAGTGTCGTGATGGCCAGTGAATAAGGTCTCTTGTGTAATAGGTTGTGGGTTCGAATTTGGGACCAATGTAATTTTTTCAATTCATATGTATGTAAAGCTTGTCTAAGTTGCGGTTCTGCGGATGGCGAGCGATGGGTAGCTCGCCGCCCGGCTAGGACCAGGACCGCGTAGACGGCGCGTTTTGTTTCACGCGCGCCTCAAAGAGAAGGAGTCAGCACAAGAAGGGGCCCAACAGGGCCACGCCTGCCGGAGTCGCAGAATGTTTATAATAGTTACCGTGACCCTGGAACATAAAAGGCAATCGAAGGAACATGAGTGGGTTTTAGTCAGTAAGAGTCTGACACGCCCTCACGCCGCACCCAGGACAAAAGCTTGTCTAAGTTAAAACGACGCGCTTCACCACTTAAGTATCCTTACGTTAATAAATTTACTTGTGTACGTAAAATGTGAGGCGCGACATTTCTACTTAGACAAGCTCTACTATTCTCAACTTTATCTTGGACATCACAGACACCCCGTGCCTCGAAAAGCATGTAAAATGGTTGGTACAGGTTGTTGTTGTTTATGTTAATATATTTATAACATGTACGACTTGTTACGTTGTTCTCACATAGTACCTTAGATTCAACAATGAATGATGTAACCAAATTTTTGTAACCTATTGATTTTAAAATAGTGTCCATGGAGTTTCTTGCTCGCTCTTCTCCAAGAGACCTACTCCTTGGAACGAGCAACTAGCTTCATTTTTCTGACAGACTGACACCTTGACGATTCAAAAGTACCTGTAAATGGTTTATTTGAATAAAATAGTTTTGAGTTTGAGTTTGTCATTCGTAAAACTTTGACAGTCGTCACGGGTATTCAGAAGCCCGAAAGTCTGACCAGTCTAACAAAGGGGTATCGTGTCGCCCAGTTACTGGGCTGTGGAGGTCTGATAGGCAGTCGCTTCACGTAAAACACTGGTACCCAGCTGAATCCGGTTAGGCTGGCAGCCGACCAAAATAAGTTTATATCGTAGTTACATAGGTAGTTGGGAAAAGGCTAAGGAGACGACGATGACATTAGTCGTTCATGGTATAATTCCAGGCTTTTGTATATAGCTATGGGCTGTATTATCATTTACAACAGTATTTGTAACTGTACAGTTTTAACCCCCAAACGCAAAAAGTGGCGTATTTTAAATTTGACCTTTATGTGGGTGTCTGTCTGTCTATGGCACAGCAGTTCTTGAACAGGAGAAACTAATTGGATGCGGTTTTTTCTAAAGAAAGTTATACATCAATGGTTTTTAGATATATTTTATTGTAATTGGGTTTGATGTTATCTTTTTGATGTAATCTACCATTTCGACGGGCCTGTTGGTCAGTGATCTGATTGCCAAGCCGGAGGTCGGTTCGATTCCCATCCAGGACAAACTTTGTGTGATGTGCATGATTGATTGTTCTGTGTCTGGGTGTGATTTATCTATAATATGTATATATTTATAAATTTTATACGTATGTTTATCAGTTGTCTGGTTACCATAGTACAAGCTCTGCTTAGCTTTGGATCAGATGGCCGTGTGTGAGTTGTCCAAGAATATTTATTTATTTATTTTGACTCATTTTGACTCAATTATTTTGAAAAAAACAAAATCGTATGAAGATGCGTTAGCGTCCATTCAGCTTTCCAAGTCTACTAAACCTTTAAACACACGTGATTCGAGACACAATAGAAAGACAATAGCAGTCCGACAGCCGGCTGTCGCTTGGTCATCGAAAGGTTAAATTATTGTTTTCCATGGACTTAACGAGCCAGTGTATAATAATTTAGATTTAGTTCCTATCAAGCCACACCCATAGAAATGGAAACCTCAATTCAGTTCATTCAAGGCTGACTAACAAATTATATCTGCCATCAAATATACATTTGGTTACTTTCATTTCGTTTATTAGGGTACTGTAGAGGTTGTATGGCAAAGACCGACTGAAAACTTTCTAAGACTTTTTATTAACACTCAGCTGCTCAGAACACGTTCACGAACTTTCGCTTGAGA
This sequence comes from Athetis lepigone, assembly GCA_033675125.1. NCBI lineage: Eukaryota > Metazoa > Arthropoda > Insecta > Lepidoptera > Noctuidae > Athetis > Athetis lepigone. The sequence goes on from CM066241.1 coordinate 547,187, forward strand.
ACATAGAACATTCGCTGTTTTATTGCAACTACAAATAAATATAGCTAAGTTAAAACTAACTAAAAAACTTATTAATATAAAGTAATTTAACTAAAATTAAATTTAAAAAAATAAAATAAAAAGAAAGGGGTTTCCCGTCGGCGTCGTAAAACTCGTCATCACTGTCGACGGGCAGCGTGCCCAGAAGGCTGGCAGCATTGCCACGCTGAATTGCAATGCTTATTCTTTGGGCAAAGTAGATGCCAACCTTTTGATCAAAGATCGTGAAGTGTCGACTAATCTCTTTGTAAAGAGAACGGGCACTCGGGCCACAGGGTCCCAAAGTTTCAACCCCAAACGGCTCAAAAATATAATTACTAACTAGGTTGTTATTTATTTCCGCCGCAACTTGATTTTAGCAACAATTTTTTATTTTACCCAGCGGACGAGTGCAAGGAAGCAGGACATGTAATTTGTAGTTTTGAAATTTCGAGAAAGAAGAAGGAACGCAATGTAAAAATAAATATTACAAATATAATTATGTTCACTTGCCATGAGCATTACGCCAAAAAAGGTGACAAGAATTCGCACGAATGTTTACATTTTAATATCGTGTTAGCGCAAATGCTCAAGTGTATACACACTTACCTTTATGTATTATGGAATTAATTACTTAATACATTAATTTTGCAGGTTATATTTAGGTCTGTGCCCGAGGATTATTATAGCGTAAGCGTCTGACAAAGATTGAATAATTGTTTATATTTTAAAGACATTGTTTTAATTGATATTCTAAGTATACTAAAGTGTTTTCATTCCTCGAATCCTCTTACATCACTCCACACAAATCGATCTCAGCCTCTGCAAAGCCTTACAAAAATCCGAACTCTGAAAGGATTAGTCATGTGCCTGTCTGTCCAATATCTCCCTCCCCTTTATTTATGAATCAATTAATTACAACTTTTTAAAATCATTCACATATGAAAGGCTGCAAGAAAAACTACATGTACGGAACACTAGTGTACAAATCCAACTGGCACTTGGCTGGCTTTTAAAGGTGAGAGGTATCAGTTGAATAAACTGTAAATGCCATACCTCATCATCATCACGTTTTAAGTAAGTAAAAAACCACAAGGGATCATCGCACTCGTATTCTTTTGTAGAATTGGCAGAAAAATATAGTAAGTATTATAGGAAAATTTTATCTGTAAAGTTTAAAATAAATAAATATCTTGGGACATTCATCTGATCCCAAGCTAAACAGAGCTTGTGTTATAGTAACCAGATAACTGATACTTACATAATTTACTAGCTACAGCCCGCGGCGTCGCTCGCCTCGATATATCACCCAGTAAGTCAATCAGGATGTCAAGTCTGCCAAGTGGTCCAATGATTGTTTTTTGACGTGTAACGTCAAACGTTTGACACATTTCCCATAGGTACGAAAACTGTCAAAGTTGTCAAGTACCCGGTCATTGACTGGTCATTAAGACATTGCAATAGCAATCTTGAGGCCAGTTAGTTCATCATATTTTAACCTTTCAACGACTAAGCGACAGCCGGCTGTCGGGCTGCTATTGTAGTTCTATTGTGACTCGAATCACTTGTGTTCGAAAGTTTAATAATTATGCAATATAGATATTTACATAACCTTACACTAGACCATGTCGTGAGTACGTTTGAATGAAACACAATACATTATTGTTGTCAGATATCCTGAAAATAAAAGTTGTTTACTTACAAGAGGACTTTCACCTTTGGAATGATGCCAATGGTGTCAATTTATCACAACGTGGGCGGCGATCGCTTTTCAAGAGATAGGGCGTTACCCCGTGCCAATATCAAGCAAATAAATTATACTCTCAACAGAATATAGCCGCTGTGAAAGCCTATCTTATTTAAAAAAAAAAGCCTCACGACGGTTTTGTACGTACTTTTCTAGTTCAATCGTGGGTGTGTTTAAAGACGTTTAAACTTACATATCAAACTATGATTTTATTCCTATTATGCGGATGCGTTGAAAAAGTTTTCCTAAGTACTCGAAAAATATCTTTGTGCATTGTGTGCACAAACACAGATGCACAACACCGTCTCTCAAACTCATAGGCCCATATTAATAGACGTCACTCAACTCCGAGACGCTCTCAGAATCAGAATCAGAATCAGAATAATTTATTTGTGAAGCATAGGTCTCAAGTCTCTTGCTGTCCTTGTCATTCTAAAGGGAAAAAAAAGGGAAAGCAATAAACTTGAGAGCGTCTCAGAGTTGAGTGACGTCTATTAATGTACGGGCCATAGTCGCATGGATCCAATATTTTTACCCGACTGCCAAAAGCAGGGTTATATTTTTAAAAGTTAAACCTCAAATTCAAATCATTTATTTCTAATAGACCATTTAAAAGGCACTTTAGAACGTCAAAAACAAAGAAAAAATAATCTAGTTGCCTATTCCAAAAAGTTGATTCGTATGGAGAAGAATGGGCAAGAAATTCCATACTTACTCTTTTAAAATAATAAAAGATAGTCAAAACTTTGAAACCAGGAAAAAAATGAAGGAAATCAAAGGATTCCAAATAATTTCATCTGATGTCTCTAAGTGGTGTGCCACCTTCTTAACCTAGAACTGTAGCTGAAAAACTGCTTACGAGAAAACATTTTGCCTGGTTTAAGGATCAAAATCGAGACCCCACGTTTAATAGTCATAGTTTAGACCAGGAGATAGAAGAGGCAGTGAATCATCATGGTTTTTCCCATTTATTGTTTGGGTTAGCTTCCAGCCTAACTGGATTCAGCTGGATACCAGTGTTTTATGTGAAGCGACTGCCTATCAGACTTCCATAACCCAGTTACTGGGCGACGCGATACCCTCGGTAAGGCTAATCAGACTTTTCTTTCTGACTACCCATTGACTATCAAAGTTCTTCGAATGACAACCGGGACCAACGGCTTTATCTGCTTTCCGAAGCTTGGGGTCAGTAATGTCCAAGAGAAACTTTAGAAAGTATATGAATTGAAAAATTCACATTGGTACTTGCCCGGATTTGAACCTTACACGAGAGGCCATGACGATATTAGGAGATAGAAGCGAGCAATTAATGTAAAAAATAAATTTCTGCATAACAACACCGTAATCAATAGAAAAATAATTACGCAAATTCACAACAACACGATTATATAATTAGGTAACTATTTTGTGTAATTAAAAACGATAATACGTATCTATATCATTTGTACATTAGAAATATATGAAGTAACTTTTAAGTATATAAAACTGTTTTTTGCCTGTAATAAATATTGTAAATATAATTTTAAGGAAGGTTAAACATACCATTTTAAGTATGTCGAAGATTGGTCTCGTTTTTTTGTGTGTTGCAGCAGTTTTTGCTACGGTAAGAATAAACATACATTCATAATAAAAATGCATTATTAATGAAGAGTTTCAAATTTTAACTTCTGATTGATTCCGACATTAGTTCGTACTAACGCCAATTTTATTGGATACCTACAAATTCTAAGTATACGTAAAAGCGAATAAAAATTATCTCAAATTCTTATTTCATCTGATGTCAGCACATATAATTGATAATTCACGTTCAGTAACACACATACAAACATTTATTTTTATTTTGCGTTTAGTTCCAATAATCTGAACGAATTCATGTGTTTTTATATCAACAATACAGTTTTAAGTAGTAAAAATCTTTGAAGGTTCTCGTCTAATAATCGTGTTACCCAATAACTGAGTTACACTTTAATTTCGACAGTTAGCATGACCACTGACTTCCAAAATAAAAGTTAGAATCAAAATATATACAAATATATTTTTTATTTATAATCATAAATAAAAAATATATATTTATTTTTATTATTTATCTATTTAGACCTTAACAAAATTGAAAAAGAACCTTTTGGGAGTGTACCAATTGGCGGAAAAGTCGCTTAACAAACATACAGAAAAAAACACACAGTCAATTTAGTGACATCCTTTTAAATTCCCTGCAAAATTCCACCACCAAACATAACAACAAAACTCTTTGTTACAGCAACCAGTAGAAGCAACAAGCGTGCAACTACCAGCGGTCTACCCTCTCGTGAACATCCTCCTCCCACTCCTGAACAACGTATACAACCTCCTCCTCTCCCTCCTTTCAATCTTCGACACTCTGCCTTCAAACATCAGCTGTATGATCCCAGTAGACCTTGGAGCATTGGAAACCTCATTGCTGAAACTATATTCTCAAGCTCTAGCTATTGTAAACTTCCTAAGGTCTTTACCAGAATACGCCATAGGAGCTAACCCGAACACACCGCCGTCAAATGTGGTGAATCTACAAGGATTGTTGACTACCCTCATTTCTTCGATCACAGATTTGACAGATGACGTTTTGTGTGGCATCGGTGGGGGATTGTTGTCGGGGTTGTTGAAGATTGTCGTGTGTGTTGTTCAGGCGTTGTTGAGTTTGTTGTTGTAGTTTAACGAGTGTTTAATTTAAATATAGTTTGGTTGTTGTAATTTTTTGTGTTTTATTTTGCTGTAAGATGTTTAACGCGTGCTACTAAAACAAACTTTGTGTGATGAGCATGATTGTTTGTTCTGTGTCTGGGTGTAATTTATATATAATATGTATGTATTTATAAATTATATAAGTATGTATATCAGTTGTCTGGTAACTGTCTCGTCACACGGAGGTGACTTGCAAGGATCAGGACATTATGAAAACTCACCAGGAATATATTTTAATGTTCATTTATTCAGACAGCCATTACAACTGATACACGGCTCGATGACCACAGACTAAGTATATATTAATAGAACACATCTTGTGAACAAAGGTTGTATATCTAACATCTCCCCTCTTTAAAAAAGTAAAAACATAACATCATTGTATACGAATCTCCTCTCTTTAAAAAAAATAATAATAATAACTGACATTACATAACTGACATTTCAAACTTACAATAATCGAAAATAACACAAAACAAATAATGCTTCTTGCTAAATACATTCACAGTAACGCTTTGGTTTATTAACCTGACGTCCTGAACGCGTAATATAAGGCTGAAGAGCACTAGAAGTATTAGGTACTTGTGCAGTTGGTGAAGATGATAACGCTGGAGTTGGCGAAGATGATAATGATAATGGCTGTGATGAAGGTTTCAGAATGTGAACACGGTTCCTACGGAAAGTTCCTTTGGGTGATGTGACTATATAACTTTCAGGAAAAGTGTCCTTCTGTGTGATAACTCCAGGCACCCATGTACCATGTGGCGGTTTGTGTTTAAAATAAACTTTATCTCCTGTGGACAGTGAAGGAAGTTGTTTAGCATGTTGATTATAATACATGTTTGTTTTAAGCTGTTGTTTTTCTTTATACTGTTTTAATTTCTGTAAATCAGGAATACGAGGCTCAAAAACAGAATCTAAAGCTGGAATTTTGGTACGCAAGCTTCTGGACATGCAAAGCTGTGCTGGCGAATATCCAGATTCTTTAGGAGTATTCCTATACATGAGTAAAGATATGTATGGGTCTGTATTGTCAGACTTACATTTTGTAAGTAGCGACTTGATTGTTCCAATGGCTCGTTCTACCATTCCATTGGACCTGCTCAAATAGGGGCTAGAAGTATTATGAACGATTCCCCATGAAGTAGTAAAATCTTTGAATTCTTTACTATTGAACGGCGGACCATTATCGGAGTTCATGATCTCTGGTATACCGTGTCGAGCAAAAATTGATTTTAATTGTATAATGATGCTCTTTGCGGTAGAATCTGACTTAAGTAATGCAAGTTCGATGTACTTCGAAAAATAGTCAACAACTAGTAAGTATTTTAGACTATCAAACTCAAAAATATCTACACCAATCTTATTCCAAGGTAGCATTTTGTACTCATGGTGAATAATTGGTTGTTTAGAGTGATTCCGCCTGAAAGTAAGACAAGTGTGACAATGTAATATGTATTTTTCTATATCAGAATCAATATTAGGCCAGTAGACAGTAGACTTAGCAAGGCGAATAGAACTATTAACACCTTGATGGCCTTCATGAACAAGTTGCAAAATATAATCTCTCATTGAACTTGGAATGACAATACTGTTATTTTTAAATACAATATTATTAAGAACGTGTAGTTGGTCTTTTAGAATGAAATAGGGTCTTATCTGTGGACTGACGGACTTTTTATGCTCGGGCCAACCCGACTGACAATAAGATACAACTAGTGATAAGACTGGATCTTTCTTGGTTTCTTCAGCAATCTCAGACAGTTTTTGCTTACTTACTGTAAGGCATGACAATACCATATTCACGTGCAGGTCAAGGTCCACATCTATGTCCGTGAATAGTTCTTCGGACAGCGCTGCTCTGGACAGTGTGTCTGCAACATATAAATAACGTCCTGGCTTATATGTTACCTTTAAGTCGTAAGGTTGTAGCCTTAACATGATTCTCTGGAGTCTTGGTGGGATGTCATACAATGCTTTTTTAAACAAAGTAATAAGAGGTTTATGATCGCTTTCCACCAATACTCTCATGCCAATCAGAAATTGATGAAATTTGGTACAACCAAAGAGTATTGCAAGTAATTCTTTCTCAATTTGAGAATAGTTTTGTTGGCATTTAGTAAGAGAAGAGGAAGCATATGCTATTGGTTGTTCACCATGTAAAATGACTGCACCAAGAGCATTAAATGAAGCATCAACCGACAAAGTAATTCCTTTATTTGGATCAAAATAAGTAAGAACAGGGGCTGAACTGATAAGCATTTTGACATTTTTGAACTCAGACTCATGGTTCTCAGTCCATATGTATTCATTTTTATTGGATAAAAGTTGTCTTAAATGCGTTGTCTCTTTAGCGAGATTCTCGATAAAACTACTAAGATAATTAACCATGCCTAGGAAGCGTTGAAGCTCAGACAGGTTTTTTGGGCTGGACATGTCAGTAATTGCCTTGACTTTGGCTGGGTCTGGACGTACACCTTCTTGACTGAAAATATGACCTAGATATTTGACTTCTGTGAGACAAATATTGGACTTCTCTTTATTGAATTTCAAGTTAATCAACTGAGCTCTATCAATCACCTGTTGAAAGCGTTCATTATGCTGTTCAATAGTCTCACCATATATTAGAATATCGTCCATCATAATTTTAATACCTGGAATGTCCGAAAACTTTTCGACCATAACTTTATGAAAAATCTCTGGAGCTGACGTGATACCAAAAGGTAAACGTGTGAACCTATATCTCCCGAAGGGGGTTATGAAAGTGCACAGTTTAGATGAATTTTCAGAAAGTTTGAGCATCCAGAAACCATTCTTAGCGTCTAATGTAGAAAAGTATTTGGCACCTGAGAGGTCTGCCTTGATTTCTTCTGTTGTAGGAAACTGATAATGAGGTCTCATGACAGCTTCATTCAGTTTACGAGGATCTAGGCATAACCGTAATTTACCATTCTTTTTTACAGCAAGAACTATAGGACTTACCCATTCTGTAGGCTCATCGACTTTCTTGATAATGTCCTGCAGCTCCATCTCCTGCAGTTCCTTTTTCAGGGGCTCCCGCAGTTGGAAAGGTACACGCCTGCATGCAGCGACGGATGGTGTGGCATCAGGCTTCAGCTTCAGGTTGACTATGACGTCTTTTATGCAACCAATACCAATTGTGAGGTTATCTGGGATTTGCGGTACAAAAGATACAGAGTTTACCCTTTTGACAAGCTTCAAGTTTTCGCATGAATCACGACCAAGAACATTGTTACATTTAACATCAGGATCAGTAATATAAAAATGAACAGTATATTCTGTGTTGTTGTGTCTGACAACAAGCTGACACTGACCTACTGTTGAAATTTTCTGACCGCTGAATGTTGAAAGTGTGTGAGTGCTCTTTTGAATGATATCATGATTGATGTTCAATGATTGGAATGAATTATATGAGATGATGTTGGTATCTGCACCAGTATCTAGGACAAAGTTACAAATTTTATTATTAATTGTAAGATTAGCTGTCCACATATTAGACCGCGATATAGAATTAATGTGTATAGAACCGACAAATAAAGTATTACTGTTGGACGAACCTGACTCATGAGTATTCTCGCTACTAATTAATCTAACCGTTTTGCAAACTGAGGCGAAGTGATTGAGTTTGCCACAGCTTCTGCACTTCACTCCTCTTGCCGGACAGCGCACTCTGTGTACTTGCCCACATTTGTGACAAGTTGACTCGCCGGAACCAGACGGACGGTATCTCGACTGTGATGACTGTCTTGACTGTGATGGCTGCTGCGACCTAGAGTGAGAACGTGACGGCCTGGCATGTCGCTTTACTTGGGAAATACCGACGAAGGGTTCTTCCAGTTGTCTAGTTTGTTCCTTCGTGGCTTCCAGCACCTTGGCTAACTGTATGGCTTTTTCGAGGTCTGTCGGCTTTTCTGATAGGATACGCTCCTTTATGTATAAATTCTTCTGGTGTAAGTTTAAACTGAAAATATCTCTGACTATGCTGTCTTCTAATGTGTCTAGTGCACATTGTTTTGCGATATTTTTCAAGTCCGTGGCATATTCGTCGATGGATTCACTTACATTCTGTCTTCTGTTAAAGAGCTTGTGCCGTTCCATCGTGATGTTCACTTGTGGCAGGAAATGATTGTCGAATTTGGTTAAGAGACTGTCAAGCTGTACTTTGTCTAGCTCAAACCCAAACGAATAAAAACTGGCTAGGGCATCCGTCCCTATGTGGTGGAGAAGAATGGCGACTTTTCGTTCATTAGACTCGGATTCTAGTCCGCTTGCACGAAGATATATTTTGAATTGCGTCTGCCAGTTTTTCCATGCCAATGGAAGGTTGGAGGAGGTAAGGTCAAGCTGCTTCAGCGATGAACTACCCATGACGACTTTCGGTTTCTCGCTTTTGTTTTTCGACGATGGCAAAAATGGCGACGATCCCGACGGCTCTTTTTCTGGCGACGACGACGATTTCGACTAATTTTGGATTTCTTTTGAATCCGACTCGCGCTTTTTACTCTGACACCATGTCTCGTCACACGGAGGTGACTTGCAAGGATCAGGACATTATGAAAACTCACCAGGAATATATTTTAATGTTCATTTATTCAGACAGCCATTACAACTGATACACGGCTCGATGACCACAGACTAAGTATATATTAATAGAACACATCTTGTGAACAAAGGTTGTATATCTAACAGTAACCATAACACAAGCTCTTAGCAGAGCTTAACTTGCGATCAGATAACCGTGTGTGAGTTGTCCCAGTATATTTATTTATTTATTTATTATTTACTAGTCATTGTACACCTGTAGTCTGTGGGTCCGCTATACGTAGAAGGCTTTCAATGCCCTACGAATGCTCTACAATCGCGATACTGTAGTGAATCGGGTGTCTTTGCCGAGAAAGAGCAGCCTCAAATGCAACGACAGCGGGGCAGCTCCAAGCTGCCTTCTAAACATCAAAACATGGGGTAAAACAAGCGAAAGTGTTTACAAAAATTGGCAGAGCGGTTTTCGCAGAAAAATGTGCCAGTATCTATGTATTTAAATTTTATTTGAATAAGTAGAATAATCCTGTATATAAATATCCATAAGCACCGCTATAAAAATAACTCTGACGTCACAGAGTGTCACAAGCAGACTCAATTTACGTATAATTAATACCTACATATATATTACATAGGTTGCAAAACGCTGCGCATGAAAATTGTGATAAATTTTTATTACTATAAGGCTTAATTTACAATGACATGCGTCCAATTGTGAAATAATAAAGGTATGTAAAGATTTTGACGTCACGCATGTGTAATACTAGGATAGATAAGATTATATTACATTTATTTCTCAGTATTATGGTACCTTATATTTTTTTTATTAAACATTGATTCGCACATACATGTCAATAATAAAAAAAAATACATAATAATAAACATAAACATTTGCCCAAATTATAAGAATAGCTATCCATAGCCGTTCACCAGCGTTTTTTTAGTTACTGCTTCGGCCCCATAGGTCGTAGCGTAATTTTACATCTGTATTTATATTATAAATGCGAAAGTAACTCTGTCTGTCTGTCTCTTCTTCACGCCTAAACCACTGAACAGATTTGAATGAAATTTGGTACAGATATAGTCTGGGACCCGAGAAAGGACATAGAATAGTTTTCATACCGGAAATCCCCCGGGAACGGGATCTACTATTCCAGGCGGACGAAGTCGCGGGTAAAAGCTAGTAGCCTTATATAATCTTGTTAATAAACGGACTATCCAACACTAAAAGATTTTTCAATTCGCACCAGCAGTTCCTGAGAATAGCTGCTAAAATGTTAAGCCACACTACGAGTATCAAAGTCATCAGTTAATTGATGGTCATATAGATTAACTTTCGCCGGTCACTGTTTGCAAAATTATATGTAAGAACTTAGAATATGTCAAAAACAGTACGTAATATAACAATTTAAAAAATAAAATACTTCGCTTCGCAGAAATCGATCTCACGACTTTAGCTCGACAAGTTGTAACAGATAAATATTTTATTGTATATCGTTATTTGAAGGGACATATATTCATTTAGCCTAAATTCTTTGATGTACAGTATGTGTCATCTTTTATATAAGTACGGCACCGGGATTACGTATCTTGCAGAAGCCGAGCGATCGCGATAATTGCGCAATATTTGCTTCTCAAACGTCAATTCAAAATACGTCAAGTCAAATTGCAATCTAGCGATAGTGCTGCCTCTGTGGAGCAATCAGTTAACTGAAACATGCATTTTTCGTTTGGTGGTTCCGTGAACTTAACTTTGCTCTTAATAAAAAAACTTTTTTCAAACTTCAACTTCAAACTTCAAAACTATTTTATTCAAATAAACCAATTACAGGTACTTTTGAATCGTCAAGGTGTCAGTCTGTCAAAAAAAATGAAGCTAGTTGCTCGTTCCAAGGAGTAGGTCTCATGGAGAAGAGCGAGCAAGAAACTCCATGGACACTCTTTTAAAATCAATATATTACAATAATTTGGTTACATCATTCATTGTTGTATCTAAGGTACTATGTGAGAACAACGTAACAAGTCGGACATGTTAGAAATATTAAAATAAACAAAACAAATATTAAAATAACTGTGGCAGCTAAGAGATGACCAGTCTCAGCAGACAGCGCCCGTTCACGGACATGACGTATGGATTGGCACCAAATAGCTCAACCATTTTGAAGGGAACCAAATGATCCAACACACACGCCACCGTCAGTGAGACATTTGAGTGAGCATGACAAACTCCCAGCTGCCAGAGTATATTCAGTCAATGATAGACAGATGAGATGTAAAGAACATAGTGCTCACATTGTATGCTATGTGAATTTATATAAAACAAACACTTGGACTCGATACAATACTATTATTTTTGTAGTTTTACAATCAGATATCGTCGAGTACTAATCAATTACACGGTTGTGGAGCTAGACCAGCATCCAGCCAAGCATTTTTGTCAGCGATATAATCGCTCAATTTATAATATGCCTGGCTACATAGTGTGCGTTTTATTTTACTTTTAAATTTAGTTTCATTCAGCGACAAAATGTGAGGAGGTATTTTATTATAGCACTTTAAACAGAACCCCATGAAAGATGAGTCTACTTTAGCTAGCCTAAATCCTGGTTGAACCAATTCGTCCCTATTTCTAGTATTATAATTATGCCTTTGCCCTCTTTTACCAAAAAGATTTAGATTTTTTCTTGCATACATGATGTTTTCATAGATAAATTGACAGGGTACCGTCATGATGTTGATTTGCTTAAACAGTTCCCTTAGTGAATCGCGCATACGCAGATTGTATATGGATCTGATGGCTCTTTTTTGCAGAATAAAAATAGACTCAACGTCAGCAGCTCGTCCCACAATAAGATACCATACGACATAATGCTATGAAAATAGCTGAAATACACCAGCCTTGCGGTATCTACGTCAGTAAATTGCCGAATTTTTCTAACAGCAAATGCTGCTGAGCTTAACCGACCTGCAAGGGATGTTAAATGAGGACCCCATTGTAGTTTTGAGTCAAGCGTGATTCCTAGGAAAACAGTTTTGTCTACAAATTCTAATTTCTCTTTATTAAGAACTATATCACAATCGCTACTTTTGACATTTGGTAGAGAAAATCGAATGCACTTAGTTTTATTACCGTTTAATACTAAATTATTTGCCGTAAACCAATTATGGACCTGAGTGAGGGCGTTATTTACGCAGTCAAGATTATTGGCCCGTCTATTAATCTTAAAGATCAAAGAAGTGTCGTCGGCAAATAACACCATATGAGGTTGGTGTTTAAATAAATGGGCAGGTCATTAATATACACTAAAAAGAGGAAGGGACCCAATATTGAGCCCTGTGGAACCCCCATTTCTACTTTCAAGCCACTAGAATTAACTCCATTTATCTGCACTTGCTGTTGTCTGTCGTTTAAATAAGACTTCATTAAATTAATCGCAAGTTTACCCAGTCCATAATGCTCAAGTTTCAGCAGTAACGTGTCATGATTTACGCAATCAAATGCCTTGGAAAGGTCACAAAAGATTCCTATAGCATCCTGCGCCTCTTCCAAGCTGTAAATATATGTTTTAATAAAGCCACACCGGCGTCGGTCGTGCAACGTCCTTTGGTAAAGCCATACTGTTGCTCGTGTAAGATCTTATTGGAGTTAAAGTGAATGAGCATTTGATTAAGCATTACCTTTTCAAACACCTTGCTGAAAGCCGGCAAAACGGACACGGGTCTATAATTATTAGTATCTTTACTGTCCCCAGATTTAAACAGAGGTATAACTTTACTAAATTTCATTACATCCGGAAAGACTCCTTTGTCGACACACAGATTAAATATTGAAGCTAAGTAAGGTGCTACAGTTTCAATTATAGATGAACAAATTTTTATAGACATACCCCATATGTCTTCAGTCATTTTGATTTTAATTGCCGAAAAGCTTTTATAACTGTCATCGGATTTATATGCTTGAATTCAAACTCAACCGGGCAGCCTGGGACGTTAGCTTTTAATAAAGTAATTGAGTAATCCGGTGAGGAATTCAAAGCTTCTGTGGTTTTAAGTGGAATACTGGTAAAGAAATCCACAAATTCTTGGGCTACTTCTAAATTAGAGCATAGGGGACCACGTGATGTATTCAATGTATATTCCGTGTTAAGCACTTTTTTCTTGTTTGTTTCGCTATTTATAACTTTCCAAACAGTTTTTATTTTATCATCTGCCGATTTGATTTTGTCGCTAATGTATAAGGCTTTAGCTGCCTTGCAAGTGTTTCTAAATGTTTTTGAATATGTTGTGACATATTTGTTAAATATTTCAGTGTTAATAATAGGCTTAAGGCCATACAACTCAAAGAGTTTTTCTCTACTTTTCCGAATTCCTTTTGTTGCCCAATCACTAAAAATAAATTTAGGGCTAATTTGTTTAGTTTTTTTCTCAAAAATTTTATTGAATTCTTGGCGAACGACTGAAAAGAAATCATTATACAAGATATTTAAATCGTTCTTACTATAAGTCAGAGCACTCAGCTTAACCTTAAGGGTGCTATTGAATTTATTTAGTTTTCCAATTGTTATTGGTCTAAATTTTATTAACATTTTATTCAAAGGCATTTTAAATCTAAAAGAAACTAATTGCCCGTTATGATCAGACGGCAGGTAATTTACGATGGCTTTATCTAAATAGTCACAATCGCAAAAAATATTATCGATACAGGTAGCACTAGTTGGAGTTACTCTAGTAGGTTCTACAAAAACATTAGAGAGGTTAAACGATTTAAAAAGACTTAATAATCGACAGCTATTTAAGTTATTCTCTAAAATATTAATATTAAAATCGCCACAAATAATTGCTGATTTATTACACGCTGCAAGTTTCGCTAACACGTCTTCCATTTCGATTCAAATATGGAATAATTTTGGTAGCTAGGGGGTCTGTACACGCACACTATGATATGCTTATCCAGCTCAACACAGGATAGTTCAATGCAATGGTCTACTGATAGTCCAACTATGTCACTCCTTTGTTTTGATTTTAAGCAGTTTTTTATTAGGATTAACGAACCTCCACGTAGCATACTTTTACGATTAAAACAACTGCCCACATTATAGTTCGCATAATTAATTAACATTTGATAATCCATTAACCAGTGTTCAGTAAAGCAAACAATGTCGTACATAGTTTTTTCCAAGAACAATTCTATTTCTAACAATTTTGAAGAAATACCTTGAATATTTTGATGAAATACTGTCAAGGTACTCTGCTGGGCCTGGCTTTTATGTAACAAAATATTTTGAGAGCAAGAAGGTACTTCATTGATTAACGGTATAGCTATATTATTGTTTGTACCTTCTGTTGTCTTACAAACTAAAAAAAATTTCGGAAGTCGGTGGCTTATTCTCTTCTGCCATTCAATTTGTGTTACCACCGACTTCCGAAATTTTTAGTTTTTATTGGGTTTTTAGTTTTTGAAGGCGGTTATTTTTTTTGAAAAAAGTTTTTTATTTATTACTTTTTAGTGTCGACTCCCAATGTTTGACTGTGTATAGTATCTTTCAAAGTAATTTATTTTCAAAATAAAACTACTAACAATCTTATAAAACGAAAATAGAAACTTGAAGACAAAGCACACATCGTCTATGAAAATTTCGTCATTTTTTTTTGTTCTTGGTGAATTTTTCGAGAAGCACTGAACCGATCGCCACAAAATTTATATGGGACCACCCCTGAATCATGACTTATCAAACAAAAAAGGAATCATCAAAATCCGTTAACAATTGACGGAGTAATCGATGAACAAACATACAAAAAAAAAAAAAACATACAAACAGCCGAACATAGTACCTCCTCCTTTTTGTGAAGACGGTAAAAACCATACTAAATGTATGGTTTTTAAGAGCAAAGTTAAGTTTTTTTGTTAAAGGTGATATTTAATTAGTTCCAGCGGTTGCTACTTTATCGTCATCGTAGCAATAAGTGCATTAGAGCAATCAGCGAGCGATAAGCAATCGGTTCATACATATACGATTTTTATTTGACGTTAAGCGATTAATCGCGCGGTGATCGCGCGATCACTGCGCAAATATTGCTGATTGCTGTTTCATAGGTAATAAGCCAGCGGGATGTCCCTGAAAGTAAGGATCAAATCGAATAGGGGCGTACACACGGTCATTACCGAACATTTTAACCCTGAGAAAGTTAGTGAAATTCATAAATTACAGAACGCGTGGCAAGTTTAACGATAATTTCTTTTTTTAGAAAACTTTATAACACTACTAGCTTTTGCCCGCGGCTTCGCTTGCGTTAGAAAGAGACAAAAAGTAGCCTATTTTACTCTCCATCCCTTCAACTATCTCCACTCAAAAAATCACGTCAATTCATCGCTCCGTTTTGCCGTGAAAGAAAGACAAACATACAGACAGACAGACAGACACACTTTCACATTTATAATATAGTATTGATACACTGTACTGTATATATATCGTGCTTTTTCTAAAGATATGTGGGCAAGTATAAATGTGTCTTTTTCAATTCACGACATCGGTGAAAGAAAACATCTTGAGAAAACCAGGACTTGCAATGAATATTGAGCGATATCAGTCATCCAGTGTAATTAAATAAATAAATAAATAAATAAATATTCTTGGACAACTCACACACGGTCATCTGATCCCAAACTAAACAGAGCTTGTAATAAGGTAATCTGTCAACTAATAAACATACTTATATAATTTATAAATACATACATATTATAGATAAATTACACCCAGACTAGAAGAGACAGACATAGTTACTTTCGCATTTTAATATTAGTATGGATAAATTACACCCTGACACAGAACAAACAATCACGTTCATCACACAAAGTTTGTCCTGGGTGGGAATCGAACCCACGATCTCCGGCTTAGCAGTCAGGGTCACTAACCACTAGGCCAAGAGGCCCGTTAAATTGTAATTGTAATTGCTGTTTTTGTATTTCATTAAATTTTATCAAGTGCTTTGCGATTTTGCTATGAGATAAATTTATTGAACAAAGAGTTTTGCGTATTAAGCTAAATTTCCGTCTGCTGAATGCCTGAAAACGGTACAGCAGACTTACGGCGATACGTTGTATCTCAAAAAACAAGCCCGTGTTTTTAAGATACATTGCATTCGCATTTTAGCCCTACCCTGTATAAAAATAGTAATAAATATCCTCGGACAACTCACACACGGTCATCTGATCCCAAACTAAGTAGAGCTTGTACTATGGTTATACCAGACAACTGATAAACATACTTATATATTTTTAAATACATACATAATATAGATAAATCACACCCAGACACAGAACAAACATTTGTGCTCATCACACAAAGTTTGTCCTGGGTGGGAATCGAACCCACGACCTGCGGCTTAGCAGTCAGGGTCACTAACCACTAGACCAACAAGCCCGTCCAAAATAAAATAAATAAAATAGATAAATAAAGCAATGTTTTCTTTAAGTAAATCTATCTTAACGATTTATATTATTTTTCTTCTAGGGCTCATTAAAACTTTTAACCCTATACATAAAGTGGTAAACTAACTCGTGACTGACTGATGACACACTATTGATATATCAACGCACAACCCAAACCGCTGTTCCTAAAGACATGAAACTTGCAGGTTTGTTCTATGTGCAGAGTAAAGGCCTACGCAGACGAGGACGGCATTGCAAGGGATTTTGCCGTGAGTCAGCGCACACTGGCCGTTTAAGCCCGGTTTCCACCGCGAGCGGAACGGACCCATTAATGACTTCGTTCGCAAGCGCAAACTGCAAATAACAAATAGTCAAACAAATAAATAACAAATAGTCGAATAATAATTAATAATAAATGCATTAATAAACAATTATGTATTAAGAATTATAATTTTGTTGGTGGAAATACAAGTATGCAGTTTGGGCTTGCAAACGAAGTCATTAATGGGGCCGTTCCGCTCGCGGTGGAAACCGGGCTTTAGATACCGCGGCATTCCAGCACTTTGCCACGGCATGCCACAGCGGGCCGCGTCACGACAAAGCACGCCTCAGCGACTCCTGCTGCCCTATTTACTTTTAGTCTTCAGTTGCGTTTGATCGAGTGTTGGTGTGCCTCAGTTTTAAAATAAGTCTCCACCGGAGTCCGTGGCATGCCGTTTCCTACCGCAGTATGCCACGGCATCCCGCCATGGGAGCCTGTGGCGCATCTTTTCATGCTGTGCGATAAAATCCCTTTCAATGCCACGGCATCATTTTAAAGCATAGCAATTTATGTCGTATTTCTGTAACAGTATGGTTGAATGTCCATTAGTAAAAATTTAAATATATATATATTTATTTGCATAATATATATTTGCTTATTTATTTTAGTACGTATATATGTATTTTTATTGATTTGTAATTTTTGTAATAATTAACATCTGTTTTTTACTTTAAATTTGCACCTGCCATCATATCTCTGCACTCTACCGATGGTTGACTGGTAGAGAATGCCTAAGGCATTAAGTCCGCCTCTGTACATGAATTTTGTGCATAAAGTGTAAATGAATAAATAAATCCCTTGCCATGCCGTCCTGGTCTGCGTAGGCCCTAAGTATCCACTAAGAAAGAATTTTTGAAAATTCTAACCCTAGGGGGGTAAGATAGAAGATGAAAGTATCGACATTTAAGCGGGCAAAGCCGCGGGCAAAAGCTAGTGTAATAAGTTAATATAATCAAAAATTTGGGCCAAATGTCCACAAACCAGACCAAGACGAATAATAACGAAAAAATAGGTCACTAATATTATAAGTAATAAAAACCAGACGGCTTGCCTGTCTGAAATATGTCAGTACAAAGTTATGACTAACTAGCTGAATCCTGCGACCTTGCTTGTAGATTTTAATATAATCTTCCATCTTCTATTTTACCTTGTTAGGTATTTTTTTTTTGTGGAGTGGGAAATCATACAATGACTGCTCCAGTTCTGGGCGCGGCGGGAGGGCATGTCAGAATTCTACTGACTAAAACCCACTCATGTTCCTTCGGTTGCCCTTTATGTTCCGAGGTCACGGTAACTATTATAAACATTCCGCAACCCCACCTTGTTAGGTATTCAATTTTTAATCATCGATTCTTTGTGCACCTTTACGTCTTAAAAAGAAACAAGGTGCTTGTGTTTCTGTCTTTAGTAGTTTTGTCTGTGCGTTTATAAATAAATATTTTGGAACAACTCATATACTGCCATCTGATCTCGAACTAAGCTGAGCTTGTGTTATGGTAACCAGACGGCTGAGAAACATTCCTATACATTTAAAAAATACAATAATAAATACAGACACAATACTTATATTGAAAGATTTATATTTGTATATGTAACGAATAAACTCAAAAACTACTGGACCGATTTAAAAAAATATTATTTCATTACAAAGCTACATTATCCCTGAGTAACATAGGCTACACAATATCACGCTATGTCCCACGGGAGCGAAGCAGTAACCAAAAACCTAACGTAACGCGGGTGAATCCGCGAAGAACAGCTAGTACCATATAAATACATTACACCTAGACACAGAAAAAATAATCAAATAATCATGCTCATCACGCAAAGTTTGTCCGGGATGGAAACCAAATCCACGACCTTCGGTTTAACAGACAGGATTAATAACCAATAGACCAACAGGCCCGTCAAAAAAAAATATAAAAATAAAAATTAAGTTTTTTCGCGTTATTATTGTGCCTGTATATTTTTCGTAATAATGCACTGGCCATGTTATTGTCACATTATCCTTGGTTGACTGGGATAAAATGCTCAGATTTAGTAATTTTTTGTACCGCTATAAAGTTTAAATAAATAAACACAAAGTAATAAAAACCAGACGGCTGTAAAAATATGCTCTCCGTAAAAAGTTATGACTAATTGAATAATCCATGTGCTCTCCTCTCAAAGTTCTAATTTTACACGGAACGAAAATAATCAAAATTTGATTTGAATTTGATTATTTTGGTCCCGTGTTTCAACAATACTGCACCATTTAGTTGAACTATAAAAACAATAGAATTTTAAATATCGGCCTGCAGTAGAAAATATTTGTTTTCTGAAAAATGCTCTCATAATTATGTAGAGGGGTAATGTGTAGGGGTTTATTTTACTCCAATTGAAATTTTATTGAGAGTAATTTTTCCTTATGAGAAATCTCACCCAGGAAGAAAATTTTACCTTAGTAAAATAAATTCCGAAAATCTCCTTTAACAATTTTGCTTAGTCAACTTCACTCTTTTTCCACCATGTACTTATTTAGAAAAAAAATACTTTATTAATATCTACCTTTAAGCTCTACCTACCCGTTATATAAAGACTTGAGGCATACGTCGACACTGATCTAGCTGACGTCAGGTATATTTTCGTGCTTCCATTACTGATAAATAAAGGGCTGGTCACACAGGCTAAATTCACGATGCGACTTTACGACTAAATAAATAAATCTGCCAGTCATTGTATAAGTTTTTGGTTACTGCCTCGCTCCCGTGGGACATAGCGTGATATTATATAGCCTATGTTACTCGTGGGCAATGTAGCTTTCTAATGGTGAAAGAATTTTTAAAATCGGTGCGGTAGTTTTTGAGCCTATTCATATCAATCAAACAAACAAACATATAAAGTTTTCCTGTTTATAATATTAATGTAGAAAAAGAAAAAAAAAGCAATATTTTGAGACACACAGAAGAAAAAAAATAAAGGCAGAACAAAAAAGGAATATAATTATGAAGAAAGGTCTGCGCGAGGCCAAGAAAGGTCCCTATCTCAGCATAATGTTGCTATATTTACACAAATAAATACCGCAGCGCTGGTATTCTGCTGTGACGTCACGGATAGCCACATCGTGGTATAGCCGTGTAATTGACTACGCACATTTATTTAGCTCTATTCAGCTTATGTCCATAGAAAACAACGATTTTGTATGAAAAGGCGTACGCGTTCGTTCAGTATTCCGCGTCTGTTGAGTTTTTTATACGTTGTTGTTATTATTATGATTAATATAAAACTATATTACAAAAAAAACAAAAAAAAAGTATTATTCCTTGAAATCCGTTACGGCTCGATTCGCTACGTGTGTGCTACGGCGTAGCTGCCATGTGCTACGCCGTAGCAGTCTTGCGAATGTCAGCAATTTTTATCGGGACATTTTTCGATATCGTGGTATGATAAGAATAAGAATGATGATCAATAAATAAATAAATAAATGATAAATAATAATATGGATCCTGTGGTTTAGAGGCCCACTTTGTGGTTTCAAATCTGGTTTTCTTGACCAGCCCCTACGTTTTCAATAATTCATTATCCAATTTCTAAATAGTTCATAATTTTGGACGTTACTGACATCACGTGCTTCGAAACGCAAGAAGAGTCGTTGGTCCTATACTTGAGCCAATTTCAAAAAATAATTGAGGTAAACAAACTTTATATTCGTTTTTCGAAATAACGAGGTAATATGCATGTTACTTGAGTGATTCTAGTGAAATATGCTGCAATAGGATTTCTTAATAAAAAGTTAGCGTGAAAAAGGCGATAGTCATGTAAATAATAGAAGATTTGTAAAAGTGAGTTGTGATAACTTTAAAATGGTTTGTTTACCTGTATTTTTTATCGAATTTGGCTCAAGTGTAGTTCAAAAATCACATGAAATGATGAACTCATTAGGCTCTCTTGAGTCACTCCGTGTAAAACATGGGTATACAGCTAAATCCGGTTAGACTTGAAGCCGACCCTAACATAGTTGGAAAAAGGATAAGGAAATAATAATAATAGTAAGTTAATAGTCTTTTATTTTTTTACAGCTTGATCAATTTTGCTGCTCACTTACGGCCATATTTCATTAGGATACCGGGTTTCGCAGCTTGGTCGCGCCACTAACAAAATGTATGGCGGATGTCTTTTTGTTGGCGCCACTAGTGCGACACCCGGTGACACCCATACATTTTTTTGGTTTTGCGACCCGGGTTGCGAAACCTGGTGTCCTAATGACATATGTGGCCCTTATTAGTACGAAGTAACAGCACCTAACCATAATAAACTAACAACAAACTAGAAAACCAAATTTCTCACCGTAAAAATCGCACCGTTCTAACAAACCGCCCGTCAGTCGCACTGCCTTACCCGCCCACCTGGCCGCACCCTTATCGTGCCCCACCATGCGCAGTGGGCAGCCCGGTATGGATCGCCAGTTCTGTTCTGAACGCGGTCCAAGGCAGTCATGCATCGGTGAGTCCTAAATCCTGCTTCGATTTTTAAACATTTATTTTCTTACTGGGAGCTCCAAATTCGAATGGCGTTCGTCAGTTGTTTTTTTTACTGTGATTTTGAATTTAGAGTTTAGAATGAAAGGGATTTAAATTTGGAATCTTAGGAAAAGTTTAGTTTTGTGTTAAGTTTTGAATTTGGAAT
The DNA here is from genome assembly GCA_033675125.1 of Athetis lepigone. NCBI lineage: Eukaryota > Metazoa > Arthropoda > Insecta > Lepidoptera > Noctuidae > Athetis > Athetis lepigone. The sequence continues at coordinate 568,646 of CM066241.1, forward strand.
GTTTTGGGGTTGTGGAAAGTTTTTTTGAATAACTATTCTTTTCTGTGTGTTAGGATGTTTTTCTTTACTGAGAAATTAGTTTGACGGTCGCGGGATTTTCTGTTTTAGAATAATTATTTGGTTATGCATTTACCGTTATTTATTATTAATTAGTTTGTGCAAACCTTTCATCGTCATGTGAAAATAGAATTTCAAAATAACTTGTATATATTAAAACGTACGATTAAAATTTTACAAATACGAATGATTTGATCAAAATCTAAAAATACCTTGATTGTTATAGCACATTCTGTTCATAAAAAAAATATTTTACGCGGATTATTTCTTGTTGTAATAAAAATAATAAAATAACTATTCGGGCGTAAAACATAATGTAACATGCTGTTATTATCCATCACAAAAGTATTAGAATATTTTTTTTAATACACGAAATTTATGTATTAGTCCAAATTAATATTCATAACTTAACAATATTCCAATGTCTACCTATACAATCTGTTCCGGTCTAACTACTATAATTTTCAATATAATGGCGGGTAAAGTTTGACAAACATAACTTTGTCTCTAAGGGTGGCGTTACCAGCAAAATTGTGAATCGAATTGCGTACATTGCGTTTAGTTCCTCATCCTGCCGCGCGTCAACTTATAGTGGGGAGCGCTGTTAACAAAAATAGGTGCAGTCAAGATTGGGCAGATGCGTCCGCACCCTGTCAGTATAATTTGAGTATGCATGAGACCTACGCACACTCATTCCATTTGACAGGCCTGTTGGTCCAGTGGACAGTGACTCTGTCTGCTAAGCCAGAGGTCGTGGGTTCGATTCCCACTCAGGACAAACTTTGTGTGATGAGCATGATTGTTTGTTCTGTGTTTGGGTGTAATTTAGCCATACTAATGTATACTAATATTAATAAAATAAATAAATATCTTAGGACAACTCACACACGGTCATCTGTTCCCAAACTAAGCAGACAACTGATAAATATACTTATATAATTTATAAATACATACATATTATAAATAAATTACACCCAGATTATATTATAATTGATGATTAAACGAACTTACTTGTACGTGAAGTTCGATCATAATTATACGAAGTGCTTCGTTCGAAGAGATTAGTAACCTGAAATAATAAAATTATTACTTATTTACACATGTAGTAACACCCAGGACTCACCACATAGCACTATTTTGAGAGATAAGAGGGTAGTAGTCCTTTTTTTTTTTTTGTTTTTGTGCGGTAGATGTGCCCGAAACTCGTCTTGTCATTTAGTTTAGAGTATCTGAGACCAACGTATGTCGTTGATATTTTTGGAATGATTTGGGTCGGGCGGGAGGGAGTTACTAATCTCTTCGAACGAAGCACTTCGTATAATTATGATCGAACTTCACGTACAAGTAAGTTCGTTTAATCATCAATTATACTCGTGCTTCGTTCTCGAGATTAGTAACCTGAAATAATAAAATTATTACTTATTTACACATGTAGACTTTGAGAGGTATAATTCTGAAAATATCAACGCCAATATCAGAATTAATATCATATTTATTTAATAACATCATCAAAATCTTGTTGTGTGATAATACATAGTTTTATATAAATTGTATTCTATATTCATATTATTACTAGATATGTTAATCAATTACATAGTTTGAAAAGCTCAATCATCTACATTATTAATAATAGCTCTTGCTAAGACTGATGGGTCATATTTAGTTATATTTCTCTGATAAAATTTAAAAAACGTATCTGAATTGTTACACCAGCCTGCAGTTTTTCTGATCAGATCAATATTTACACCTAGCTGGTGGGCCTTAGATGTAGAAGCGTGTCTCGTGCTGTGCGCCGAGAATATGGATACGTCTATTCCGCTCGCATGTAGCGTACCCTTTATCCAGCGACACAGTGTCTGTGTGGTCGCGGCTTTATGGGGCTTTTTGCATCCAATAAATAAAGAATCAGTTTTACGTAACGATAAAGTTTTGTCAATGTAATCGACTAATGTCTGTGCGGGACATATTTCTTTTTTCTGTAAAAAGTAAGGCAATACCAAGATAGGTTGATTGGTTCCCTTTTTTGATGTTTTTATTAAGTCCGGTATTTTTATTATGATTTCGCTAGGTTTTATTTCGATATTCTTTACATTAATTTTCGAAAAGGTCTGGACCCGGTGGGCCGTAACAAGAGCTAATAAAGTTATACATTTCTTAGTCAACTGATCTAGGTCTAATGTTTCATTGGGATAATAAGTGGCCAAATGAGATAGAACGCATGAAGTATCCCACGTTACGTTGTATCTAGGCATCGGAGGACGTAAACGGAACACACCTTTAAAAAATCTTATTATTCTTTCATCTTTAGAGACAGTAGGTCCCAATATCAAGGATAGGGCAGCTCTAAAACTATTCAGACTACTATATTTGGCACCAGCATTAAATAGCTCTGTTAAAAATCTCAGTACATCAGTAATCGATGTGTCATAAAACTCAAGGGAATTTTGAACACAGAAATCGAACCATTTCTTATAACAAACGTTGTATTGACTGATAGAACTATCGGCTAAAGACGCAAGTATTATATGTTCCGAGGACTCCGGGATGTTTCTTCGCAAGTAGGCTCCCCAGATAAAATCCCTGCAGCCAGGGTAAGATGGTTTTGAATGTTGCTGTTGCTGGAACGATCAAAAACTATATTGTAACTGTCTGATTTAAACGTAATTAATTCCGATATTAATAAGTTTTTAAATAAGGGGAACCAAGGCTGCGTAGGCCACAAAGGTACGATTACAATGCCTTTTGCTTTGTCATTCATGATTTTTTTTAATGTCTTTAGTATTACTGGAAAGGGGGGAAATGCATAGAAATACATATTAGACCAGCTAATTGTGAAGGCGTTTATAGCGAAGGCGTCCGGATCTCTATGCCAAGCAACGTATTTTAAACATTTTCTGTTTATACGACTTGCGAACAAATCAATGGATGGTGTGCCAAACTTTTTAAGTACGTAGGAAAACGTATTTTCCGTTAAGGACCATTCTATATCAGGATGGTTGCGCCTTGATTCTTTGTCTGCAATGGTATTGTCGGCAGATTTAATGTAGTACGCATACACATAAATTTTTCGGGACTCACACCATTGCCAAATATCTTTTGTTACTTTGGTTAGGTGTGGATATTGAATTCCACCCATTCGATTGATGTAGCTAATAGCAGTTGAGTTATCAACGCGTAGAAGTATTTGACAATCGTGAAAGTCCTTAGCAAAAACTTTAAGTGCAAAAAAGGCGGCCAATAGTTCTAGATAATTTATATGTTGTTTCTGCTCTGACAACGACCACCGGCCACAAGCCGTCTTTGAGCCACACGCGGCGCCCCACCCAGTAGTTGAGGCGTCAGAAAATATTTCTACAGAGTAGGTATCATCTTTGATACGGTTCTCGGGCTTAACTAAGGCTTGTAGCCACCACCTTAGATCAACGTGCAGGCAATCGGGGATAGTCATATAACGATTATAGTCGTCGTGACCATGTAAATTTAGGTACTTACAACGCTCTAATTCTTTTGTATAAAGCCAACCGTATTCTACGGCTGGACAAACAGAGACTAACAAACCTACTAATTTTGCAAAATCTTTTATTTTGATACGCTTTAAACGCATAAACATGTTGATCTCGTTTAATAATTGTTCTTTCTTCTGATCAGGTAAAATAATTAAAAAATTTTGGGAATCTAGAATAAAACCTAAAAATTTGCATCTCATGGAAGGTTGTAAGCAACTCTTTTCATAGTTGATAATAAATCCTAAGGCTGTTAATAATTTAATTGAAATATTGATATTATTTAAACAATCGTTGTATGTATATCCTATTAAATGTAAGTCATCTAAATATATGGTGGACATAAAGCCAGCCAATCTGAGCAATCCAACGACAGGTTTCATTAATTTAGTATAAACGTATGGAGCTGTATTTAAACCAAATGGCAGGACATTGAATTCAAATAACTTATTGTCAAATTGAAAACGGAGATATTTCTTGGAGTCAGGATGGATTTTTAATAAAAAATATGCATCTTTAAGATCACAGGTTGCCATATAACAATTTTTTGTCATTAATTTTACCGCTGTGCGTAAATCCTCTAACTTGAAATGATCGGTTTGTATATGTTTATTTAGATTTTTAAGATTTAGAATAAACCGTTTCTTGCCATTTGGTTTAGGCACAAGAAAAATACTCGATATAAATTGATTGGCGCATGGAGCGCATTCAGATATAGCACCAATTGATAGAAGACTATCAATAATTTTGTAAAAATCATTAATCTCGGTTTGTGTCAAAACAGGAAGTGACGGTACATTTTGCTGTGAGACTTCTTTAGAAAATTGTATCCTATAGCCACTAATCCAGGAAAGAATAGTTTTATCTTGTGTAAGGTGAGACCATTGTCTTGCAAATGATGCTAAACGACCGGCATATTGTACCTCATTTAACGGCGGCTCGGCCGCGGCTGATAGCGCGATGTCCTCGACCAGCTGGCGTGCGGCGGCGGCGGTGCCCGGCTCGCCGGCGGCGGCGGCGGTGGCGCCCTCGCTCCAGCAGGCGGGAAAGTTTGGCGGATCCTCGGCGGCCCCGACTGCCTGCGAGTCGTAGCTGGAGCCTTCCAGTTTAAACCACGCGAAGTTGATGGTTGAGGTTGAGCAGTCTTTTTATTATTTTTATCGAACGTGATTTTTATATCGGCACCAGATTTTGACACAGCTTTGGCTGTCTTCAAGGTTTCAGCTAGGGCTTCTCCAAAGAGATACTTGTCAATCTTTGACTGTATCAGATGATCGTTAATGTCTTTTTTTAGAGACGACAAGGCAAAGTAGCGTCTTTTGATTGAGTCTGAGTGTAACGTGTCGCATATTATTTTTGCGACATCCATAAGCTGTTTTAAAAGGGCAGCGTCTTTATTCTTTTCTTCCATTTTAGTAGAAATGACGTCACTCAAACAAGACAAGGCAACACCAAGTTGTTTTTGTTTGTTTTCTATTCCCCTGTCGCGTTTCACGCTTGCTTCGGGCAAGGCAGCCTTTATTTCGGGATTGAGTATCGGTGGAATTATTCTGGGGCAGTTGGCTGGTGTCAAGTGCTTTTTAAATAATTCTTTTCGCGCGTCGTTGTCCAGTCCATTGATAATTAGATGCTCTAGGCGGTTAGCTAGACCGACGTGAATGGCATTGCCATACTCAGTGGTTTGTGTAGGATCATCACCTAATATGTCAATCAAGTCATCATTGGGCGTAATACATGGTACATCACTAGCAGTGGCAGTGAGTACGCAAGGCTCGTCGGCCGGGCGAGGCTCGGGGGCTACCGGAGGCGGCGGTGCGGGGTGTGGAAGCGGCAGCGGGTCTGGCTGGGGCACTAGCGGCGGCGATGGCGCGCGTGGTTGCGGCGCGGGGGACGGCGCAGGGCGCGGCGCCCGCGTCTCCGATGTCTCGTCTGACGAGACGACTCGAACAACTGATGTCAGTCTAGGTCTTGCCATATTGTAGTCATCGTCCGAGAAGATATCCATCGAATTTTCCGCTGCTGCAAGTTAATGAGAAAGGTTACAATTCCACTGAATTGAACGTCTTTCCTTTACTTAATGGTAGATGTATCAATTCCAATGAATTGAACGCACCATATTAGATAACGACATAAACAGCCCTTTGTACTGTTCGAATAGAAAGTATGTAGGTATGTGTCAAATTCCAATGAATTTAACGAACCCTTTTTTTAATCCGCATTGCACGGTCAATAGATTTATTTTTCAGCCTGCTCCTAATCTGTAACAATAACAAATAACATACCTTCGTAGTTATGCGCAGAGAGTATGGATTCCTCTCGGGATGAAGGCGATGTTGAACTACGTTGCCGTCTGGCACGTTTTAATTTTCCCTCCAGTTTACGAAGTTTTTTGCTTAATTTGTCGATGTCAATATCACGCTTCCTTTTCGGCATTATTGTTGCGCTAAAAGACACTTAAAACACTGGAAAAAACACTTATAATCCGTACTGGTAAAAAAGAATGTGCAGTGGTGAAGCACTGTAACGTGAATGACAAGACGAGTTTCGGGCACATCTACCGCACAAAAACAAAAAAAAAAAGGACTACTACCCTCTTATCTCTCAAAATAGTGCTATGTGGTGAGTCCTGGGTGTTACTACATGTGTAAATAAGTAATAATTTTATTATTTCAGGTTACTAATCTCGAGAACGAAGCACGAGTATAATATATTATAAATGCGAAAGTAACTCTGTCTATCTCTTCTTCACGCCTAAACCACTGAACCGATTTGAATGAAATTTGGTAAAGATAAAAATAAAATAAAAATATAATCATAGTCTGGGCCCTAAGAAAGGACATAGGATAGTTTACATCCCGGATATCCCCCGGGAACGGGAACAATTATTTTACGCGGACGAAGTCCCGGGCAAAAGCTAGTCTCTAATATGTATGTATGTATCTTTACTTGCACTGTTTTCACATATAGAAGCACGAAAATTAATGTAACCAAAATTTTGTAAAACATGTTTTTTTTAAAAAGAGTGTCCGTGGAGTTTCTTGCCTGTTCTTCTCCATAGAGATCTACGTTTTGGAACAGGCAATTAGCGTCACTTTTCTGACTGACCGACCGACTCTTTGACTATTCAAAGTGCCTATAAATGGTCTAAGTGAAATAAATGCCTTGAATTTTTTATGTATTTATAAATTATATAAGTATGTATATATTAGTTGTGTGATTACCTTAAAGAGGTATACATAGGGGTAAGGGGTTAGCAGTATCGACATTAACGCGGGCGAAAACTATTAAACTTATGTTGGTATTTTTGATTCTAGTTTTATTAGATGTTACACTAAAATATTAAGTGAAAACCAGGTATAAACGCGTTCATTGTTTTTTCATTTTGACTGCTATGTTAGTGTAGCAATTAGTGACCTTGCCTGACACAGAGGTCTAAGATCAGGAGGTCTACTCTCTTTCTTCGAAACGAAACTTCGCAAACGAACGAAATTCAAACGAAATTTCGTTGACGACCCTACTCTGTTTTATTTTCGGACACGCACACGAAGTTCGGATCCATAGATAATTTTCGTGAACGAATGGAATCAACAATATTGTGTAGGTCCTTTTTGATGTCATTTATAGTAAATTACGGTTTTTACTTAAAGTTAAAACTACAAATTCTCTGGCTGTATCTTTAAATTCCACATTATGCATGTGGTTTAATAAATATTATTCGTAATATTCCATGCAGAAAATATAAATATAAAGACACTTTTTATTTTTAACGAAATTCATCGAGACACTATAAAAAACCCTTTCACGGTTATTGTTAACCGACAAATTTGAAGAGTACTATTTCATGTCAACAATATGTATGACGACCAAAATTGGCTGTATAATCTACACGAAATCTAATCATAATATTAACAAGTCAACTTACGAGTTTTTGTTTGAAATGTTTTTAATAGTATCTCAAGTGTTGTGGTAATAAATCATGTTTCCAAGTGCTCTTTGCCATCGCAATTCACATTCCTTAAGAAAGTTTTAAGTTGTACAGGAGTTGTACTGTGTTTGGTTTGGATTTAAAAACTTTGTAAGTAAATATCAAATACATAATATTTGTTTAATAACACTAAAAGTATCGGTTAGTGGAGTGCCTTTGGAGGTATCAAAGGCACTCCACTAACCGATACTTTTAGTGTTATTAAACAAATATTATGTATTTGATATTTACTTACAAAGTTTTTAAATCCAAACCAATTTCCTGGCACAACTCCTCAAATAATTGGCGACTGAGTCTGTAATTTCCTACAAACTCTAAGTCGGGAATTTGACTTTTATTAAGTTGATTCCGCAGGCGGCGACGGTTCCTTCTACGCTCTACACGTTCTTCACATAGAGCAGGCTTCGATTAAAAGCATTCTTATAGCCATTTTAAGCATTTTTCTTACAAAATCCACACAAACGAAAATTAAAAGGTAACACTTTTGGTTTCGTCAATTTGAGGTTAAAATTCCGAACAATCATCTGTCAAATTCAAAAGTTCGTTCGGAGTTTATATGGATTAGAGTAGGTTCTAAATGTCAAACAATCTTCGTTCGAACGAAATTTCGGAACGAATTGAAACCGTGGTAGGAAACACGCGAAATTTCAATCGAAACTTCGTTTTTCGTTGAATAAGAGTAGACCCCCAGGTCAGCCAGAACAAATCTTTTTATGGTGGCCATGTATGATGTTCTGTGTCTGGGCGTTATGTATATAATAACTAACAGTTTTTTTATGGATGGAAAATCATCAAATGACTTCTCCAGTCCTGGGCGGGGCGGGAAGGAGTGTCAGACTTTTACTGACTAAAACCCACCCTTGTTCCTTTGATTTGGATGTTCTGGGACCGCGGTAACTATCACTTAGAAAGAATTTTTGTTTCGATTTTCTCTTTTTTAAATTAAACCTTCAAACACACGTGATTTGAGACACAATAGACAAAAGCAGTTCAACAGCCGGCTGTCGGTTGGTCGTTGAAAGGTTATGAGGTATACCGTATGTCACTCCCACAACTGCGACGAATTCAATGACACCTCGTATGTCAAATCCCGTTGAACAGTTTAGGCTCTACGCGTACCATAGAATGGGATAAGCATACATACGTTAAACTTTTGCGTTTCATATTTATACTTCACTGTTATTCGGGATTTAACGCGCACATACCTTTTTCTTGTATTTTGCTTGACGTTACGGCAGGGTTACACCTGCCATGGTCACAGGCAGACTAAAGGTACGTGCGCGTCAAATCCCGATTAACAGTGAAGTATAAGCATACATCCATACTAATATTCTGTCTGTCTGTCTGTTTGTCTTTCTTTCACGGCAAAACGGAGCGATGAATTGACGTGATTTTTTGAGTGGAGATAGTTGAAGGGATGGAGAGTAACATAGGCTACTTTTTGTCTATTTCTAACGCGAGCGAAGCCGCGGGCAAAAGCTAGTACATAGTATAAGCGTACAGCACTGAACAATATTCTAATAGTCAACCCACCATGACCCATGCAGACCCATGCGTTTACCATGCGTAGGTGGCTTCCTACCCTCCGATCAATAGTGCAACCAAAGGATCCGAATTTAGCGAAAACCTCTCCCTCGTTGTCGAACTTTAACCTTTTGTCACTGTGTTCTAAAATAACTTGATTCTGTACTTATCTGACCTTCAAACGAAAATACTTAAATGTTAGGTTTTGTCACCTCTTTTGAACCATCTGAATTAAGGTCAGGAATTTTAAATAAAACGTAGACCACTTTTCAACGACCAAGAGACAGCCGGCTGTCGCGCTGCTATTGTCTTCCTAATGTGTCTCGAATCACGTGTGTTCGTAGGTACAGTTGTTAAGGCGTAGCCTATTGTGTGAGAGGTTGTGGGTTAGAATCCGGGCAAGTATTAATGTGAGTTTTTCAATTCATTACTTTCTAAAATTTTCTTAATAATAATAATAAATATCCTGGGACATCTTACACACGGCCATCTGATCCCAAGCTAAGCAGAGCTTGTGATATGGTAATCAGAAAACTGATATACATACTTATATAATTTTTTATATTCATACATATTATAGATAAATAACACCCAGACACAGAACAAATATTTATGCTCATCACACAAAGTTTTGTCCTGGGTGGGAATCGAACCCACAACCTCTGGCTTAGCAGTCAGGGTCACTGAACACTAGACCAACAGGCCCGTCTTAAACCGCCTTATCCCGTGATTCGGAAAGCAGGTGAAGCTGTTGGTCCCGGTTGTCATTCGTAGAACTTTGAGAGTCGTCACGGGTAAGCCAGAAAGTCTGACCAGTCTGACCAGTCTAACCAAGAGATGTCATGTCGGCCAGTTTCTGGGTTATGAAGGTCAGATAGGCAGTCACTCCACGTAAAACACAGATATCCAGCGATCCCAGTATATGACTTTTTTAATTCATATGTACTTTCTAAAGTTTATCTTAGACATCACAGACATCCTGTGCCTCGGAAAGCATGTAAAGCCCGGTCCCGGTTATCTTTCGTAGAATCGTTCGTGACAGTTGTTCACAGTCGTTGGATGGGTGGCTCTAGAGGTTAGTGTGCCTGACTGCTGAGTCGGGGTTCGTGGGTTCGATTCCCACCCAGGACTAACTTGTTGGTTCTGTGTCTGGGTGTAATGTATCTATAACATGTATGTATTTATAAATTATTTCAGTATGTATATCAGTTGTCTGGTTACCATAGTACAAGCTCTGCTTAGTTCGGAATCAGATGGCCGTGTGACCAATTAATTTTTATTGAATTCAGAAACAATATTTTTTTTTTATTACATATGGGCTTGCTCTTAGTCCAATTTTGGAATGGATACAATTTAAATGATCACCAAGAAAATCTTATTGCTTACCAAAATGGATTAATGGTCACCAAATTTAGCTAAGTTAGGTTAGGTTAGAACTGTGACCACACAACGCCGAGCGCCAGATCTACTAGTGATTCATATAAAGTTTCAGTTTTCAGTCAAATTCATATAAAAACCAAATTGAATTTAGTTTATAATATTTTAAGAAACGTTATTTGGTGACCATTTATCCATTTTAATAACCGTTTAGAACTTTTTTGGTAGTAAAATTGGTACTTTTTTGGGCGGTGTTTAAACACAAGCCTTTTGAAATCCGCCCTCAGTCTATCAGTTAACATAAGATCAAAAGTAATAACTATTTTTATTGGTTGTCAGAAATATCTGAGGTCTAACAAATGAATAAACAGGCTTTCGAGGTACTCGTAACAATCAACAACAACAACCTTAGAACTCTACCTTTAAATCAACAGACTGACATAAATCATATTAGTATGATTGTCAGTTATCTGGTTACCTTAATACAAGCTTAATTTAGTTATCTTAATTTAGTTTATTCCATCTACTTTAACTAGACAATCATTAAAACCACAAGGTTTTGGATTGAAGTAGGTACATTAATTTTCATGTAGTATTCATTAAATTAGTACTAAGAGGCGTAATATATAGTACACTTTAGTAATTCACAAACTCTCACATTTAATTATTAATTATTTTCCAAATTAATCTTTGGGCTTTCATATGTAAATCTTAAGATCCATTAACTGCTAATTGCGAATTCTAACATATTAACTTTACTAATATTATGAAGCTGAATAGTTTGTTTGGTTGAACGCGCTAATCTCAGGAATTACTGGTCCGAATGGATAATTTTTTTAGTGTTGGTAGCCCCATCACCGAGAAAGATAATAGGTTATATAATATCACGCTAAGTCTTACAGGAGGTGAAAATGCCTTATAAAGCTTTCCTCGATAATTAATGCGCTATCCAACAAAAATATATTTATGTATCCGACCATTACTTTGTCAACAAACAAAAAAACAAACTTTTCCTCTCCATAATTTTAACTAGTGTAGATTGACAAAAGCAGGAAAAAGTCCACTTTATTACAAGTTCTCATTAGTTTAGTTAAACAAATATTTTACAGCAAAAATCTTTTAATTAATCCGCTCTTCCGCCATTTTGAATTTGTAAGCTTTACGTAAAGCAGTGTTAACGGTACTTTAAACATAATTCAATAAAATGGCGAATAATTACTCAGTTGAAAACGAAACGTGTTGGATTATAAATTTAAATTTTAAGCAACAGGTAACGTTTTAAATTTACTGTTTTTTTTATATCTCGTATGTTTTATGAAGCGGCTCTTCAACCATTAACAATATATCCTTGTATACAAACGATGTTCCTATCCAAAATGTTTTAAACTAAATATCTAAAAAATTGAGCCAGCGCAAATTTAATTAATGCTTGTGTCTTTTCTGTATAGAAGTCCTTTCGCGCTGCAATGGGGCAATAATTATAGCTAGCTTTTGTCTTCGACTTCTCCCACGTGCATCTCGAAACTTCTATCCTAAATTCCCCAAATGGTTAATCGTTACCAAAATACCAAAATATCTAAAAAGCTTATCTTAGTGGATACTAACTCTTCAAAAAGGACACACCCTCCATCTTTCATGTATCTAAGACCAGCGGCTTGGACTGGACGTCGACATATCACCCAGCCAGCGTCAGATTTATTCATCTATATATATAAAAGAAAGTCGTGTTAGTTACTTCACTTATAACTCAAGAACGGCTGAACCGATTTAGCTGAAAATTGGCAGGGAGGTAGTTTAGAGCCAGGAGAAGGGCATAGGATACTTTTTATCCCGTTCGACATCATTCCCGTGTGACTTGACATGTAACGTCAGTCACTATAAAACGTGGTATAACAAAAAAGAATCAGACTTGGAATAACAAAATTGACGTATAATGACAGCTATGTAATGACGTATGGATGACTATTTGATATTTGTAAGAAATCAATAATATAACTATTTCTATTAAATAAATAATTAACATTATTGCCCAATTGCCCATTCGTATAAACAGTGAAGTGAACTATAAAACTCGGTATGGTTAAAAATTTAAGTTTTTAGGTGAAGTGAAGTTTAATTAATAATGCCGCGACCAAGACGATCGAATCTTTCCCGACAAAGCCGTGATGCAAGAAGAATACGAAATACTGCAAATGAAAGGACTGAAGAAGAACAAGAAATTGCACGTGAACAGCGCCGCGATAGTATGGCTCGACTTCGTGCTTCTCAATCACGAGAGCAAAGTGAAGCAGCCCGTGAAACAGCTCGGTTGGCAATGCAGAATCGTCGAGCGAACAACAGAGGTCAACAAATAGATAATTTGCGACGCAGAACAAGATATTTATCAAGTGCTGATTTGAATCGAGCAGCGTTTCAATACGATTGCAGCAATGATTACAGCTTGCATCCTAGCGTTTGCATTGGGCAAATGGACGTAGTTTGCGAGTATTGTGGTGCATTAAAGTTTTCCGGAGAAACGCCTGGATTATGCTGCCTTAATGGTAAAGTGAAATTGCCATTGTTGACTCCGCCACCTGAGCCATTGTATTCATTGCTTTGTGGCGAAACACAAGAATCACGCCACTTTCTTGCAAATACTCAAAAATACAATGGTTGTTTCCAGATGACGTCATTTGGGGCAGATATTATCGAAGAACGGGGATTTAATCCGACATTTAAGGTATTTATTTTTGTACTTATATAGAATGTAGTTAAAGAATAACTTACTTTATCTATTGGTACCTATGTAGTATATTTGCTAATTCTGAACTCTACTCTCCCACCGAAAAAAGTGTTTATAACCCAGTTAATACTGTCTGGTTTTTATTTTGTAGATACAAGGACAGATTCATCATCGAATTGGATCATTACTACCTTTCGAAGATACACAGAATAAATTTTTACAAATATATTTCATGGGCAACATGGAAGAACAACTTGATCGACGCCTAGAGATCAATGCAGGAATGAAGCGAGCAATTCTTCAAGACTTGCAGTGTCTGCTTCATGAACATCATGCGTTGGTCAGGTTGTTTAAGAGTGCTTTAGAGCGCATGCCAAGTGATGACTATAAAGTTGTTATCAAAGCAGATAAACGACCATCTGGAACACACGAAAGGACATTTAATGCTCCAACAGTAGACGAAGTTGCCATCCTGATTGTTGGTGAACAATTGGAAAAACGCGATATTGTGCTTACACGTCGCGATACTGGGCAACTGCAACAAATATCTGAAACTCATCGATCATATGACACATTGCAATACCCGCTGATGTTTTGGCAAGGAGAAGATGGATATTATTTTAATATTAAAATGAAAAATCCATTGAATGGTGAGTATCAGTATCATAATTTATTTCATTTATTTGTGAAAGACACTGATTTAAAATAATGCTTATTAAAAAAATGGTTAATGTCTGTATTGTTTGCCTTTAAAATTTGCCTTTGAAATGGTTAATTATCAAATTTTTAATTTCAGGTGAAGAAACTACAAAGAAAGTTAGCTCAATGAATTATTACGCATATCGTTTGATGATTCGTCAAAATGCTGACAACTATTTGCTGCGGTTTCGTCGATTGTTTCAGCAGTATTGCGTTGACATGTATGTAAAAATAGAAACGGAACGTTTAACATTCATTAGGTTGAACCAAGCCAAACTGCGTTCTGAGGAGTACATCCATTTACGTGATGCAGTTAATACTGAAGGAAATGCAGCTAATATTGGTCGATTAACTATTCTGCCGGCGACATACATTGGTAGTCCACGTCATATGCATGAATATGCACAAGATGCAATGACATATGTTCGTCATTACGGTCGGCCCGATCTCTTTATTACTTTTACCTGTAATCCAAAATGGATAGAAATTACTCAATTGCTGCTTCCCGGACAAACATCAAGTGATAGACACGACATCACAGCACGTATATTCAGGCAAAAAATTCGGTCCCTGATGAACTTTATTGTTAAACAACGCGTCTTTGGAGATACTCGATGCTGGATGTATTCAATCGAATGGCAAAAGCGAGGCCTGCCGCACGCACACATTCTTATTTGGTTAGTGGAAAGAATTCAGCCTGACCAAATAGATGATATCATATGTGCTGAGATTCCTGATTATGAAGTCGATCCAGACCTACATGATGTTGTTACTACTAATATGATTCATGGACCGTGTGGTGCCATCAATCCCCAATCACCTTGCATGGTCGATGGAAAGTGCTCTAAACGATATCCACGGAAATTAACGGCGGAGACTGTCACTGGCAATGATGGTTATCCGCTGTATCGGCGTCGATCACCAGATGACAACGGTCGAACTGTCACAACGAAAGTGAAAAGAATGGATTTCGTTGTCGACAACAGTTGGATTGTTCCATATTCGCCACTTATTTCTAAATCGTTCAAGACACATTGCAACGTTGAATACTGCAATTCAGTTAAGTCCATAAAATATATTTGCAAATATGTCACGAAAGGCAGTGATATGGCGGTTTTTGGATTGCAATCCTCGAATACCAACGATGAAATTTCACGCTATCAAGTTGGTCGTTATGTGAACTGTAATGAAGCGATTTGGCGTATATTCGCATTTCCCATTCACGAACGTCATCCTACTGTTACGCATTTGGCGGTGCATCTGGAGAATGGTCAACGAGTATATTTCACGGCTTCGAATGCTACGCAACGTGCTGAAACACCTCCAGCAACTACATTGACCAGTTTTTTTGCAATCTGCCAAAGCGATCAGTTTGCACGAACTTTGCTTTACTCGGAGATGCCACGTTATTATACTTGGAATGCTTCATCGAAGAATTTTCAAAGACGGAAGCAAGGCGATGCGGTTCCTGGGTATCCAGATGTGCGTTCTACTGATGCTCTTGGTCGTATGTATACAGTTCATCCAAAGAATAATGAATGTTTCTATTTGCGGTTGTTGCTGGTAAATGTGCGTGGGCCAACGTCATTTGAGTCACTACGAACTGTTAATGGTGTAATATTCCCAACATATCGTGCTGCATGTGAAGAATTGAAGTTATTAGAAAACGATAGTCATTGGGATACGACAATCGCTGAAGCCATTATCTGTGCATCTCCAAGTCAGATACGCACATTATTCGCTATCATAATTTCGACATGTTTTCCATCAAACCCATGTAAGCTGTGGCACAAATACAAGGATAATATGTCAGAAGATATTTTACATCAAATTCGTGTCAGTTCCAGAAATCACGATATTGAGATGAATGAGGAGATACATAATCGTGCTTTACTCTTGATCGAAGATATGTGTTACCTCATGTGCGGTAATTTATTAATCAGGTTAGGAATGCCAGCACCATATCGTGAAATGAATGACGCATTTAATCGAGAATTGGAACGGGAACGTGAATATGATCACCAGGAATT
Organism: Athetis lepigone; assembly: GCA_033675125.1. Taxonomy (NCBI): domain Eukaryota; kingdom Metazoa; phylum Arthropoda; class Insecta; order Lepidoptera; family Noctuidae; genus Athetis; species Athetis lepigone. The sequence goes on from CM066241.1 coordinate 584,543, forward strand.
AGATTTAGTAGTTCAAACGAATGTACCCCTGTTGAATTACCAACAAAAGAAAGTTTATGATACTTTAATGAAGGCAATCGATGATGAAAATGGTGGTTTATATTTCCTAGATGCCCCTGGTGGAACTGGCAAGACATTCCTCATGTCATTAGTTTTAGCAACTGTTCGGGCGAGATCTAACATAGCGGTTGCAGTTGCTTCTTCTGGAATAGCAGCCACATTGTTAGAAGGATGCCGTACGGCTCATTCAGCATTCAAATTACCGTTAAATCTTCAAACTATTGAAGAACCAACGTGTAATATTGCAAAACACTCAGCAATGGCCAAAGTTTTAGCGGTATCGAAAATCATCATCTGGGACGAATGCACAATGGCGCATAAACGTGCATTAGAAGCACTTAACCGAACATTAAAAGATTTACGCAATGACTCGAGATGTTTTGGAGGAGCAATGATTTTACTTTCTGGTGATTTCCGCCAAATACTGCCAGTAATTCCAAGATCTACGGCTGCCGACGAAATAAACGCTTGCCTCAAATCGTCAAATCTATGGCGCCATGTGAAGAAACTGCAACTGACAACAAACATGAGAGTTGCATTGCTTAATGATACATCTGCTGAAGATTTCTCGGAGCAATTGCTGACTATCGGTAATGGTCAAGTACCTGTCGATGAATCGAGCGGATTAATATCATTTCCAAATAATTTCTGTAATTTTGTCTCATCAAAAGACGAACTTATCAACAATGTATTTCCAGAAATTATTTCTAACTACAAAAATTATGAATGGATGAGTGAGCGAGCAATTTTAGCGGCTAAGAATAAAGATGTAGATGACCTAAACAACATAATTCAAAATAAGATCATTGGAACAATGCATTCATTCAAATCTATTGACTGCGTCACAAATGAAGATGAAGCCACCAACTATCCAATTGAATTTTTAAACTCTTTGGACGTGCCTGGCTTACCACCGCACAATTTACGCCTAAAGGTTGGCTCCGTAGTAATCATGCTTCGAAACATAAACCAACCAAAACTGTGCAACGGTACGCGTTTGGTGGTTAGAAAATTGATGAACAATGTAATTTACGCTACGATAATGATAGGAAAATTCAAAGGTGAGCAAGTTCTCATTCCGAGGATACCGATGATCCCAACCGATATGCCGTTTGAATTTAAAAGACTTCAATTTCCGATACGTCTTGCATTTGCCATGACCATCAACAAATCACAAGGCCAATCCTTAAAAGTTTGTGGTTTAAATCTAGAACATTCATGTTTTTCCCATGGTCAATTATACGTGGCATGTTCACGGGTCGGAAGACCATCTGCGTTGTTTGTTTTTGCGCCTGATAATAAAACAAAAAATGTCGTGTATCACAAGGTACTTAAATGAAGAGCAACCTATGTACTAAAATACAGAAATAATTATGAATGATTGATGTAGAAATTTAATTTTTTTTGTATTTTTTCCAATAAAAAAAAAATCTGCTTATTTATTGACATTAAGGCGGAACAAAGTTCGCCGGGTCAGCTAGTATAGACTAGTTCTTGCTTGTGACATTCTCTGTGTTAATATTGGTTATTGAGTGTAAATAAAGTCACGTATTAATACTACACGCCTTTGCGTTAATATATCAACAATCAATCGGTCAGTCAGCCATTGATACTATATTATTACTAACTGCCTCCCGCGGTTTCACCCGCGTTAAAAATGTTAAGGGTAAACAACCCTTATCACTTAGGGGTATGAAAAATAGATTGTAGCCGATTCTCAGACCTACAGAATATGCATATAAAATTTGGTAAAAATCGGTAAAGCCGTTTCGGAAGGAGTAAAGTAACTAACATTGCGACACGATAATTTTAAATATAAGATTATTTGCCAAAACAGGGCTAAAATATGCTACTCGTCGGCACAGACCTCAAATTGCACAGTAATCAGATCAATAATGATAGTGCAATGACCTCAGATGAATTTTAGTGCGCATGTATGCATGCATTTTAACCGACCAATAGAGCTCAAGCGATGAGTCGTTGTTAGGTATCTATAGGTAGGTTTCCTGTCTGCCTGTTCTAGGTTTCAGATCAATAATGCAATGGGTGGGGCGGATATCCTGAACGATTCCTGAAGTCTTTTAGCTTCCTGTCTTTGTTGTACAACGGTTGAAATTAAAAGATGGAGGCAGGAACAACAATCACAGACAAATGCGAGCGAAACAGTCAAATAATCTTAACAGGCCCAAGATCATCACCAAAGTAAAGACAATAGGCCAGATAACTAAATAAAATATTTAGTCCGTCAGATTATCAAAAAATTCATCCCTTCAACTATCTCTCTTCAAAAAATCACGTCATTTCGTCGCTCCGTTTTGCCGTGAAAGAAATACAAACATACAGACAGACAGACAAACAGACACACTTTCCCTTTTATAATATTAGTATGGATCATAATTATATAAAGAGGAAAGATTTGTATTTTTGTATGTAACGAATAAACTCAAAAACTACCGGACCGATTTCAAAAAATATTTTTTCATTAGAAAGCTACGTTATCCCTGAGTAACATAGGCTATGTCCCACGGGAGCGAAGCAGTAACCAAAAACCTAATGTAACGTGGGAGAAACCGCGAGGAACAGCTAGTATTAAAATAAAGAGGAAAGATTAATATTTTTGTATGTAACAAATAAACTTAAAAACTACTGGACCGATTCCAAAAAATATTTTTTCATTAGTCAGTTACACATTATCCCTGAGTAAGATAGGCTATACAACATCACGCTATGTCGCACGAGAGCGAAGCAGTAATCAAAAACCTAACGTAATGCGGGTGAAACCACGAGGAACAGCTAGTTTATAATATTAGTATGAATGAAATAACTGTCTTTGCAATAATTTAATTATAAAAACCCTTATGGGTTAACATTTTCTTAAGAAATGAAACTCTTAATTATTCAAATCTCGCTCTGAACCCTCGGTCGGGTGAAAACATTTTAAAGGAAGTCCAGTTTGTTAAATATTAAAGGTATGAGAAATTCGGCAAGGGTGTAAATTAATTAGTACCAAATGAATTTGTAGCGAGCTGTCGTCGTTTATCTGTGATAGTAATCTTGCTTTGAAGTTATATTTTCGTCACTTCATCTCTTTACATAAAATACGTTTTTGTGGCCCTAACTGCTCAGACGCAGGTCGTGGGTTCGATTCCCACTTAGAACAAACTTTGTGTGATGAGCATGATTGTTTGTTCTGTGTTTGGGTTTAATTTATCAATAATATGTATGTATTTATAAATTATATAAGTTTGTTTATCCGTTGTCTGGTCACCATAGTACAAGCTCTGCTTAGTTTGGGATCCGATGACCCTGTGTGAGTTGTCCCAGGATATTTATTTATTTAATTCGATCTAGTACTTAGAGAATATACAAAAAAGCTCTTCAGCTTTATAATACTAGAATAGATTTAGCAGGCGATTTCACCTCAAGGTCACAACGATCCCCAATCAATTACAATAGCAATTTCATCCCTAATTTACTACCTCACAAATCTCCTTTTGTAGAATCTCCCGATAAGATTGCGTAATATAGCTTCCCAAGAGACAAAACTCGCAGTATTTTACTTAAGTCTGTGTATAAAGTATTAAAGTCGCTAACAATAGGTCCCTGGGGACCTTTAAGACGAGAACTGTTGTAAAGAGAGGTAACAAAACTGTAAGTACTTTATAATGTGGGAAAATAATATTTTCTGGACAGATTCTGTCCACATAACGGCCAAACCTTTAAGGGTCCTCATTTTGCAGCGGGAACTAAAAAAAATCCCTACATATTTTCTTGGGATGCAGGCTCAATTTTTAAATGTAGTATAAAGTATTAATTGGAATAGAAAATTGAATTGTATCCGAAATCACATAGTCTACGGACCTACGAAACATTTTCCACAAGCACCACTTAGTAAGTGGTAACACAATACTGTGTCTATAATTATAATTAGCAAAAATGACAGAAATTCTGAATTTCTGTCATTTTTATATGATGTTCCCCCCCCCCCCCCCCCAAAACATGACTGTATTTATAAATTGTATAATTTATAAACATCATATGACTGCTCCCGTCCGGGTGCGGCGGGAGGGCGTGTCAGACTTTTACCGACTAAAACCCACTCATGCTCCTTCGGTTGCCCTTTATGTTCCGGGGTCACGGTAACTATTATAAACATTCCGCAACCCCGGCAGGCGTTGGCACTGTTGGGTCCCTTCTCGTGCTGACTTCTCATTTAAATACAAACCGATTATCAATGATATTATATGAAAAAGGTGTAGATAAGTAATTTATTCGACATTTTATCTTATCACGGTTCTCAATGTAAATCACAATAATCAAACAAATCACACACATTATGTTACACAGATGAAAATGGATTTAGTTTTGGGTCGTAAGCGATCCGTCGTAACCGTCTAGTCCACGCTATCGTTTTACAAAACTGCACGAGTACGGTGGCTGTTTGATGTTTATGACGTTCCGCCAGAGTGACAACTGAGTTGTTACTCTCATCAATGTTTAAATAAGGTTTTAATCTCTATGGCGCCAGGTATGCGCCTTCATATATAATATCATAGTCCATCCTTACTAATATTATAAATGCGAAAGTAACTCTGTCTGTCTGTCTGTCTGTCTTTCTGTCTGTCTGTCTGTCTGTCTGTCTGTCTGTCTCTTCTTCACGCCTAAACCACTGAACCGATTTGAATGAAATTTGGTACAGATATAGTCTGGGACCCGAGAAAGGACATAGGATAGTTTTCATCCCGGAAATCCCCCGGGAACGGGAACTATTATTCCACGCGGACGAAGTCGCGGGCAAAAGCTAGTTATAAATAAATTACACCCAGACATAGAACAAACAATCATGCTAATCACCCGAAAAATTGTCCTGTGACGGAACCAAATCAGTAACTATTTAAAATCATAAAATCATAAATCAATCATAAAATCATATTTATTTTGTAAATAGGTTATATATTATATAACACTTTTACACGTCAATATTTTGTTTTTTTTATTTATTTTAAGCGAACGATGGGGCCGGTGTTTCGTAGCTGGACTGCTCTGAGAAGAAACATCCGAAACAAACTCACGAGGTCAAAGTCTCTTTTAAAGTCCATACAATCGTGTTGGTCAAAAATGTGCGAGGACCATGGAGGTTAATGTCTGAGGCACTCTCTTGATGAGAGAAGGACACAGATTTGAGTGGACCTGTCCAGACAGTGCAAGCATTTGTCAGTAATCGTTTAGCTCAACTAAAAACTAAGGAGCCCAACTTAGTTTTTAGTTGATATTTAGTAATCTGTGACCGAACCTGCATTTTCCTTAGCAATCAGGGCCTAGACTGGCCCCAAAATTGCTATAATAAACAAAGTTATTCATGTATTTACGACCCAATCAGACTCCAATTAATATTTACTAGATTAATTAATAATATCAATCAAACGAAATGGGTATTTGAAATTTAACACAATAATTTGGTTGGGTGAACACAATTAATTTATTCGGTTGAAACTTGTGAATGAAGATGTAGTAAATGATTATACATGGTTAAATTTAAGTCGTTTTAATCCCCTTAAGGGGTCATTGTACTCATTATAACGAACAACTTTTACTATGGGACCAACCCTGAAATCATGAAAAAAAAATCAGCTGTTCAGTACATTTATATTCGCATAACTCGTCAAAATGTACTGAACAGCGGTTTTTTTTTTCATGATTTCAGGGTTGGTCCCATAGTAAAAGTTGTTCGTAGCTTTTGCCCGCGACTTCGTCCGCGTGGATTAATAGTTCCCGTTCCCGCGGGATTTTCGGGATGAAATCTATCCTATGTCCTTTCTCGGGTCCCAGGTTTTATGTATACCAAATTTCATTCGAATCGGTTCAGTGGATCAGGCGTGAGGGAGAGACAGACAGACAGAGTTACTTTCGCATTTATTATATTATAGTACGGATATAGTATAGTACCAGTATAGTATATAGTATGGAAATGTATGAATATGGATTTATTTATGACCATGTATGTGTAAGGGAATTTAATTTTACTGAATATTGTGAATTAAGGAGTTTCTACACGTTTTTTTTTTATCAAAAAAAAATGTTTACATGCTTTAAACTAATTCAGCATCACTTAAACCTCTTAAGTTTGTGTGAGTTACTTTACAATTCTATTCGTTTTACACAACAATATTATTACTTAAACATTACGTTATAAATCGATTAATCAATCGATAATAATATACTAATTTATATAATATATTAATTTCGATTAATCGAGAGATTATAGTGTGGCTTTCGAATCTTTGCATTAGTTTAATTTTGGGGTTCAATGAATCAGAATGAAAACAACCAGTCAAGTGCGAGTCGGAGTCGCACTTGACTGGTTGTTTTGATCCTGGTTTAAATACTTTTTAAAACTACTATGAGACCAACCGTCGTAGAAGTACTGAAAACTAGAATAGTAATTGGCTTGGCAATTCCAAAGTTTTACGAGATGGACACACTCCCTTCCCTCCCGCGTTAGATCTGCGCACTCTTGAGAAATTTTGGTATGTTCGACTTTAAAAAAATAACTATGCAAATAAAAAAACTGGGCAATATTTTTACCGATTTTGCTTATTTTCTTTCTATATCCCAACTATGTTAAGGCCAGTCCAGTCTAACTGGATTCAACTGAATAAGTACCAGTGTGTCTTCTCTTCTTTGTTTGTTTTTTTTTTATCGTTTATTAATCAACACATTTCACAAACATAGTTACATAATACATAAACATACCAACACAAACACAAGGCAACTCGGCGCTTATGACATCAAAAAAAAAAACATTTAGCTTAATAATAAATTGTGATTGTTCAAAAAAATATTTTTTTAACACTGTTGAACAGTTTTTTACATTTATTGCATTACGAATTTTCGATTTTTTTCTGTATCTGGGTGTAATTTATCTATAATATGTATGTATTTATAAATTATATAAGTATGTTTATCTCTTGTTTGGTCACCATAGTACAAGCTCTGTTTAGTTTGAGATCCAGGTGACCGTGTTATTTTTGGGAAGTGAGAAATCATCAAATGGCTTTTTCCGTCCTGGGCGGGGTCGGAGGGCGTGTCAGACTTTTACTGACTAAAACCCACTCATGTTCCTTCGGTTGCCCTTTATGTTTTTTTTTTGGTGAGTGGGAAATCATCAGAATAGAATAGAATAGAATAGAATAATTTATTTTGTCAGAAACATGGTTACAGGATGTTACTTATAAATATTGCAGAAGTTCAGCATGTCTCACCGAATTATCGGTATACAAAATTTTTGATAAATTAACATAGTACTGTCAGAAAAGTCATTATTACATTATTATTAATTAAATTGGCTGCCATGTCAAAAAATTCATAATCACAATAAAAAAAAATAAAGAATAAGAAAAATAAAGTATTAATTTTTACATGTCATAAATTCAGCAATGCTATAAAAACATTTTTCAATAAGCCATTTCTTAAGTATATATTTAAAACGGATATACGGTATTGCAGGACGGGAGCAGATGACTGCTCCCGTCCTGGGTGCGGCGGGGGGGCGTGTCAGACTTTTACTGACTAAAACCCACTCATGTTCCTTCGGTTGCCCTTTATGTTCCAGGGTCACGGTAACTATTATAAACATTCCGCAACATCAGGTGACCGTGTGTGAGTTGTCCAAGAAATATTTATTTACTAGCTTTTGCCCGCGGCTTCACTCGCGATAAAAAGAGACAAAAAGTAGCCTATGTTACTCTCCATCCCTTCAACTATCTCCACTTAAAAATCACGTCAATTCGTCGCTCCGTTTTGCCGTGAAAGAAAGACAAACATACAGACAGACAGACACACTTTCCCATTTATTATATTAGTATGGATTTATTAATACTTTCAACCTTATTCTCTTGTCCACAGCACCACGATGGCTGTAACCGCGGTGCTGGTGCTTAGCGTGGCGGGCGCGGCGCATGCGTGGGGCGGCCTGTTCAACCGATTCAGCTCCGATATGTTGGCCAACCTGGGGTATGGGCGCTCGCCGTATCGCCATTACCCGTATGGACAGGTGAGTTGACCATATTAGTTTTTGGAGGTATGAGCGACAGAGTGTAAAGTCCCTCATGCTCCATTGAAAAAGAAAGATCCTCCGACCAGACCCGGTGTTGTGTCTGGTGGGCTACTGCCCGACCGTTCTAGTCGGGATTGTTAAACACATTCTATTGTCACCGATAACTCATATATCGCGATGCAGGATTGTCAGTTGTAGTTCGCATGTTCGGCGATAGATGTGGCCACAATTCTTTACCGTTTCTTCTTTGTTATGAAGAATGGAATCCTTCTACGCTTCATCGTGTTTGTATACAGCGTGTTAGGTGAGTCAAGAGACATTAAAGGACGCGATATATGCTCATATATGACTAATATAAAAATGCGTAATATAATAATGTAATTATAAAAAAAAAAATTAAAAATACATGGTAATAAGCATCAATGACCCGGAGCTAGGGCTTGTGATGTCACATTTCAGTAAAAAAATTACCTATTCGTTATGCGAAACTTCAACGCACTGTGTCGTCGTAATTTTTCGTTTACGCAAAAATGAACAAAAGAACGAAAAACATCAGAAAGGTAGACAGATATAATGAACAACAGAGTGTCCTCTCAAAAATAATAAATCCACATTGACCTACTAATTACGCTTTTAATACGAGGTTACTTCGAGCGTAAATCAGTGGCTTTTTAGGGGTCATCGCGCATCATCCTGACGTAAAGGTTACCTATAAAATAAAGCCTACTTAATTTGTATTTATAGTACAATGGGTTTCGTACGTAATATATTGTGATTTGTTGGTAAATAATGGTAAGATAAATTCTTGTGTGGCTTTGATTGAATTTGGGAAAATGGGTCATGTATTTTGTTAGAGATCTAGCAACTATTAGTTATGTTACTTTTTAGAAATATCTCTAAGCTGAATTAGGCCTTGATCTGTGAAATATATCTACTTTAGAACGATAAAGGAGATCTTTGTAGGATCACTTTCTAGTCCGTTTGTGGCGACATCTGTCGCCGAATATGCGAACTACAGCTAACAATCTTGCATCGTGATATCTGAGTTATCGGCGACATTAGAACGTGTACAACAAACCCGACTAGAACCGTCGGGCAGTAGCCCACCAGACACAACACCCGTCTGTCGGAGGATCCTCCCTTTTCAACGGAGGCTGTGGGACTTTACACTCTGTCCCTCATCTCTCCAAATGTACGTCATAATCTTTTATCTTAAGAAGGAGTGTATCAATCTGAAATTAGTTTCTAATACTCAGGTCTGCAATTCTTCAAACAGTGATAAATCAATCTTCTAAGTCATTGTTATTAGAAGATACGGTCGTTTATACTTCGTTTATGCCGCATATGGCCGAATATTCAAACGTCACTCTCAAATCTATCGCTGTCTTTGTCTCTCTTAAGGTATAAAGTAAGGACAGCAACAGATTTGAGTGTCTTAAACTGAAGTGAGGTTAGAGGCTGAGGCTACAGTAGACAGCGATTTGCGATGCGACTGGAAAAGCGAATCCAGATAAACATGGCATGGCTACATATACAGCGAAAATTCGACTTTATTCGCTTCTACTTTGCTGGCACGTTCATGTAGCCAATGCCGTGATTTCAGTAATATTGTTCTTATCGCGAAAGAAATCAAAAATCGCTAGTAATATTTGATATACGGTGTAGCCATGTACGCGAGCATTCATTTATTTATTCTAATCGCTGATAAGTCGCAGGTCGCGTCGCGCGCTAATGTAGCCTCAGCCTCCGTTTTCTGGCGTCAGTGTGATATACTTGAGAACAAGCTTACTACTTTAACTTCTTTAACTAGAGGTACCTCTAGTTGAAGTAGAACCATTTTTCTCAAGAAGCCATATCTTAGCCCAAGTAAATGGAAAAATCTGAATAACGTGATATATAGTTCCATCTTGACACGTACTCTTAGATCTTCTGAACGATATGAAACACATTTCAATGTAGATTTTCATACATATAGCACGAGAAGCAGGGGGCAATTATCGACGGTCTCGAGAACGCTCGCTAAATCATCCAAGACGACTCATGTTATGGGCCCGACAGTATACATTTATACAACCTGCTGCCAGCAGACATTTCTGATGCCTAAAAGATGGCTTATCGAGCAAGCGTTTTATTCTTTTGACAAATCTAAGAAAATTTAAACATTGACATATTTTGATTTGAAATGTAATTTGTACTGTGACTTTTTTATTGTGACTTTTTATTGTGACTTTTTCTTTTGACTTGATTTAATTTTTGTATGTGTAATCTAACAATTTTTTGACATGTGTTTAATAATGTATTGTGTTTAACCTGAATATGACTTGTAAGAATCCCTTACCAATAAAATACTATGACTACTATGACTATGACTACTAGTTCCATCTTGACACGTACTCTTAGATCTTCTGAACGATACGAAACACATTTCAATGTAGATTTTCATCAAGAGATAGAGTGATTTGAAATGAAGGTTTATGTATAAAGGGTCCAGTAATTCGTGTCCGATATTTAAACTCGTGATTGTGCTCATGATAACAAACAGCTGATTTTTAACCCCCGACGCAAAAACGACGGGGTGTTATAAGTTTGACGTGTCTGTGTGTGTAAATGTGTATGTGTCTGTCTGTGGCATCGTAGCTCCCAAACGGATGATCCGATTTTATGCGGTTTTTTATGTTTGAAAGGTAGGTAGTCGAGAGTGTTCTTAGCTATGTTTGGTGGAAATCGGTGTAGGTCTTCAAGGTCATCAGGTCGTTTGTTAGGTGTGATAGGAATGTTAGACGCTCAGTTTGCTTGCAAGAATATGTGGGATCTGACATTTGAAACACTAAGGTCTTCTGGAACCACTGAGCTGGTCTGCTGTTAGGGCTCGAAGATAGGAGACGTAACCCTGGACTGCCTCTTAGTAAACCCATCGAGTTTGGGCTCGTTGGATTTGTCTTAACTAGTTCTCTTTATGTTTCTAATTGACAAGTTTTATGGTCGGGGGTTTTTTAAATTTTTAATTTATAGTTTTTATTCGCGATGTTAGGGTTGCTCCCGTAGTAAAAGTTGTTGTTTATCATGTGTTTAAGTATCGTACACTAATTGCCAGTCACCCTGTATAATACATGCATATGATTTTAAAAAATCCATATTTTCAATGACTTTTAACATTCATGCGTAGCAGGGGCGGATTTGCCAAAAATATTTTTTAAATACAATACCCTCAATTCACTCTTCCTTATCACCTTTCTAACCTCTTCACCCCCCACCAGGAGCCAGAAGAGGTGTACGCAGAGGCCCTGGAGGGCAATCGCATCGATGACGTCATCGACGAGCCCGGCCACTGCTATAGCGCTCCCTGTTCAACCAACGGGGACTGCTGCCGGGGTCTTCTATGTCTCGATACTGGTTAGTACGTAGAATATGGTGTTTGACCTGTTGATTTATAATATGCCTATGTATACAAAAGAAAACTAGAATATATATTTTTCTTACTCCTCCGCTGTTCTTTTCTGATTAATTTCGTTGAGGGATCCAAGACAGTTGAATCGTTTCTCCGGGACTCGTCGAGCTTTAATGCTCGGCGCTTTTCTGGCGGACTCCACTGTTGATTCTGGCTTTGCAGTGGTTGGGAATAGTGTGGTGGGATAGTCCCTATAAAAAAACACAAAAGATATTTTTTTTATAACCTATAAGTTTCTTTATTACCACTTTAAGCTTTTGACTGCACGTCAAAAGCGAAATGGTGCCCTCAACGCGACGCTTTATAAATAAGTAAGTTGACTTGTCATCTATACATGACTCGCATGGTCAAAAGGTTAATAAGTTTGGAAGAATTATAAGAAAAAAATGAAGATTGGCGAATGACAGGTCAGAGTCGTAGACCCCAATAAAAGTCCATGTCCAATATGGATTTTTATTGGCGTTTAAGGCTTTGCCGACTTCAGACTTCGACCTCGAGGGAAGCAAGAGTTATTGAAGACTAAATGGGTAAGACTTTTAGTTTTATTTGAGGTTAGTTCTGTAAAAACATGCCAACCCACAAATTATCTTATAAGTATAATATTCACCTTCCGCCCTAGACAAGTGGCATTGTAGAATAGATAGCGAAACGAAAACGATTGTCAAATGTATGTATAGAGATTCGTTTTCGCTAACTATTCTACAATGCCACTTGTCTAGGGGGGCAGGACCAACGGTTTTACGTGCTTTCTTAGGCACGGAGTGTCGGTGATGTCCAAGATCATCATCTCCCTAGCCTTTTTCCCAACCGTGTTGGGGTCGACTGCCAGTCTAACCGGGTTCAGCTCGATACCGGTGTTTTACGTGGAGCGACTGCCTATCTGACCTCCACAACCCAGTAACTGGGCGACACGATACCTCTTGGTTAGACTGGTCCGAGTTTCTGACTAACCAGAAACGACTGTCAAAGTTCTACGAATGACAACCGGGACCAACGGCTTTACGTGCTTTCCGAGGCACGGGATGTCAGTGATGTCCAAGATAAACTTTAGAAAGTACATATGAATTGAAAAAGTCACATTGGTACTTGCCCGGATTCGAACCCACAACCTCTTACACGAGAGGCGGGCGTCATATCCACTGGGCCATCACGACACTCCAACTTGGTGATGTCCAAGATAAAGTTTAGAAATTACATAATTATGAATTGAAATTACATAATTCTGATGGCTTTGTTGTATTGGAAAGTTGTACTGATATCTTTTATTATTTGAATTGTATCATATGGACTATAAATCTAATGTTTACTATATATTTGTTTTATTAAAGCACTGATGGAGCCGTTACTTCGTTGGTGGATTATGTTACATCTTGTCTGGACAATAAACAAAAGTGCATTGGAGTCTTCATTGATCTTGCCAAGGCTTTTGACACCGTCCACATTCCTACTCTCGTTGACAAGTTGGAACGGTGTGGTATAAGGGGTATGGTACTGAACATTTATAAGGATTTTCTGACCCATCGTTTGCAGAGAGTTAAGATAGGTAGTGCTATCAGTTCGGATGTCACTGTTACCTACGGAGTTCCGCAAGGCAGCATTCTCGGTCCCAGTCTCTTCTTGATATACATAAACGACTTATGTCAAATGTCTCTGAATAAAGGCAAAATATTTACTTATGCTGACGACACAGCTTTGGTATTTCAGGGAGAGACTTGGGACGAAGTCAAACTAAATGCGGAAGTGGGTCTCCACGACGCCAGCTTATGGCTGAGGCGCAACCTGCTCACTCTTAATATTTCCAAAACCTCATTTATGCAGTTTACCAATGCTCGCGTAAAACAGCCAAAGGTTACTGTCCGAATTCACTCTTGCAAAATACCTTACACACAACAGTGTTCCTGCACAACTGTTAAAAGAGATACTGCGGTGAAATACCTAGGGGTTTTGCTAGATGAGAATATATCCTGGAAGCAACATATTGACATGGTTTCGTCTAGAGTTAGGAAACTAACGTGGGTATTTAAAAGACTAAGGGAGGTTGCTGATATCGATCTACTCCGTTCAGTTTATTATGCGCTTGCTCAATCAGTCATTGGTTACTGTATTAGAGCTTGGGGAGGTGCATGTAAAACGCATCTCTTACATCTTGAAAGGGCTCAACGATCCCTACTAAAAGTGATGACATTCAAGCCATATCGATTTCCTACCAAGTCCTTATATGAACTATGTCAGATATTTACTGTTAGACAGCTATTTTATTTCCAAATAATTATAAAGCAACACGCCTCTACCCCATTTGAGCATGATAAAATCCGTAACAAACGTACTGTCCGTAATGTCATTGACTCAATTAGATGTCGCACAGCTTTTGCAAGACGGCAAACCGCATTTCTCTCAGTTTACCTTTATAATAAAATTAATCAAATTTTGAATTTTTATCCGCTGCCACTACATGAGTGTAAAATAAAGGTGAAAAATTGGCTACTAACTCTTGATTACGAGGAAGTAGAGAAAGTAATAAAATAATACACATTTTATTGATGTACACAAAAACACACACATTGTATATACCATTATTTCGTACATCCACTCAATACATACATACACACACACACACTTAGACTTACCTCACACCAAATTTCATACCCCACACAGTTATTTAATTATCTAATTTTAGAATTATAAATAAATTGATTGAATTTTAATTCTAATGCCGTTTCATGGTTAATATAATTTTTTTTTATATTACCGTTACTTTTTCTCTTTCATTTGTATTTTATTTGATTTAATTTATTTTAATTTATTTTTTGTTTAAAAATTTAAATTTTAATTTGTACATGTCTCTCTAATATTTTTATTGATTTCATTAAGCCATTAAATGGGAGAGGGCGCTTACTCCCGTCATACAGGTTCCCCTAGTTCGGGAGTAAGAGGCTTCATAAGTTTTGTTTGTAACAAAATCATGTGAATAAAGAATTATTATTATTATTATTATTATTATCCATAAAAAAGGGGGAGGGGGGGCTGCTTGTTTTATTTTTAAACTAGCTTTTGCCCGCGACTTCGTCCGCGTGAAATAATAGTTCCCGTTCTCGGGGGATTTTCGAGATGAAAACTATCCTATGTCCTTTCTCGGGTCCCAGACTATATCTGTACCAAATTTCATTCAAATCGGTTCAGTGGTTTAGACGTGAAGAAGAGACAGACAGACAGACAGACAGACAGAGTTACTTTCGCATTTATAATATTAAAGTACGGAAGTACGGATGAATGTTAATCTGGACTAATTTTAAGTTTGAAGCATGTACTTCTTTACATCTATTAAGCACAAATCTGTTCTCTAATAATAAATAAATCATTTTATGTAAAATTTGCATGCCAGGATGGTAGCCTAAGGAACATATTGAATGTATTTAGGTACACCACTGTATTACCCTTAATCAGCAATTAAATGAATAGATAAAATAAAAAGTTAGAAGCCCGCATTCAAAGCTACAACCTCCTACAAGGAGGCAGGTGCCTTAACCATTCATCACGACACATCTAAGGATCATTTGTGCAAAATAAATTGTTTCTAGACGACGTGGTTACAGCTTGTCAGTCCGTCAGTGAGTAATCGCGACAGTAACTTAAAAAATAGACGTCTTATTTCAGTAATAAAAACATAAGTCATACAAGGTCCTATAATTAGGGATGTGCCTTTCACATAAACTAAATGAAAGTAATCATAACGGGTTACCCCCCTTTTATTTTTAGACATGATGATAAAAATTCTTTAAAACACCAAATTAACTTTAATTAATGATCTGTCTATTTGAATTGTATTGAAATAAATCTATATAAATTAAAATGATAAGCTGACTGATCTATACTAATATTATAAAGAGGTAAAATTTGTAAGTTTGTATGTAGGGGGTAATCTCTGGAACTACTGCTCCGATTTGAAAAATTCTTTCAGTGTTAGATAGCCCATTTTTCGAGAAATGCTATAGGCTATATACCATCACGCTACGACCCACGGGAGCGGAGCAGTAACGAAAAATAGGAGTAAAATAGTGAATGGATAAGTTCAACACTCCTCGAGGACTGGTGTATCACCAGTAATAGTAATACCAACCTAAAATATACTTTTCTTACTCCTCCGTTGTTCTTTTCTGATTAATTTCGTTGCGGGATCCAAGACAGTTGAATCGTTTCTCCGGGACTCGTCAAGCTTCATTGCTCGGCGCTTTTCTGGCGGACTCCACTGTTGATTCTGGCTTTCAGGAGTTGCAGTGGTTGGGAATAGTGTGGTGGGATTGTCCCAAAAAAAAAAAAAAAAAAAAAGTAATACCAACCTATTACCTACTGTCCCGATCAGGGCAAAAGCCTCTTCTCATAGAGAGAAGGCACGAGCATTGATCACCACTCATGATCTCCCCGATGCTGCAGGTAAAGGCAGGTGTCTAAACCCTGGTTGCCACTATGACAAATGATTTTAATTTTCAAATTGGATAAAAATAACATTAAAATGTCAATAAATATCTAATGAAGACAGCCAATCACAGCAACAGGTTCATATTTTATAAGCTCATAAAAATCATAACGATTTAATAACTTTTTCATTTTATAGGCACAATGTTGTTACAAACAAAAGAATTTTATAACCTGACAGTTTGTTAGAGAGATATAAAAACAAAGTGTTGTTTTGACGAATTCTAACTAACTACTTGATACTCCAGGGCCAATTCAGATTTTTGCTCTTATAATGGTTTTCCTCAATGGAAAGTACCATTTATATATGACTAGCTTTTGCCCGCGGCTTCGCTCGCGTTAAAAAGAGACAAAAAGTAGCCTATGTTACTCTCCATCCCTTCAACTATCTCCACTCAAAAAATCACGTCAATTCATCGCTCCGTTTTGCCGTGAAAGAAGGACAAACAGACAGACAGACAGACAGACAGACAGACAGACAGACAGACACACTTTCCCATTTATAATATTAGTATGGAAAAACATAACCTTTCTTTTGGCAGTCGGGTCAAAAATATAACAAACTAGCTTTTGCCCGCGGCTTCGCTCGCGTTAGAAAGAGACAAAAAGTAGCCTATGTTACTCTCCATCCCTTCAACTATCTCCACTCAAAAAATCACGTCAATTTATCGCTCCGTTTTGCCGTGAAAGAAGGACAAACAGACAGACAGACAGACACACTTTCCCATTTATAATATTGGTATGGATATTCAAAAAAATCTCACAACAACCATTTTCCAGCGCGACCACTACAAAAACATGGACGAATATTTCACCAACATTTCAATTATGGCCGCCGACAATTTATTACCGCACAGAACAAGGGAAATATAGCTTATGTAAAAGCGTCATAAAGCAAATACTTGACGTCACATTTTCACGTAAATTTTACGAAGTGCTCCCATATTTCACGCTGATGTTTATGCAAATTGTTTTTGTTTCTACGTCACGCTGATTTTGTTTAAGAAAAACCTAGAAGCGTTTGTGTTGAGTTGGTTTATAGAGAAATAGTTCAATATATTGATTATTTTGTATGCGTGTTCTTTCACGGATAACCTACGTATCACGTAGTTCTCGTGTCACGCCGTTTATGTTTAATGAGTTTATGAAGAAACAGTTTTCTTCAAAACTCAATCTACACAAACACGTACAGATTAGATTTGATATAGTACAATAGGGATGATGGTTGCATAAAAAAATGACATTCTGTTTAGTCCGCCGGTTAGATTGTACAATAATACTAGACACATATTTTTCGCTTAAAAAACTAATAAAATAACACAAAGATAAAGAACATTAAAGTTCCGGAGTGAGAGTTTGTGAAAGTTCAATAAAAATTGTACCAAGGCGTGTCACGCGAAACTTTAACGCACTGTATCGTCGTAATTTTTCGTTTACGAGAAAAAATACGTGTCTAAAACTTTTTGATAACCTACAGGCTGACGTACTATTTTTTTTTTGTCTGGTCGCCTATTTAAATGTTTAGTACTAAAGATACTAGTTGTTCTCTGGAACTACCAGCCAGATTGTAAAAAATTATATAATATAATAACTGTAATTATATATAATAATATATAAAGATTTTTTGGTAAATTAAACTACTAAAGTTCTGTTTGTAACTGAAGATTAGCATAAGATTTACATCAAGACAATATAATTATATTTTTAAGTTTTTCAATTTCTATTTCCCTTGATATAACCATGCTATAATTTAGAATCGCTTAACTGATGTCTTTCAACTTTTTAATACCTACTATCTTATACCTTGTAAAAGTTTCTTTTATAACAAAAAATAAAGAAAATTGGTATATTACAGAAAACTAAGATGGTAGACGAAGGTCTAAGTAATTTATAAAGATACTAGTTGTTGCTCACGACGTCACTCGCGTGTGTGTTTTACAGGAGCAAAAATACAATGCCTACCTCACTGTTTTGTCTATCCTTCAAAGGTTATAGCGTGATAATATAATATAACCTATGTGTAAGCGACCTCTTGGTAATATTCATGTATTAAAATGAAATCTTTGTTGTTCTTTTCAAGTTTATCCCTGCACAAACATAATGTCAAGAATTCTAAAAACTCTAGTTTTAACTTCGGCGTTGGTTGCGGAGCATGTAACAAGTATCTTTTTTTGCAATACTTATAAATATTCTATGTACAGTTTCCACTTTTCACTTAATACGTGGGTGTAAAATGGTAGAAATAACACTACCATGCAAGTCGTAGCAGCAAAAAAAAAATACAATTAATGTACAAAAATAGTACCTAAAGCCTGTTTTATTTTTATACGCACACGTTTACAACAACGAGAACATCACGCCTCTATCGCGTGACGGCAAAACAATAATAAACTCTGTACACGGTGCCTTAACTGTAAATGTATATTTCACGGCGTGACACGAGAACTACGTGTTACGTAATATAGGTGTAAAAGACTAATAAACATAGAATACGTACAATTACTACGCAATTTTAAAAATTAACCTTAGGAATACAACTTGCTTTTTGATTGTTTGTATTTAAATACAACATTGTAGAAAATACACGAGGAAAATAAACTGTGAGTACATTAACACAAAGCCTTTTTTTGTACACATTCGTTTACAATAACGGCAGCTTCACGCCTCTCGCGCGTGACAGCGGAACAATAATAAACTCTGTACACGCTGCCTTAACTGTTAATGGACATTAAATAGCGTGACACGAGCACTACGTGTACAAACGTAGGTTTATAAACTGAAAAAAAAGACGATAATGGCCTTTCAGAAAAAGGTCGTGGAGTAGGTTTCCGTGTATTGTAATCCGTTTGAAAGAGGGCGCAAATTATCATAAAGAAAAGTATAGGTTATTTGTTGCACGTGGCGTGTTTAAGAAATATTCAATAGTAGGGAAATGTTATTCTTTGAGGTCGTGACTGCTTATTAAGTAATTATTAGTAAGTGATTCTCTGTACCGATACATATTTATATTTTTAAAACAAAACTAGTAGAAAGTAATTGATACCTTTGTGTATAGCTTTAGGTCTCAACGTCGCCCACGTGGATGTCGAAACGGATTGGAATTTACAAAAACTCTTTCTTAGTGCATATTTTTTTTAGTTTGCACAAAGAACATGCCCTCCAAGTTTCATTATTATGTCCAAGACCAGCGGCAGCAATTTTATAAGTGCGTTGATATATAAACAGCCAGTCAATCAGCCAGCCAGCTTACCATTTTCTATAAATATAAAGAGACAGGCTTTTCAGCCCAAAATATGAAATGCGATCAAAATAATAATTTATTGTCATTAATTGTATACTGCATTTCAGTGATTTAGTGCTGAAACTTCTACTTGCTTACATAAAAAAAAACTCCAACGCCCGCTCGACTCAATCGATATTTTCTACATTATATACCCAAAAGCGCTGAAATAAGACACACTTTACCAACAACACTGTTGAAAAATAGATCACTAACAGGGCATTAGAGAACCATCTATTAAAGGACCTACGCCCGTTTTTCCAGACGTAACGGTCTCACTTAGGTAACATTATTAGGTATCCGTTTTCTTGGCTAAAAATAAAAGCACCTTGAACTTTCCGCGCGACATTTATTAGGTAAACAAGGTAGGTAATGTCGCAAATAAACTAAATTGCAAACCACTTAGATACGTACTGAGGAAAATGGGGCATTTTGGACGGATCTAATTACGAATTTGTGCAAAGGCGTCATTGAAAAATACCAGCTTATTATCGTCTCACAATAAGGCAAAGGTATCTTTACATAGACAAGGATCGAGCATCGCCAGCCACGCTTGCTTAAGTGGAAAAAAATTTTATCGGACTTGGTGTAGGTTGCGCAACTAGGATCGCGCCACCAACAACATTTATAGAGTTGTATGGGAGATGTTTAACTATAGAGCTTTACATATTTTGTTGGTGGCAGAACCAGTGAAATATGTGAAGCTCTATAGTTCTTACTTTATTAGAACACTAATTGCGCTGCCAGGGATTTCGCTCCCTTTCTTTTACGACATACTTTAAATAAAGAAGCTGCTAACTCTTCGACTTCCATTTTGAAACTGAAATCTTAAGTGTTTGTTTTAGTGTTTTTCGCTTGGTAGTTCTAGACACCACGGTGGCTTGAATAAGTTGCACATTCTGATGTCCTAATGGAATAGAACTTTGGCTTTAGAGAGGGAATCGGTGCTGAGAAAGTATGGTATTACAAGAATGAACGTAGGAATTATACAAAGTGCTTTGAGTGAGCCTACATCAGAGATAGCACAAGCATTATACCTGCTAATGCCGCAGACACAGCACCGACCCCCCTAGCGTATTTTTAGATTTATTAGGATAAGTATTTAGATATATGTCGGTATAGAAATAAGGTACAATGGGTTTGATATGTTATTAAACAAAAAACCCTAAATAAAATTAAATAAAAAAAAGAACTTTGGCTTAGCCATGATCCATCTTTATGTTGCCCCCGTATTTGAGAGTTGTGTGACATTGTCAGGTACATTGCTTAAAAACCCCGTTACAAGCAGCTTTTTTGGTAACTTACATTCAGTGGTTTGCTACCTCAGAATAAAATAAAACCGCATTCGGAACTCGAATGACATTGGCAGAATCGTCAACAAGAACTTACTTTAATGGCGGCACAAATGTTTAACGTGCCATCGATTAGACGCGTTCCAGTATCACAAAACAGTAGACGACCGCGCTTTTTATCGCTAAAATATAAGCCCACCAAGTGAAATTGCTTGTTAGTTCCATAATAAGAAAGAAATACATCTATTTCTCACAGCAGTATGTTAATTCAAAACATACAACATGTAAAACTAGTTAAAAAAAAACAACTAAAAAATAAGGTACGTTTAATATTTGTCCTGCCGGCAGCGGTGTCAAAAAGGTCCAGTTCAGCAAAATGTCAGGCCACAAGTACCTGACGCTAGTTTTCAACTGGTCCCTACTACGCGTATGTCAATTTGAGTTGATTGAATTTATGGTGATTTGTTACTGATTAAATTATTGTCGCTACGTAACTTGGTAGAAGTTCTATTTTCACCAAAATAGCTTCTCGTGACGGTGAAGAACTACGTGCCAAGTAACATTTATCTTGATCTAAGTCTATACTACTAGCGCTTGTAAGTCAATGTTTTCCTTTTTCTTTGCCAATGAATTGAATCAAATCGCCACTTCGTGCATAAGTAGTGAGTGAAAAAATTGTGCTTTCCTTTATAATTCATAATTACACTTGACCTAAATAAATGGTTTAGTTTTGCATTTTTAATTGTTTACGATATTAAAATAAGTGTAAATGAAATCATTGTTTATTTCTTGTTGTTTTTATAAATTGTGTACATTTGATAAAAAAAAATTATTTTACAAAAAGCAATTTATGCAAATCCTAAACACACGCGCACGCGCCGCAGTCTTCGCATTCGAATTCTTTATATGAAGTTCTATGCCACCTCGCACACCTACCCGCGTCGCAGTTGCCGCAGACCCTGAAACGACAACAAAGAAAATGCGATGACTGCGGGGACTGCGGCGCGTGCGGTGCGGCCAAGTCTGCGTTCACCTTAACACGGCAAAAAAGGGAATTTATTTGTATGAAAATCGGCGATCTGATCCGTCGAAAACAACTAGTATGATGATATGAAATAAAAACTTAAGTACTTTGATAAATGACCTGCAAAAGCTTTACAAACAAACCATATTTTTCTTTATCTACAATAGCACCCTTTTCAAACGGATTACAATGCACGGAAACCTTATCCATGACCCTTCTCCAGACGACCATTATCGTTTTCTTTGCAGTTTATAAGCCTACGTCTGTTAACACGTAGTGCTCGTGTCACGCCATTTAATGTCCATTAACAGTTAAGGCAGCGTGTACAGAGTTTATTATTGTTCTTCTGTCACGCGCGGGAGACGTGATGGTTTTTTTTTGTGAACGAATACGTGTATAGCTTAATGTGAATGTACTTATGGATTATTTTCATCATGTTTTCTTTTACAACGATGTACGTGACGGCTGTTGGCATAGTGGTTATTTAATATGACTGCTAAGCTGGAGGTCGTGGACTTGATTCCCACCAAGGACAAATTTTGAATGATGAGATAAATGTTTAGGCCTGTAAGAATCTCTTCACATTTATCGACCCGGAACAAATGCGATCAGCTAATAGGCAAACGGCTCGCTACGCCGTCGGCCGTGTCGTCGTGACGCGTCGTCCGAGCCGAGCCGATGCGAATGGTATTAGTAACACCCGTATTCCGTAGACATAAAGGCTTTTTTTGGCCGATGTTAGCAGATTCCGCGACGATAAATGTGGGGAGACCCTTAGGCCCGAGTCACACCGGAGTGGCAGCGGCCGTCAGCGGCCGCCCGCGGCGCCGCGAGGCCGCCCGCGGCGCCGCGAGGCCGCCCGCGGCCGCCAGCGACGCTAGAACTACGCCAGCGTACTAGTCTTTTAAGTATGTAGTTAAAGTTTAAAATTATTTCACACTGAAGGTGCTCGCCGCGCGCTGCCGGCTGCTGCCATTCCGGTCGTTACTCGGACTCGGGCCGTCCGTGACTCGGGCCACAATCTTCAAGCATTGAACTGTGTGTCGAATAAAAAAACAATTGAATTCTTCTTCTTCTTTCCGAAATTTCGTTCATTCTTTTGTTTTTAGCCCACATTTTGGTAAGACAAACAGCCGACGTTTCACTTTTCTTGAAAGATTAGCTTTCCTTTGAACCCTTTATTTATTTTGAAAACCCTTTCAGCTTTTGATCTTCAAAATTCTGTGAATAACATGTTTTAATAGTACTAACACATCATACTTAGCATAATTACAAATGTTATTTTCGTGTAACACCTAAAAGAGCTTTAATGTAATTAATTTATTCTTTATTTTAATGAATTAGTCACATTCTGGGAAACCGCGCTGACTAAACTATAATCCGCGGTTTCGCACGCGATTTAGAATGAGTCTACAAACGCAACTACATAAAATAATGCACAATAGCAGCCCGACAGCCGACTGTCGCTCGCTCATCGAAAGGTTATTTCAAAATTCCTATTTTGCATCATTGTGAGTGGATTTGCAAGAATCCTTACTAATAATCGCTGCATAAAGTTATGACAGGTTTATACGTCAAAAAATGTATGGTTACACAGGCTTTATTCATTGCATACCTTTACACAGTGATTATTAGTAAGGGCATAAGTGTACACCTAAGTAATCTTAAAAAACATTTTATGCCTAGACCCTGCGGTTTTAGCGGTATAAAAAAGGACTTGTTATTTTATTTCATTAGTCGATTCAGTCAATTTTCAAAATAAAATATATCTAAGGTGCTGCAGGCTTCTAGTAGTAGTAGTTCTAATAGTTACCGCGGCCCCGGAACATAAAGGGCAACCGAAGGAACAAGGATGGGTTTTTGGTCAGTAAAAGTCTGACACTACCTGCCGCCCCGCCCAGGGCGGGAGAAGTCATTTTTTGATTTCCTGTCCATAAAAAGAGGCTGCTTGTATAATTTTAAACTAGTTTTTGCCCACGGCTTCGTCCGCGTGGATTAATAGTTCCCGTTCCCGGGGGATTTCCGGGATGAAAACTATCCTATGTCCTTTCTCGGGTCCCAGACTATATCTGTACCAAATTTCATTCAAATCGATTCAGTGGTTTAGGCGTGAAGAAGAGACAGACAGACAGACAGAGTTACTTTCGCATTTATAATTATTAGTATGGAAGTACGGATAATATATTTTTGATGACTCTCAAGCGCACCAGAAAAGCGTTGAGATTGAGACAATGAAGCTCAACGATTCCCGGTTAAACAATTTAACAGTCTTAGATCGCGCAACGAAATTAATCAGAAAAGAACAGCGTGGCGTAATCTAATATATAAAATTCTCGTGTCACAGTTTTCGTTGCCATACTCCTCCGAAACGGCTTCACCGATTTTGATGAAATTTTTTGTGCTTATCCGGTATCTATGAGAATCGGCCAACATCTATTTTTCATACCCCTAAATGACCCCATTTCAAACGCGGGTGAAACCGCGGGAGGCAGCTAGTATAATTATATAATTTCCACTTTCCTCCAAATCAAGCAAGATTTTTATAGTTAAATCCATACTAATATTATAAATGGGAAAGTGTGTCTGTCTGTCTGTATGTTTGTCTATCTTTCACGGCAAAACAGAGCGACGTGATTTTTTAAGTGGAGATAGTTGAAGGGATGGAGAGTAACATAGGCTACTTTTTGTCTCTTTCTAACGCGAGCGAAGCCGCGGGCAAAAGCTAGTATTAATAATAAACTAGCTTTCGCCCCAACTTTGCACGGGTGATACAACTCTTTGAAATCCCGGCTTTCCTCTGCAATAACATGCATGTATTCTACATAATTATAAAACGCATCATATTCCGTTGTGTAACTGTATCACGGAATACCGAAGTTTAAAAAGGCCGGTGTACGGTATTCAT
Organism: Athetis lepigone; assembly: GCA_033675125.1. Lineage (NCBI taxonomy): Eukaryota > Metazoa > Arthropoda > Insecta > Lepidoptera > Noctuidae > Athetis > Athetis lepigone. Next base: position 609,081 of record CM066241.1, read on the forward strand.
AATGTACGGAATCTCGAAAGTTCATTATAATGAAATACTGATTCTCGAATGTACGTCATTGAGAAGTCCGGGACTTCGAAAGTATATTATTATATTATTTTATCATCCTAATTATTATATAGCACGTATGTGTGTATGCATACCCTTAAGTTACTTGCGAATAAGTTTTATTATTAACTAGCTTTTGCCCGCGACTTTGTCCGCGTGGAATAATAGTTCCCATTTCCGGGAAGAAATCTATCTTATGTCCTTTCTCGGGTCCCAGACTACATCTGTACCAAATTACATTTAAATCGGTTCAGTGGTTTAGGCGTGAAGAAGCAACAGACAGACAGAGTTACTTTTTCTGCGAATTACTGAATCTGTTCTCAAGATCTTCAAAAAGCAATTTTGTTTTATACTATGTAGTAACGAAATAATGATATAATATAGATAGACTGAAATATTCACGAAAGGTACTCTCTCTTAAAGACACAAATAAGTCTGTATATAATAAATTCTTAGAAACAGACATTTTTATTTCAGACACAATGTCTTGACAATCTTATTACATTTGTCGGTTCATAAATGTAATATTATACCTTTTTTTTTGGTGAGTGGGAAATCATCAAATGACTGCTCCCGTCCTGGGTGCGGCGGGAGGGCGTGTCAGACTTTTACTGACTAAAACCCACTCATGTTCCTTCGATTGCCCTTTACGTTCCAGGGTCACGGTGACTACTATACACATTCCGCAACCCCGGCAGGGTATGCATACCCTTAAGTTACTTGCGAATAAGTTTTATTATTAACTAGCTTTTGCCCGCGACTTTGTCCGCGTGGAATAATAGTTCCCATTTCCGGGAAGAAATCTATCTTATGTCCTTTCTCGGGTCCCAGACTACATCTGTACCAAATTACATTTAAATCGGTTCAGTGGTTTAGGCGTGAAGAAGCAACAGACAGACAGAGTTACTTTTTCTGCGAATTACTGAATCTGTTCTCAAGATCTTCAAAAAGCAATTTTGTTTTATACTATGTAGTAACGAAATAATGATATAATATAGATAGACTGAAATATTCACGAAAGGTACTCTCTCTTAAAGACACAAATAAGTCTGTATATAATAAATTCTTAGAAACAGACATTTTTATTTCAGACACAATGTCTTGACAATCTTATTACATTTGTCGGTTCATAAATGTAATATTATACCTTTTTTTTTTGGTGAGTGGGAAATCATCAAATGACTGCTCCCGTCCTGGGTGCGGCGGGAGGGCGTGTCAGACTTTTACTGACTAAAACCCACTCATGTTCCTTCGATTGCCCTTTATGTTCCCGGGTCACGGTAACTATTATAAACATTTCGCAACTTATAAACATTCCGCAACAGATTCCAGAGCTTATGGAGCTTTCTGAGATGTAATGACACCAGCTACTAACACAGGAAAATTTCTCTAGGTTTGTGGCACCTAATATAAAACAACTGCTCTCTAGAGGTACTTTAAGCTTGTAAGGATTAGTTAAGCATACTTATATATTTGAGTTTCTTTGTCACATTAGATATATCTGTAATGGCAAAGGAAACTGTTTTGTGATAAATAAATAAATAAATAAATAAATATACTTTTTCTCAACCTTCATATAAATTAATAAAATATTAAACGAAACTTTCTGTTGGGGTTCAAGCTAACTACGTAGAAATATTTACATAAATTTGGTACAGAGTTAGTCCATAGCTTGGAATAGGACATAGGATAGTTTTTCCTCAAAATCCCACGGGAACAGGAACTCAGGTAAAACCGCGCGAGATAGCTAGTATAATATAGAATATAATAAAATGTCTTTAACGAATTCTTGGTATAATGCGAAATAGAAGCCAAAACGCATCAAATTTTGCGGAAAGTTGTCTCTTCCTAAATCATGCAAAATTCAGTAATTCACTCTCAAAACACAAAGGAAAACATTCATTGTGGCAACTTTATATTCAGCCCAAAAATGCTGAATGTGGCTTAACCACAACCGTCGACAAACTCATTAACCAGACAACCGCTCTCTGGAGGTACTTTAAATTCTCGTCATAAGCTCGGTAGACCCCAAAACTGGGGTCAAAAGGGTCTATTATTCAACTCGTCTGGCCGCAGACTTAAAAATTCACCGGGAAGCGTCTAACACAATATTCATATTTCCTAATCCGTATGGTCTGGGTTCAACTCGGTCATCCCTTGTGATAAAAAATTCTGCCCGCGTCCCTTTACTGTATTCTCTAATGTATGATTTTAAATTGAAATTACTACAGTGGGTTGTACGTGTAAATAAATTAGAGAACAATTTGGAACGTTTATGATAAACCGTTTTAATTAGCCCCGACACAAAGGGTGTTAAAGTTTGACTGTTATGTCGACTGCCGCAACGTACAGTATCGAAACTGCAAAACACGTACTTTACAGTAGAGAGGTTTGTTATATTTGGACTTAGAATAATATTTTTTAATGATATTGTAAAAGTTATACCCCAATATTATAGGTAATTTTATGTGCTTCTTTTTAATATAAGTACAATAATAATTATTTTACTCATTTTTATAGATATTTCAGTTTCAATTGTTTACCCCGTAAGAATAAGCTAGAATTTTATCGAAAGTGGTAGATTCGATAGTGTTCAAGGTTGATAAAATTTTACTCAATATCGAATCTACCAATTTCGATACTATTATTTGATAAATTTATTTAAAAATTGAAAATGAAACAGTTTCGATACTGTTTTTAAATAGTTCGATAGATTGAATAGTTGTGTTTTGGAAAAGAAATAATATGTATTAAAACCAAACAACACTTTTGTAATAAATATAAAATTTTATTTGTTTTATAACTAAGTTCAGATAAAAGAAACCATCAACCACCATTGTCATTATAATTTTTAGCTACTTATTTGCTATAAGATCAGATGAGTCTAGTTCTTACTAATATTATTTCAAACTAGCTGTCCCCCGCGGTTTCACCCGCATCTTCGTTTACTTCTTCGCTCCCGTAGGTCGTACCGTGATTTTAAAATAGCCTAAAACCTTCCTCTATAAATGGACTATCCAAGAAAAAATATTTTTTCTAATCGGACCAGTGGTTCCTGAGATTTGCGCGTTTAAACAAACAAACTCTTCCGCTTTATAATATTATTATATATTATATAATTATATGTTATATATATTATTATATATTATATTATTATATAAAATTAGTATGGATGATACCAGTAATTAGAGCAACGTGGCAATCTTTAATTAATTTTTAGTCTTATTAAAAAAAATTGTAGGTAAAGGTAAAAAAAAATTTTGTAATAAATTTTCGCCTAGATAGACCTTCGTTCTCTTTTTTTTTTCAATTTGTTTAGTAAACTTATTTATATACTCCCGTTGGTTAGTGTGATTCGATAATTTTTAAAATTCTTCAAAAATAGTTATTCAAATGTCTTTCGTGAAATAGTTGGTGCATTTCAGCTTACAGGTCTGAGGGCATGGTGGTTTATGGTTTTAGCTGGTATGGTCTTCCCTTTTTTAGAAATATATTGTTTGCCAGAATTTGTTTACAATTTCCTACGAACATCAGTCTATTTATTAATGTGACGTTTTCGATTACGACCAGGATCGGTTTTTTTATGTAACTTTACTTTTACGTGTAGTGGATGAATTAGGAGTATGAGGATTCTCAGTGTCAAATATCGAAATTAATGAACTTAGAGTTGGGATGTTTTCAGTGTCTTCAGTTACAGGGATCCGTGATTCATTGACACAATATTCTCTGTTCGAAGGCGAAATTGTAGTACTTTTTTCACTAACAGTCTCGACAGGGTTCAATACCCTGTAATCAATGGAGATATTTCAATCGGACGGTCTTGTCCCAAGGGCAGTGACGGCATTTATTGTTCTTAAGTTACAGTAATTGTTAGTAAAGTCTTCAATAACAGGTGGCGACAGGTTACTCAAAAGGAAGTGTCCTTTGGAAAGCGATGGTATTGTGTGGTGGTGTGTTCAGCCCCCTTACCTTTAAAGTAAGATTGTTTTATTCCTGTTCAGGAGTGTGCAAGTGACAGCGTTAGACTCGTTGTCTAGCGCCGTCTCTTTCCCACTGAAAGTAATATCAAAGTAATACTGCTATAAGGGCTTGTGGTAGGCCCCCAGAGTCTATAGTTAGTGAGGGTGTGAAGGCGAATTCTTGTCCTGAGAATGGTGATGGCATTGGTGTGACTTCAATACTGCCAAGTATCACATTATTGGAGTCATCTGCCAGACTGTCACCGAAAATATCATCATAAGTTTTATTTAAAATTCTCTATTCCTCTTGGGTATAGTGATTGTAGTGTACAAGGGATACTATAACAAAAGAAAACATAATTATATTTTCCAACTTTGAAAATGAAATCAAAATAAATGAGTAAATTGAAAACCAGCCATGTACAAAAATACAATAGCAAAAAAAAAACACGTCTGTTGTATGGTATTTAGAAAGTTATGAATATTTAAGGGGCCCTTAAATATTCATAACTTTCTAAATACATCATCTGTGAACATGTCAATTGTCTAACTGTCACGGTTCATGAAGTACAGTCTGGTGACAAACGGCTAGTCAGACAGACAAACAAACCGACAGATCTACAGCAAAGTCTTAGTAATGGTGTTATAGTTTTACACCTGTCTATTATCGAATCTGCCAATTGAACAAGTATACTGTGTTAAACTTGTAACGGTAGGATCCATTACATAATTATTTTGGAACTAAACTACCAAAAGAGCTATTCTAGATCTTTTGCTAACTGATAATGAACACAAACACTATCGAAACAGTTACTTACAATATTTGTAGGAAACACATATACCTAGAATACTATTGAATTAACCACTTTCGATAGTTATTAAACAAAATTTGTACACGAATACTATCGAAACAGCCACTTACAATATTTGTCGGAAACACATAAACCTATAATACTATCGAATATACCAGTTTCGATAGTTTTACTAGTTAACCACGCGTCCTCCTTTCCTTAAATCGCGAAGAACACTGACGAATCTGGCAGTTTCGCACAGCGCGCGCTTGTCGCTGCGTGGAACAGTATCGTAACTACCACGTACGATTCTGTTCTTTGCTCAATAGCTGAAGTATCGATATTGTTCAATTCAAAAATAGGTCAAATTGTACGTTTTCCGAAAAAAAAAAGAAATGTACTTAAAAGTATCCTATTTACTGTAACAATTGGTACTAAAACATTTTTTTTAAGATTTTGCAGATTCGATACTGTTTGTTGCGGCAGTCGATGTGTGTGTGTCTGTTTGTTAGTCTGTCTGTGGCACACTAGTTTTTAAATGAGTGACTGGACTTGAGAGTATTTTTTGTATCAAAGGATTAATTGACTTAAATAAATTAACTTTCCAAAACATGGTAAATTGACTGACTGTTGATATGTCAAAACACAGCCCAAACCGCTGGTCCTAGAGACATGACGATGGTGTGTTCTTTGTGAAGAATTGGTATCTACAAAAAGTATTTTTTGAAAACTTGACCGCTAGAGGTATGAAATAGTGGTGCGTTATGCACGCAGGCGAAGCCACGGGCAAGAGTGTTGCGGAATAGTTCTAATAGCTACTGCGGCCCCGGAACATATAGGGCAACCGAAGAAACAAGGGTCCCACCCTTTCACACCTTTAGTCAGTAAAAGTGTGACAACCCCATTCTAAAAAAAACTTGTAAGGGACCAAAACACTTTAATTCTATAGCCATCTACTTGACCTGGGCATTGACAGCCCTTTTTTCGCGTCAGTTAAACAGACGTCCTTCCAAAATTTTATCTATAGTCTTTGAACTGGAGTGACATTCGACCAAGCTCCAGTTGGTTGGCCGCCTAAACCATTTGGAGTGACGCCATAGTTTTACGACTGGACTAACGCGAAAAATGACTGTCAATGGCTAGCTTTAAAACACTTATCTGTTTTTTTCATCTGTTTACTTACAGTGTTTTTACGGTAATGAAAACGTCACTTCGATGAAGTAATTGAATTAATTCCACTAGTTAGACCGCGCCCTCGACCACATGACGTTTACATGCGACTGGTGTGAAAACAAACTTTTAACAACGAAAAAAAGATAAAAATATCGATAAAATTGGCAGTATTTTCAATTATTATTTTAATTTGACAATCAATGATTTTAATATGATGTCATGATGGCCCAGTGGTTAAGGCTCTCTCATCGAATCCGGGCAAGTAACAATGTGACTTTTTCAATTCATATGTACTTTCTAAAGTTTATCTTGGACATCACTGACATCCCGTGCCTCGGAAAGCACGTAAAGCCGTTGGTCCCGGTTGTCATTCGTAGAACTTTGACAGTCGTTACTGGTTAGCCAGAAACTATGACCAGTCTAACCAAGAGGTATCGTGTCGCCCAGTTACTGGGTTGTGGAGGTCAGGTAGGCAGTCGCGCCACATAAAACACCGGTATCCAGCTGAATCCGGTTAGGCTGGCAGCCGACCCCAACATAGATGGGAAAAGGCTAGGGAGATGATGATGATGTACTTTCTAAAAGTTTGTCTTGGACGTCACTGACAATCCTTGTCTCAAAAAGCACGTAAAACCGTTTTCTCCGGTCGTAATTCATAAATCTTTGACAGTCGCTACGGGCAGTCAGAACCCAAAAGTCTGACCAGTCTAACCAAGGGGTACAGTGTCGCCCAGTTACTATGGAGGTCAGATAGGCATGCTGCTGAATCCTGGCTTAGGCTGTGGAAGCCGACCCTAAGATGGTTGGGAAAAGGCTAAGGAGATGATGATTTTAATATGATAATCAGACATATATTCTCTAGGTACCTTAAAAGAAATCATATGTCTTGTAACAATAGTAGTTTCTAATTAATATCTGATTATTATTTTACTACTAAAGTATTTTAAGAATTTATAATTTTTTTGACGTGTCCTTGAATATCAAAAATCCTAAGCTTAAAGGGAAAATATATTTATAAAAACTATTTGCCCACAGAGGATGGAGGTCGCTGCCTGCCGGCGTTTGCAGGCAGGAAACTTGGCGAAATCTGCAACCGAGAAAACCAATGCGATGCTGGATTAATCTGCGAGGAGGTTGTACCTGGTAAGTAATGGCAGTAATCACACAAAAAAACATTCAAAATTCAAGGCATTTATTTCACTTAGACCATTAGGTTAGTCAAAAAACAAAAGTGACGATAATATTGCCTGTTCTAAAACGTAGGTAAATCTCTATGGAGAAGAACAGGCAAAAAACACCACGGACACACTTTTAAAAAAAAATATTATTTACACCATCGGTTATACGCATGCTGTTCCGCGCGTAACGCTTTAAGCCGTGCGTCATTCCGCGCGGAATAGGCATTGTGGTTCCGCGTGTATTTTCTACATAAACTGGGATACTAAAAATATTATTAGATATAAATGACAATATTGAACAATACATTTTGAATTACCCAAAATATAGTTATTATAAATATGTAGTTTTATTTATAATAACGTCTTATTGTTTAACTATGTATGGTTTTTAAATATATTTTTTTACTTTGGTATAATGGGGATTAGTTCTAAATATTTTAATTAAGTAATTTTAAACTATATCTTCAACAAAAACAATAATATTAGAGCAATGAAATTGCTAATCTGTACAACAGTACCCAGTACCAATTTACGCACTACATACCGCGAACTGCAACATCCCTTATTAGCGTACTTACGAAAAAATAAAGGATAATGACCAGTTTGGTTTTAATTCTTGCTGTCTGGACAGCCTACTAGCGTCTTCTGACTGTCTCATCTTCTTGTCCAGGTGAAATGCACGTCTGCCGCCCCCCCACCGCCGGTCGCAAGCAATACAACGATGACTGCAACTCTTCCAGCGAATGTGACGTCACGCGCGGACTGTGCTGCATCATGCAGCGGCGTCACCGGCAGAAGCCTAGGAAGGTAAGGATCCGCTGTTTTTTTAGAAAAAGAAGATATCGTTAGATGTAACGAGAACTGCAACAATGCAACGCACAACCATACAACGCGCAACAATGTAACGAGTCTAGGTAACCTAGGAAGGTAAAGATCCGCTGGTTTTTCAGAAAGTAAGTTATCTTTTGATGCAACTTTGTAACGTGCAACAGTGCAACGAGCCTAAGAAGGTTAGGAAGTAAGGACCCGCTGGTGCTTTAGAAAAGGAAGATATCTTTAGATGCAACGGGGACTGTAACAGTGCAACGAGCCTAGGAAGCCTAGAAAGATAAGGATCCTGCTGGTTCTTCAGAAAAGATATATATATTTAGATGCAACGAGGACTGCAACCACGCAACGTGTAACAGTGCAACGAGCCTAGGAAGCCTAGAAAAATAAGGATCCTGCTGGTTTTTTCAGAAAGAAAGATATATTTACTTACAAAGAGTGCTGTAACAATGCAATGTGCAAAGAGGACATCAACAATACAAATAGCATGGCCTTATTCCCTTTAGCCTCATGGTATGCCTTCACTTGGCGCATTTGACAAAATATTTGAAATATGAACCTTATTGTAAATAGTCTAGAGTACAGTTTGAATTACCTAACTAACGCATACATTTTGCCAACGCAAAATACGGCAAGTGAAGTCGAACCATAACATTGCTACAGACATGTTTTGAAATGCTAAGCAAGCTTGCTTTTGACCTTCGAACACACGTGATTTGAGACACAAAAAGACAATAGCAGCCCGACAGCCGGCTGTCGCTTGGTCGTCGAAAGGTAGTACTAAGTATTGCAGCTTCACATTCTAGAAGTAATTTTTCCTAGTTTCAAATGGTACTACGCCTTAGTTTGTTTGTTGGTACTACGCATTTGTACTGAGTAGTACGCTATTCGGCTAGCTAAAATGACCTTGTTTAATAGTTCGGGACGGGTAGGACAAATCTCCCAACAACCCCAATTCTCTGTATATTTCTATTGTAATATCGGGTTTATGAAGGGTCGACTGACACTATAACTCTCTTGGGTCCAATTGAACGGTATTTCCAGCACTATTGTACTCTGATTCTAGTTTACATAAAGGGTCTGACTTAAGAACTATCCATAAGTACACTTATTCAGCTTCATTCGCTGAACGATTTTGGTCACACTTAGGGCCAGGCCACACGGTGCGGGGCGGCTCCGGCGCGGCGCCTTGAGCGGTGCCACAACGGTTTCCTACGTATAAAAATGAATGGTATGCCATACGGTACGACCTGCACCGCTCCGACGCCGCACCGCAAGCGCACCGGACAACGGCGCAAGGCAGACGAGGCGGGGAGGGGTGCAAGCAGTGTGGTGCCGCTGCGGCGCCGCTCAGTTGTTTATACGGCATAGACAAGAGTGCACGCTCGTTGATGATAATTACGTGATAATAATACGGTGCCGCACCGGCGCCGTAAGAACATGGCGACGCCGCACTGCTCGTGTGGCCGCCAATGCGGTGCGGAGTAATGCGATGCGGTGCGGTGCCGCACCGTGTGGCTTGGCCCTTATACGGTTCTACTTCTATCAGCCGCGTTCAGCGTCGTAAGAATGAGAAAAGTCATCAAGTTTAAGGGACTAGGTACGCATTTATTCAGCTCTATTCAGCTTATGTCCATAGAAAACAATGATTTTATACAAAAGCTGAACAGACCAATGATATTATCAGTAGAAAAGTGTAGGTAGGTTACCTAAACGAAATTCTTTCTTCAAAAACGGCACTCTAACGCACACATACATCACACGTCAAAGTAGGATGGCATGTTTGAAGTAGTGCGAGTGAAAAAGAGATAAACGTCAAATGTCAACGCGATACTCAGTATCATGTTGGTAAAATGGCAAACTTTTAAAGTGCCACTTTTTGACTGCATATAACCTATCTATACTTTTTTACTTATAATATCATTGGAACAGACGCAGAAAGCTAAACGGAAGCGTGCACACGTAGTTAAAATATAGTTTTTTTCTATGGACCTAAGCTGAATAGAACTGAATAAATTTTAATGTGCTTGTTTTTTTTCTCTTTCCTAAATGCTTTCCGGGGCTGATAGAAGTACTATACGGTATTTTACACAAATCGCAATTCTCCAATACATTTTGTATGGCAATGGCAACCTTATGACGTCACTAAAATAACAACTCAGATGACTATCTACTTATTGATTTCACAGTAACTAAAAATCAAATTTTGTAGCAAATTGAAAAGGAACCGAAATTGGGCTGAAATTTAAAGAGGTTTTATAGAAATTGTGTCAAACATTTATTGGTTAATGGTGTAAACTACCCAATTGTGTAAGTGTGTTCAAAATATTTCACAGAAACGCGAATGGAGCTACATAAGTGCGCAATCCCTAATAAAAGATAATAAATATTGACCAGTCCAGTGTGACCCAACTCCAAAACAATTCATAACCTATACGACAAAGTGCCAACTCAAGATTGGCGTAAATTCCTTCAGATGTATTTCGATTAAGTGAATACCAAATAAAACACGCTACACACCCATATAAAATTCAGAACAAACTGATTTATATTCAAACTGAATTTTCACGAAAGAAAATATAAGACAAAAAAGGTTTTTACATGTACGAATAAATGACGGTGAATATTAGTGATGTTCCGGAGATCCGTATCCGTATCCGCGTATATCGCGGGAGAAATAAGGTCCGTGTCCGTATCCGTATCCGTCACTTTACTCGCGGATCTTTCACGGATATTTTATATTCAATTGACAGGATAAAATGCTGCATAATAACTTAGATTTTGTGATTAAGTAGCATAATTTAAAAATAATTACTTTAGAGAATGCTTTATTTCTTAAATCAAATATTTGGCAAGTCGAAACTCGTCCTGCTCGTCGCTGCGGCGGCGAGCGTGTCGTCAACTATCCTTCAAAGGTCACGCGCCGACAACAATTGACTAAGAAACTAAAGATCCGTATCCGTATCCGTATCCGCGGATCTTAGCACTAAATATCGGTATCCGTATCCGTGTCCGCGGATATACATTTTTGACGATCCGGCACATCACTAGTGAATATACCAAAATGTAAGCTTCAAGTTTACTCTCAAACGAGTTTCTTTTTTATATATTTTCTTGTTAAACGAAAAGTAGATTTTCTTGGAATAGCTTTTGCTGTGATTTGAAGTTCGAAGTGAAAAGAGTATTAAATTGTTTCTGATGGTAAAACAACTTCGTTCGATTTCTTCAATTTGAGAGATTTTGATTGTGACTTTATTTTTTATTTTTATTTTATTTTATTTTATTTGGAACAACTAACAATTACATATTAAAATATACAAACAGTGAGACTTAAAAATTAATAACTATGTAATCCACTGCGTTATTCACAGGATACTTTTTACCAAGGACGAATTCGTCCATGGTTTTACTGACATTATACATTTTTACGCTAGAAAATAAAGTTTAAGGAAATGCTTAGTGAAATGTAAGTTTAACAATTGGTGTAACAATAACAAAAAAATATAAAAGAAGCTGTTTACAGAATTACAGTAGCTATATGTAAAAAATATTAATTTAAACAGATAGAAAATTAGAATGGTTGAGTAAGTACTTCAAGTATAGCTCTTTTACATTTACCATGTGACAAACAGAATAAATCTATATTACTAAAATGCTTATTATAATTATTGGTAAGGCGTCGTAGAGGAGCTCGCATGCCAGCATTTGTACGACTCGAGGACACAGCAAAGAGTGACTGCTTACGCACTGCTCTTGTTTGGGCGCTTCTAGGGACTGCATAACATATTCTATGTGACTTTGGGTGGTAAATGCCTACAGCCTACTAACTTTTATTTATTTATTCAGGCAACTGGGGCCCTAAAATATACATATACAGGAAAAATCTTATAAACTACTTAAACCTTCAAACACACGTGATACGAGACACAATAGAAAGACAATAGCCGCGCGACAGCCGGCTGTCGGTTGGTCGTTGAAAGGTCATACAATTATTTAAGACGAAGAGACGGCGTCATGTTGCGCTGTGAGGTTTCACGTAACCTTCCACGGACCCTCGAATCATGACTCCCTTCGGCCTAGACCCTTCCTTGAGGAAGGTGTCCACATTTTTTTTTTGGGACAATCCCACCACACTATTTCCAACCACTGCAACTCCTGAAAGCCAAAATCAACAGTGGAGTCAGCCAGAAAAGCGCCGAGCAATGAAGCTCGACGAGTCCCGGAGAAACGATTCAACTGTCTTGGATCCCGCATCGAAATTAATCAGAAAAGAACAGCGGAGGAGTAAGAAAAATATTTTTTTTCCTCCATAACAAGCAGGAGAAGGTGTCCACATGTTGAATAGGAACTCGCACCAATAACGACTTATAAATGTATCGTGAATTTATCTTGCTTATCGACCACCTGCAAGTATTTGCAATGCCAGAGGCATGCTAATTAGGCTAGATGATTAAAAAATAATAATTAGTCATACAGTCAGTCAGATTACCAAAAAAAACAATTGACCACGTATTTTTTCTATGTCTCATAAACGAGAAATTACGACAATACAGTGCATAGAAGTTTCGCGCGACATCACGCCCAGGTACAATTTTTAGTGAGAAGTGACACTTTGGAACTTTGATGATGTTCATCTTTATATTTTTTATTAAACTTTCGACGACCAAGCGACAGCCGGCTGTCCCGCTGCTATTGTCTCTCTATTGTGTCTCGAATCACGTGTGTTCAAAGGTTTAATTTGAACACAAAAATAATTGGCCAGTGATTTTGGCCGGTCTAATGGACGGAACCAATGATGTTATAAGTAAAAAAGTGTAGATAGGTTACCCAAACGGAATTCTATCTTAAAAACGGCACACCAACGCACACATACATTACACGTCAAAGTAGGATGACATGATTGAAGTAGTGCGAGTGAAAAAAAAAACGTCAAATGTCAACTCGATACTCATTATCATGTTTGTCAATTGGCAAACTTTTTAATGTGCCACTGTATATAACCTATCTACACTTTTTTACTTATAACATCATTGGACGGAACAAACAGAATGCCATTTTTTTTATGCCGTCAACTACCCTACATTAGTGCCAGGCCACACGGTGCGGCAACGCACCGCATCGCATTACTCCGCACCGCACTGGCGGCCACACGAGCAGTGCGGCGTCGCAATGTTCTTACGGCGCCGCTGCGGCACCGTATGATATACATGTAATTATTATCAACGAGCGAGTACTTTTGCCTATGCCGTATAAACAACTGAGCGGCGCCGCTGCGGCCCCGCACTGCGTGCACCCCTCTCCGCCTCGTCTGCCTCGCGCCGTTGTCCGGTGCGCCTCCGGTGCGGTGCCGGAGCGGTGCCGGACGTACCGTGTGGCATACCATTCATTTTTATATGTAAAAAACCGTTGCGGCACCGCTCAGCCGCCGCGCCGGAGCCGCACCGCACCGTGTGGCCTGGCCCTAACACTGGCACATTAATACCCTTCAAAACAAAACACAGCAACGATGTCTTGCTACAGAATTAGATGTAGGTATTTAATGTTGGCTTTCGGCTATTTTGAGAGAATAAATTAAGGTGCCTTATGACCTTTACTCACGGTTTAACCAAATAGATTCTGTATAGTTGAAAGGTGTAGATACACACATCAACATGGTCTAGGGATATATTAATTTTTTTTTATTATTATGGGCTTGCTCTTGGTCCTAGACTAGCCAGAGGGCATAGACGGAGTCTACGATGGAGCGAGCTTACCCAGTAGATGCCTATGCACTCGTTTCTTAAATACTTCCGGGTTATATGAATTTGGAAACACAGGGAGGGAGGGAGGGACGCAGGGAGTTCCATTCCTTTGCGATGCGCATTATGAACGATTTTGAGAAGCGCTGCGTGCGGATATGAGGAATATCAACCAAGAAAGGGTGGTATCCCGCCGTACGTCTGGATGTCCGGTGGTAAAATGGAGATGAGGGAATGAGCTCGTGTAGCTCATGAGCACACTCAATTAAACCTAAATAACTAAAGTTCTATTAACTTTTTGTTAAAACACCTACACATTAAAATAAACCTTGTTTAATAGCCTATCTAACAAGTTGGTTACAACAGCATGATATCCAAGCTTTAGTCTGGCCTGCACAATCCCCTGAGTTAAATCCTATTGAGCATGCCTAGGATATGCTTCAGAGAAGAGCTGTTAGGAATTTCCGTGAAGATATTGTGTGTGTACTATTGTTACTGTTTATTCTTGCTTTTGCCCACAACTGTTCGTATTTTGATAACCAATATTTATAGCGCTCACTAATACCATTTTTTTATGCCATTTTGTCGGCGGTGGTCGACAATATCGGTCACAAACCTGTTAAGACCACACGCGATACCACAGATAAAACAAAAAATCAGTTATTATTTAATTTGCGACGTCGAGTAAGTTTTCTAAATCACGCCGAAGTCGCGAACAAAAGGTTATAAAACAGTAATTTTGGGTTGCTTCCTCCAAGTGCTAGAGAAAAGCGTATTTCCGGCTTAAACCTAATTTATTATAAGGTTCCTTTGAAATAAATTTACTCTCTTATTTACTGAGTAACTAAACAAAGATAGTAAATCAAATATGTCATGTTATTTTGTTAACCGAGAGCCAAAATGACAAGACAAAATCAACTTAATTTCAGTCTTCATAATGTTAGTATTTGTTTAGTTGACATTCGTAGATCTTTAACAGTCTTTGTGGATAGTAAGAAGCCAAAACATTTAACTGGGTAGTGTAGAGGTCTGATAGGTAGTCGCTTTACGTGAAACACTGGTATCCAGCTGAATCTGGTTAGGCTGAACTCGACCCCAACAAAGTTGGGAAAAAGTCTGGGAGATCTAATTCAAATCATTTAACTATTTCTAATAGAAAATTAAAAAGGCACCTTAGAACGCTATCAAGAAAAACAAAGAAAAATGAATCTAGTTGTCCATTCCCAAAAACAAAATTTGGAATGGGCAACTACATTTACTTACTTTTTTTTTGTAAATGACGTTTCAAAGTGCCTTTTTTGGTCTAATGAAAATAAAAGATTTGACTATTGTCTATTGTTTCGAATGGAGAAGAATGGGCAAGAAACTCCATACTTACTCGTTGCAAATAACGCCGTAGCATTATTTTCATGGCCTCTTAGAGCTAAAGGAAACCACAAGAAGCATTCTGTAAAAAAAAACAGTAATAGCATTGAATTGAAATGAATTGTCAGACCCCTAGAATTAGATGTGATACAATCTCCGGGCGCCGGGGGCCACGTGATGGCTTCCGGCCACCGTAGCGCGGGCCTGTGGACGGTGAGTAATGGGCTAGCTTACCGTTTATCCGTCTTTTGACGACGACAGGCTATGTCGACGGTGCGTTCGTGTTCCACGCGCGCCTCGAAGAGATGTCAGCAACATTTCAGGGCAAGGGCCAACGCCTGCCGCATAGTATAAAGAGAGGGAAGTAGGATATCTTCATATAAACGCACCCCGCGTGGCATGTATGTGTGCGCCATAGTATCTATGCGTCGACGAACGCACACTTTAACAAAATCTCGACGCGTTTCTCCTGGCGCCAGTCGGGGCTAACACTGCACGAGGTTCGCGCGTCACTGCTTTTCGACACCGCTAAATGAAACCAATATGTCTGATAATCGCAGGAGAACGTATTACTGTGTGTTTGGGTGTCTTAACAATTCATAGATTCCAGAATTGTTTCTATTCAGATTACCTATTGAACAAAAAAGGCAAGCTAGTCACTCATTCTAGCATATAATTTTTACTTGATGTTTAGATACCTACTCTTTATTTTTTGTTGTAAGTATTACTTTTCTATCACACAGAGAAAGTAGGTAGGTAGGCCTAATTAAATTTCCTACTAGAATGTCATGTATTAGGTACTTTTGATCTGTCAATTGATTTGCTGCTATTGCTTTGTTTATGTTTAGTTATTTCTCAGTATTGTAGGTATAGTAGCTAAGTGCCTACCTAATTACAGTTAGATAATCGTAATTGTGTCGTGTGTAAAAGTGACAACCCCAAGACAGTAGGCAATTATATCGCGAATTGGGCCGGAGATAGCCTACTTCCCTCTCTTTATACTATGCCTGCCGGGGTTGCGGATTGTTCAATAGAGAAACCGCGGCCCCGAACACAAATAGCTAAGAAGGAATATGAGTGGGTTTTAGTCAGCAGAAGTCTGACACTCGTTTCCACTGCGCCCAGAGCGGGAGGAGTCAATTGATAATATCCCATCCACCAAATAAAAAGAATCACTCATCAACATCACTTCGAGTGATCTTTCAGAACACTACTACCAGAATTTAAATCTAGGACTCATCAGCAATTCTCAAATAGCTTCCGTTTATAACGTTGAATGAATGGAATTGAATATTTAACTGACAAAGAAAACTGTACATATCTATAAAAACGTAAAGAAATGGAGTAGACTTTCGGCCGCGGACTTTCGTCCACTCCGGTGGCAACAGGACTTTCATTGTTAAAAATATTTTTGGACGATGGGTAATGATGATTTATATTTTTTTATAAGCGGTTTGTATATTTATTATTATATTTGGACTATTGATATTTTTGGACGATACTTTTTCAAGCTAATTTTGTTTGGTCGGCAGAAACACCTTTTCCCATACTTGGTTCAGGACTATGATATTCCAAAGACAGAAGATGCATGCCGGGCCAAGTTGAAGGAACTGTTCCTAAAAAACAAAGATGTCACTGACATCAGGGTTATTGATATGCTCGTTATCAAGGGCCAAATGGAGCTCAAAGAAACAGTGAACTTGTGGAAACAAAAAGGACACATTATGACCTACTTCAAGCCCACTAAGGAACCCAAACCCAAAGATTTTCTTTCAAAATTCTTTAACGGAAATGAATAAACAATGTTATCCAGAAACATGTAAATAGTCTTACCATACACTAAGTTAATACTAACAGTACAAAATTGGTTAAGTAAGTTTTAATGAAAAAGTTTTTCTTTCTGACCGTACACAATTAACTTCAAAAAGTATCGTCCAAAAGCCCCCTTAATCCCTCGAACACACGTGACTTTAGACACAATAGAAAGACAATAGCAGCCCGACAGCCAGCTGTCGGTTGGTCATTGAAAGGTTAAAATAAATCTTGTTTCGACCCGAGCGGCCGAAACCCATTAACTGAAATGCCTACAGAGCATAGAAATATAAATAACAGGAGAAGTGGCAAGTGGGCGTGTCGCTGTCCTCGCGACATGTAGCCGTGCTACAGGTCGTACGTAAGTGGCCGTGTCCGCGAAATAGTGTGATTTCGAACGCCATCGTGTCAACAAATTAAAATACCGTATTGTTCGGCGATTTTCTGCAAAAAGTGCAGTAGATACCAAAACTATGTAAATAATGGGATCACATTCCATATATTTTTTCCTATATTTGTCTTTAAAATCATAAAAAATAACAAATCAAAAAATATTCCCTGTTATTTCGTTTCTAAGCATCACAGCGACTGCATTGTTTCTGCTGAAATACATTGCTCCTTCACAACTACGCAAGTTTGTCACTTAGTGACAAGACAAGCAATGTAAAAATCACAAAACGATATTTAACTAAACGCAAGAATCGCGTGATGCGGCCGCTGGTTCTTGCCGTGAGTTAATGATGTCCATGTGCAAATCCTTTAGCGTAGGTTATCGACAACAAAGTCGCCTGACGAATAAAATATTGTTTGAGGGCTATTTTTTTTTTATTTGTCCACCGTTTTAACCCTACTGGAATATCATAGTAAATACTAATATTTACCCTGTTTATATTTTGTTTTATTATTATTAGTCATATGTGACCAAATATTACAGCATCCTTAAATATTTCCCTCGGCTTACCTAACACTGTTCAAGTGCATGTCGCGTGGCATCTGGACCATCATGTCCATTTTGTATCAGTATTATACCATAATAAAAAATAAATAACTGCATCGTACTCATAATTATAAATTTCAAAAATGCTTTTAAGTTACACAAACCAAAATTTATCTGTTTACGCCATCTTTTTACTTAGTTTTACTTTCGGGAACCCAAAAAGGATTTGATCGATAATAAATAGAAGTTTCGATAATTTTCCGATTTAGTCAATCACTAGCGTAAATGTAAAATAAATTGCTTTTGCACAGCACAACGATAGCCATCGATGTTTATGTGTGTGTAAGATGTACGGTGCATGGTAAATATGCGCTGTGTAGGTGTTCTAAGGTTCATAATTGATTGTGTTGAACGTGCTAGTGCGGGTGTGTGCGCGGCTGCGTATCTATTGCTTTTACTGAACTGCGCGTGTAGTAGTTGCCGTGTGGTAGGGATAACAGGAGACACAGGTATCCGATACATTTTCGTCTACAGGGCATATCTCCTTCTTTAATATATCTATGCTACAGAGCCTCGGAATACTTCGTTTTCCTCAATATAACTTGGTTATAATGGGACTAGAGTCCTTAATACATTTAGGAGACGTTCGGGGTCCGTAATAAAAACAGTATCTGCGGACGGCCAGTACACACATGGAGGAGATCGGTGGACAAGGAGCTCGGGAAGGGAGGACTTAAATGGGAAGACGCTCGTAGAATCGCGCGGGACCGGCGGGCTTGGAAAAAACTTTTTGGGGCCCTCTGCACCAACGGGGTGCCTTAGGACAACAACATCGTCTCCCTAGCATCTTCTCAACTGCGGTCGGCTGCCAGTCTAACCGAATTAAGCTGTGTTTGAAGTGTTTTTTTTTTCTAAGCGTCTTTCTAATAATCGCTGCATAAAGTTATGACAGGTTTATATGTCAAAAAATGTATGGTTACACAGGCTTTATTCATGACATAACTTTACACAGTGATTATTAGTAAGATTTGTAATACTAAGCTAGAGTCGGACGCTAGTTTTGTATTTAAACATTCGAACACACGTGATTCGGGACACAATAGATA
Source organism: Athetis lepigone (assembly GCA_033675125.1). NCBI lineage: Eukaryota > Metazoa > Arthropoda > Insecta > Lepidoptera > Noctuidae > Athetis > Athetis lepigone. The sequence continues at coordinate 628,016 of CM066241.1, forward strand.
GACAGTAGGGGCTCTACAGCCGGCTGTCGGTTGGTCGTCGAAAGGTTAATAGACTCTTACTTGAGAAACGGAATAGATGACAAAAAGTTACCACCAAATAGAGCTTGCACCTCAACAAATAACAGACCTCAGCGAACGATGTAGACTACTCTTGGTTTTTATTTGTTTTCCACAGACATTCAAGTATAGAACAAAACTTATATTTTTCTTTATTTCACTAAATAACACTTATTTTTCTCAAAAGCTTTTTAACGAGAAAAATAAATCTAAGATGCTCTTATTAAAGTTAAATAAAGTTTTTAACCTTAATTACTTTTAAAAATCACTGAAATGTAAATCATTATCCAATTATTTGTCAAATGTTTTTGAATAATAATTGGATAAAAATATCTATAAAATTGGAATATTGAAAGCGCTAAAGAGTGAAAAATATTATAACGAAAAACGGTTTTTTAGAGAAAGTATCGAAATATGTCTGGAAAAGATATCAAAATGGGTTTGAGGAAAATACTTATTGAACCTGATGTTATTACCTTTCGCCTGAATATAAACGAATTTTCGTTATCATAAATATATTTGAACCCTATTTGCTACATGTTGTCTATTTTTATACATCATCTCCCTATCCTTTTTCCTAATATTTGGATCGGCTAACCTAACCAGTTTTTTAGATGCAGTGAATACCTGTCAGGCTCACACAATCCAGTTACTGGATTACGATGCCACTTTTTTGAAATGGGAAATCATCAAATGCCTCCTCCCGCTCTGGACGGAGCCGAGTTTTATTCAGTAGAAATCAGACACACCCTGTGAAAGAAAGAAAAGAAAGAAAGAAAGAAAGAAAAACATTTATTTTGGTCACACACAGGAAAAGAATAATAACACAACAAAAAAAAACATGAAACTATATAACAAAAAAAGATACCTGTGAGAGGCCTAAAACGGTCCCTATCTCAGCGATTTTTTCCATAAAAAATACCGCAGCGCTGATATTCTGATAGGGCCGAAAGTGCTAGTGACACTTGCAGAAACACAAAATTATGTACTAATAATAATAATGTAATTATGCCTGATTTCTACTGAATAAAACCCACCTATGTTCCTTGTGGCCGGGGCCGCGGTATCTCTTTCGCACAACCAACGGCCCCGGCAGGCGTTGGCCCTTGCGGGCCACTGCAAACTACGATGCCCCTTGGTTTGACTGACTTGTTCGACGGAAACCGAAGTGCGTCCCTACGACTCATAAAGTCTTGCCGCACAATCGCAAACATTCCATTCTTACTAGCACAAACGCACGGCAGAAGACGGTGACACATGCCATTCGGCAAAAGCCGCCGTGTCTGAGAAGTATTTTGACTTTCTGGTTTTTGACTATTCGTAACAACTGTTGCGGAATGTTTATAGTGGTTACCGTGACCCTGGAACATAAAGGGCAATCGAAGGAACATGAGTGGGTTTTAGTCAGTAAGAGTCTGACACGCCCTCCCGTCGCACCCAGGACGGGAGCAGTCATTGGATGATTTCCCACTCACCAAAAAAAAAAAAAAAAACTATTCGTAACAACTGGTATTTTATACATGTATTGTTTACTAGCTTTTGCCCGCGACTTTGTCCGCGTGGAATGATAATTCCCGTTCCCGGGGGATTTCCGGGATGAAAACTATCCTATGTCCTTTCTCGGCCTATATCTGCACCAAATTTCATTTAAATCAGTTTAGTGGTTAAGGCGTGAAGAAGAGACAGACAGACAGAGTTACTTTCGCATTTATAATATTAGTACGGATTTTGAAAACAAATTACTTAATCGAGCTTGGCGGGTTCCAATGTTCTGCCATATTTGTTGCAGCGACCCTGGCGACGCTTTGCTAAATTGCAACTTCTTTTGATCAAGTTACCAAAGCTTAGTCAAAAGTAGACGTACGGCTCATCAGTCGCTTACTTACCTTTGCTCTATCACATCATATTTTTAAATGAACTGTGATAATGTCTACAGTTTGTGGAATCTGAACTTCAACTATTTATACAGGGTGAAAAGTTTTATGGGCCCTAAAAAAACTGCATTTAAGGATTTTTAAAAATTCGCGGTTGTAACACATTTACCAAAAACATTAAATGCAGTTTTACTTTTTTTTTAACAAAGGAATATTTCCTGTAAAATTTTCTATCTTAACCGCGTTTTAAGGTAGTTTTCTTCCAGTCATGACTAATACTAACTCAGTATATATTTTTGACCACAGAGCTGCGGATACTTCAAGGAGCCCCTGGTGTGCATCGGGCCGGTGGCCACCGACCAGATCCGAGAATTTGTACAGCACACCGCCGGGGAAAAACGCATCGGCGTCTACAGACTTCATTAATTTGTTTACATTCAACGTTGCGTAAAATAGTATGATGACGGGACGCCATTTTGGAAAAAAAATATAGTTTTGTCATAAGTGGTTGTAGTGAAAGGAGAAGAGCAAAATTGAATGAAGGAAAAGAAACGGAGAGTTGCATTGTTGTTTAAAAAAGTTATCGATTTTGTACTATTTTACGCAACGTCAGAAAAACTCTATAAATCATTTTTACTAATAAAAATTACTTACACATAACCTGTATAGTTTGCGAAAACAAAGCTTAACCCAATCTTTTTAGATTTTTATTAGTAAAAAAGATTAGAAATCTTTTGCGAGTTTCTCCATTACTAAGAACTGGTACTCGTAAAATTTTATGTCAAAGTCATTAATGACAAAAGTTTTGTGATTACGCCCATAAGTTATGTAAAAATAAATCAGATTTTTTTATTACTTTTACTCTTTTTCTTTTCACCGTTCGCCCTAAACTTTTCTCTTAATTTGAATCCAGAAAAACATCAACTTTAGTTATTTTTTCTTTTTTTGTGAGCGTAATTACAAAAAGAAAAATGGAGAAAAAAATATGGAATTTCGCTTCGAAAAACGGTCAAACGATACGCTACATTTTATTTGTATAAAAAGAGGCTTTGAAAAAAAGATAAAAAAGAAAGAATAGGCAAAGCTGAGACATATCATTTTTAGTTTTTAATTTATTGTGTAGAATTAGAAATATGAAGAAAAATTAATGTTTCAATATTAAATACTTATGAATGTTATTTAAAAATTAGATTTTACGGTGACAGTTGTCACATCTTATTATTAAAACAATTTTAAAGTGTTTAATCTCTAAATATTATGAATAGATTTAAAAGTAAAATTAATTATTAAGTCTTCAATGAAACAAATACATATCTTACTGGCTGAGGCATTTATATTAGTAAATATTGATGTTAAAATTAATAAAAAATCTATTACTAAACATATCATGTATGCTAGTCTTAAGATAAGATTATATCGTAAGAAAATATTTTTTAATTTCTCGCTTAAATTTTAGTGAAACTCTCAAACTATGCTAGGTGCCTAGGAGATACATATCAATGGTAAAAAAAAGTTTTTTTTAATAAGAAAAATCTAATTGTTATCACATTTTTATCGTATATTCACTATTTTCAAAATCCGTTAATGTTTGTCAAAATAAATAAAAAATATAGCCTAAAAACTGTGATGTGTACCTATTTTCAGAAACTATTTAAATATATGTCAAGATATTTTTTCGCCCATAACATTTGTTAAAGATATAAAATATCTTCTCCGGTTATTTTGTGTTGATGGCCTAACGTCTCTAAATATACTGTTGTTATAGCTATCATAAGACTACATTATATGTACCTTGTGTAATGAATATGTGTTAAATTATATAAATTATGTCAGCAATGTCGTTATTATTTTGCCCATTCTCTTTTGTATTTCTTAAAGCGTGACCTAAAACCAATGATAATAAGTAAGGGGTTGCGGAATGTTTATAATAGTTACCGTGACCCCGGAACATAAAGGGCAACCGAAGGAACATGAGTGGGTTTTAGTCAGTAAAAGTCTGACACGCCCTCCCGCCGCACTAGGACGGGAGCAGTCACTGGATGATTTCCCACATCCCATAAAAAAAAGATAATAAGTTAAAAGGTGTAGATAGGTTATAAGCAGTCAACATGTGACACTTTAAAATGTAGCTATTTGACCAAATTATAACTGTCACAAATTATATTCGTCTCTTTTACACGCAAAACTTTAATCTTATCATCCTACTTTGACATTTAATTGTATGTGTGCGTTAGTGTGCCGCTTTTGAAGAAAGAACGTCGTGTAAGTAACCTATATCTATATCTTTTTACTTAAAACTAGCTGCCTAAAAATGTTAAGGGTGAACAACCCTTATCACTTAGGGGTATAAAAAATAGATAGTAGCCGATTCTCAGTCCTACTGAATAAGCATATAAAATTTGGTAAAAATCGGTAAAGCCGTTTCGGAGGAGTAAGGTAACTAACATTGTGACACGAGAATTTTATATATAAGATTACCTCAAACGCTAGTAACGAATCAACAGGGTGACAAAATGGCCAACATGAACAAGGGACCAACTGGATAGAAGAAACCTCCAACATAAAAGTTGAAAACAGTTAGGCCCCTCACCGACGGCGATTTTTTGAAATAACACTGTCGCGAATTTCCTATTGCGACTGTAGCGATGCAAATTACGGACTAAAGGTGGCTGAGTGGAGGACCAAGCATCAAACTCGAAACTATTTTATTCAAATAAACCATATACACTACTTTACTTTTAAATGGTCTGTCAGTCTGTCAGAAAATTGAAGATAGTGCTCGTTCCAAACAGTAGATTCCTATGGAGAAAAACGACCAAGGAACTCCATGAACACGCTTTTAAAATCAATAGATCGCAAAAATTTGGTAACATCATTCATTGTTGAATCTAAGGTATACTATCAAGTCGTGCATGTTAAAAGAAGTATTGTAAATATAGGAAACAGGAAACAAACAGTTCATTTAAAATAACTGTGGCAGTTAAGAGATGACCAGTCTCAACTGACAGCGCTCGTTCACGAACATGACGTGTGGATCGGCACCTCAACCATTTTGAAGGGAACCAAATCCAACACACACGCCACCGTCAGTGAGACATTTGAGTGAGCATGACAAACTCCCAGCTGCCAGAGTTCATTCAATCAATGACAGACAGAAGAAATGTAACGAACATAGTGCTCACATTGTATGCTTTGAGAATTTATATAAAACAAACACTTTGACTCGTACAACTATTAGAACTATTCCGCAACAGCTGACTGTGCTGTCCAGCCCCCTACAGAAGTGGCATTGTAGAATGACTTTTAGCAAGCTTAGTATTTATATCAAGTAAATAAATAAATGAAAACATAGTTACGCCTGACAATGAAAGCACGCACTGACGGTCGCGTGTAAACACCACCACGTAGCTTGTAATTCGTCGTTGGTTGATATGTACATATAAAGCTAAAGAGTTCTCAAAATGTACTGGTCCGATTTGAAAAAAAAACTTTGTGTTGAATAGGCCATCTATCGAGGAAGACTATTGGCAATATAACATCACGCTACAACCCAACACGTACAGAGTAGTAATCACAAAGAAAGAAAAAAAAGAAGAAAAAGGAGCAAAGACGACCCGCCTCTTTAGCGTCGTAAGCAGCTAGTTTTAACCTATGCTGAGATATACTCGTATAATTCTTGTCGTACAACTATCAAAATAGGAGGGCTAGATAGAGACGAAGAATGACTAAGCTAAACGTCTTGGATTCGAATCCGGGCAAGTACTAATGTGGCGAAAGAAAAAAAAACATATATTATTTCCTATTCATTGATTCATGAAATTGCAAACCATTTCATTCGAATTACTTATTTTTAACCTCCGACGCAAGAAAGGGGTGTTCTAAGTTTGACCGTAATGAGTGTGTGTTTCTGTTTGCGACTTTGTAGCTCTGAAACGAGTGAACGGATTTGGATGCGGTTTAAGTAGATTATCTGACAATGGTTGTTAAACATATTTTATCAAAATCGGTTCAGATGTTTTGTATGATAGTTGACTAATGTTCAAAGTTATCTACTATATAAAAATAAGTCGGGTTTTCCTTCCTGACGCTATAACTCCAGAACGCACGAACCGATTTCCACGGTTTTGCATTCGTTGAAAAGGTCTCGGGCTCCGTGAGGTTTATAGCAAAGAAAATTCAGGAAAAAATTCAACATCCACGTGGGCGGAGCCTTGGGCGACCGCTAGTTTCAATAAAATATTATATTTGGGTTTAAAGTTCCTAATTATGATCATTGCCGTTATCCTTTCAAAGGTGGCCATTGACGGTCATTTTGGCGCGTCAGTTGAACTGACGTACTTCCAAAATTTGATGCTTTGCCATGCCAGAGTTGGTTGGCTGCCTAAACCATTTGAAGTGACCCCACAGTTTTACGACTAGACTGACGTGAAAAATGATCGTCAATTACTGAATCCAGAAGAAAAGAGGTGCTATGACTGACATCCCAACGCAGGATATGAAATTTGGGTTACTAACTAGACATATCTCACAGGGGTTCCTTATATACGAACTGAGCAATAAGATTTAAGATTATAAATAAGAAACAAAATATTGACGTGAAAAGTGTTATACATATAACCTATTTACAAAATAAAGATCATTTTAGTCATTAACGCGGACGCAGCCGCGGGCTAAAGCTAAATAGAAAGCTAATTTTCTAATCTGTTTTAATCTAGGTATCTTTTTTTTAGCGATAAATTCATACCTTTTTAACCGACTTCAAAAAAAGTAGGTTCTCTGTTCGACCTGTATGTATGTATGTATGTATGTATGTTTGTCCGCGATTATCTCGCGTTTGGCTGAACCGACTTGGATACGGTTTTCAGCAAAGTGTTTGTTACATTCTGGGGAAGGTTTTAGTATATAGCACTCATGGATATCCCGTGACGTTGCGCGCAGGGAGCCGATTTTGTTTTAAAAGCTTATATGTAGTTTTATTTTGAAAGTTACTCTAAAACATAGTCAGACATTGGGACTCTAACTAAAAAGTAAAAAATAAAAAGCTTTTTCCAATAAAAGGTAACCGACTTCAAAAACGAAAAGCACAAAAATAACTATTTCGGAAGTCGGTGGCTTCTCTTCTGCCGGTCGATTTGTGTTGCCACCGACTTCCGAAATAGTTATTTTTGTGCTTTTCGTTTTTGAAGTCGGTTACCTTTTTTTGGAAAAAGCTTTTTTTTAGTGATAGAGTCAAAAATTGAGTGCCAGGTAAATTTCCACGAAGCGGTGTTTTGCAAGAAATGTTCAACTTGTTTTCCACAGACCGTAATTACCACAACACACGCACAGTTATTTTGTGTTTCTACCTACCCTAATGACAGAAGGAGGATAATGTTTCTCGAGCGTACAATTTCTTTTTAATCTTTTATTTTTTCCTTTTTAGTGCTTCTTATAGTCTTTTGAAGTCATGATGGTCCAGTGGATAAGGCGCTCGCCTCTCGTATACGAGGTTGTGGGTTCGAATCCAGGCAAGAACCAATGCGACTTTTTCAACTCGTATGTACTTTCTAAAGTTTATTTTAGACATCACTGACATCCCGTGCCTCGAAATTGCATTGGCCCTAGATGGTCCCTTCATGTGCTGACTGCTCTTTGAGGCGCGCATGGATCATAACGCGCTGTCGGGCGGCGAGCTACCCATCGCTTGCCGTCCGCAGTCCCGCGCCTACGGTGGCCGGTAGTCGTCATGCGACTCTCGGTGCCTACGCCTGGGTCTCTGTCCGGCGCGTGAGGCTTGGCTCCTTCTCCAGCATAACTTCTTCGCAGAAGGAGGCAATGGCTTCCCATTCAATCTCGCCCCAGAGGATGGCTTGAACAAACCGAGGGTTCTGTACATCCTTGTAGGTACAGATTATAATTAGTAATCGATTTTTTTTATCAATTCATCAACACATTCACGGTTTTCATATATTTTTTCCGCCTTGAATTTTTTACTGGTGCTTTATAATACACATTACTTTGTGCCAAATTTTATAGTTCTAGGTCAACGACAAGTACCCTTAGATGAGTTTTGTTTCCCTTGCGAGTAGTTGAGAGTGTCGAAATATACGACTTTTGCGACATAAACGGCCGTAACTACACACATCAAAAGTGTCTAGGGATATTTTAATTAAACCTAAATAACTAAAATTCTATTAACTTTTTGTTAAGACACCTACACTTTAAAATAAACCTTGTTTAATTGCCTATCTAATCTGATAATAAACTTTTAGATAAAGTTAAATTAAAAAAAAAACTTAGAAGAAGAGGAAAAACTCAACAAAATTTCAATTTAACTTTATTTTTGAAATTTCAAAACCTAAACAACAAAACAATTTTTTTTTTATAAAAATTGTTGAAAACTTAAAATTAATAATTCGTGGATCCACCTAAGACTCTCCTGACACATCTGGAGCGGTTCTGCATACTCAAAACAAGGGTGTCAATATCCTGTTGTGGAGTACTGTCCCAAATCCTGCTAAGATGCAAGAAAAGCTGGTTTTGATGCACAATATCAACAGGGAAATTCCTACGATCTCTTCTCTGAAGCATATTCCTGGCATGCTCAATAGGATTTAAGTCAGGGGATTGTGCAGGCCGGTCTAAAGCTTGGATAACATGCTGTTGTAACCAACTTGTAACGATACGCGCCGTATGTGGACGGGCATTGTCGTGCATTAGCTGGAAATTTTGTCCCATTTGCTGTTTGTGGGGCAAGATTACAGGCTCTAGCACCTCATCTCGGTATTTTCGAGCAGTCATATTGCCTTGTATCCAAACGAGGTCCGTTCTACCGCCGAGACGAATTCCTGCCCAAACCATAATCGTGCCACCTTAATATGCATGAACTTGTTGTGGGTGCTGCAGTCGATTCCAACGTCCAGGTTTTCTCCAAACGCGTACTCTTCGCGAATCAGGATGAAATCCAAACCTAGATTCATCAGTGAAAAGCACAAGTGACCATTGAGAATGGTTCCAATTTTCGTGTGCAATAGCCCATTGTAATCTTCTTCCTCGATTACCTCTCCTTAGTGCTGATACCCAAAATGGCCTACGAGCACGTAGATTGACTTCATGCAGTCGCCTTCTCAAAGTTTGACCGCTTACCAGCAAACCATACTCTCTCTGTAGCCTTTGAACCAATTGCATCGCCGCTGCATTTAGTTGACTTTGTGCAGCATTTACTATGAATCGGTCCTGTACATGTGTTGTAATGCGTTGAGGTCCACGGTGCCGTTCCACCACTTCCTCCGTGACACGATAACATGACCAAAGCCTGGATATAACGCTCTGACTGGTCTTCATGGCTTCAGAAACGGCAAATATGGGACAGTATTCCACAACAGGATATTGACACCCTTGTTTTGAGTATGCAGAACCGCTGCAGATGTGTCAGGAGAGTCTTAGGTGGATCCACGGAATATTAATTTTAAGTTTTCAAGAATTTTTATAAAAAAAAATGTTGTTTTGTTTGAGTTTTGATGTTTCAAAAATAAAGTTAAGATTGAAATTTTGTTTGAGTTTTTCCTCTTCTTCTAAGTTTTTTTTTAAATTTAACTTTATCTAAAAGTTTATTATCAGATTAAATAGTCTATTAAACAATGTTAATTTTAATGTGTACATGTTTTAACAAAAAGTTAATAGAATTTTAGTAATTTAGGTTTAATTGAAATATCCCTAGACGCTTTTGATGTGTGTATTTTTCTAAACTTAAAAGTTAGATTTTTTTAAAAGCTCTAAGGGACCACAGTAAAAAAAATAAAAACAGCCTTTATTTCTTACTGCAGTTCTAGCGTTACATATTACATAAGGTTAATCCAGTCTAAAATAGTACACATATAAGTTTATCTGGATTGTAATATTTTATAACTTAACAATTTTTTCGTGAGTAGCAGTCGCCTCTGCGGCGTAGGCCTCTCCTAAACCTTTCCATACATTTCTCTCGCGCGCTTCACGCATCCATAGGGGTCCACATCTCAGGTTGAAGATGTCTCTCCACCTTACTTGGTCTCCCCTTTTCTCTTGTCCCGTCTCTTGGTATCCACTCTGTTGAACGTTTTGTCCATCTGTTGTTCTCCATTCTACAAATGTGTCCTGCCAAAGCCACTTGCGTAATCTTGTTCTTTTCTTTACATCTATTATGTTTGTTTTCTTTCTGATGTTAATGTTTTTGACCTTATCTAATAGTCTTAAACTAAGCATGTTTATCTCCATTTTAAGTTGACAGATAGCTATTCTTTCTTCATCCTCTTTTCTCAGTGACCATGTCTTTTTTTTTGGGGAGTGGGAAATCATCCAATGACTTCTCCGTCCTGGGCGGGGCGGGAGGGCGTGTCAGACTTTTACTGACTAAAACCCACTCATGTTCCTTCGGTTGCCCTTTATGTTCCGGGGTCACGGTAACTATTATAAACATTCCGCAACCCCGGCAGGCGTTGGCCCTGTTGGGCCCCTTCCTGTGCTGACTTCTCTTTGAGGCGCGCGTGGAAAACTAAACGCGCCGTCGACGAGTCTTAGTCCGGGGCGAGAGGCCCGTCGTTGCCTCTCGCGCGCCACCGCCTCCTTCAATAGGTAGCATAACTGTTTCGCAGAAGGAGGCGTCGGCATCCCATTCCGTCTCGCCCCGAAGCATGGCCTGAACCAGCGCCGGGCGCGAGAGGTCAGCGACGCCGATCGCCTCTACGAGGTCACGTCGATGGCTCGCTCATGCGGGGCACACCTTTACTGTGTGCTCGACCGTGTCCTCCAGGCGACCGTTGCTGCAGTAAAATTGTAAACTGTCCTACGGTTGATATATTAACGCACAGCCCAAACCGCTGCTCTTAGAGATATGACACTTGGAGGATATAATTATGTTCTTTGTGAAAAGTAAGTATCTACTAAGAAAGAATTTTTGGAAATTCCCTATTTAAGACCTTAAAAGGGTTTAAATAGAGGACGGAAGTTTCAACATATATGTGAGCGAAGCCACGGGCAGGAGCTAGTTATTATTATCATACAACATCATCATCTCCCTAGCCTTTTCCCAACTGTGTTGGGGTCGGCTTCCAGCCTAACCGGATTCAGCTGGATACCGGTGTTTTACGTGGAGCGACTGCCTATCAGACCTCCACAACCCAGTAACTGGGCAACATGATACCTTTGGTAAGACTGGTCAGAGTTTCTGGCTAACCAGTCTGTAACGACTGTCAAAGTTCTACGAATGACAACCGGGACCAACGGCTTTACGTGCTTTCCGAGGCACGGGATGTCAGTGATATCTAAGATAAACATTAGAAAGTACGGTTACGGTCTCGTGTCTCCCCTGACGGCTCCCCTAGGGGAGGCATCAGGATTTTTTAAATCCTATTGTCTCCCCTGGGCGGGGGAGACATCAGAACTTGCTAATAAATTATAATTGGAGTACTCGTATATCCCCTGTCAAGCATTACATAATAACCACAAATGAAATAACCCGTCAAGCATGATGTACCTACTACTATGTCTACCTATTCACTTTTGTCTCCTCAAACGAAGCTACCAAAGTGAGATAGCTTTTCTTAGCAGTAGGTAAATTCCAGTAAAAGGAGGAAAGTTCAGATCGAAAGAGACAAGTTTATATTAAACGCACAATTACAATTAATTCATGAAGAAATCAGTGTTGGACATTTTTTGGAAAAGCTACGTAAAAGATTAATTGATGAAATGAGCTTTTCCGAATATGGGTACCTACTTACGTTATTATGTAATGCTTGACAGGGGATATACGAGTACTCCAATTATAATTTATTAGCAAGTTCTGATGTCTCCCCCGCCCAGGGGAGACAATAGGATTTAAAAAATCCTGATGTCTCCCCTAGGGGAGCCGTCAGGGGAGACACGAGACCGTAACCGAAAGTACGTATGAATTGAAAAGTCACATTGGTACTTGCCCGGATCCGAACCCTCAACCTCTTACACGAGCGGTGGGTGCCTTATCCACTGGGCCATCACGACATTCCATTATTGTCATACAACGTTATGATAAAAACAAAAGTCAGTTGTTGCACAAAAAATTAAGTGCAAACAAAGTTACGAGAAAAGCAAACATGTAAATAAACACTAACATTTTCTATTCCTGAAATAAACTGTACTACTTACTTTAATTAATACAACATTTCTTTTTCAAACCACCCACTCCATGCATAATATCAGCTACAGGAGTATAAAACTTATTTATTGCACATAAAGGTCTCATTTGCATTGCAAGTTATTTCTGTAAATAAAATTTGCTATACGAAATTGAACTGTGTGTGGAGAGAATAGAGTATAGTTTTGATTTGTAGCTTGGTTGATTAGATTCGCCGTTAGATGCCACCGGGTCAGGAAAAGCTATGACGTAATCAGGACCTATAGTGATGATACTGCTAAAGTATCGATAGAATTTTTGAATTTTCTTTTCCTTTTTTTATTGTCTATCAATTGTTTAATTATTTTAAAATTAAATAGTTCCAGTAAACCTATAAATAATACTAAAATAAATATATACAACTTATAACGAGAAGGGCTCACAGAGCATCAAAAAACTCCTCATCACAGTCAACAGGACAGGTGCCCAAAAAGGCTGGCAGCATTGCCACGTTGTATGGCAATGCTAATTCTTTGTCCTAAGAAAAGGCCAGCCCTCTGGTCACGTGAAGAGTCAACCAGCCGCTTGGCAATATCTAACTCAAAAGGTATTTATTTAAGCCCAATACAATTTATCTGTGCACCTCGCTGGAATGCTCGCCCTCTCCCGCTTCCCCGCGCGCGCCCCGTGTTCGCCTCGTTCGTTAAGTAGCGATAGCATTCCGACAGCGTTACGTCACAGCGTGAGGTGCACAGTTAAGTTGTAAGGGTAGAACTAGTCAGACTTACTAGCTTATTTATTCAGATTCGCCTACGTTAGTCGATTTCGCCAATGTGGTGCAACTGCAGTTTGGCCAAATATTCGCGTTAGGTACCTGCTTTATTAGAACAAGGTTCATATTCCTTTGCATCGAACACGCAAACATTTGGCCAAATACGCCAAGTGAAGTTACACCATAACAATTTTTGAACCCATTATTCATCCAATTATGGGCCGAAGACAGAACTTACAAACTTTTTTTTAAGGTATAGTATATTGCGGCAATCGTCTGACCCACGCTAATAATTAGTTTGATCGAGGGTGGGTCAAATAATTGGTTCAACATAATGTACTTACTTAACTAAATTTAAAAACAATCTTAGCATGTTTTTTATCTAAAGAAGTTGTATAACAAAAATACAGAAATTATTTAATAATTATTTAGTTAATTACCTAAAGTAGGTTTAGGTAATTAAAATTGCAAACATAATTATTAACACTAATTATCTGACTAACTGATTGATATGTCAACGCCCAGTCCAAACCGCTGGTCCTAGAGTCATGAAACTAGAAAGGCGTGTTTTTTTGTGAAGTGTAAGTAGGTATTCACTAAGATCGAAACTATGACAATTCTATCCCTAAAGGGCTAAAATTAGCGCAGACGAAACAAAATTTATAGATAAAAGCCATTTTCCCAACTATCGACAAAACCTCGCCTAGCTTTTCCCCTCACTACAACGCAACATTACATCTAGCGCATCTGCAGTGCGGCATGCAATCAATGCAGCTATCCCGGTCCCGGCTAGTGACGTCACTAGGGGGGAAATAGGAAGAGAGGGAAGGGGAAGGGGTAGGATAACATATTAATTGCGAGCGGCGAGGTGGTTAGTGATAGCGGCGATTCCCTCTTCAGAAACTAAACTAAAGTTAAATTTAGTGCATCTTTTACTTACCGTTTAACTAGGAAAAGCATAGAAGATAATTAGTTTAGTCCTGTCAAATTAGTCAGCGCCATGCATTTTTAGCGGCCATGTTTTAAATTGCATATCTAAATTGTCCATAGGTGCTGTTCTCTTGTTCACAAACTAAACTAAATTTAAGTTAAAGTGCATCTTTGTCTTTCGAGTCGCAAAAATAACAAAAGATTAAAGTTTAGTCTTCTCAAATTAGTCAGCGTCTGATGTAAATCCTGAAATTGACTGACTTTATAGTTTCTGGTCACCCAAAGGGCAATGGAACGAGCAATGCTTGGAGTTTCCCTGCGTGATAGAATCAGTAATGAGGAAATCCGCAGGAGAACCAAAACCACCGATATAGATCGTCGAATTGCCAAACTTAAGTGGCTGGGCGGGGCACATAGCTCGTAGAACTGACGGCCGTTGGGGTGGAAAGGTTCTCGAGTGGCGGCCGCGTACCGGTAAACGCAGCGTGGGCAGGCCTCCCGCAAGATGGACCGATGACCTCATCAAGATCGCCGGGTTCCGCTGGATGCGGGTGGCGCAGGACCGATGCATGTGGAAATCTTTGGGGGAGGCCTTTGTCCAGCAGTGGACGTCTATAGGCTGATGATGATGATAGTTTCTGACTACCCGTAACGTCTGTCAAAGATGTACAAATCGCAGAAATATGAACAGCTTTACATCCTTTCTAAAGCACAGGGTTTCAGTAATTTCCTAGATAAAATTAAAAAGTATATAAATTGAAAAGGTGCTAATGTATGTAAGGTTTGATTGATTGAACGCTATAATCTCAGAAACTACTAGTTTAATTTAAAAAAAAATTTCACTGTTGGGTAGTTCATTTATCGCGGAAGACCGCAGATGACAGCTACCAAAGAAATGAAGGCCCAGACAAAAGCTAATTTTATGATAAAATGGAATATGAATATAAGTATAATTATAGAGCTACCATATTTTATACCTAGATTATATTGACGATGTGTTTTTGTTACCATTAAAGTAAAACTGTTAAGTTAAGATCCCAAAGTGATATTTAGAGAGAATTTTAACAACGTCCTCATCATCAGCCTATAGACGTCCACTGCTGGACAAAGGCCTCCCCCAAAGATTTCCACATGCATCGGTCCTGCGCCACCCGCATCCAACGGGACCCGGCGATCTTGATGAGATCATCGGTCCATCTTGCGGGAGGCCTGCCCACGCTGCGTTTACCGGTACCCGGCCGCCACTCGAGAACCTTTCCGCCCCAACGGCCGTCAGTTCTACGAGCTATGTGCCCTGCCCACTGCCACTTAAGTTTGGCAATTCGACGAGCTATATCGGTGGTTTTGGTTCTCCTGCGGATTTCCTCATTACTGATTCTATCACGCAGGGAAACTCCAAGCATTGCATTGCCCTTTGGGTGACCTTGAGCCTGCTTATGAGGCGCACTGTAAGTGACCACGTCTCTGTTCCGTAAGTTATCACTGGCAACACACACTGGTCAAAGACTTTCGTCTTGAGACATTGCGGTATTTTGGACGAGAAGATATGACGTCAACAACGTCCTAGCACATTCTAATCTCTGTTTCAACCTGTTAAAAATACCTTTAAGTCCGTAATTCACGAAACGCTAATTCAAGACAAGAAGCCTGGTTTAAGTCAGAAAAATGTCTGGTTTATTTTAACAGGCAACTATAAATCTTATATATTTCTCTGTTACATTTCAGTTTTTTTAATAGAAGGTCTAGTCTCGCTAGATATCTTGAAAAACCATTTATCATTTCCAACTCATGTTGATAGTTCTATAATTCTTAACTATCATCCATGTAATTATGTTAACTTAGATCCTAGCAATTCACCATAAAAATATATGAGAAACTAGCTTTTGCCCGTGACTTCGTCCGCGTGGAACAATAGTTCCGTTCCCGGGGAATTTCCAGGATGAAAAGTACCCTATATCCTTTCTCGGGTCCCAGACTATTCCTGTACCAAATTTCTTTGAAATCGGTTCAGTGATCTATGCGCGAAGAAGAGACAGACAGACAGAGTTACTTTTGCATTTATAATATTAGTAAGGATTAGTTCCTAGCAATTTACCATAAAAATATACAAGAAAATGAATTTGATAACGAATAACAGCAAACACTTAATGTTAACTTAACTACCTACCCATTGTATAAGAGCAAGAAAAACTTAATTGCGTAACGTCAGATTTCTGCTATTACATTTTTTGTAGGCGCTCTTAACGCGTTGGTTTTATACATAAGAGACTTTTTTCCACTTATATTGCATAGGGGTTTAATTTATCTACATTATAAATTATATAATTATGTTATTCAGTTATCTTATCATTCAGCCAGAGGTCGTGGGTTCGATTCCCACCCAGGAAAAACTGTTTTATATATATACTATTTATCTATAATATGTATGTATTTAAAAATTATATAAGTATGTATATCAGTTGTCTGATTCCCATAACACAAGCTCTGCTTAGCTTGAGATCAGATGGCCGTGTGTAAGATGTCCCAGGATATTTATTTATTTATCTGGTTACCATATATCAAGCTCTGCTTAGTTCTGGATCAGATGACGAGTGTGAGTTGCCCCAGGATATTTAATAGCCCACGAAGGCTGTTGTCGTAAATTAGATGGAATTCTGCCCATTTTCTAGGGACCTTAAAGTTTACGGTTTTTTAACTTTAGTACTTAAGTTTAGATTAAGTAAGTTTTTCTAGAAAAAGAGGTCACGGTCGTTTTCTGTCTTTTGAAGTTAATATTTTTTCTATTGTTCATGATTAAGTACCAACCCACCTTTTTAGGCATATTTTATGTTACTTAAAAACAAATGCTAAAGCCCATTTAATGGATTTTGTAACGAGTGCAGAGATTGCAACGAAAAAATATTAAGGAACCTTACATAAATAAATATAATTCGAAATTGTAATCAATGCTAGTGCTTTCTAAAAAATAAAATAAATATATAAATCTAAATAATAAATCTTCAAGAAGAAAGTAGCGCTCATTTGAGTACTTGACGACAAAGCTTAAGGATTTAAGAAGAGTTTTCGTTTTTATTTTAGAGGGGGCAAACTTGCGAAAGTAAGAGGGACCTTTCAACGACCAACCGACAGCCGACTGTCGCGCTGCTATTGTCTTTTTATTGTGTCTCGAAACCGTGTGTTTAAAGGATTAAATCGGGACAAGTATCAATGTCACTTTTTAAATTCATATGTACTAAGTTTATCTTGGATATCACAGACATTAAAATAATTGAAATTGAAATGATTTATTTTTATGGAGATTAAAATAACTTTTTCTTCTCATATATTACACTGGCTGGAGTCAGCATTTTCTAATCGACCTCTGAGAATAAACGCCGCAACAAACTCAAGGATCTAGAACAAATTCAAAAATGATCAAAATTTTGTAACGAACTATGTTAAATAGCATCTGGGCTAGAATCACCGAAAACTTAGACTCTTAGCGCCTTACTAATAAACGCTGCCTATAGTTATGACAGGTTTATACGTCAAAAAATGTATGGTTACACAGGCTTTATTCATTGCAAAACTTTACACAGTGATTATTAGTAAGGGCATTAAACGTAAATGTATATAGTTAATATGACAATGCGGCGTTACAATGACATTGCAAATTAGCTTTGAGCAAACTTAGCGATCAATGCTTTCTCTGTACAAGCTTTCTCTGTACAAGAGAGGCTTTTGCCCTGCAGTGGGACATGGGCTATTATATTTTTAATATAGCAACATTTATTATTCAAAGAATGCTATGTCATTCAATTTAAGCCCTTTATGATGTGCGTCAATCAACGCATAAACCCATTTTATTCCAAAGACTATTGTGATTAAAAATAAAGACATTAAAATATCAATACTAACCGGTATTACAACACTGGTTGCAAAAAACTCTAGCCATACAAGACGACCAATAAGTCTTGATCCTTCGGTGGCGGCGCCACTAGCGTCATCCATCCAACTTAGATCCAACTTACGTACATTTAGTTTAGTTCCAAAAACCGCCGGGTGTCAAAATATTTTGGTTTTTCTGTCAATATTGTATGAAATAATGCTTCCTTTGAACGCAATCGACTTTTTAATTTTGTTTTTTTTCTCTCGCTTTATTGATCACACAACCCGTTGTAATGTTGAGAGGGCAAATAAAGAAGTAAAATTGATTGGTTTCATTGAATGAAAAAACTGGCGAGAATGGGTATCCACGATGGCAAAATATAGTGAAGATAGAATTTGCTGAGTCTTTGTGGTCGTATTATTTTATCTAGACATTTTTCTTGTTGACTGGTTTTAAATCATTTATTATTATAGATACCAGCTTTTGCCCGCGGCTTCGCTCGCGTTGGAAAGAGACAAAAAGTAGCTTATATTACTCTCCATCCCTTCAACTATCTCCACTTAAAAAATCACGTCAATTCGTCGCTCCGTTTTGCCGTGAAAGAAAGACAAACAAACAGACAGACAGACAGACACACTGTCCCATTTATAATATTAGTATGGATTATTTGTAATAATCAATCTTTACGTGACAAGTCAAAAAACTAAATAACTTTGAAAAAAAAGACACATAAAATGGCGGTTTAAAATTAGCAGTATAAGGTGCTAACTTTAGACCGTTATTTTTTGTTTAATCAGAGATACAGAAATATCAATGAATTTAAAAAATATATCAATATAATATAATAAAGATATAAAATAATAATAATACCAGCCTCTAACTGTCCCACTGCAGAGCTAGGGCCTCTTCTCATACAGAGAAGGCACGAGCATTGATTACCACGCTTGCTCGAGGCGGATTGGCATTTCGATATTATATTCACTTCACGTCCAAGTATTAATGTGATGTCCAAGATAAATTTTAGAAAATATTAAAAATAAATCATATTTGGCATTGTGCCGATTCTCTTGTGCACAAACTAATGTAAATTTAAGTTAAGTGCATCTTTCTCTTTCCGTTTAATTAAGAAAAGGACAGAAGATCAAATATTAGTTAAGTCCTGTCAAATTTAGACACTCCATAGATAATTTAGACGCAATTTAAAAACATGGCGTCTAAATATACGTCAATTTTCATCAGGCGCTGTCTAATTTGACAGGATTAAACTAAAATGTATCTTCTGTCCTTTTCTTAATTAAACGGAAAGAGAAAGATGCACTTAACTTAAATTTACGTTAGTTTGTGCACAAGAGAATCGGCACCATTATGAAGTTTTACAATATTCCTAGTCCAGAAAATACGAGAACCAAAAAAATTAGTTGCAGCTCTTTGGGTGTTATTTTTGAATATTTTTTCTGCCTTCACTGTCAAAAAACAGATTTACTTATAGAATCTACAACTTTAAAACCACTGTCAATAGGTCAATGCACTCAACTGGTTTTTAGGATAAAACAAACGGACACCACTCCAAGCGTTGCATATTAGCATAAAAAACTATAAGTAGGAATGAGTCGTCATTCCTACTTATAGTTTTTATCCAGTTAATTATTTATATACAGCGGAATTTGAGGATGCGAAGGCTAAAATCTTCATTATTTAGTTTTTAAGGTTATTTAAAGTTCGGACTGTAAAATAGGCAAACCACGGACACTACATGACTGACATAGAACTTTTTTTAATAGCTTAACTAAATAAGCTAACAAAAATTACTTAAATTTCGGAAGTCGGTAGCTTTCCCTCTGAAGTAAAAGATTTATTTTATTTTTTTTGTGTTAAAATACTAAAACGTTCTCCTAAAAATAATAAATACAATTCTAAAAGACGCACCAAAATCGGTTAAGCGAAACGCGAGATAATCGCGAACAAACATACAAACTAGCCACTACCACCGAACACATATACGTATATAATACCACTACCACCGAACAGATTAAAATACGTAGGTATATTTTATAAAAATAAAGTGCAAAAAGGTTAAAGTATCAAACTAAAAAACATAGACAACTGATACCATGCGGTCAAAACGTTCCTAGGTCATTAAAAAGTTTCGGTGCCACAAACAAAATAGAACAGCGAGCTTAAAACTAAACGTAGTCATTTATTTAAACTTTTGGTCGACCGCAGACGAAACACTTTCGATTCGTTTCATTTATTTGGTCAAATAGATGATTTGGAGTAAATTGCTTTTTTATTTACAGACTTACCTAGTCCTATGCAATGATTTCACACATTGCGGGAATAGTTCTTATAGTTACCGCGGCCCCGGAACATACTTTTTTTTTTGGTGAGTGGGAAATCATCCAATGACTGCTCCCGTCCTGGGTGCGGCGGGAGGGCGTGACAGACTCTTACTGACTAAAACCCACTCATGTTCCTTCGGTTGCCCTTTATGTTCCAGGGTCACGGTAACTATTATAAACATTCCGCAACCCCGGCAGGCGTTGGCCCTGTTGGCCCCGGAACATACTTAAAGAGAAGGAACAAGGGTGGGCTTTAGTCAGTAAGTCTGACACTTAGGGTGGGAGAATTCATTTGGTAATTTGCCATCCATTAAAAAAAATGATTTCACACAAAAATTTCGTTGAAAACATTTTCCCAATTTTTTTCGCCATTTAAAATTATCAACTTTTCCAATTTTCTCTTTATAAAACTTCATACTTTAGCAAAAAAATAATTGGCCGAATCTATTCGGAAAAAATGGATGAATGAAGCCTCAAGAAACTGTTAATTTCGGTGGTCGTGGGTTCGATTCCCAAACATGACAAACTTTGTGTGATGATGAGCATGATAGTTTGTTGTGTCTGGGTGTAATATTTATGTATAATATTATGTACGTTTTATAAATTATATAAGCATGTTTATCAGTTGTCTGATTACCATAGTAGACGCTCTGCTCAGTTTGCTTCATATTCATGAAATAAAAAAGTGCGAATCACATTCGCGCAAGAAAAATGCAAAAAAAAAATGGCAAACAAAGTCACGTTTGATTTACATATATCTGGGCGCATGCCATTCATCATCAGAATCAGCCATCGGAAATAGGGAAAACACTTAGTTAATAATTTAAAATTAGTTTTGAATCAACAAGGCACAAGATTACTTGGAACAATAGCGATTCGTCGCAAACGTGGTGCGCCGCCGTTGACGTTCAAATCCAAAAGTGAAGTTCAACATGGCCGCGCTGACCAGCGACACGACGCTCCGCCAGACTGACAGTTGTCAAATCTCGTTCCGAAGTATTTCTTAAAAGGAGGCGCTAGCAATGCGCCGTCACGGCCGGACTGACTTTCGACCGTCCTCGGGCGCATCAGTTCAGTCCTGTAACAATGACACAATCAATCGAACGGGTGTCTGTTAATCTACCCGCTCGCCCAACCTGACAAACTATGTCTAGTAAACGTAATGTAACTGTCAGACAACTGTAACTGTCTCAGAATAGAGAAAGCGTGTGTCCTTTCGACCACTCATGGACCGGACGGCACCTTTCTCTAACCACTCAACAAACAATGCACTGCACTCTTTACCAGCATGTCGTCCTATCCATAGGACGACCCGGACGGTACTTTGGTGTTACAACCAATTTTCCACACAACAACAAATTGGACCGGACGGGTGTGTCCTTTCGACCAGCCACATGTGCATGGCCCGGACGACACTGTCCCTTCGACCAATGAACACTTAAGGTTGGACCGGATGAATGTGTCCCTTCGACCAGCCGCTATCAGCTGCATGGCCCGGACGACATTATCCCTTCGACCAACTTCCACACACCACATTACTCGATGACTCTTCACACTCAACGAGCCAACACAGTTCAGTAGACTTTAAAGTCTGCCGAGGTAACTGTTATCAAGTTCAACGTCTTTCGGCGCCGTCATGGCCACTTCTTCAGTCATCAAACTAGTAGGTCACATGTTTTCACTAACCCGATATGACTCCAAGGTACTGAACGCAAGTTCTCATGCGCGTATTTAAAAGTGCGATGTTAACAGGTTATGCTTTTCAATTTAAGATGTTCGTTATCTAATACTGCGATTATTACATAAGGACCCCTAAACTTCCTGTCTAATTTGGTTTGATTGCGTTTGCTACTTTTGAAGAATACGAAATCGCCTTAAGAAAATGGCTTAATAGTAGCTCGACCTTGGTTAAATCGCAAGGTATCGGATGCAGCTGCCTTTTGTATGTTTTGAGACGCATCTTGCTTAGCTGACTCTACGTCAATTCGCTGTTTTTATTTGAAATCTGGACTTGAACACCCAATTTTTGATATACTTAGATTTTGGGAACGGATCCCGAACATGAGTTCTTGAAATTTTTCTCTAACTATTTACTTTTCAGTACTAATCTATATGGGTGCCGCTGAAATGGAAGTCTGGCTTGGTAGCAAACAACTCGCTTAACTTGTTCCTCAAAATGAAATATCAAGTCAGCATTAATTTTGACGCTCACACCGTTTTCTAAAATGTAAGACAAGAGTCTGGTACTACATGAAATGTCAAGACTAACCAACTAAGAATTTTCAAGATTAACCTCACTCGAAATCTATGACGTCGATTTTATTTCATCACCGCCAATGCCCGTAAGATACAAATGATTATTGCGCACAGTACCTGAGAACTTACTAGATTAGCTCTCTTTTGTCAACGACCAGGAAGATCCACTATCAAACAAATAAGAGACTGACTCACCGGATGACGACCTCAAGGTACCCCTCGACAACCGTTGTTCGCAGATATTGACCTATTTCCTTGCACCGTTAGTAGCTCCACCGCCCTTTCCCTTTTCTTTACAATTCGTCGCAATGTGTCCTGGTTGACCGCAGATGTAGCAGGTTACGGTAGAAGTTTTCTCTGAGGCACGTGTTGCAGTTGAGGGATCTTGCTGTTTAGTCATCCCAAAAGAATCTTTTCGAAGACGCTTTTTACAGTCGGCTTGCCGGTGTCCAGGAATTCCACACCAATGACATTTACCAGGAAAACTTGCGTCCGTAGTTGTAGGGCGCTTGGAATCCGGCTCTTGGATTTCAGTAACCTCCGATCTTCGCTTTAGGGTAATGCCTCTTAAGACTCTAAACAGCTGAGCTTTGGTAGTGACAACATGTGCGTTTACCTCACGGCGTATCAAACCATCCTTCTGACATAAGATAGATATGACGAATCCAGTAATAACATCTTCTGACATTTGGGTTTTAGGTAAAGCTTCGATCATATTCCATAAGCGCAGGCCGGCTTCTGGTGCAGTTTCTTTTGTCCCGATTTGAAAACACAATATTTCATCAAAGTAGTCTTGAAATGATTTCGGTTTACAAAATCTGGCCATTAAACTTTGTTTTACAGTCTCCCATGTCAGCTCATTCAAATTTAACTTGGTTAAGCAAGAGGCTGCACGCCCTTTCAGTGCACGGGTAAAAGCAACAAGTAAATCTACAACCTCTAAATGTTTAGTCAATACTATAAGCTCTGTTATCTTACACCAACCTTCTATATCCGCATCGACATCTTCTGGATTAAACTCTACGAGTTTCACTGCACTAGACTGGGCGATAGCAGTTGCCACCGGTGGTTGTGTCGTTACTAACATACGAGTAAGTAAAGTTTCCATATTACTCAACAACTTCATGGCGCTATTTTCACCAGGTGGTTGTTTTTCCTCGGTCTGTAGCGCATGGGATCCCACTTCTGATCTGGGCGCATGCCATTCATCATCAGAATCAGCCATCGGAAATAGGGAAAACACTTAGTTAATAATTTAAAATTAGTTTTGAATCAACAAGGCACAAGATTACTTGGAACAATAGCGATTCGTCGCAAACGTGGTGCGCCGCCGTTGACGTTCAAATCCAAAAGTGAAGTTCAACATGGCCGCGCTGACCAGCGACACGACGCTCCGCCAGACTGACAGTTGTCAAATCTCGTTCCGAAGTATTTCTTAAAAGGAGGCGCTAGCAATGCGCCGTCATATACATATTTTCTTCCTTTCTCTACAACTAAGACCTTACATCCATTCAATCCGTACTAATATTATAAATGCGAAAGTAACTCTGTCTGTCTCTTCTTCACGCCTAAACCACTGAAGCGATTTAAATGTATTTTGGTACAGATATAGTCTGGGACCACAGCAAGGACATAGGATAGTTTTCATCCCGGAAATCCACGCGGACGAAGTCGCGGGAAAAAGCTAGTGCACCATAAAAATAGAAAAGATATCGTGTAACACTCATTATCACTCTTTCTAAAGTCGGTTACCAAAGGTAGGTGGTTCGGCCACTGAGATTCGAACGATTCGGTCGAAATAAAAATTTCCTTATTATTAATATTTTCACTGGTGTTTTTGACGGTAGTTTTTGTTTTATGGTAATATTAATTGTATTTTAATTAACTTAATTTTATATTTTTAAATGTTTTTATTATTTTATAACAATATTTAAAAATGTAATTTATAAGTGTCTAAATATAATAAATGGAATAATAATAAAATTTAATAATAATAATAATAAACCCGCAGGGCAGCTTGTGGCGAGCTGTCGGGCAGTAGCGACCCCGTGGACCTGACCTCCTGGGAGACCCTTGTTCTTCATCTCTGGCTTGCCTTAACTGGCCGGCCAGAGTGAGCACTGACGAGGAACAAGGCTCCCACCTCACTCTTGCCTTAATTGGCTGGTTTGAGTGGAGATTCGCAAGAGCAAATTTGCTCGGGGGAAGGAAGTATTCCAGTAAGATGCTGGTAGGGATCTTGACCGTACTTCCGGGATTGTCCTGATAGCCGTGGAATACCTCTCCACTCCTCCAGCACCTCGATATATGTTGCCCCCTTGTCGCTACGTCACTATGTGCTAGCGGCCGTTTTCGGGGGCCCATTTACTGAGTGTGCAAGTCACCCCCTGCCATTATATCCGTGTATACAAACATTGATCAGGCAGGGGCCATAGTTGTTCAATAGTCTTAGGTAACAAATCCACCTCAACAACCCAAAACCATAGTCCAATATTTTCTTTATTCCATGACCTGCAATAGACCACCACCAACCGGGGGTTGACCTTAGGTGCACTTGAGTGGTGCATATAGGGATAATCGCCGGTTGGTGTCCCACTTCATATTATAAAGCCATATTTAAGGGGCCTCTGCGAGTTGGCTTCGGCCCCTCGTACGCCTTCCAAAGGTCCGGGGCCCCAGGGTCCCGAGAAACGTTAAGTTCAAAATAAAAATAATAATAATAATATTTTGTACAGTGAAAAAAAATTAGCTTTCTATCTGTTTTTTTTTTAAATTACTTATTATCCGAAAAAAAATTCTTGCTTGGACCCTGTTCTGACCCTGATGCTGGTGGGCTACCATTTTTTTTCTTTGTTTTATTTTTACATTAATATTTAAAAATGTAATTAATATTTTAAGTAAGTAAAATCAATAAACAAAATTTCCTATTTCGACCGGAGCGGCTGAAACTCATCGGCCGAACACCTACTAAGCAAACCAAAGGAGTCTCGTAATAACGCGGTGGCTATCAAAACTTTAGTGGCTGGACCACCATTATTGCAAAACCCACCGTATTTTTAAAAAGACAAAGTCCAATTTCCATTATCTTGTTTAAAAGGTAAAGGAACGAGGGAAATTCAGTCATTGATGAAAAGGAATAAGGTTGCATTCAGTTCAAATTGCATAATCTTGTTCAAAAGCTAAAGGCACAAGGGAATACCATTCATTGCTGTGAAGTAATAAGGTTGTTTTTAGTTTGTTATGAGAGTATAGTAAGGATGTTATAGAATTGCTTTAAACTACAGACTTCGAAGGCTCTCTTCGCAATCATGTTGGTAAAGGTAAGTACATAATGTAAGTGTGTTTATTTATTGTACTAAGTCTGTTTCCAGCGTTGACACTAATCCGTACTAATATTATAAAAGCGAAAGTAACTCTTTCTGTCTATCTGTCTCTTCTTCACGCCTAAACCACTGAACCGATTTGTATGAAATTTGGTATAGATATAGTCTGGGACCCGGTAAAGAAAGAAAGAAAGAAAGAAAGAAAAACAGTTTATTCGTGCAAAAGTTTTACAGCAAAAGAACTTAACTATTCTAATAAACTTATTTATTGCACGAAAAGGCTAGCGCTCAGCATAATGCCCGTACACAGGTGCGAGTCCACGGTGCTGGTTTTCAGCGCTAGCCGAAAGGACATAGGATAGTTTTCATCCCGGAAATTCCCCGGGAGCGGGAACTATTATTCCACGCGGACATATAAATAATTTTCTATCCTAGTAATATTATAAATGTGAAGGTTTGTGTGTATTAGTTTGTTATTCTTTCTCCCAAAAACTACTGTACAGATTTCGACGAAACTTTTTAGTAATATAGCTTATACATCAGAATTAGAATACAGAACATCTATGGCTTATGGAAGTAATAATCAAAAACATTATATAACTCCTAGATTTTCCCAAGCCATAAAAAGTCAATCTGTGTGTCTTGGTTTAGACCCCTATTCTTTTTGGTTTTATAAACGCGATGTGCTTGTCCTCCTAAAATATTTAATGTAAACTGTTACCCCCGTCCGGGGTTACCCAATTTGATCCTACACATATTATGTAAAAAAAAATCTTTATTCTTCATTTTCCTGCCCTTATCCCATTTAACTTGGGCTCCGCTCAACACATTTTCCTTTTGTATAAACTAATTTATTGTTATTATTAATTATTAGGGTTCCGCGCCCGAAGAGTGCGAACGTTGTACTAACTACATATTACTAAGGCCCGGTTTCCACTAAAGCGAAGAGGTTATCCATACTAATATTATAAATGCGGAAGGTAACTCTGTCTGTCTGTCTGTCTCTTCTTCACGCCGAAACCACTGAACCGATTTGAATGGGTACAGATATAGTCTGGGACCCGAGAAAGGACATAGGATAGTTTTCACCCCGGAAATCCCCCGGGAACGAGAACTATTCCACGCGGACAAAGTCGCGGGCAAAAGCTATTTTCTCATACATAACAAATAGGATTTTGAAGACGATTCACTTCTTCAAAAACTAAACTTTGCATATTTTTCTTGCCATATAATTAAGAAGAGGTCAGATTTTTATTCAGTTTAGTCCAGTCAAATTAAGATACTCTATGAATAATTTAGACGCGAAAAAAAAACAAATTCACTAAAAATACGTTTATTTACTCTAGGCACTGTCTAATTTGATAGAACTAAACTAATATTTATCTTTTGACGCAAGCTGATTGGTTGTATGTGGAAACCGGGCCTTAGCCTGTCCGTCCGTCTTTCAACGGTCTACATCTCTTGTACAGTAGAATATAGGTTATTTATTAGTGAGTTATTTCCATATTGTGTTTTTCTATTGCCGCTAAAACAACAAATGTTTGTTAGTACGGAATCTTTTAGTGTGTGAATTCAACTTTCACTTATTTTCTTTATACAAAATTTAATAAGGAAACATCTTGAATTAGGAGATAATAGAAACGTGACTAAAATTAGGCCAGCGTTAGACGATACGCAGAATTTTAAATATTTTATTAATTTGACTTGCTAAGGTTGAATAATAATTATCTATGTAGATACCTCATCGGATAACGTATTTAACTAAATTTATATTATTTTAGTCTGAACAATCTTGAAATGTCTTTTTATCCAAAAAATCATACATTTGATGTTGTATAGTAATTTCGTATTAGGCTTTAATATAAACCGATGTTAGGTAAAAAACTAAATAGAAAAAAGTTTAGTATGATTTTGTTTTCAATTTTTAAATAAATTACATGTCAAGATTGTTTACATTCAGATAACTACTGACACCAATAAAATATAAAGCTCAAAGCAAGTCACATTGAGAACATAAAACTTACATCCACTTCCATTTCATTCACATTCACAAATCACAAACTTAACATGTCAATAGGACAAAAACAACACTAACTACACACTCAACTAAAACCCTACCTACATAAAATACTTAATAAAGGTTTTAAAACTGAACTCAAATGGCTAATAAACACAACCTAACTTGTACCTCAGCACATTCCTTATGTATATCACCCTTGCAGGCTTGCACCGACACCTGCGTAAACGCACCTTTACTCAATCAAGCATTCGAGTCAAGGAGAAAAACCAGTCGCCGTACAACCGCCGCACGGAACGGACGTGTGTGCTCCGAACAACACACCAAAACACGCCCGAATAACGTAATAAAAATACAACTAACATGTATTTGAAATTAGAATCTGTTTAATTGAATTAAGAATCCGTTAACTGTTTGATCAGCTGTCAAAATTTTGAGGTTATTAATACTTTTTCGTGCAGTGCAAGTGATGTAGTGTTTTTGTCTGTTTTGTAAGTATTTTCTTGTTCTTTTTAAGTAGTTTTACCTGTTTAGGATTACGTAAGTGTGGAAGAATGCTAGAGGCTAAATGTTCAAGAATTAGGTGCCAAGTTTAGGTAATGCTGTTAAGCACAAAGTTCTGTTGTACTAACTTTGAGGTGTGAAATTAAGCTTTATTAACTTGAATTTTAAACTAATCAAACTTTTAAGTGGTTTGACGAAATCCGTTATTTCATCAGGCAACTTTATTTTGAACTTAGAACAAACGATTTTCCAAACATAACCTTCTTACGTTCGTTTTAAAACTTTTTAATAATCGAACTGTCAAACGGATTGTTCCAGGAACTTTGTTGTATTGTTAACATGTGAGGGAAAGAGAGGAGGGATATTACGAGTGAGAGTGAAAGGGACAGATAGAGTTTAGTTTTAATCTGTTGCTAAATCGTAATGAGGAGTAAGTGAAAACTGTAAATCCGTCTGTTCTACATACATGGATTACATAGATTAGTGTTTAGACTCTTTGATGTTGGTAACCGTATTCATAAAAACTCACTTACTCTACTTCTCTTAAATTTCATGGGACAACTCCCACATGAACATCTGTGTAGAAAACGAAAACGAATAGATTATCAAATGTATGGAATTGACACAAGCTTTCACTAAACAATTTGACATCTCCATACTTACATTTGACAATCGTTTTCGTTTCGCTATCTATTCTACAATGCCACTGGTCTAGGGGGGCTCCTATCCCTAACTAGGCAGTCTGTGCTATGCTGTAAGCAGACACATGATAGGTACCTATACAAATTATAAATACACGCATACTATGAATAAATTACAAAAACACAGAACAAGCAATCAAGCTCATCACTGAAAGATTTGTCCTGGCTGGAATTGGAAACACACCATCTTTCTTATACACGGTGAAAAATCCTCATGGGGCGGAGAGGTCTGTCAGACTCTTGACAAAAAAATCACTCCGGTGTTCCATCTCCCACCTACGCCAAAAATCGTGGGAACTTATGCAACGTCTGCAAAACCTGGCTGGTGCAATACCCGGCCAGATTCCTTAGGTCTAGGGGTGGAGTAAGGAGACCAACAAGTCAGTCTAATGACTTCTTCTCTTCTGATGCTTTAGGAAGTACACTTCACCAGTTCACCTGGGCTTAGAAAAATAAACCTCATGTAGTCGATACACTTACTAAATTACGATAGCAAGATTTTAGCGAAAAATAGCTAAGCCATAGTACGTGCCAAAAAACGTATATCTTGTCTTTAAAGTTACAAAGGTAAAAAAAACTAAAATGGTGAAAGGGGTATAACAGGACATGGATACAGATATTTTTCAAACTCCAAAATAAATAAAAATATTTACAACACTACTGCATATGTGCCCAACAAAAAAAAAACAATTAAAAGCACTCACTCGTCTCGAATCATATAAAAAGGTATAGGTTCATTTAATATCACACTGATACAAAATTCTCTTAAAGTCCAAGAAATCAATGTATTTTTTTATTGTTAAAACGCGGATAGTTTCGCAAAGTGGTACAAATCTTGTAAAATTCAATTTTTTCTTCTACTACATATTATGTATTAAGTATACATATCGTTTATTTATTTGTAACACATAACTATTACATTTTTAAATATTTATATACAAAAAAAAACATTTAAAAACATAAAAATTAGTAGCCCACCGGTATTGGGAAAAGGGTTCAAAAGTACCGATGGTCTGGGCTCCAGAGAAAGGAACCTCCTGACAATGCGCGCCATGTCCAGTAGCACTGCCTTCTGAATCAAGCGCTTGATCCAGTCATTCAACGAGAGCCTCTTCAGATGATGGCTCTTGGCTATTAAGCCATTGGCAGAAACAACTATCGCCACAATGATCGCTGAGTCAACATCCCACTTATTGACAACCTCGCGAGCCAAGTCGATGTACTGAATTTTTATGAAAAGGCTACTCTCTGCCTCTTGTATACTTACCTTTTTTTAACCGCATCTAAATCCGATGCATAGTTTTAAAGATCTAATGCTTAGTTGCTTGTATGCAACTAAGCGTCTTAATAATAATCGCTGTATAAAGTTACTAGCTTTTGCCCGCGGCTTCGCTCGCGTTAAAAAGAGACAAAAAGTAGCCTATGTTACTCTCCATCCTTTCAACTATCTCCACTTAAAAAATCACGTCAATTCGACACTCCGTTTTGCCGTGAAAGAAAGACAAACATACAGACAGACAGACAGACACACTTTCCCATTTATAATATTAGTATGGATGACAGGTTTATACGTCAAAAAATGTATGGTTACACAGGCTTTATTCATTGCATAACTTTACACAGTTATTATTAGTAAGGGCATAAATAAGCATTTACAACTACTCAACGGATTTTGATGCATTTTTTTAATAGGTTATTTGCAAGATATACGTGCATAATATGGTAGAGAAAAGCCAAGACCGACACCCATGCGAAGCTAACCGTATTGCTAATAATACATAAATTGACCATAATCATGTTATAAATAAATTGGCAACCGGCTTAGCAGGACCACTAACCATTAGGCCAACTGGCCAATCAGTCATAAAGGTCGTGAGTTCGTTTTCTATCCTAGACAAACTTTATGATATGAGCATGATTGTTTGTTCAGAGTGTGTAATCCGTACTAACCCGTACTTCCGTACTAATATTATAACTGCGAAAGTAACTCTGTCTGTCTGTCTCTTCTTCACGCCTAAACCACTGAACCGATTTGAATGAAATTTGGTACAGATATAGTCTGGGACTCGAGAAAGGACGTAGGATTGTTTTCATCCCGGGAATCCCACGGGAACGGAAATTATTACTCCACGCGGACGAAGTTGCGGGCAAAAGCTAGTTTATCTATGTATAACTAGCTTTCGCCCGCGGCTTCGTCCGTGTGAATGTCGATGATTCCACCTCCTTTTTCACCTCTTTGGAATTACCAAAATCCTTCCTTAGTGTTTATCTGCTCATTCTTCTCTGTTACTGTCTCTAAGGCCCATATTAATAGACGTCACTCAATTCTGAAACGCTCTCAAGTCTCTTGCTGTCCTTGTCATTCTAAAGGGAAAAAATAAGGACAGCAATAAACTTGAGAGCGTCTCAGAATTGAGTGACGTCTATTAATACGGGCCTAGGACCAGTGGTTTGGGCTGAGCGTTGATATATTAACAGTCAGTCGGTTTACCATTATATATTTACTAGATGCCTCCCGCGGTTTCACCCGCGTTAAAAACCACTGAGGGGTATAAAAAAAAAGAAAAATAGATAGTAGCCGATTCTCAGACCTACTGGTAAAAAGTTGGTAAAGCCGTTTCGGAGGAGTACCTACGGTAACTAACATTGTGACACGAGAATTTTAATAAGATTATTTACTTATTACCTAATTATAGAAAAGTAAAAGTGTCTTCCAAAACTGTTTAGATATTATATAGATATTTATATATTTATAAACTAAACAAATATGTATATCAGTTGTCTGGTTACCATAATACAAGCTCTGATTGGTTTGAAATCAGTTGCCCGTGTGAGAATTATCCCAAGATATTTATTACTTATTCTTTTAACTGATAAAAACCTACACGAAAGAATATTGAAACCATGGACCTTGAAATGACCTCAACATGAAACTTGCGAGTCATGAGAGCCTATCAAGGCGAATGAGTCATTGTGTCGTATGTCCCACGCAAGATGACCATAATTTTTAAACCTGCTTCATACTTAAATGTTCATGGACCACATTAATAAGAGAAGAGTGGGAGAAGGGACTAAGCAGAGTGGTCATTATAGTATGATTTTTAATTCAAGTCAGAAAAATGACAAGTGCAACTGTCACTGATACCAAAAAGGGTGACCCGCTACAATAGTGATGTTCCGCAATCGATAGACTTAGACATTTAGTCATGCTTTGTTTTATAAGGTACCAAAGCGTTTTTTATTGTAAAAATTGAATACATACCGTCTTAAATAAAACCATTTTAGAAATATGGACCTTACCAAAAACAAATAATATAACAGTGTTTTATGTAATATTAAATTACCTACCGTGTATGTCTTCTATTTAGTTACCGTAAATTACATGTAGTATTTTTTTTATGATTAAAGGCAATTTGATATTGAATAAAAAAAATATTCTCGACTAAGATTTAATTGTAAAAACTCGATTGTACGTGTACCACATCACTATTTATTTGGGACTAAAAACCTGCAACACTAGAAATGTTATTTTTCTGACTCGAATTAGAAATCGTACTATAGTACCGATTCTCTTGTTCAGAAACTAAACTAAATTTAAGTTTTTTTTTTATTTATACTTACTAGCATACTAAGCTTTTGCCCGCGACTTCGTACGCGTGAAATAATGGTTTCCAATCCCGGGGGATTTCCGGAATGAAAACTACCCTATGTCCTTTCTCGGGTCCCAGACTATATATGTACCAAATTTCATTCAAATCGGTTCAGTGGTTAAGGGTGAAGAAGAGACAGACAGACAGACAGAGTTACTTCCGCATTTATAATATTAGTACCTACGGATTTATTGGTTTAATAAAATACATACAGGCATCATATAAAAATAAATATAGGTAGCTAAATTAAAAGTAACTAAAAACTAATTAATATCTAAAACTAAAATAAAACTAAAAAAAAATTTAAGTTCAGTGCGTCTTTCTTTTTTCATTTCATTTTCTTGATGTTATAGGCAGAAGATAAAATATTAGTCCTGTCAAATGAAGATACTCTATAAACAATTTAGAAAGCCTAAAAACATGGCCACTAAAAATGCTTCGATTTAAGTTCGGCGCTGATTATTTTGACAGATTAAACTAATATTTATATTTTATCTTTTACTTAATTAAATGGGAAAAAAGATGCACTGAACTTGAATGTAGTTTGGTTTATAAACAAATAAATTGGCAATCATAATATGATTATATAATATTATTATAACCTGGTTCATTAAAGAAAGGAATCTAAATGGCGGCGCTTATCATGTTCTCTCGCTCACACACTAGTGCCGTCTATACTCACTCGCGCGC
The DNA here is from genome assembly GCA_033675125.1 of Athetis lepigone. NCBI lineage: Eukaryota > Metazoa > Arthropoda > Insecta > Lepidoptera > Noctuidae > Athetis > Athetis lepigone. The sequence continues at coordinate 661,102 of CM066241.1, forward strand.
GTACCATCAACATAAAAAAAATTGTCTTGTTTATAGTTTTCTGTTATTTTTCTGTTGTTACCTGTTTGTTATTGTGGTAAAAGTAGGCACTGTTTCCGATGAAAACAATAAAAAATCTTAATAATATTTTCGATTTAAAAAAGAAAACTCCATTTTTCAATTTTATACGCAGACTGTACTATCTGTCAACGCAAGTACATGCAGCCATGTAGATTCCTTTCTTTAATGAACCGGCTTATACTTTTTTTTTATTCTACTAAATATTATGTAAGTTATTCTAAGCATATTTTATAACAGCAGTGCGATTCCGTAAGAAATCACGTGCGAATACGATTTCGATCTCATTATCTCATTTCCTAACTAACCTGAAGTGAAAAAAGTATTTGGTAATCAATGTCAAATTTGACAACTTTTCACTAAAAATAGTTCCCTTCACCTACGTTCTCATTGAGTGGCGCTAGCGTAGTGTTCATTGGGTTACAGAATACTTATTACAGTTTTCACCGCGGAATCAGAAGTGAGCACTGAATTGAGATCTTACAGAATAGCACTCTCGCACACTAATTCTGTACTTTGTTGAAAGTGGTCGTCTACCATCTCAATTTTTGTAATTTGTCTACACTATGTACCTCGTAAACGTGACATAGCTTTCATTTCTAAACTTAGACCTAATATTTTTTGTTACATTATATTTTAACGTACTTTTTTGACCGATTTGACATTGCATTCACAGTAGTTTACATATTATATTAATGTATTTTAACGTAAATTTTTGACAGCTTTTTTTTTTTTTTTTTTTTTGGTGAGTGGGAAATCATCCAATGACTGCTCCCGTCCTGGGTGCGACGGGAGGGCGTGTCAGACTCTTACTGACTAAAACCCACTCATGTTCCTTCGATTGCCCTTTATGTTCCAGGGTCACGGTAACTATTATAAACATTCCGCAACCCCGGCAGGCATTGGCCCTGTTCTGACCCCTCCCTCCTCCTCCCTGTGCTGACTCCTTCTCTTTGAGGCGCGCGTGGAACAAAACGCGCCGTCTACGCGGTCCTGGTCCTAGCCGGGCGGCGAGCTACCCATCGCTCGCCATCCGCAGAACCGCGCCTACGGTGGCCGGTAGTCGTCTTGCGACTCTCGACGTCTTCGCCTGGGTCTTAGTCCGGGGCGAGAGGCTCGTCGCTGCCTCTCGCGCGCCGCCGCTTCCTTCACTAGCATAACTGCTTCGCAGAAGGAGGCGACGGCATCCCATTCCGTCTCGCCCCGAAGCATGGCCTGAACCAGCGCCGGGCGCGAGAGGTCACCGCCGCCGATCGCCTCTACGAGGACACGTCGATGCTCCGCCCATGCGCGGCACACCTCAACTGTGTGCTCGACCGTGTCCTCCAGGCGACCGTTACTGCAGTGGTGACACCCAGGCGTCGCTTCCGCCCGAATCCGACACAGGAACCTCCCGAACTGACCATGTCCGGTGAGGACCTGTGTCAAGCGAAACGTGAGAGTGCCATGACGCCTCTCCAGCCACTCCTCAAAGAGGGGTCTTACCGCCGCTATAACGGCGTGCCCAGCACTAGGTTGCGACAGTCGTTGTCTCCATTCCGCCATGAGATCTCGCCGGAGCTCCGTGAGCCGTGCCGCGATAACCCGCGGCATCGGGACTTCACCCCGGCGTTGCACTTCCACGCGCCACTCGTACGTGTGTGCAAGGACTGTTGCCTCCAGATCCCACGGCGGGACGCCGGCAAGGAGGCATGCCGCCTCACAGGAGACCGTGCGGTATCCCCGCACCATGCGAATGGCCATGACCCTCTGGGACGCCCTCAGAAGTCGGGCCGGAGCCGCGGCTAGATTGGGCGCCCACACCGGAGCCCCGTAGAGGGCCATGGACCGCACGATCCCCGTGTAGAGCCTCCGGCAGGAGGCGTTTGGGCCACCGAGATTGGGCAGGAGCCGCTTGAGGGCAGCTCCGGCCTTCGCCAGTTTGGGGCCCAAACGTCGGAAGTGCTCCGTGAAGTTCCATCGGTTGTCGAGGACAAGTCCCAGGTACTTTATCGTCGACTCGACACCGATGTAAACCCCGCCCACCGTTATCTGAGACCCCGAAGGTGGCCGGTGCCGAGGGCCATGAAAACACATGGCCTCGGACTTGTGCAGGGCCACCTCGAGTCCCAGCTGCCGGATCCTGTCCACGACTGTCGCAACTCCACTTGTCATCAAGTCGGCCGCCGCCTGGAACGACCCTCCCTGCGCTAGGACTAGCGTGTCGTCAGCGTAGCACACTACGCTGACACCATCGGGAAGGTCGGCGCGCAGCACCCAGTCGTACCCGATGTCCCACAAGAGCGGCCCCAGGACCGATCCCTGTGGAACACCGCACGACATCCCTCGTCGACTCCACACTCCCTCGTGACCGGGGTAGATGACGGCCCTGTCCGTCAGATAGGCCTCGACCACACGACAGAGGTAGGCAGGCATCCGGTGATACCGGAGTGCCGCCACTATGCACCCCCAAGGCAGGGTATTAAAGGCGTTGGCGATGTCGAGAGACACCGCCAAGACGACCCTGCCCTGTGCCACCGCATCCCCTGTCGTGAGGGCTCGCACGCGCATGATGGCGTCCACCGTGGAGCGTCCTCTACGGAAGCCGAACTGACCGTCCGCCAGATCCGGCCCCACCCGCATTGACATTGTATTCATACTTAATTTACACATTGTAATCATGTATACTAAATATTGTAACACATTTATATTTTTGAAAGAGTACGTATGGAGTTTCTTGCCCGTTCTTCTCCATATAAAACTACCTTTTGGAATGGGCGACTAGAATCAAAATATTTTTTTAAATGTAATTGACGTTCCAAAGTGCCTCCATGGTCTAATGGAAATAAACGTTTTGACTTTTTTTTTTTGACACTGCAGGGCATTCTCCAGAGAGCCCATTTATTCTGTAAAAAATATACATTTACCTGACCAAGAAATGCAAATTCTAACTCAAAATTAAACCATTCACAGGCACTTTTGTTTTTTTTTTAAGGTCTGACATAAAATGGAAAATAATAATATGTGCTTGTTCCAAAACAGTAGGTTCCTACAGAGTAGAACGGGCAAGAAACTCCATGAACACTTATTTGAATTCAATAGAATTTTACAAAAAATAAGGTTACATTATTCATGTAGAATCTAGGGTACAACGTGAGAACATTTTAATAAGTCGTGCACGTTAAAGAATTCTTAACTTAATAAACTCAACAAAGGAAAATAAATTATTAACCTAGGCAGCTTGAAAATGATCAATCCGAAACTAAACCGAACCGTTCATGAACATGACACATGAACAGGGATGACGACAGCATTAAAAAAATGGCGTTCTGTTTGGTCCGTCTGATAGATCGGCCGAAAATACGGGACACGTATTTTTTGCTTGATCAAAATAATAAAAAAATACGACAAAGTTCCGGAGTGAGGGTTTTCGACGTCACCGTCCTGCAAAAATTGTATGAGATCGTGACGTCATCGTCATGCGCAACTTTAACGCACTGTGTCGTCGTCATTCTTCGTCTACGAGAAAAAAAGAAAAAATACGTGTCCAAAATTTTTTTATAATCTAACTGACGGACTAATTACTTTTTTTTGTTGTCTCGTCTATTGGCAATACTTAGAAGAGAACCAATCTAAAAACACAATGAACTAAAGTCGGTTATTGGTGAGCAACGAGGCTAAATCAAAAATCTTTCTTTTATATTTTTCATTTTATTTGTTTAGGGATTTTTTTACGTGTAGATGACGATGCCAATCCCATAATACCTTATGCTAAATACTTAATACGCTCGTCAATCTTTTTTTTTTTAAATTACATCCTATTTTCACAAAATCTTAATTTAACTTAAAAGTGTGAAGCACTTCAGCTGCGTCCGACTTCGATGCAGCTAAAATACTTTGAAAAGCACCAACATCTACATAATTTAAATGGTATGGCCTTACCAGATGTTCTGATAATTGCGTGGACATTCCATTAATAGATGTTTTTTTTATAGTTACTATAATAATACCAGCCTATAACTGTCCCACTGCAGGGCAAAGGCCTCTTCTCGTAGAGAAGGCAAGAGCATTGATCACATGTGCTCAAAGCGAATTGGCGATTTCGGACTTATATTCACTACAAGTCCAGGTTTCCTCACGATGTTTTCCTTCACCGATGTCTGTAATTATTATAAACTAATTATTCCACGCAGGGTCTACATATCAGTGACTTTGACTAAAACAAATCATCTTAGTTGTTCCAGTCTTGACAAAGGTTATTCGTACATAATACGATATATACTTAAGTCAATAAAATAAACCAGTAATAAGGAAATGCCGACCGGCCAATGATGTCATCCCGCGATCACTGAAATACTATGCATTTTTGATATTTCTTAGAAAGATCTGCAAAAGTGCAAACATTATCATATTATAATATTTGTCGTTTTCCTAGCGCCTTTTCTTTAACTAAATTTCCTTCCCCTTTATAACCCTTTAGGATAGCATCATCTCCCTAGCCTTTTCCCAACCGTATTGGGGTTGGCTGCCAGCCCAACCGGATTCAGCTGGATACCGGTGTTTTACGTGGAGCGACTGCCTATCTGACCTCCACAACCTAGTAACTGGGCGACCCGATACTTCTTGGTTAGACTGGTCAAAGTTTCTGGCTAACCAGTAACGACTGTCAAAGTTCTACAGATCACAACCGGGACCAACGGCTTTACGCGCTTTCCGAGGCACGGGACGTCAGTGATGTCTAAGATAAACTTTAGAAAGTACATATGAATTGAGAAAGTCACATTAGTACTTGCCAGGATTCGAACCCACACCCTCTTACACACGAGGCGGGCGCCTTATCCACTGGGCCATCACGACACTCATAACCCTTTTGGATAGGAATTCTAAAAATCCATTATTTACAAAGAACATACCAAACAGCCAAAGTAAACAAAGGATCTCTTGTAGATCCACTTAATGTCTCGTTTGACAGTGTTTTATCAACATGTTTATCTACCAAAATTCTCACATTACTCAACAAATATAGAATTGACCTTTGAGTTTGCTTGTGTAAGGTGAAAAGGAAATGATAGGGAACACCGGTTGAATTTGGAAAGATAAACAACTTTATTGGATTATAAACAAAATACTCCTACGCTATGGTGTTTATATTAACATAGGTAAATAGCTAGATGAGAGCCTAAGGCCCGAGTCACACCGGAATGGCAGCGGCCGGCAGCGGCGCGGCGAGCACCTTCAGTGTGAAATAATTTTAAACTTTAACTACATACTTAAAGGACTAGTATCGCTTGAAAAGCTTTAAAAGGTCGCGAGGCCGCCAGCGGCTGCCAGTGGCCGCCCGCGGCGCCGCGAGCTGCCGCGCGCCTTTTTTTTCTAGCGACGCTGGCGGCTGCTGCCATTCCGGTGTGACTCTGGCCTGATGAAAAATAACTTGAGCCAAATTCGTTAAAGAATAAAGGTAAACAAACCAATATAGGGATATCACAGCTCATTTTTACAAATCTTCTATGTATTATTTACATGATTATCGCCTTTTTCACGCCAACTATTTATTAGGAAATCCTATTGCAGCATATTTTACTATAGAATCACTCAAATAACATGCATATTACCTCGTTACTTCGAAAAACCAAGCAAGGCTTTGTTTACCTCTATTCTTTATCGAATTTGGCTCAAGTATAGTATTATGTTTCATTAGGGTTCGGTATCCATACAAATATTATAAATGGGAAAGTGTGTCTGTCTGTCTGTATGTTTGTCTTTCTTTCACGGGAAAACGGAGCGACGAATTGACGTGATTTTTTACGCGGACATAGTTGAAAGGATGGAGAGTGACATAGGCTACTTTTTGTCTCTTTCTAACGCGAGCGAAACCGCGGGAAAAAGCTAGTCATCTATATAGGGTGATGGTAATTAGTGTACGGTTCTTAAGCTCGTGGTTGTGCTCACGATAACCATTACAATGAGAAAAAACCTGAAAGCGAAAAAAAGTCAGTTGTTCAGTACATTTATGCTTGCCTAATGTACTGAACAGCTGTTATATTTTTCGCGATTTCGGCTTTGCTCCCATATAAAAATTGTTTGTTATCATGAGCACAATCACGTGTTTAAGTATCGTACGCTAATTACCAGTCACCCTATATATTATTATAATACTAGCTTTTGCCCGCGACTTCGTCCGCGTGGAATAATAGTTCCCGTTCCCGGGGGATTTCCGGGATGAATACTAGCCTATGTCCTTTCTCGGGTCCCAGACTATATCTGTATCAAATTTCATTCAAATCGGTTCAGTGGTTTAGTCGTGAAGAAGAGACAGACAGACAGACAGAGTTACTTTCGCATTTATATATAATATATATATATACAGGGTGTTCCACGGCTATGCCACATGGAGGGAAGGTACCTTAAATCTTGTAGATAGAACATTTTACTGAAAGAAGACATTATTTGAATTTTAAAAACAATTTAAATTGCATTTATAGATTTTTAAATAATTCAATGGCCCAACCATTGAATTATTTTGGGAATCAAACTTGTTCCACGAGAAAAAAAAATCAACCTGTAATTTTATCATATCGATCGAAAGGCTTCATCATGAGGATTATTTTTTGCTAAATAACATAGTGTCACAAATAAAAAGAAGACCGAGAATTTTAACATTTTTAATAAAAAATTAGTCAATTTTTCAAATGCTCAAAACTAGTCCGTTCTACAATATTTAAGGTACTTTCCCTCCATGTGGCATTGCCGTGGGACACCCTGTATATTAGTACGGATGAAATGGTTTACTGACTGACTGATATCAGGATATATCAATGCAGACATCCTAGAGACTTGAAACTTGAAGAGTATGTTCTTGATGCCGTCGCCTCCTTCTGCGAAGCAGTCATGCTAGTGAAGGAAGCGGCGGAGCGCGAGAGGCAACGACGAGCCTCTCGCCCCGGACTAAGACCCAGGCGAAGACGTCGAGAGTCGCAAGACGACTACCGGCCACCGTAGGCGCGGTTCTGCGGATGGCGAGCGATGGGTAGCTCGCCGCCCGGCTAGAACCAGAACCGCGTCGACGGCGCGTTAGTGTTCCACGCGCGCTTCAAAGAGAAGAAGTCAGAACTGGAAGGGGCCCAACAGGGCCAACGCCTGCCGGGGTTGCGGAATGTTTATAATAGTTACCGTGACCCCGGAACATAAAGGGCAACCGAAGGTACATGGGTGGGTTTTAGTCAGTAAAGTCTGACACGCCCTCCCGCCCGCCGCACCCAGGACGGGAGCAGTCATTTGATGATTTCCCACTCCCCAAAAAAAGGGTATGTTCTTTGTGAAGAGACTATGAAAGATTTTTTGATATTTCCAACCCTAAGGAGGTAAAAAAAGATGAAAACCACAGGCGAAAACTAGATATTTTTACAATTGAAGATAATAACACGAATGCTTAGGAAACAATAAGTATCTCCCCATGTATATCAATTTCTATATACATACACACACACACAAAGTATCCTCAATTTCTCTCTCACTCTCTCTCACACACACAAACACACATCACACTCACACACGCTCACTTAGACAACTAGCACATATATACTTGCCTATGCTTAGATGGTACTAGCGTGCTATCCTGTTTTTGTGTCTGTTGCATAAAATATGTATTGTTAATAAATTATAAATCCGTAATTGGCTGTAAAACTAGATTATATAAGTTTATTTGTAATTGTTAAGAGCTGTGGATTTTGTGAATAAATAAATAAATAAATAAATAAAATGAATAAATGCTCATCGATTTTCCATCATAAAATCTATGATTAAAGTCATAAAGTTGTAGAATCTATGTTGTTATTTTTATTAGTAGCTTATTGCAAACCTATTGACCTGAAGAATTTTCTCAATAGACGCTTAAAACTTTAATGGAAACTAATAATAATAATAAAGAATAATAAAAAAATGTTTATTGGGAACAATTTTGTTAACACAATTTACAATTAAAAATGAAGATAGCTACAATAGTATAAACTGTGGCGCAGCTATCAACGCCCAACTCCACTATAATTTAAAACTAGCTTTTGCCCGCGACTTTGTCCGCGTGAAATAGTTCTCGTTCCCGGGGGATTGCCGGGATGAAAACTATCCTATGTCCTTTCTCGGGTCCCAGACTATATCTGTACCAAATTTCATTTAAATCGGTTCAGTGGTTTAGGCGTGAAGAAGAGACAGACAGACAGAGTTACTTTCGCATTTATTATAATAAGTATGGATGACGAGACTTGTAATTATCTAGAGAATTTATACGCTAGCTTTTTGCTATTTCTTTGTCCGTCCATTTTTATACAAACAAACATTTCCTACTGTACCTTGTTAGGAGAAAATGTTATGGCTCAGGTTTGGGCGTCCGCCTCTCTTATAGGAGTTTGTGGAATCATATCCGAGCAAGCACCGATTTGACTTTAAATTCATATTTACTTTCTAAAGTTTATCTTGGACATCACTGACAACCCGTGCCTCGGAAAGCACGTAAGGCTGCGGTTGTTATTCGTAGAACTTTGACAGTCGTTAAGGGTAGGCAGAAGCCATAAAGTATTTTAATGGGACAATCCTACCACACTATTCCCAACCACTGCAACTCCTGAAAGCCAGAATCAACAGTGGAGTCCGCCAGAAAAGCGCCGAGCAATGAAGCTCGACGAGTCCCGGAGAAACGATTTAACTGTCTTGGATCCCGCAACGAAGCCATAAAGTCTGACTAGTCCAACCAAGAGATACCGTAGCGCCTAGTGACTAGGTTGTGAAGGTCCGATAGGCAGTCGCTTTACGTAAAACCCAGCTGAATCCGGTTAGGCTGAAGCCGACCCCAGTAGAGCTGAAAATAGGCTAGAGAGATGATAAAGTGGAAATGTTAGGACTTGACATTATTATATAATACTTACTAGCTTTTGCCCGCGACATCGTCCGCGTGGACTAATAGCTCCCGTTCCCGGGGGATTTCCGTGATAAAAAAAAATATAATTCAAATCGGTTACAGACAGACAGAGTTACTCTCGCATTTATAATATTAGTAAGGAGTATTTTCTTTGATACCGTAGCTCATGAAAGGGTAAATCGAGGCTTTTTGAAAGTAAATATCAATCAACACGAAAGGGTATCTAGGATCTAGGATCTAGGATCTTTCTTATTACATTTTTTTCGAAAAATACTCATGTCAATTCTTTCCTCGGAATGAAGATGACTTCCATGACACTGAAACACACCAACGCGGCAACGCTAAATAAAATTGATAAAATTGAATTAAATTTATAATCTTTCTTAGTGGTTACCTACTCTTCACAAAGCAACACACCCTGCAAGTTTCATGTCTCTAGGACCAGCGGTTTGGGCTGTGCGTTGATATATCAAAAATTTTCTGTCAATTAGTTTACCATCCAGACGTCGAGAGTCGCATGACGACTACCGGCCACCGTAGGCGCGGTTCTGCGGATGGCGAGCGATGGGTAGCTCGCCGCCCGGCTAGGACCAGGACCGCGTCGACGGCGCGTTAGTGTTCCACGCGCGCCTCAAAGAGAAGAAGTCAGCACTAGAAGGGGCCCAACAGGGCCACGCCTGCCGGGGTTGCGGAATGTTTATAATAGTTACCGTGACCCTGGAACATAAAGGGCAATCGGAGGAACATGAGTGGGTTTTAGTCAGTAAAAGTCTGACACGCCCTCCCGCCGCACCCAGGACGGGAGCAGTCATTTGATGATTTTCCACTCACAAAAAAAAAATTGTACTTCCATCCATCCATCCATCCATACGAATTATTATAAATGCGAAAGTAACTCTGTCTGTCTGTCTGTTACGCTTTCCTGCTTAAACTACTGAACCGAATTGAAAGAAATTTGGTACAGATATAATCTGGGACCCGAGAAAGGACATAGGATAGTTTTCATCCCGGAAATCCCGCGGGAACGGGAACTATTCCACGCGGACGAAGTCGCGGGCAGAAGCTAGTTTTATATAAAACGAAGATAATTATGTATCGTATGATGTAGTAACTTATTGTACTAGCGTCAGCATTAAAAAAACGTTTCCTCTTCAGTTAGAGAAAAAACTAAGAACTCTAGGTGCTTATTAACATACTAGCTGCTGCCCGCGACGTTGTCTGCGTGAAGGCTTCAGCTCCGCCGCCGTAGGTGATAGCGTGATAAATATGTACCTTATAATTATGTTGACCTGACCTCTTAGTAATATTCATGCAAAATTTTAAGTAAATCCATGCAGTCCTTTTAGAGATTAGCCCAGACATACATATAGACAAACAAACAACAAAAGATATTTAACGTTCTCTCAAATTTAAAGGGTTGGTTCGAAAAAAAAACATGTTGGTAGTCCTTGGATTGAACCTTAAAAGAAAGCTAAGTATAACGGCTCAGATGAAATCGTTGTTAAATTGTTAATGCGATGTGTTTCGTTATGGAATCGTAGTCTGACACGCGCTTGACCAATTTTTTCTACATTCCTCGATATAAAAAAATATTAACGATTGTGAATTGTTACAAAACTTCTCTGTAAACTACGTTTGTAGTTTTGCTCTCAGTAGCCTAAATATACAGAGAATCAGGACTCGTGTCGTGACGCGGGAGCAAGCGACGTACAGCTACCCGTGTGAGAAGCAGCTCATCCTGAAGTCGACACCCGCAGCCTTCAGCGTCTGCCCCTGCGACTTGTTGATAGTCATGGTGAACTCACTCACTCACAGGGAACTGCACGCGCTTGAATTGAAAGGGAGTTTAGGAATCCTACGGGATAATGTGTGGAGTGTTTATGGACGTATAAACTACTTCGTTTCCCTCAATTTCCGAGAGAATGCGTTCGTTGATGTCTGCAGCTTTATCATTTTTGGGTGTTAAAATGGCTCGCTGTCACACCCAAGAATTCTATTGGTTTGGTATTCGACTGATGTCCCCATGCACACAACAAATGAGTTCTTCTAAGAAGGCCACCACTCTACCGAGGGACTCTAGGAGCAGCACCTGTTCACCTCTTTCCTAGAGTGGTAGAGTGCCTTCGCCGAGACTTAGAAGGACATCTGAGAATTCTTGAGCACGTGAATTGCCACCGAGCTGAGCTCGCATATTGATGGTCAAGCGCGGCCTATGAATTTGTGACCACAACGAATATCGTTTCAACGAAGCATTCGCCTCATCAGCCCTAGACCCCCGCGTCACCACAGGGAGTGTTTGCCGGAAATCGCCACTGAACAGAACTGTAACACCACCCATCAAGTGTTCATTCCTGCGGTTGTCCTGCAGAGTTCTTTCTGTTCACGGCCTCCACTGCTTTCCTATTAGCCATCGTGCACTCATCCCATACGATCAGAGAGCAATCCCTGAGCACATGTCCCTTGTCACTGTTACGGGATACCCCACAACAGGCATTTCGGCGCTTTCTAAATCTATGAGTATTTTGAACATGGCATGCGCTGTTTTGCCACCAGAAAGCAGTGTAGCAGCGATTCCTGACGATGCTACAGCAATGGCAATTTTGCCTTGCGTCCTGACCTCTGCAAGGATACCAGTGATAATGAATGTTTTCCCTGTTCCATCAGGAGCATCCAGGAAAAACATTTTACCCTGGTCGAGCCCAATGCTTTCCAGAACAGTGTCATGTATTTGTTTTAGCTCTGAGGTGAACCTAGGCCCGTATTAATAGACGTCACTCAACTCCGAGACACTCTCAAGTCTCTTGCTGTCCTTGTCATTCCAAAGGGAAAAAATAAGGACAGCAATAAACTTGAGAGCGTCTCAGAATTGAGTGACGTCTATTAATACGGGCCCTAGTGACGTGGTCATTTCGGATAGTGGTCATTAAACCCGAATCGTAATTGGTTTCGGCGGTGTACTCCCGATTTCCACGGTCTTGATGTGGTAATGATCTGAGAGCTCGCAACCCGTACTCTACCAGTGGTTTACCGCCGATTGAAATGACCACATCTTGAAGTGAACTGAGACGGGTGTTCAGCATGCGTTTATCAGTTGCTTCGATTTCACCTTCAGAAGCACGCCTCAAAGCTCGTAAAAAGTCCTCGAACAGAAGATGGCGGTACTTCTCCACAAAGCTACCGGGTTCGCAACTCCACAAAACACCAAAATGACGGCAAACAGATGACGCATGCGACTGGGACTGTCATCATCATCATCATCATCATCATCATCATAATTAGGTTTACAACGACATGAACATTTATATTACTGACAAAGCAATAATCACACAGATAAATACCGAACAAAAGTATTAACAGTCAATGTTTATTCAGTACTAAAAACATGAAATTGATGAAGAAATGATCATCATCATTGAACCGACTTTAAAAAAAGTAGGTTCTCTGTTCGACTTGTTTGTATGCATGTTTCCCCGCCTTCATCGAGTGGTACCTCCACTCGATAAAGGCTGCTCCCGGAAAATGTGTGGAAAATGAAGCTCCCAGCTTAAGTTATTTTATACATTGAAATCAGTGATAGCTTTGATTGCCACATCAGATCTATCTAACCTTCGATCTTATAAACCAGAAAATGCCTATCAGACCGAACAACTTTGCTAAGACGTCATTCTTATTTAATGTGTTATGGTGTAGTTGGGTGCTTGGAGTTCCACGTTTGGTGTTGGTTCTAGGTCTTCAATATTATGCATCAACAGAGAGTGCTCATCAGGCTGAACAACTCTTGCTAAGACGTCATTCTTATATATGTTCGGTATAGTGTACGTAGCCGGGCTCATGGAAGTCTACAACAGGTGTTCCAGATCTTCAATTTGTATACGTCAACAGAAAGTGCTCATCAAGCTGAACAACTCCTGCTAAGACGTCATACTTATATATGTTATAGTTAGCTGGGCTTATGGAGTTCCACCTCAGTTGTTCCAGATCTTCATATTTATTCTTTCAACAGAAACTGCTTATCACGTGAAGCAATTTTTGCTATGATACCATTTTTGTATCTCTTATAGTTAAGCTGGTCTGTTGCGGTCCTGCACCAGAAGTTCAATTTTCCAGGATAAGTTATAGCCTATATGACGCCCAGACTTAATACCTATACAACAAAAAAAAAAAACATTGAAATCCGTTGAGTAATTCCGAAGATAGCTGCTGCCCGCGACGTCGACAGCGTGAAGCCTCCAGCTCCTCCCCCGTAGGTGATAGCGTGATAATTTGTAGCCTATGTTTTGACCCGACCTCTTAGTAATATCCCTGCAAAATTTGAACTAAATCCATGCAGTACTTTTTGAGTTTATCCCGGACATACATACAGACAAACAAACAAACAAACAGACAAACAGACAAAAATTCTAAAAACTATATTTTTGGCTTCGGTATCGATTGTAGATCACGCCTCAAGTATTCTTTTAAAAAAATATTCAATGTACAGTTTTGACTTTCCTACGATTTTATTATATGTATAGATAAGGTCATTTTTTGCGATGCCTTGTCTCAGTCTCTAAGTACTAAAATTAAATATTCCGTATTTACAAAAAAAAACCGCTGTGTGAATCTTTGTTCTTATTTTTTGAACGACGTTTTTCAATTGTTTTAGTAGAAGTAGACATTCCCTCCTAGACAAGTGCATTGTAGAATAGATAGCGAAAAGAAAACGATTGTCAAATGTATGGAGATGTCAAATTGTTTAGCGAAAGCATAAATGTCAATTCCATACATTTGACAATCTATTCGTTTTCGCTATGTATTCTACAATGCCACTTATCTAGGCCCTCTGCCCCCCTAGACAAGTGGCATTGTAGAATACATAGCGAAACGAAAACGATTGTCAAATGTATGGAGATGTCAAATTGTTTACCGGAAGCTTATGTCAATTCCATACATTTGACAATCTATTAGTTTTCGTTTTCTAATATACAAAGCCACTTGGCTAGGCCCTCTGTTATAAGAAACTCGAGTCATTTACTCCTAATTTTGAGACTTGAGTAGATTTTGAAGACTGCGACTTGTCACATGAGTCCGAGACTTTTAGTCTTTTGGGTCTTTTGGAGTCTTTTAGTTTATCAACTTAAAAGATTCCAAAGGACTTAAAAGACTTAAAGACTAGAGTTGGTGTACTTATTATAAACTAACTGTTCCTCGCAGTTTTACCCGCGTTACGTTAGGTTTTTGGTTACTGCTTCGCTCTCGTGGGACATAGCGTGATATTATACCGCGCCAACGTGGCACCCAAGACCTGGGTGGGGGCTTAGATAAGTGGCATTGTAGAATAGAAAACGAAAACGAATAGATTGTCAAATGTATGGAGTTGACATAAGCTTTCGCTAAACAATTTGACATCTCCATACATTTGACAATCTATTCGTTTTCGTTATCTATTCTACAATGCCACTGGTCTAGGGGGGCTTTGGCGGTATCTAGCGATAGTTCTTAGACACGTTCCATCAAAATCGGTTTAGCCGTTTTTAAGTTATCAACTCTTTTTTTAACTGAATTCGCGATCTTAATGACGGGAGCGAAACGTTTGTAGTTAATTGGGTAGTTTACACCATTAACCAATAAATGTTAGACACAATTTCTATAAAACCTCTTTTAATTACAGCACAATAAATTCGGTTCAATTTCAATTTGCTATAAAATTTCATTTTTAGTTGCTTTGAAGTCAATAAATAGATAGTCAACTGAGTTGTTGTTTTAGTGGCGTCATAAGCTGCCATTGCCATACAAAATCTATAGGAGAATTTTATTGCAGGGGGGAAAGGCGCTGATAACCGAAATACAGGCTCTGCCTAGTTCGGTTACAGATGCTCAACTCTTTTCGTTATAACAATATTGTTGCCAAGTTGTTATGTAACTTAGTATTAAGTTGTTTGAAATAAACATTATTATTATTATTATTATTGCGTTTTGACAGCTTTTAAAAAGTATGTCAATTGATAATGGCGTAAACTATCGTATTTTCTTTGATCATCTTTTATTTTCTGTCTCTTAAAACGTGTCGATTCTCAGCCTACCTATTCCTACAGAATACAGTTGCAAATATCGGTCAGACTTATTTATAACTTCAATTAAGCCTCAAGGTGCAAATGTTCTTACGGCAGTCATAACCGTTACTCATTCTACAGAACAACATTTAATCTACACTTAAATTTAACGCGAAACTAACTCTGTCCTTCTGCTGCTACTTAACTGCTAAACCACTGTACCGATTTGCATGAAACTTGGAAAAAGGAACAAAAAACGGTTAAGTTTTTTGATTCAATAGTACGTGGCTCTGTTTCTGTGTCATGTAGTCGTCGCCAATTTTCAAAATTGCATTTAATTTTAGATGTTTTTTTAATTTTAACTTACGGCTTTACGTGCTCTCCGAGGTCTCCAGTAATGTCTAAGATAAACTTTGGAAAATACATTTAATCCTTCGAACACACGTGATTTAAGACACAATAGTAAGATAATAGCAGCCCGACAGCCGGCTGTCGGTTGGTCGTTTAAAGGATAAACTGAAAAAACCACGAGAAGCGGGCGTTTTATCCATTGGGCCATCATGACCACACATGCCAAATGGTGTATTGACTGACTGTCAGCCAACGGATTCCCTCATACCCTATAGGTTCTTTTTACATTCAAATCTACGGAACCAAAACCCCAACATAATCGCCCTTAAAATAAGCTCTCATCAACATAAGTATGTCCGACACACAGATACGGTTTGCGTAGTACCGTATTGTGCACGCATCGCTGGCTGCCAGCAGAGCATGGCGGGTTCGATTCCCGGCCACTGATTGATAATTAAAATAATCATTACGTTTGTGTGAAAGAGATGACTTATTAATTTGTTATGTGTTGAGTTGTTATTGGTTAAAGTTCCGGGTGTTTCTGAGTTATTCTAATCTTTTTAGAATCAGAGTATTCATTTGTTGGGTTGCGGAATGTTTATAATAGTTACCGTGACCCTGGAACATAAAGGGCAATCGAAGGAACATGAGTGGGTTTTAGTCAGTAAGAGTCTGACACGCCCTCCCGCCGCACCCAGGACGGGAGCAGTCATTGGATGATTTCCCACTCACCAAAAAAAAAAGTATTCATTTGTTAAACATATGGCCGAATACTTAACATCACTCAATTTTAAGACGCTCGAACTCAAATCCGTTGCTGTCCTTACTTTACCCATTTAGAGTGAAAGAGACAGCAATAGATTTAAGAGCGTCTCAAATTGAGTGATGTTGGGTATTCGGCCAATAAGTATTTACATAGAGGTCTTAGGTCCGTATTAATAGACGTCACTCAATTCTGACACGCTCTGAAATATATTACTGTCCTTATTTTTTCCCTTTATGACAAGGACAGCAAGAGACGAGAGCGTCTCAGAATTGAGTGATGTCTATTAATACGGGCCTTAGATTATTAAACGGGCGGTATAAGGTTATAACAAAGGATTCAATGAAAATAGCAAACGGAATCCCTCGTTAAAAAAAATATATTTACCGTGATTTTAATTTTAGCATTTTTTCGACGTGGTAAATACGTCACAAGGACATGACAAAACTATAAGGCTTCCTTTTATACCATTTTGATACGGAACAAATTAAATGGGATCCAAAAGTGGGATCCAATGAATATAAATAAAATGTTGAAAATATTTCGGTCTTGTTATTTAATTTATATTTCTTTTTACAGGTACATAACAGTGTCAAGTGATTTGTGATTACCATAAACAAGAATCTTCTAGAAAATTCAAGATGGCGGCTCTAAAGATTTTCTTGTGTCTATGCTTCGTACATGCTGCTTTTGCTAAAGGTAAGTTCATTTAAATTTTGCTAAATTAACTGTAAAAAATATTGGATAATGTTTTAAACTATATATTCATCATCTCCTTAACATTTTCCCAACTATGTTATGACGTAAAGCCGTTGGTCCCGGTTGTCATTCGTAGAACTTTGACAGTCGTTACTGGTTAGTCAGAAACTCTGACCAGTCTAACCAAGAGCTATCGTGGCGCCCAGTTACTGGGTTGTGAAGGTCTGATAGGCAGTCGCGTCACTTAAAACACTGGTATCCAGCTGAATCCGGTTAGGCTGGAAGCCGACCCCAACACAGTTGGGAAAAAGGCTAGGGAGATGATAATGTTAGATTCGGTTTCCTGTCTAACTGGATCTTGCTGGATATCAGTGTTTTAAGTGACGCGACTGTCTATCAGACCTTCACAACAACCTAGTTACGAATAAACACAAAATTCCTTATGAGACTCAATGGTGCTGATCCTCTTGTTCACAAACTTAACTAAACTTAAGTTAAATGCATCTTTCTCTTTCTTAAACAAAAGGACCGAAAATACATTTTAGTTTAATCCTGTCGAATTAGACAGCACCTGAAGAAAATTGGCGCATAATTAGTCGCCATGTTTTTAAATCGCGTCTAAATTATCTATGGAGTGTCTAAATTTGACAGGACTTAACTAATATTTTATCTTCTGTCCTTTTCTTAATTAAATGGAAAGATTAAGATGCACTTAACTTAAGTTTAGGTTAGTTTGTGAATAAGAGAATCGGCGCCAATGTCATAGTTTTTGGATTCTGACTGTCAATATACCACGAATTAGCTGTCCTCCACGTTTTTACCTTTGCACATCCCGTTCACGTGGAATTTTTAGGATAAAAACTATCGTAGGTATGTCATTTCTAACACTGTGGACTATCTCTACACCAAACATTTAAGTACTTTTCCACATATCTTCATTCAACCATCAAAATTCAAATCCACACAACCAAGGGGGCTTTAGATAATTTTTTTTTTTCGCTGTTCCTTATTATTATAATTTTTTATTTTTTTTTACTTTATTTTGTTTAAATTTTTCCCTTTTCGTTCTCTTTTGTATTATTTCTTTATAAGAGGTTTAATTTTCTAAAAGTTTTGTTACCAAAATTGACCAACAATTAGAGAGAGAATCCCTGACACCCATAACACAAGTTGAATCTTAGCTTGGGTGTCAGTGGCTACTCAAACCGACTTACAATTTTATTTCATCTATATTGTTTATATTAGATATTAAACCTATAAACTAAGTTGTAAGCCTATGGATTATCTTCTGTGGAATAAAGTATTTTATTTTATTATTTTTATTATTATTAAGTAAATCGGTTCAGTAGTTTTGGCGTAAAAGCGGGATAAACAGACCGAGGTCCTTTCGCATTAATATTTATAACTAGCTTTCGCCCGCGGCTTCGCTCGCGTTAAAAAGAGAAAAAGTAGCCTATGTTACTCTCCATCCCTTCAACTATCTCCACTCAAAAAATCACGTCAATTCATCGCTCCGTTTTGCCGTGAAAGAAAGACAAACATACAGACAGACAGACAGACAGACACACTTTCCCATTTATAATATTAGTATGGATTAGTATGGATGATATGGTCAAAAATAAGACAAACCAGCAGATGTTTTTAACATTGTTTTTTTGGGATTGTTCCCGTGAAAAATGTATTCATAACAACATCATTATACATTATTCTGGTAAACAAAAAATAAGTATGTAACAACAGCAGATCTTTAATTCATATTTCAGAGTACTTAAGTCCCATCAAAGTTGTTCAAATTCTCGAGTACTTTCAGCCCATGAAAGATACACAGTATATGAAATTCAGTATGAATTTGCTTACTTTGGTACTGTTCTTCAAGACGTTGAGCTCCTTAAAGTTTTTAGTTAAGCTAAACGATTACTGACAAATGCTTGAACTGTCTGGACAGGTCCACTCAAATCTGTGTGCTTCTCTCATCTAGAGAGTACCTCAGACAAACCTTCATGGTTCTCGCACATTTTTGACCAATACGATTGTATGGACTTTAAAAGAGACTTTGACCTCTGAGTTTGTTTCGGATGTTTCTTCTCAGAGCAGTCCAGCTACGAAACACCGGCCCCATCGTTCGCTTAAATTAAAAAAAAAAACAATATTGACGTGTAAAAGTGTTATGTTTATAACCTATTTACAAAATAAATATGATTTTACTGATTTTAACAAACTCCAAAAAAGAGGAGGTTTTCAATTCGTCTGTATTTATTTTATGTTTTTTATATCGACTTCATAAATAGTTGGTTCTCAGGTTGACCTGTATGTATGCATTATGTTTGTTCGGGATTATCTCGGGTTACGCTCAACCAATTTTGTTGCGGCTCACAGAAAAAAAATATTATATTTCGGAGGTTTTAGTACCTATTTTAACCAACTTCTAAAAAGTAGGTTAAATGTTAATAAACGCACCTAAAAATTGTAATCTTATAAAAAGACTACATACAAGAACCGCCTTCAAAAACTAAAAACAACCAAAAGAAAAATAACTTTAATTTATATAATAATAAAAAGAAAGCTAACTATAATATAAAAAACTAACTATAATAATAAAAACAAAGCCACTGACTTCCGATATTGCAGTTGGATATTTTGATTATTTAATTTATTCATAGTCTGTCCCACTCCTTAATAAAGGCCTTTACTCCTTTCATCGTTCACAATACTATTTTTAGGGTACCGTACCCAAAGGGTAAAACGGGACCCTATTACTAAGCCTCCGCTGTCTGTCTGTCTGTCTGTCTCCAGGCTGTATCTCATAAACTGTGATAGCTAGAAAGCTGAAATTTTCACAAATGATGTATTTCCGTTGCCGATATAACAACAAATACTAAAAAATATTCCGGGGTTGCGGAATGTTTATAATAGTTACCGTGACCCTGGAACATAAAGGGCAATCGGAGGAACATGAGTGGGTTTTAGTCAGTAAAAGTCGGACACGCCCTCCCGCCGCGCCCAGGACGGGAGCAGGCATTGGATGATTTCCCACTCACCAAAAAAAAAATACTAAAAATTAAAAAAGATAAAATATTGAGGGGGGTCCCCATACAATAAACGTGTTTTTTGGTCAATATTAAAAACGGTAACAGGTAGACGCTTCAAATTTTCACAGAATATTTACTTGTATATTACCTTTCAAAATAAATAATTAAATAACAATAAAGTCAATATTAAAGGAGGCTCCCAATACTCAATACTCAATACTCAAATCTTTATTGCACTCCACATGTTATACAGGTGTTATATAATTATTAACTAGGTACATTGTGGGCCCTGTAGGGCACGGCAAGTAGAATAGAGGAGGACGCTTTACTTATCGTCTATATAACAAACGTAATTTTTATAACAACAAACGTAATTTTTAAGCAATTTCTATTATAGATGATAGTACGGAACCCTTCGTGCGCGACTCGGACTCTCACTTGATCGGTTTTTTACCTTAACATTTACCGTTTCAAAGAATCCATACTGCTCTACATAAACAAAAGACCATAACAATTAACTTGGCCAGTGTGCCAACTGACATTAAAATCTGGCCAAAAATCAAGAGCGTGTAATTTAATTGTTTTCGTACATTTTACGGTGAAATGCTCCGTTAAACTTATTTCATTTGATTTTAGTGTGAAACTATTAATTTTAGTCAATCTGTTCAACGCTGTATGAAATTTTGTTGATGATAGGGCGATTATTATTTTAATTTCTACTTTTTTATCGAGATTATGGATGTGCCTGGTAATTATAGGGGGAAGAATGATTTGCGTATATTTTCGTATTTCTAATTAAACATAATGTGTTCGATTTTTTTATGGATGGGAAATCATCAAATGATTTCTCGGCAGTGTCAGACTTTTACTGACTAAAACCCACCCATGTTCTTTCGGTTGCCCATTATGTTACGGGGCCGCGGTAACTATTAGAACTATTCCGCAACCCCAGCAGGCATTGGCCCTAGAGGTTAAATTGAAATATCAAGCATCAACCAAAAGTTTGAATTAAAAACCAATAAAAAAACCGCCAAGAGAGAATCTGATTCGCTCAAGAAGAGTAAATAATATTTTTCTTTTCGTCTTTCTTTTCTAAAAAGAAATACTTTCAAAACATTATTTAAACCAAATATACTCTTACATTTTCTAAGCAAACAAACCTTGTCAATGCTCATACAATTATCGTGACGAACAAATAACAATGTTAAACCCACGATGTGGTTTTTCCTTATTATGCCTTTAGGGTATGTGTATCTCTATCATTGAGACTTTGCTTACTTAAAAATGAGTAGCTGTTCCTCCAATGGGAATAAGAGGAGGGGGATTAATGGTATCATGCCCCCTCTCTTAAGTCTACAATACCAGCCTTTTACTGGCCCACTGCAGGCCAAAAGCGTCTTCGCATACAGAGAAGGCTCGAGCACAGTTCACCACGCTTGCTTAAGGCGGATTGGCGATTTCGAACTTATATTCACTACAAGACCAGGGGATCTAGCCAAGTGGCATTGTAGAATAGAAAACAAAAACGAATAGATTGTCAAATGTATGGAATTGATATTAGCTTTCGCTAAACAATTTGACATTTCCATACATTAGACAATCGTTTTCGTTTCGCTATCTATTCTACAATGCCACTTGTCTAGGGGGGCAGGTTTCCTTACGATGTTTCCTAAGTCTAGGTCATCATCATCTACCTGGTCTTGTTTCCGGAATCTAGCTATATACCAATGAGGCGACTGCCATTGAATCAGACCTCGACAACCTAGTTACTATGGGCGACAGGATACTCTGTGGCACCCGTAATGTCTGTTAAAGATCTACGGATTACGACCGAGATCAACGTTTTTTCCTGCTTACCAAGTTTGGGGATGTCAGTGAAGTCCTAGATAACCTTAAGATACAGGGTACGTATCAAAATCCCGAATTTTAAAAGACCGAATTTTAAAATACCGATGGACGAAATCCCGATAATTAAAACGCCGAATGGTTGTTTGGTCGAAAGTTTTAAATCCCGAAAGTTCATTTGCCCGAAAGTTTAAAATCCCGAAATTTAAAATCCCGAAGTACAAAATCCCGAAATTGAATTGGTGAAAGAAAAAATACATAGTAGCTGACCTACTGAATATGCATACAAAATTTGGTAAAAATCGGTACAGCCGTTTGGGAGGAGTAAGGCAACTAACATTGTGACACGAGATTTTTATATATAAGATGATATTACCTGTCGGTCTCACATTCAAGCAAGCATGCAACATGCAGCAGGCAGGGTTTCTGGGACGGCTCCGGCACTGCGGGCCTCCGGCGGCCCCACGTGTGCTAATCGTCGCAGACGGCTTTCGCTCACCACCACAGCTTCGGCTTGTTGGCCTATGACAATAATGACGCTCCAAATTCAAAAAGTGCGCCTAAAAGTAACTTTTAATCGCACTTTTTGAATTTGGAGCGTCTTTGCATGTTTTACGCCCTGTTATAAGTGCGCCTAAAAACTCTTTGAATTTGGAACGTCTTAATGCTCAGCGCCAAATAATCAACGACGGCCAATACCATAGTCACGCCGCGGCTGAATAAAAAAAACTTAAATAGAAATAAAACGCGCAAACTACAGCCCGAGTTCCCGTAAAAATTTTCACGAATTGTTTTGCAGCAAATTATTAATGTAGCTGCTATTATTATCAAGCTATGATAATAATAGCAGCTACAATATAATTTTACAATAAAGTATGAAGCGCCTTTTATTTTCTCATAGGGGGTGATGAAAAGCATTGAGTTATAATGTACTTCGTACTAGAGGAGTCACCTCAACTAAATTTTTTGTAACACGAGTTAGGGTGCATGCACCCTAACTCGCTTAGTCTATGTCGAGCGCTTGCAGCAGCTAGACTATTTCGAGTGCAAAGTTTTGTTCAAAAAATATGCCTTCGTGTGCATTGAGATACTGTTCAAACAGCTTGAGAAATATAAATAAAATTCAAGGAGTGATTTTTTACCAGTAAGTTCAAAATATTATCTTTAAAACATGTCTAATTTTATTATTTGTAATTATGTATGACGAGTCACCTCGACGGCGGCCATGTTGATGTTAATATCAAAGAGTAAAATATTTGTTGCATGCGCAGAATGGACACTAACGTCGGGTAACGTTAAACAATTACGAACAAGAAAATGTTATTAATAATCATGAGAAAAACATTATTAAGTAATATTAATATTTTTTATTTATGAAATATATATATTTTTTTAAGGTTTCGTCGGCCGTGTCCTAGTACTAGAGAATTATTTTGGATTAAATTTATTCAGAAGAATCGCAGCAAAGTCACGTGATTGCCAATAGAATATTCACGAATATGTTCCGTTCATTTCAAGGAAAACGAGAAATACACCACAAAGTCAAGAAGAGTACTTATATTATTTCATGCGAATTAAATTTTTTACAGTTTAAATTCGTTTCATTTATATAATATCATACAAGATATTGTGAGGCAACTGAAAATACTATGTATCTTCTAAAATCACGACTTCCCGACTAATTTTGCCTCTGCTAAGTTCCACGTATGACACTGACCGACACTGATACTCTATCTCACACAATCGACACTACACTTCCTCACTACCCTTTCAATATTTTTTTATTTTATTTTGTTATATTATTATTTTCCACATAATTTTATGTTATACATTTCTTATTTTAATTATAACTATTTTTATAACGATACCCATAATGCACATAATATTAAAGAAGCCTATAGAAGTCAACTTCAAAAATATGTCGCATCTGCGCGCATTGGTGTTATCTATGGCACCCGCTTGCACTGCGCATGCTCCGCTGTCACCAAATTACGCGCCATATTTTGTTTGAAATAGCTCCTCTAGTACGTAGTACATTATAACTCAATGATGAAAAGTGGAGTGTATCACTCGGGCGACGTACTTTGAATCCCTCGCAAAGCTCGGGATTCTACTCTAGAATCCCTCACTTTACTCTGGATTCAAAAAACGCCCTCGCCGTAAAAATATTACTTTGCACCCTTGTAATACAATCTACTATTTCATCAACGGAACTCTAAAACCGTAGAGTTCAAAGAAACTTCGCCCACGTCGTAAAAATATACCGCCTACATTAGAAACGTAATTAAAATCAATAAACTTTTTGCAACAACTAAAGACGTAACGGTACCTTTTGGTTCATCGGTTACTCATTGTGCTCGGTCATTCCGGCAACCAAATATGGTTTGTGGTAACCATTGTGAAAGAAATGTTGGAACATCATTGTTTTAAAGTTTATGGGCCTAAGACTGCGGCCGAGATTAAGGCTCGGTGTAACAAAGCGGAGATGCCTCGTAAATAACCAATGGTATTGCTCCAAAGCTAAGCTAAGGTTTTTTTAGGATGAGAAATCATAAAATGACTCCTCCCGCAGAGCGAAAGGGAGTTCTTTCGGGTTATTCCGATCTGTCACCCCGTTTTGTCACCCCGTTTTGTTTGTTTTGGGTTGGTAAAATACTGAAAATACTGTGATACTTAGTATTTAAATCAATCAAAAGTACTAGGCGCGCAGTAGCGTGAAGAGGTTAATAGAAAATGAGTTCCACACATTGCTAACTGGGGGACAAATCGAACTTTTTTTTCCTATCTGTCACCCGTGGGGACAAAACGGGGTGACAGATCGACGAGAGACGTTATAATCCGTTCTTTCGAACAACCAGCAGCCTTGGCAGGCGTTGGCCTTTACGGCCCACTGCAATTTTGCTGACATCTCTAGACGCGCGTGGAATACGAACGCGCCGTCAACAAGACCTACATCGTCGTCAAAAGACGGACGGGCGGCTTTAAAACAACCAAAAGCTGATATAACAATATATATTATTATATAAATAATAATCTTGCATGTTATTATTTTAATTCTCGCATCATTTGACTAAAACAAATGCATAGTTTTTAAATTGATTTTAATCTTTGAGTTTGTTATGTATGATTTTTCGCAGAGTAGTCAGCTGAGCCTGACACGTGCTTTCCAAGGCAGGAAAGTCAGCAATATATATCTATACTAATATTATAAAACGGTATTTATATGTATGTAGGGGGTAAACTCCAGAAGTGATGAACCAATTTTAAAAATAGTTGCACTGGTATATAGGTACTGGTATATATACATTATTCGTGAGTGCTATAAATTGTAATGATATTAGCCGAACTATCTCAGTTTTTGTCTAGCCAGGCGGATGTTTACCGTCCAACGAAGTGGGCACGGGTCAGCTAGTATTTTTTATAAAGGTTATGGCCACTTACTGGACAATACATAGTAACAAGTACCAAATGTGAAAGCCCTCAACCCAAGTCACTAAACTCAGTACAATTCCAACAAAAAAGCAGCAATCAATCTAATATAACAGCTAATAAGAAGATTAACACCGCACAGTGGGCCGAACGCGCGTGGGCGTAGAAAAAACATGTTATCTTTATAAATACCGTACCCGTGGGTTAAATGCCACTGAGCTTCGGAAATATATACTTTGTGGACTTATATCTACATAATTGTTAAGATCTTTAAATACCAAATGTCGCATTTTCAATTTAAATTTGGACATTAGCATTAATAAACGAAAAAATGTAAAAAAAAACCTGTCTTCTACCAATATATTTTTTTGTAATTTACATACTCATTTTAAGTTTATCTTGGACGTCAGTGACATCGTAAAGAAAACATTGAGAGAGACTGAACTCATAAATTTAAATAGGATGTATACGTTTGATATTTTCAAATTGCCTTGGGCAAGCGTGGTGATCAATGCTTATGAATTCTCTGTTTGAGAGGAGACCTTTGCCTTGTAGTGTTACACTAATTGGCTAAAGGTCACTTTCGAATAATTATTGTTGTATAACAATGATCAAATAACATCACGCTGCGTTCTACGGAGCGGAACAGTACTTAATCAAAGACAAGGGTGAAAGCTCAATCAAGCACTCTTTATTATAACAATACCTATTGTAATAACGTGCGCACCATGTAGAAATAAACACAAATAATTGGGATGTCATCATAGTTTTAATATCCTTCTAAATATTACTCAAAAGAATGTATGGTATTTTTTGTCCATTCTTTTCCATACGAAACTACCTTTTAAAATGGGTGTTTATTCATCCTACTACTACTACTACTACTACTATTCTATTTCACCTGTGGTCTGGCGAAATGTCAATTTGACAACTGTCATTAATGTCAGGAGTCATTACTGCCAATCGAAATCGACCCTCATGATCAATGTCATTTTGTTGTTTTATCTGTGCTACGTTTGTGGTTCACTCAACTGGCCTAATCGATAAACCATACCAATCGCCAGATGAAGGGCTAATAACGTTCCAAAGTACCTGTCTAGTGAAAAATAATAAATAAACAATTTGAATTTTAACATCAAATAGTATTTCTACATAAAATAAATCTTTTAGTATTTATTGTGTTTGTTTGTGACAGTTCTAGAAACGTAATACCTAAAAACATCGCAGTAGAAAACTTTTTGTTTTCCTATTTCATTTCATTATAAGTTTCAAAGCGTTTGGAGAGAAACAGTTTGCGAGTTAATGTCAAGGATTATCTGATTAGGGTTGAATTATGTATTTAGCTGTAAACTAACTTTGTTGTAATATTGTTAATTAGTTGTGATTCTGTGCTATTTCTACTGTGGAGTGGTTAAATGGTTTTTTTTTTGTTTAAGTAATTCATTTTTTTTGCTGCTAGATTGTATTTTAATACTATATAATGATAACTAGTTGACTTGACCACGCGTTGCTGTGGTTGTTATCGAAATAAAATATGGCCTGTCTTTCAAGTTGGATAAAATTGCATACGGTGTGCAAATTTGATTAAAACCTGTTGAGTAGTTTAGGAGCCTATTGCAAACAAACAACGTGACGCGCTAATTGTATATATTAAGATATTATTACAAATGTAGAATTATAACTGTAGACTTCTGTCAACAGTGATAATTCTACATTTCTTCAGTGTTATTTACTCTTAATAAGACGCCCAATCTCTCTATATTCAAAAACAGAAATATTAAATTTGGTAAAACCGGTAAAGCCATTTCGGAGGAGTAAGGTAACTGACATTGTGACACGAGAATTTTATATATAAGATATTGAAACATACAAATTGATACTTAAACTGGTTTGATCTCCCAACCTCACCAGAAGCACCTTAACCAGTGGTCCATCACAACAACGATTAGCAAATAATAATTACCTTATAAATCAAAGCAAATAACACAACAAGCTCTTATTTTCTACTCCATTAGATCGATATTACAACTTTCTCCCTATTAATTATAACGGTACACCCAGACGTGAGATTAATATACTTTTAAGTGTATGAGTTTTTTTCTGATACCTAAGGTTATTGCACTACAAATCAAACACGATATATTTTTTGTCCAGAACGCTAACAGGTTTGGCACACGGTGCTAAACGGTCGATGAGTTGGCGAATTGTGTCCACAATGCATGAGCGTGGACCACTGTGTGGGTGGGTGACGTCATCAGGTGTTACAAGGTATTAACGGTTATTACAAGGTCATAATTATTAGTTGATGATATTAAATTTTGATGAAGAGTAATGGTTTTTTGGTTGGTGTGAAGATATTTTTTTAATTTTTAATAGTGTATTTTTAATCTGTACTCTAAATTGTGTGAAACAATTTAACCTGAGTTAATTTAACTTTAAAATATTATATCGAATCGTTTATTCTTCCGTTTTTTTTCAACCATATTAAGTAAAATTGAAGCTGAAATATTATTAGAATAAGAAATATAATAAAAATTGTTATTTTTTTTTAAATCAATTGATGTTTTAATTACACTTCCAGTAACGTTTACGAAATTCATGAAATGATAATAATACTAGCCTATTACTGTTCCACAGAAGGGCAAAAGCCTCCTTTCATATAAATAGAAAAGGCACAAGCATTATTCACCACATTTGTTTTAGGTAGAATTTTAATTATTAATTATTTATAAGTCGAGGTTTCCTCATGACGTCTCACAACCGTAAAATAATGCCATGGGCCGTCACGACATCTTTAAATAATGAAATAATTCGTCGATTCCATTTTTTTCCACATCTATATTCAAAGCAGCGCACTGTGCAATAAGTGAACTGAATTTTGATTAGCACTATGTCAGAAATGGTTCGCTGTTCAAAATAAATAGGTGTGTTGTATTGTGTTGCATTCCCAGGCGTAGACCAGCAAACTAATTATTAATAAGGGCCTTCACACACTGGGCTACCAGTCGCTACGATATTTGATCATAAGATCAACTTCATCTACACAAATAAAATAATAGTTTCTGTCTGTAATGTCAAAATAACTGGTTTTTACTAAATTCATATCGAACTTTATGTGGTACCTATTTATAACAAAGGAATTTTTAACCCCCGACGCAAAAACGACGGGGTGTTATAAGTTTGACGTGTCTGTGTGTGTAAATGTGTATGTGTCTGTCTGTGGCATCGTAGCTCCCAAACGGTTGATCCGATTTTAATGCGGTTTTTTTTGTTTGGAAGGTATATCAGTCGAGAGTGTTCTTAGCTTTGTTTGGTGGAAATCGGTTCAAGTCTTCAAGGTCATCAGGTCGTTTGTTAGGTGTGATAGGAATGTTAGACGCTCAGTTTGTTTGCTTTTTATAGGGTTTAGCATTTTTAACCTCTTGTCATAATATTTGCATACTTTTTTTAGGTCGGGGGTTTTTTTAATTTTGATTTTAAGTTTTATTTTCATCATTAGGCCAAACTAATCCCACATATCGGCCCCAAATGGCCCCAATGCAGGGTGAAGGGTCTCACACTAAGTGAACAGTAAATCGGCTGTCAGGAAATCTTCACCCCGGCTTGAGACGGACTGATTTAAATGGCGAACGGTTTAATTGTTGTCCTTCACAAGTTTTATACGAAGCGGCTGCATATTAGCCTCCACAATTCACTTACTGGGCGACACACTACCCCTTTGGCTAACTTTGAGTAGTGTGCCGCCCAGAAGTCAGAAAGTCTGACCAGTCTAAACAGCCCCCCCCTAGACAAGGCATTGTAGAATAGATAGCGAAACGAAAACAATTATCAAATGTATGGAGATGTCAAATTTGACAATCTATTCGTTTTCGTTTTCTATTCTACAATGCCACTTGGCTAGGCCCTCTGGTCAGACTTTCTGGCTTCTGACTACCCGTAATAACTGTCAAAGTTCAATGAATGACAACCGGGACCAACGA
This sequence comes from Athetis lepigone, assembly GCA_033675125.1. Lineage (NCBI taxonomy): Eukaryota > Metazoa > Arthropoda > Insecta > Lepidoptera > Noctuidae > Athetis > Athetis lepigone. The sequence goes on from CM066241.1 coordinate 690,177, forward strand.
CTTTACGTGCTTTCCGAGGCACGGGTTGTCAGTGATGTCCAAGATAAACTTGAAAATGTACAAATAAATTGAAAAAGTCATATTGGTTGCCCGATTTCGGTAAATGCTCATTAAGCAAAAACGTAGAAATCAAAATTGAAGCTAAATATTATCAAAATTTATTAAATTATCATTGAATATTTGTCTTTAATTCTCGTGGTATCTGGTTTCAGATGAAATTTCCTAGAATTCACGAAACTTGTGAAAGCGCTTTCAATTAAAATCAATTACTTAGTTAAATTAATTTATGTATTCTGACGGCGTGCGAACAACTTGGGTGGTAGCTCTAAACAATTTGCAAGGGAATAAATAAAATGTCTATTCAAAGAATACTGTAAACATACGTACTAGAAACTTGCCCAGAGTAATCCGTACTAATATTATAAATGCGAAAGTAACTCTGCCTGTCTGTCTCTTCTTCACGCCTAAACTTCTAAACCGATTTGAATGAAATTTGGTACAGTTATAATCTGAGACTCGAGAAAGGACATAGGATAGTTTTCATCCCGGAAATCCCTCGGGAACGGGAACTATTATTCCACGCGGACGAAGTCGCGGGCAAAAGCTAGTAATTAATAAAGACCTTTTTATTTTTAATAGAACCGACTTCAAAAGCTAAAAGCAGAAAGACAGAAGCCACCGACTTCCGAAGTCGGTGGCTTCTGTTCGTGTCGTTGTTTTTACTTGCCACCGACTTTCGTTACTTTAAGATACTTTACTCTTTTTAAGCAATTTTTTACAAAAACAGTCATTTTCTAAAGTTGGATAAAATACTGAAACCTTTTTCTAAATGTAACAAATACTTTTCTAAAAACGCCCTTTTTTTAGGGCAGTTAAAAATGTTATCTAATGTGCTAGAATAATAATAGGTTAATTCAAGTCAAGTCAGGATCAAGTATGACCCATATTTACTCAAAATCCAAGAATTTAAAGGGTAATATCGAAGTCGATTATAAAATTATCAGTGATCGATTTTGACCTTTGCTAAGGGAAGAGGTCATGACCCCATGACCACCTTAGCAAAGGTTTTGATAATAATGAATACACGAGGTTATCATAATAAAGAAGGGTCATGAACCAAAGAAAATTAACCCACTGTGGCTAGATATGTGGTATTTTAGAATAGGTGGTAGAAAACAGTTCGATATGTCTGTCAAATTACTTACCATAGTCTTATTTCAATCGCATACATTTTACAGTCCGTTTTATTATCTCTCTTACATTTCCGGTATTGACAGAGAGAGATAGGCAATTAGTCGAGGGGGAGCCAACGCTTTTAACTAACACCAATAATAACACTTATGCTGCTATTATAGACCAATAGAAACGCAGAAAAAAATTTGGGTACTCGTTTGTTAAAAAAACAGACTATAGCTGTCCCATAACCGTGGGAAATTTGGAATAAAAACTATCCTATAGAAAAACCAAAAGATTAAATAAATAACACGGATTGTCATTTGTCTAAAAGTGCAGGTCCGACAATAGATAAAAATCAGTATAAAAAGATACAAAAAAACCCGGAAACGAGCTAAAACAACCGTCACAAACTATGTAACGAGCCGTTTTCTTATACATCCGACTACACTCAATCACTCACGTTTTTTCCCCTTTTTTGCCCTCATCCCAATTTGTGGACTTATAAGGAAAGTGCCCACTTCACGACCGTGCTAGGAACGTCAGTACCTATTTATATTTTTTTTTGGGTTGGTAAATCATCAAATGACTTCTCCCATCCTGAGCGGGGCGGGAGGGCGTGTCAGACTTTTACTGACTAAAACCCACTCATGCTCCTCCGGTTGCCCTTTATGTTCCGGGGTCACGGTAACTATTATAACCATTCCGCAACCCCGACAGGGAACGTATCAGTATCATATCAGGCAAAGAGCACCGAGCACTGCCATATCGGTACCAGCAAAACATATAAACTCAAATTGTTCGTTTCCATTAGACCGTTTATATAAGACCAGCTTTCGCTTGCATGGATGTCAAACTTTCATTCACTATTTTACCCCTTTATGAATCAAATTTTCGAAAATCCTTTCTAAGTGAATACCCTCTCTTTGCAAAGAACACACCCTCCAAATTTCATGTCCATAGGACCAGCGGTTTGGACTGCACGTTGATATACCACCCAATTCGTCGGTTTGCCATCTTATATTATAATCATATTTTTTTCGTGTTAGGAATCATACATAACTTCATCTGGATGACTTAGGTGACTACTCATCCGACAGGCCTTTTGAGCAAACTGTCAACAACGAATGAAAAACTAGCTACATAAAGAGCCTGGCGTTATGATATTTTGTGGACGCCAATTATTTTTAGTGTTTTAGAGTCATGAATATTGACTCATTAAATCGCTATGAATAGAAAATTCTGAGAACTTATTTGAAATAATCTCAATTGCTGGAGACAGGGGCGCAATTATCAAACACATCGCTAAAGACTGGTACGCCAGTATTTTAAAAAATCTTAGATGATCTGCCCACTACCACTTCAGTTTGCTGCACGGTTCAGTGCATTAGGCATACTCCTTTATAATCTTGATCCGTTTAATTCAACAAAAGCCTATAATTTCGTCTATCTGATACGTTATACCCTGCACGCTCTACTTCGCTTGGACAAAGGGTTTTTTTGTCCACGAATTTGGTGAGGAACATTGGGGACCAAATGATGTGGTTTAGGGTTGACACAACAATGGGAATGACCATTTAATTATTTGACTGGTCGGTTGGTTGACCCTGAAGGTAGTGGTTTCGATTTCAACCTAAGACAAATCTTTGTGCGATGGACATGATTGTTCCTGCGTCTGGGTGTAATTTATTGTATTTTTTTTTGTTTTCCACCTAGTTAAACATTTAGCTGTTAATTTGTATAATATTCTCTGGGATGTGTTGGTTTTTGAATCTGAGTGTCACCCATTGGTTTCTACTCATTTCTTGCTGGGAAATCGGTCTATAAGGTTTGGTACACTATTTCTTTTTATTCGTCTAAATTCTACACTTCCGGATCCCGTTAACTTGGAGGCTAGGGTATTGACATGAACACTAAGCTTTTTTTGGTAGTTAGAGCTGCGTAGACAGATCTCCTCTTTGACTGTTCTCAGCTTTAGATCTTGTATTTATTCTAATAACAATATGTTATTTTTATGAATTATATAAGATAAATAAAAAAAAAGATCATCTGGCAACCATAACAAGCTCTGCTTAGCATGGAATCAGATAGCCGTGTGTGCAGAGATATTTTTTTATCTAGCCACCACTTTTTCATCTGCATCTATTAAACCAAAGGTCCACGTTGTTACCTCACGACTAAAATGTTATCCTTTTCAGGTTCAAAAGTTTATTCGAAAATAAAAAAAAAAACTATTTTTTTATAGAAAATAATATAACATTTTTTTTCTTTTAACAACCGAGCTAAATGAAAAAAAAATAGAAATTTTTTACAATTACAAAACAGACACAAAAATAGAAAATACTGTTTAAATATTATTTCGATCTGATCTATTTTATCAATGGTGACAGCCCTAAAGTTCGAATAATGTTTGACACTCAGAGTTCTGTTTTTTTACTGAATAAGTTCTTTGACCGTGTTCGCCTTTGTACTTCAGAAGCTTTGACCTTTATGTTTCAATTTTGTCTATCTGTGTGTAACTATGCTCTCATTATTATTATCGCTTTCAAAGACATAAAAGGGACAAAATTCATCATTTCGGGAGTTTTTGGTTTGATTTTTATTTCTCTACTAACATTTCGATTTCTGACTAAGCAACTGACTTTTAGCCAATAGGCGAGACGACAAAAAAAACGAATTTATTCGTCAAGTAGATTGTCAAAAAAGTTGTGTGTGTTTAAGTTTCGCGTGACGTCACGCCTAGGTACAATTTTAATGAACAGTGACGTCACAAGCCCTCGCTCCAGAACTTTGATGCACTTTATCTTTTTTTACTAATTTGGTCAAGCGAAAAATAAGTCTGTAGTATTTTGGACGGTCTAACGAACGGACTAAACAGAATTGTTGTCATCCCTATTCTTAAGTGTTTTCAAATGGTCTAAGTAAAAGAAACGCCTTGAATTTGATAAAATTAAGCACGCTTAGCACTTGATAGATTTTTTATCTACTACTGTTGAGAGCGAACAAAAGCTTTCTTACATAACGAACAAAGAAACTTTAACTAGACAATATACCAAAGGATTTGGACCTATGACGCCACTGAGTAGGCGCAAGGTTTTGAGTGGGCAACCAACGTTGCATGCCAAACGAAAATGATCCCTCTACCGTTGTCATAAAATCCATTTTAACACACAGAAGCACCCCAAACCTTGCCTTTTTAGGTAAAGAGGCCACAATTTTGAAGTGGGAGTCGAAATTGTTTGAATAACGAACACGGTTTGCAAAAAGTTTTGTGATTTTAGTTTACACAATGTTTAGAATTTGTTAAAGGAATTTGAACTCTATGGACACTAGCAAGTTCTCTACCACTTCAGGGCAAAACCTTTGAAGAGAAGAATGAGCATACATCTCCTCCAGGCGAAATTTATTTATTTAATTATTACTGGTTGTTGAAAAAGTGTGTTCGTTTAACTCAATTAGGAAATTACTTTAATAGAGAGTCCTGGCACCCGTAACACAAGTTCAACCTTAGCTTGGGTGTTATAAGATCACAATCTGTGTAGCCTACTTATTTCTATTGATTTAAAGTAACCAAATATTTTGTTTAGTCTTAAAGTTTCCTGTAAAAATTATATATTCTGACTGATATAGTTATTTTTTATTACTAGTTTTTGCCCGCGGCTTCGCTCGCATTAGAAAGAAACAAGAAGTAGCCTATGTCACTCTCCATCCCTTCAACTATCTCCACTTAAAAATCACGTCAATTCGTCGCTCCGTTTTGCCGTGAAAATGGACAAAGAGACAGACAGACTCACACATTCCCATTAATAATATTAGTATGGATTATTCTTTTCCTGGATTGGTTCCAAACTCACTATTCTTGCTGACCAACGATCAGTTTTAACAGAAAACGATACTCCTAACTTTGCCCTATTTTACATGGATTCTCCCCATTCCCCCAAAGATCCGAAAAAATGTAGAACGTATCCACATTTTTTCAGATCTATAGGTAGTAGTTTCGCACCACGAGTTATTCGAACCGCATCAAAAGCATAACAAATATCATACTTAGCTACTGAAAGTCCCTCGTGTCAAAATTAGGGGCACACCTAAAGCCATTTTTCGGCAAATTCGCTCCACTTTTGTACCGCGAAGTGGTCAAGCTCAAATTGGCTAAATGTACCCAAATACGGCTTATTGCACACCGTTCGCCTTATATGTAGGAGCGGAACCGATGGGCGTTATTCAGGTTAACCGTTGCGACAGTTGACGCGAATGTGGACATGGCCACATTTTTAAATAATTAAACTCTAAGGAGGGGAAGGAAAAGAGTCTGGAACAATTTGAGGAAGGCATTTGTCTAGCAATGAGTAACTCATCATCGTCACCCTGGCCTTTTCCCAACTATGTTGCGGTCGACTTCGACTTGGTAACTAACAGAATTCAGCTGGATACCAGTGTTTTACGTGAAGCGACTGCCTATCAGACCTCCACTACCCAGTTTACTGGGCCACACCTTCAGACTTTCTGGATTCCCTCTGTCCGTAACAACTGTCAAAGTTTTTTGAAGTACAACCGGGACCAACAGCTTTACGTGCTTTCCGAATCAAGGGATGTCAGTGATGTTCAAGATAAACTTTATAAAGTACATAAATTGAAAGTCACATTGGTACTTGCCCGTATTCGAACCCACCACCTCTTATTAAGAAAAGGGCGCTTTAACCACAGGGGGAATCACGACACATCTACTTTTACTATTGATAACATCATTATTTATCTCCACTTCATTAGCACCAATTACTTTTATCTCAAATGCCATAGATAAAGTAGTGAAGGATATTTATTTTCATGTAGAACTAATTGACCACTGAATTGATTGTAGCAATTAAGTGAATTACTATAGTGTCAGTGTCACTACAATTTCAGCAGTACCATAATAAATAAGAGTGCTAGGGATGGGCTGGTTGGACGTTGGTTTCGGCTTTTGTCTCCTTGGTTTCGGCTTTCGTCGCCTTGGTTTCGACCGCAATGTTGATCTGTAACTCAGAGCTATCCTATCTCAGACACCTTTCTTAGTACTTTACCCAGTGTGACCTATGTACCCATGATGTTGAGATAAATAAAGATTTATAATTATGATTATTAATTGAGAAGAACTAAAATAAAAAAAAACAGAAGATGTGTAATTTGACGTTGTCGTTCATCTGTCAAAAGAGTACTAATATCGCACGCAGCCGAATATCGGTATACAAGCACATAAGGAAAGACTTTTGAAGAAGTTAAAAGATATTAGATTTTAAGGCCCTTGTGTCAACATAAACACAGATGCACTTTTAACCTCACTCTGTGCATAAAAACAGATGAAACAAAATCTTATACTACGATGAAACAGTAATTCAAAAGGAAGAAATTATTCACGGGGCCAACATCGACACGGGTTTTGTCAAGGCTCCTTCAAAGGGGTTTCCTCAGAGTATAGAGCCGCAAAGGTATTAATACAGCACCTTATTCTGTCAGTTACAGTTCAATCCCAACATCAAAAGGTAGAGGTATAACTATTTATACTCTTCCCCCTAGACAAGTGGCATTGTAGAATAGATAGCGAAATGAAAACGATTGTCAAATGTATTGAGATGTCAAATTGTTTAGCGAAAGCTCATGTCAATTCCAAACATTTGACAATCTATTCGTTTTCTATTCTACAATGCCACTTGGCTAGGCTCTCTTTTGTCCTTTCGCCGAAACCGAATCGCGACCGAATATTTTCCCATCCCTAAAGGTTTCATTAAGCGCAGCGCACACTCGCGACATTTTTTAATTAAAAACGCAGCAGCTAGTCGTAATGCGTGTCTGGGCATTAATTGCTTACAAAGTATCAAGGCAAAGAAATTAATTTAAAAGGGGATTGCTTCCATTTTTATTTTTTACTTTTAACTAAAGAACTGGTGGACTGGTCTTGTTATTTTATTGTAGACTGCGTAACGTTTTTTTAACGTTTTAATTAACACAGATAAATTATATCTTTACTCTGGAGTTTCCAGACAGCGCGCCGTAAATGAAAGTTATTTATGCATTGTACGATATGTTATTAAAGTCGATTATAGTTTAATGTCGTGATGGGCCGGTGGTTAGTCTTCTTCTTTAAGTGCTTTTGTGAGGTTGTTTACAAATCAGTTTATTAAATCATAACTCAAAACAATTTTTCCGAAAAAACCTTCATTAAACTTTTTATTTTATTAAAATACATCCCAGTTCTGGTTCTGGTTTAAGAATATCTTTATTTCTCTTAAGAATTAAATTATTCACTTACAGAGAAATAATAACTAAAACTAAAATAAATGTTAGAGCGCACAGATTTGCGTATAACAAAAAAAATTAAAAAAATGTGGGTAAGCGGATAACACTGACTCGATCTTATACAATAACAACATGAATGTATTCGTTTTGATTTTATGCTAGATGTGGCATTTGGCTGCGCGTTGATACATCAAAACATCCGACTCGTTAACATCGTGACTTGATGAATAATCAAAGAATCGGTCGATTAATCCGAAAGTTGAAACTTCTAATATTAAAGCACCCACCAGTAGCTCTACATAAGTTTACACTTTACATCGATAAATTCGCCAGCGTCTACGTAAATAAATTGTTTGAAATGTTGCACAACGCCTCTATCGGTCACAAATAGTTGACTGTGACATATAAGGAATCAAAATTAAACTATCACTAAATCCCTAATGTAGTGTACTAACAGCCAGCCTTCTTATTTATGTCAATTAAATTTTCTATAGGGGTGTAAGTGGCCCTACCATCACCTCTAGGGTCAAAGCCAACCTCACCTGCACGTGGTACACCCTGCTGATTCACTGACGAGGCTCTGACGGACTAGGTCTTTTCACAAAGAGGAGACCTTCGCAGTCTTATTGCATATTTGTGTGATAGATCTTTCTTCGATTGAGATATTGTAAAATAAACATGGTTGTGGCAGAATTGTGGTGTATTTTCCACAAATGCCGTTAATAAAGAGTTGAAGTTCAAGTTGCAAGTAAATTTTCTATGACAAGTCATGGTAGGAGAACACTTTCCCTACAAAGAGTTCTGTCGACCCTCTCTGTTCTCATAGCGTTAACATACGATCCTGACTTAAATGGTTCACACATTACAAATGGTCACGAATCGATTAAAAAGCATGATTGAAACGATGTGCTATTAACATTTTAAATGATGTAAGTCTGACGGCTAGCGGCTGTAACTTTATAAAGGTGGTGAGTGTACGGAGTTTGTTAATTTATGTTATGTAAGGACTATCTGACTAAGGTCTCCCAAGTCAAAGTATGGGCAAGTAACAATCTGACTTTTTCGAGTCATATGCACTTCCTCAAGTGTATCTTGGACATTACTGACATCCCATGCCCCGTACCGGGATTACGTATCTTGCAGAAGCCGAGCGATCGCTATAATTGCGCAATATTTGCTTCTCAAACGTCAATTTAAAATACGTCAAGCCAAATAGCAATCTAGCGATAGTGCTGCCTCTGTGGAGCAATCAGTTAACTTAAACATGCATTTTTCGTTTGGTGGTTTCGTATTTAGTATGATTTTTAAGAGCAAAGTTAAGTTTTTTTTGTTAAAGGTGATATTTAATTAGTTCTAGCGATTGCTGCTTTATCGTCATCGTAACAATAAGTGCATTAGAACAATCAGCGAGTGATTAGCAATCGATTCATACATAATACGATTTTTTTCGACGATAAGCGATTAATCGCGCGAAAACTGCACAAATATTGCGACAGAACAACTGATTTGTATTACCATATGATAATTTTAATAGAAAACAAAACTGACAACAACAGCGTACACAAAACGGGCGCCATCTTAAATCACAGACTAAAAACAAATCAACTTTATTTTTTCTTGTCGCGAAAGCGCGGGCTTTGTCGTCATTAGCGAATATTTTGCACATACTGCGGCTCGCTACTCTAATTATGGACCGACAAACAATGTGGCTTCTGAGAAAGGCAGGCGAATACGTGTGTATATACTTACATGTATGTAAAGGCGTCTCCAAACTGCTGTAACGCATTGTGATGGTTAAGAGAAGCTTCATAAAGTTTGAAAGGTTCTCAATTAGTTGCCATCTTTTTTATATATGTAGGTATGGTCTTCGATTACACGAAATCCCCTCAGCCGATTAAAAAAATATTCAGGATCTGATCGTGGAATCTTCGAGGAATGAAATTAACTCATTAACAATTTTGCGTTGCATCTACCTAAAGACTAAATTATTTTTTGGGATATTATAAATTGCATATCAAATAAATAATTACCTATCAATACATACTCATCATTTATATTATTTTTTACATCAAATAACTTACTTCACTACAAATAAACTAAATGTTTAACAAAACTCAAACTGCAGATAATTCGAAATTATACATCAATATGACATTACTTTTTTTCTCATAATGCAATACAGTAAAATTTATTTTTGTACAAAAATACTACATACATAGCATAAATACTGACTGCACAGCAAAATTTTCTTATTTCAAAGCAAAATAACTATCCCAGTCGCATATTAACCAGTAAGTACAACTAAACCTGTTTATCATATTTGTCTTCATTTTCATGAAGCCATGCTCAGCTAATTTTATAATTATTATAACAAAAAAATCCTGCCACATTGCATTATTTTTAAAAGCAGAACAAAATTAACTGAAAAAGGTACGCGGCTACGCGCGCTTTTTCGTCACTGCGTCGCGCGAGCGAGTAAGATAGAGATAGAAATGGTTGGTTAGGTTAGGTTAGAACTGTGACCACATAACGCGCGAAGGCGAGCGAGCGGAGCGAGCGTGCCGCGGCAGCGGCCGCCGAGCGCCAGCTATCCTCTTTTGCCAAGCAAACATTTTAGTTTCTTTGCTCTGTTTTAGAATAAATTGGTGATCTATTTCAATTAGTTTGCTTAAATACTTATTAGGAAAAACCTATTATAGTACATACAAAAACATTTATTTGGTACTAGACCCTACCTATATCTCCATGATTTTAAGTGATTTATTGTGGAATTTTAAGTTCGTGGCGCCACCTGCAGAAGCTAAAAATGTGCCTATTGGGCAAAAAAGGAAACGTGGACGCCCCGCGAAAGCAAGACCCGCTTTAATAATTGAATAAATTACAATTTTGTATCAAATTTTATATTTTTTTTGCTGATCTCATTATGTGGTAATTAATAAATAATAAGATGATTGTGACTAATAAAATGCTGTTTTATTTAGAAAAACTACTGTAAATAATATAAAAATAGAAGCTATATTTAAAAGAAAAAGAGTTAACATGTATAATGTGCATTAAGATTATTAGCTATGCATTAATTAAAAAGCTTTTGCTTTAGGAAAAATCGCTGTACGCTGCGAAAATAAATTGTAGTGTGTTTAGTGATATTTTGAGTTGAATATTTTGCTGTGCAATCAGTAATTTTGATGGGAATTCGGAATCTTATTGCCTAAAAAAAGGATATTTTTTGATTTGCATTTAAATACCACCCTTATTTTTTTAGCCATTGTGTTCAGAGTACCGCGCGTTTTTTTTTCTATTGTCCTGAAGAGAAACCATGATCCCTGAGTCAAAATTCAAAATTCAAGGTATTTATTTCACTTAGACCATTTACAGGTACTTATGAATTGTCAAAGAGTCGGTCGGTTAGTCAGAAAAGTGACGCTAATTGCCTGTTCCAAAACGTAGATCTCTATGGAGAAGAACAAGCAAGAAACTCCACGGACACTCTTTTTAAAAATAATCATGGTTTACAAGATCTTGGTTACAGTCTTTTTGGTGCTTCTATATGTGAAATCAATGTAGATAAATAACAAAAAAACGATGGATTAAAATATGAGAATAATAATATAAAGTCATGGCAGTTAAGAGATGACCGATCTCAACTGACAGCGCCCGTCCGAGTTCAGTATCAATTTGTTTATAAGATAATAGACTATTTCATTTCATTTTATTTCGTATTTTCTAAACAAAGATACTTGGGTTAAATTTAAAAACCTGGCTTCGTCGCGGAACGTTCTTTTTAAGAAGAAAATAAAAAAGTAAAAAACAGTATGGCATAAGCAAGCTGTGTACGTGAGCTGAGTTAGTAAAGTATTTAATTATTACTCATACCGTACTGCTCTGTCGAAAAAGAATGAAGGATTTCAAATTGTGACAGTAAATTTTATTATAATTTAGCTCTCTTCCGAGTTTCACCCGTGTTATGTTAAAATATTTGTAATTGCTCCGCTCCCGTAGATTATAGCGTGATGTTATGAAGTCGTTATTCTGATATGTAAACTGTCAATCCCAATGTATGCTTAGATGTTTAAATCGGGTAGTAATAAAAGCTCCGACAAAAAAAGAAGAATTGTACTTACTCAGAATATTAAATTTACTGCTTAAAATACTAACTTTCCGACTACTTTTTACCGAATTAAAATGACGAAAAGACCGAATGAGATGCTGAAAACTCCGAAAAATAAACATGAACGTTTATTGCTATAATACTTTTCTACCAGCATAAATTACTTTCCACTGAAAACTATGCTTTTAACTATGCTTTTGTAATTTTAACTATTAGATACTTTTATTCTATACATGATCGAGGGTGGGCTGGGTCGACGAAGCCCCGCTTCGCGGGGCTCCTACTTCTAGGTGGCTTATAAAAAAATAACCACGAAGGGGATGGCGGGGTCGTGTGAGCGAGCGAAGCGAGCGATATGTTCTAACCTAACCTGTCCGAGTCGGGGTGCCCTAAAGTCTAGATTGCAACCAGTTTTCATTATTATTGAGAGTTAAAAAATAAATTTGATAACCAACAATAGAAATTAAAACAGTTCATTGAGACAAAATAGGCACATTCAACTGTAAAAAGATTTCACGACAAAACTATCTTGACATATGATTTACAAGCTGTGAAATATAAGATTTCAACTTGATAGGTTCATATAATCGCTACTTATATTTATTATTATTGTTGAAAAATCGGATAAAAATAACAAGTTATACATTATTAATATATTGCTGTTGCAAAAACTGGTAAAAATAACCAGTTATTCATGATTTTTCCAATATACTTTGTTAGCCTATAACTTTTATATCCCATGGATATGGGCATAATTTTTTCGGTGGGGTAAATTGTGCATTTTAATAAAGCTATTGATACTAGATTTGTCTAAATCGACTCTGGGTTTTTGGTCCATACATTTTTGGACCATCACTTTTGGTACAGATATAGTCTGGGACCCGAGAAAGGACATAGGATAGTTTTCATCCCGGAAATCCCCCGGAACTATTATTCCACGCGGACGAAGTCGCGGGCAAAAGCTAGTATAATATAAATTATTTTTCACGCGTGTTTGTCATGTAATGTAATATTTAGAAAGTTCCAGACATCATCATCTTATCTCATCACTCTAGCCTTTTCCAACTAGATTGGGGTCGGCTTCTACCCTAACCAGATTCTTTTTTTTTTTTTTTTTGGTGAGTGGGAAATCATCCAATGACTGCTCCCGTCCTGGGTGCGGCGGGAGGGCGTGTCAGACTCTTACTGACTAAAACCCACTCATGTTCCTTCGACTGCCTTTTATGTTCCAGGGTCACGGTAACTGTTATAAACATAACATTCCGCAACACCCTAACCAGATTCTGGATACCGGATTGGGCGACAGGATACCCCTTAGTTAGATTAGTCAGGCTTTCTGGCTTCTGACTACCCTTAACGACTATTAAAGTTCTACGAATTACAACCGGGACTAACGGCTTTATGTGCTTTCCGAGGCACGGGATGTCAGTGATGTCCAAGATAAACGTTAGAAAGTTCATATGAATTAAAAAAGTTGGTACTTGCCCGGATTAGAACCCGCAATTTCTTAAAGGAAAGGCAGGCGCTTTATACACTGGTCCATCAGGATTATTATCATTATCATATATATTAAATTAGTATTTTAGTAAGTACATAGAAACATACATATAACATGGAGCAGACTGACTTTGAAGTTCTAAGTTACGTAGTAACGTAATAACTATTTAGTAATCTGTGGTTCTAAGTTCTTTGAAGTAAATAATCAGGCTTCATTTTCAGTATCTCTTTGAGTTTGACAGACATGAGAGATTCCTAAAAAAGCAACCTTTTAATAAAATGTTATTATCGATAATCAAAAGCTAAAACGTCTGACTAGTCTAACTAAGGGGTATCGTGTCGCCCAGTAACTGGGATGTGGAGGTCTGATAGTATAGAGATAGGAGGCAGTTGCTTCACGTAAAGCACTGGTATCCAGCTGAATCCGGTTAGGCTGGAAGCCGATCCCAATATAATTACGAAAAGGCTAGGGAGATGGTGATGATGAAAGGTCTTTTTAGTATAATATACCTTTATTTAATACTACTGATGGTTAAGCCAATAGGGCCAATTCCGTAGTTATAATAATTACCGTGACCCCGGAACATACAGGGCTACCGGAGGAACATGAGCGGGTTATAGTCAGTAAAAGTCTGACACGAAGGATGGGAGAAGTCATCTGACGATTTCCCACTCACCAAAAAAAAATACTACTGATGGATTATTTAAACGCGCTTTATTTGGGAAACACCTACAAAAACTGCTTTATCTGTAAAACGAGGACCACTGTGGACTTTACAACATCACGACGACCTGACCGGACCAGTAACCTAAAACATTATTTAACGAGCAAACCGCGAAAGCACACCTAGTGCTGATATAAGTATGTTTGCATCTGCCGTCGGCACCTCAAAGCTTCAGATGCGCAGTAAATAACAAGATAACGATCTAGTCTATGGCCAGTGACACCTGCGTCTATAGTCTATGCCGTCTATGGTGTCATACTAACCTATTTACATGTAGTTCACTTGGGTCACTTGATTATGTATGTTTTATCTGTGGTCTGACCGCTGCGTATGTTGTGTGTTATTTATTTTTATATTGTCGTCAATATTTTACCGTCTTTATCAAAAAAATCTTTAGAATATAATTACACTCGTTTTGAATAATATCTTAATTTAATCTGATGCCAAAATACCGCAATTAAAAATTATTGTTCAGTCGAATTGTGCCTAAAATGCATATTTTTCATTTTCAATTATCGCGCGAAAGTACTGGACTCCATATTGCTCTATGGCCGTCAATGACATGAAATTGAATTAAGTTAGAGGACAATACTTATCTACTGACTTTAATCTTTCGACGAACAAGCGACAGCCGGCTGTCGGGCTGCTATTGTGTTTCAAATCACGTGTGTTCGAAGGTTTGAAAGATACTTTGACCTCTGAGTTTCTTTCGGATGTTTCTTCTCAGAATAGCTTAGGGCTACGAAACATCGGCCCCATCGTTCGCTCAAAATATTGACGTCTAAAAGTATTGAGTATACTATAAGTATGGGCTATTTACAAAATAGATACCTATCATTTTCTTTTTTTATCAGTATGAAATTATTTGCCAACTATTCAATCAGAAATTATCAGAAAAAATAAAAATAATAAAAATAAATAAATTTCCTAGGACAACTCACACACGGTCATATGATCCCAGGCTAAGCAGAGCTTGTACTATATTGGGCTCCTTAGTTTTTGGTTGAGCTAAACGATTACTGACAAATGCTTGCACTGTCTGGACAGGTCCACTCAAATCTGTGTCCTTCTCTCATCAAGAGAGTGCCTCAGATATTAACCTCCATGGTTCTCGCACATTTTTCGCACATTTTTGACCAATACGATTGTATGGACTTTAAAAGAGACTTAGACCTCTGAGTTTGTTTCGGATGTTTCTTCTCAGAGCAGTCCAGCTACGAAACACCGGCCCCATCGTTCGCTTAAAATAAATAAAAAAAACAAATTTTGACGTGTAAAGTGTTATGATATAACCTATTTACAAAATAAATATGATTTTATGTTTTTTTTTATGATTTTATGGTAACCAGACAACTGATTCACATACTTATATTATTATACTTTCTAAATACATACATATTATAGATAAATTACACCCAAGAAAGAAAGATGTGAAACGGGCCCTGTGTAGTATTTTTTTTTTCTTAAAAGTATGAAATAAAAAATAAAGGTGATGGTTACTGAGACATATATAGTCGTTTTCCGGTTTGAAAAAGAAGTCTGGTATATTCTTTACCCAAGAGTACCCACGGTACAGGTTAGCAACTAAAAAAAGAAAAAAACTATGATTATTAAACAAGTTATTAGAAAACAAGTAATTAAAATAAACATATAAAAAGATAATATTAATTCCTCTGAAACGAACATTCAAAAGAACGAATAAATAGAAAAAAAATGATTTCATTTTCATATCAAACGCTAATAAAAAAAGGTAAGCTTAAATAAATGTTTAATTAGCTGCTTCCCGCGACATCGTCCGCGTATATTTCATTCATCTACACATATACGTGATATTAATAGATATTCTGTTACGTTTAAGATTTAATTGTTCATCTCAAAAAGGTGATGGTTATACTTTCGCATTTATAATATTAGTATGGATATTCAGTTTACAGATTCGACTTCGTTACGATTTTATTACATGTTAATAATAATATAGATTTTATTACCATTTTATTAAACTATTAATTAAACTATTCCCATACCACCACTTAGACAAATTAGTATACTTTGAGTGGCTTCCGTTCTGGTTAATGTTTTGCATTGCCACCGACTTTCGTTTACGTATTTTTTTTTTCGTTTTTTATATTTGAACACGGTTATTTATTTTTTAGAAAAAAATGCTTTTTTTTTATGTTTAGTGCCGAATTCTGAGTCCTGTAATCCTGTTATAGGTCGATGTTAAATTAAATATTACATATTATCAAAATATTTTTCTAACTTGGCTAACAATTTAGAACCTCCTTCTTTTTGAAGTCGGATAAAAATTAACGAAGTGCGAGACAATTTCGTACAAAAAAATCCGGTTTTTAGTATAACCAGTCTACCAGTTTTTTGTCTGTCAAAACGCATAAACTACCATATTTTATTGAAACTGTAGTAATTTGTCTTTTTTTTAGAATAACACTAATATGTACGCTACATGACATAGCACTATGATCAATGACCGAAAATCTAACATAACAAGGGTAATTCCTATTAAAATCATAAAATCATAAAATCATAAAATCATAAAATCATATTTATTTTGTAAATAGGTTATATCATAACACTTTTACACGTCAAATTTTTTGTTTTTTTTTTTGTTTTTTTTTTAAGCGAACGATGGGGCCGGTGTTTCTTAGCTGGACTGCTCTGAGAAGAAACATCCGAAACAAACTCAGAGGTCAAAGTCTTTTTTAAAGTCCATACAATCGTATTGGTCAAAAATGTGCGAGAACCATGGAGATTAATGTCTGAGGCACTCTCTTGATGAGAGAAGGACACAGATTTGAGTGGACCTGTCCAGACAGTGCAAGCATTTGTCAGTAATCGTTTAGCTCAACTAAAAACTAAGGAGCCCAACGTCTTGACGAACAGTACCAAAGTAAGGACATTTGGGTAGGCCGCATTAAATACTCAAACCGTCAGACCGAATATATTAAAAAAGAAAAACAAAGAAAAAAAAACCAACGACCTCCATAGTCCCCACATTCACAAAAAAAAATGTCACGAAAACATATACATAATACTTTAAAAAGTACAATCAATGTCAAATAGAAATACATAAAAAAAGATTATATACTTTAAAAAGTACACATCAATGTCAAATAGAAATACATAAAAAAAAGATTATATACTTTAAAAAGTACAAATAAATGTCAAAATAATAAATAAATGTCAAAGAGAGAAAAAAAAATGTACATAAAGTAAATAATGGCCAATGTATTAATCGAAACAGCTCAATTCCAAACATTTGAATCCTCAATGTAATCTTTAACAGAGTAAAAAGCTTTCTGACAAAGTTTACGTTTTATAAATAATTTAAATTTAGTAATGCTAAGTTCTTGAATTTGTCTGGGTAGTTTATTATAAAAGCGTATACATTGACATTTAAACGAGCCACCTATTTTCTTAAGCCTAGTTGAAGGAACTACGTATTTGTCCTTATTTCTTGTATTTATATTATGGATATCACTGTATTTTTTAAATTGATTAATATTTTTATGCGCGTACAACAAATTTTCATATATATATTGGCACGGCATAGTCATAATATTTACCTCTCTAAATTTGTCTCTGAGGGAGTGTCGAGGACTCAGTTTATAAATTGAACGAATAGCCCTTTTTTGCAAAACAAATATAGTCTGAATATCGGCTGCATTTCCGCACAATAGAATGCCGTACGACATCAAACTGTGAAAATAACTAAAGTAAACTAAACGGGCTGTTTCCAAATCAGTTAAACCACGAATTTTTCTGACGGCGTATGCTGCAGAGCTAAGTTTCTTAGATAATTTATATATGTGGGGGCCCCACTGAAGTTTAGCATCCAAAGTTATTCCTAAGAATACTGTGGAATCTTCGGGCTTCAGTTCCTGTCCCTTTATTAGTACGCTGGTTTCTATTTGTCTAACATTTGGTAGCGTGAACTTAACAAGTTTAGTTTTTTTCTCGTTCAGCAGTAGATTATTTACGTTGAACCAGTTGACTATTGACGCGAGAGAACTATTTATGACGTCAACACATAGTTGTTGACGTCTTGGTTTAAATAAAAGGGAAGTGTCGTCTGCGAACAACACTTATCATGCTTATCTTTAATTAGATAAGGCAAGTCATTTATATAAATAAGGAACAAAAAAGGGCCAAGAATTGAGCCCTGGGGAACCCCCATTGTCACAACAGATCCAGGTGACCTTTTACCGTTCACATCAACTCTTTGAATCCTATCACTCAGGTACGAAGAGAGAAGATTCAGAGAGGAGGCCCGGATTCCATAGTGGTGTAGCTTCCTGATTAAAGTTTCATGGAGAACGCAATCGAATGCCTTGCACAAGTCGCAAAAAACGCCCAATGCATCGCATTTGTCTTCCCATGCATTATAAATATGTCCTAAAAGTTCAACACCGGCATCAGTTGTTGAACGACCCCTTGTAAATCCAAACTGTTTTTTATGCAAAAGCTCGAGTTTATTAAAATACATCTGCATTTGATTTAAAATTAGTTTTTCAAAAATTTTACTAAAAGTGGGTAGCACTGAAATTGGTCTATAATTACTGGGGTCAGATGTGCTACCTGATTTAAATAGTGGTATTATTTTACTATATTTCATTAAGTCAGGAAACTTACCACAATCAATACAATTATTAAAGATATCTGTTAAAGTAGGAGCTACAATATTTATAATAGATTTAGCAACATCAACAGAGTTATCCCATAAATCTGCAGTCTTTTTAACATTTAAAGTGTGAAAGGTTTTAATTACATTTTTACAACTGACATGCTCGAAATGAAATTCAGAATCACAGGCCGGAACGTTTTCTTTAAGTAAAGCCTCTGCAATATTATAAAAATATTTAAAAGAATCTATTAAAATGTAGCATTGGTTCATGTTTATGTTCTATAACGCGGGCAAAACCGCAGACAAAAGCTAGTTAAAGTAACACTTAAAATGTCGTCATACTTGTAATAACTCGAGACTCAACAATTTGCGGGGCTTTCATTATGAGCAAAGACACCGAGCATTAAAATTCTTTTTTTAAAGTAACAATGTAAAAAGACCTGGCTCCAGAGAAAATATTACTGTCGCTTTAAAAAAACAACGCGGCTGGCTGGAACGCGTTCTATTTTTAAACCGGTGTCAATATTACTTTTTTCCCGCGTTCGCGGTGTTGTTGCTAGCTTGTCGCATTGTTAGTACTCAGAGGCGTCAGGACTCAAATAAGAAAAAGAATTTTGTTTTATAAGGTTTTTTAGATAGGGTAGAAATATTGATGCAGATTCCCTTGTTCACAAACTAAACTAAATTTTAAATTGAGTGCATCTTTCTCTTTTTATTTTATTGAGAAAAAGAGCAGAAGATAAATAAGAGTTTAGTCCTGTCAAAATAGTTAGCACCTGACGTAATTCGATGCATATGTAGTGGTCATGTTTTTAATCACGTCTAAATTCTCTATGTAGTGTCTAAATTTGACAGGAGCAAACTAATATTCCTTATCTCAATAAAATTAGAAGAAAAAGATGCATTGAACTTAAATTTTGTTTGGTTTGTGTACAAGGGATTCCGCATTATTATTTTTTAAAGGGTTTGTTTTTTTGGAATCCGAGCAAGTAATCATTATACCAAACGACTATACTAAAAACTAATCTTTTTTAAAATAATTTTAAGTTAAATAAACTATTTTACTAATTTACCCACTCAAACCCAACCATTGTAAAAACAATATGAAACGTAAAAACAAAAACAATTGCTTGTCCATGTAAATTATGTTATTATTGTGTTCGGACTTCGGACTCCATACAAATAACATTTCAATAATTATGCGCAATTGTTGTACGAAACAGAACGTCACAATTTAACTTGCTATGTTAGCTATGTTTAAAACGGTTTCAGACAGACAGACGAGTAAATTGCAGAGATTAAAAAAGTAGGGCATGGATTGAAATGTACCTCTTTGATTGTAATAAAAAGGTTGACATCTGTCATTTGTCAGTGACTGACAGACAATGGAGGGAATATCTAAGTGACGTGGGAAATCCGAAAGCTTTTCTGTCAAAAGTCCTATAAGAATGTATGTAGAAAGTATGGCTATGCCACTGAACCCCTTGCATTGTTCTTAAAACTCTACGGCCCATACATTTATTCTTCTTTAAATCTCAAAGCAATTTTAATTTCTTAAGTAATATCTTATAAAATCTTGGGTTTTCCTTTACAAGCCTAAATAAAAAATGCAATGAAAAGAAAACTATTTATGTATTATAATAATACTTTAAAAGTTTGAAAGACACGTTGAACATCAACCTCTTCACCTTATCATCCGTCCGTACTTACTATATTATAAATGCGAAAGTAACTCTGTCTGTCTTTCTCTTCTTCATGCCTAAACCACTAAACCGATTTGAATGAAATTTGGCACAGATTTAGTCTGGGACCTAAGAAAGGAGATAGGTTAGTTTTTATCCCGGAAATTTTGCGGGATCGGGAACTATTATTCCACGCGGACGAAGTCGCGGGCAAAAGCTAGTTTCATATAACTTTTAACTGAAAAAATAATTTTACTTAACCCAATCAATCTTTTAATCCTTCGAATAAACGTGATTTGAGACACAATGACACAATAGAAAGACAGTAGCAGACCGATAGCCTGCTGTCGTGAAAGGTTTTTAAATTGCATATTATAAAATATGCATTTTTTTTTAAAGTTCAAGCTTAGCAAGTTTGGCTAAGCAAATTTTTCCCCCATGTTTGGATTTTTTTGGGTGGATTTTGAGAATACTTAATTCATTACTGTCACTGTCGTACAACTGTCAAACTACGATGGCGAAAACTCTGTCATCTATCATCATATTTAATTCTTCATCTTCTTATTCTTATATTAAAGTTTTCTTATCTTTGGGAAATGTGTTCGCTTTCAACCCCCTGATAACAAAACCCTCAAACACTAAATTTAATCGTCGTATACTTTCATTGTTCTTAGTTTATGGGACAAAAAAAGATGTTCAATATATTTTGCTAATCTAAAAGAATTTTTTTTTATCCCATTTGTCTATTCACAATACTTTGGAATCGTACATGAGGTTGTATTTTTACAAAATAGGCCAGTCATCTAAGACATAAAAATCGCGTTAGGTCGCAATAAATTGCAAGGTCTTGATTTTTTGTGATGTTGTTAGGATAGATACCAATGGTGTAAATCTAGATTTGCAACCTCGAAAGACCTGTGCTAACTTCGTGGTGCTCGAAAAACCTCAAAATTTTCGAACTTTTTTCAGTTTTTGGCTTACAACTTCTAAAATATGCATTTTGCAGCAAAGTCACCTATGAAACTTTTAAATAAGACAAAATAAGCAACAAAATAAGTGTAACCCTAGCTCTGTATGTTTAATAGATCTCAAGATATGACATTTCGAAAATGGGCAATTTTTCCCAAATTTTATCAAATTTGTAGTTAGCTAGACTTTAGATCGAAATACTGTCTAAATTACTCATCCTACAAGGAAAGTCAATAGAAGTTAAGATGTAGAGCAGTTATTTAGCTTTAATTTAAGTGTAAAAGGAACTGTTTAGCACCAATAGTTCTTATATTATGAGGTAAAAAGTAATAATAAGGATCGAATTTCACAAGAAATAGTTATTTTTTCTTATACATTGTTGAATGGAATTTACAATACTAGCAGTCCGCCCCGGCTTCATCCGTAGTACATACATAGCCTTTGTCACTCACGGATAACATACCTATCCAACGGGGAAAGAATTTTTAAAATCGGCCCCGTAGTTTTTGAGTTTATCCATTACAATACAAACAAATAAACAAATCTTTTCTCTTTATATTAAGTATAAGTATGATTGATGGCGTCATAAGTTCTGTCAAAACCTTGTTATTTTAACTTTCGAGTACTGGCCAGATATACTTTGACTAATTTTAAAAATAGAACATTTGTACTTGCCGAAAATAAAAAAGAAAATATTAAATATAGAGTGGTCGAAAAAGGAAGATAGAGTCGCGGTTATCGCGTTGCACCGCTATGGTTACGCGCCAATAGAGATTTTCAAAATTCTGCAAAAGTTGAAAATAACACTACGGTTTGTTTATCGCACTATCAAACGATACATTGAAGATTCAAGCTTCAAAGACCGTGAGAGGAGCGGCCGACCTCGCACAGTTAGGACACCAGCGGTCATCAAAGCAGTGAAGACGTGAATTCAACGAAATCCCTCGCGTAAACAAAAAATTTTAGCTTTTCACATGGGGCTAAGCAGAACCACGGTTAGAAGAGTGTTAAACGAAGACCTGGGACTACGAGCTTATCGTAAGATCCCGCGCTTTGTTACGGCGGTACGCGGGAAAAAAACATCGCAAAATTTTATTTTCAGATGAAAACAAAATACTTTTGAAGAAAGTTATAACAAACAAAATGATAAGGTGTATGCCCACAGCAGGGGGGAGGGGGGGGGTATTCCGAGGGTCCAGCGTGGGCATTATCCTTTCTCACTCATGGTTTGGCTTGGAGTCTCATATTCAGGCTTAACTGAGGTGTTTTTCTGTGAAAAAGGTGTGAAACCAGTGCCGTTGTGTACCAAAATACCGTCCTATCGAATATAGTGGAACCTCTTTCTCAAACAATGTTCAAAAACAGACATTGGATATTCTGACCAGATTCTGCACCAGCTCATAGGGCAACGCAAAACTGGTTGACCGCCCATGGAATTGACTTCATCGGGCATGAAGACTGGCCATCTTCTAGTCCAGATTTAAACCCCCTGGACTACAAAATATGGCAATATTTGGAGGAAATAGTCTGCGCTAAACCTCATATAAATTTAGAGTCTCTCTCTCTGAGTATCTCTGGTTAAAGCAGCGGCAGAAATAGATATGAATGTGGTGCGTGCTGTGGTCGATGACTGGCCACGTCGATTAAGGGCATGTATTAAGAATGGAGGGGGGCATTTCGAATAATGTAAATACATTCAATATCTTTCATTTCATATATAATTTTCAATTAATTATCAAAAATTATATCGTTAATTACATTAAAAGTTTTTGACAGAATTTATGACTTGACTACGTATATATGTATATATGTATTTTCAACATACGCATTGAAAACATTAAAAATCTCATTACATTCAGTGGACGCCGCAGGGTGGTAGATTGTAAAGATGCTAGAAATCCTTCGCGATTTGTATATACAGGGTGTCCCACGGCGATGCCACATGGAGGAAAAGTACCTTAAATATTGTAGATAGAAAATTTTACTGAAAGAAGACATTATATGAATTTTTAAAACATTTTAAACTGCATTCATAGATTTTTAAATAATTAAGTGGTTAGGCCGGGAATCGAACTTGTTCCACGAGAAAAAATTATCATCCTGTAGTTTTATCATACCGATCGAAAGGTTTCATTATAAGGATTATTTTTTGCTACATAACATAGTGTCACAAATAAAAGGAAGACCATGAATTTTAACATTTGATGTAAAATTTTGTTCTGAAAAGTTAAAAGCTTACATTGCCGTAAGGACATACAATTGACAATCATCTACTTATTACTAATTAATCTACCCACTTGAGTTATACGCACCATTTAAATAAATAAATATCCACCACAATAAGCCCAAAAAATCGTCAGGGAACGAAATAATTAAAAGTTATCACTTTGTATTCAAGAAGAAGGGACTCATTCTGAGCATTTGAAAAATTGACTAATTTTGTATTAAAAATGTTAAAATACATGGTCTTTCTTTTATTTTTGACACTATGTTATTTAGCAAAAAATAATCCTTGCGATGAAGCCTTTCAATCGGTAGGATAAAACTACAGGCTGATTTATTTTCTCGAGTAACAGGTTCGATTCCCGGTTCAACTATGTAATTATTTAAATATCTATGAATGCAGTTTAAAATGTTTTCAAAATTCATATAATGTTTTCTTTCAGTAAAATGTTCTATCTACAATATTTAAGGTACTTTCCCTCCATGTGGCATAGCCGTGGGACACCCTGTATATATATACATATATATTCAATAATTACTGAATTGTCTGTTTTATTTTATTTTTAAAGTAATATTTAATTTATATTACTAGAGCTGAAAGCTAAATCTGATTTCCTTATTTACCTCATAATATGAGAACTATTGGTCCTGAACAGTTCCTTTTACACTTAAATTAAAGCTAAATAACTGCTCTACAACTTAATTTGTATTGACTTTCCTTGTAGGATGAATAATTTAGACAGTATTTCGATCTAAAGTCTAGCTAACTACAAATTTGATTAAATTTGGGAAAAATTGCCCATTTTCGAAATGTCATATCTTGAGATCTATTAAACATACAGAGCTAGGGTTACACTTATTTTGTTGCTTATTTTGTCTTATTTAAAAGTTTCATAGGTGACTTTGCTGCAAAATGCATATTTTAGAAGTTGTAAGCCAAAAACTGAAAAAAGTTCGAAAATTTTGAGGTTTTTCGAGCACCACGAAGTTAGCACAGGTCTTTCGAGGTTGCAAATCTAGATTTACACCATTGGTATCTATCCTAACAACATCACAAAAAATCAGGACCTTGCAATTTATTGCGACCTAAATGTCTTAGATGACTGGCCTAAAACTCGTTTAAGCACCTGTGCGCGCCATTTTAAGATAGCGGACATCTTGAATTTATTTATGCAATATGGCGTATTTGATTGTGTGTTTATTTTATTTTAAAAGTGTAGGAATAATAAATAGAAGGGACTGTAATCAGGTTCTAAGCGCATGCACCTGGAAAAGATTTATTTTTTTAGTTCTTTTTGTTGATTATGTGACAGTATTAAAAATTATACCTATCTAATAATTGTCATAATGCAAAAACTTTTTATCACGCAAATACCATAGGATTATTTATCAGTAATTTGCAATAAATTCCAATCTTGTGGAATTAGAAACAAATATGTGTCCAGTTAAAAAACATAGCGATATTGTACTAAGATCGGTCTATCACCAACCCCCCTAGACAAGTGGCATTATAGAATAGATAGCAAAAACGAATAGATCGTCAAATGTATAGAGATGTCAAATTGTTTAGCGAAAGCTTGTGTCAATTCCATACATTTGACAATCTATTCGTTTTCGTTTTCTATTCTACAATGCCACTTGTCTAGGCCCTCAGTCATCATTTCGTTTGTCAATAAACCTTACATAATTTACGTTAAACATCCCTGACATCCCGTGCCTCGGAAAGCACGTAAACCGGCTGGTCCCGGTTGTCATTTATAGAATTTAGGCTGTCGTTATGGTCGATCAGAATTCAGAAAGTCTGTCCAACCTAAGCAAGGGGTTCCACGTCGCCCAGAACTGGGTTATGGAGGTCTGGTAGGCAGTCGTTCACAAGAAACACTGGTATCCAGCTAAATCCGGTTAAGCTGGCAGCTGACGTAATTGGGAAAAAGTTTAGGAAGATGATAATAAAACCTGGCATAGTAGTTCTGTAAGTAGCTTACCGATCCTTAAAGGTGTGAAAAAGCCGCGCTTATTATATCCGTTCAAAGCCTGACGCGATTGTCTGACAGGCAGACAGTTCCTCTTATCACCCTTTGATTACAAAATCCCAAAAAAAAACAACAAGTCTATAATTTTGATAAATAACTCCACAATATGTCAGTCATTGTTAATACTTTCCCAGACAATTAGTAATCAAATGAGGTTTTATATCGTGATCGTTATCGGAGTCGTAGGCCAGGGATGTTTCGAATACGAGAATTTGGTTCTAAATGCGGATACGGATATCGGTTTCGGATACGGTTAGAAGGATATGAAATTATTTCACCCGCGTTGTTGGTTACTATTTCGCTCCCATTGGTCGTAGCGTGATGTTGCAAAGCATATAAGCTTTCTCGATAAATGTGTTATCAAAAACTAAAAGAATTTTTCAGTTTGAACCACGGGTTAAGCTTGCCTGCTTGCAAACGAAAAAAACTTCACATCTTTATAACACCCATTAGTGTATACTATAAGTTACTTTCGGATAGTTTAGCACATTACATTAAAAAATAAACAATGAAAGTAAATCGCGCGTGGCTAATCTATATGTATAAAAACGAAAATTTTCCATAAAATATATCATTTAGACTC
This sequence comes from Athetis lepigone, assembly GCA_033675125.1. NCBI lineage: Eukaryota > Metazoa > Arthropoda > Insecta > Lepidoptera > Noctuidae > Athetis > Athetis lepigone. Next base: position 716,085 of record CM066241.1, read on the forward strand.
CGTCCCATATCTGAAATTATCTGAAACATTTAAATCGCATTCGGTTACAGATATTTTTTTATTATATTTCGGATATATCCGAAATTTTCTACGCATCTCCATCACATCCCTGGTAGGCAGATCGTGTGAAACCGATATCAATCTATCAACTGAGTTTTATTATCTGTGGCAAGATGGCGGCCTGTCATGCTGTAATTATGGCGCGTATTTTTTCTCTTTTAATTGTATAGGCTATCTTTTGTGTTTTCAAGTTGTTTTATGACTATGAATGGAAATGAATGCTGAATTAACGCTATTATGATTTTATTATGATAGATTTTCTAATTATATTGTGCCTTAGAACGTTATCTAATGAAATGAGTTATTAAACGAACGTTAAATTGCAGTACCGTATTGTAACTTAAGTTTCGTGCTATTTACTGTCGCAATAATTTATAGATAAATTGATTATTTCTCTGTTGTTTATAAAAATCTAGTGTCTCTGTGTTTTTTATTCCAAAGCAGAGTGAGGATTTTAAAGTAAAATAAATAATGCAGCGAGGTATTCAAAGTTAGACTCGAGTTTAATATAATAATGGTCCCGAGGTGAACACTCCTTTTTGTTATTCTCTATGAGAATAAAGGTACGATTTTTTATGCAGTCACAAGCTTTTGCCCCACTTTTCATCCCCAATTTATCCCTTTGAGGTTGGAACCTCCCAGTTCACAAAGAACATCTTGCAAGTTCCATGACTCTAGGATTAACAATCTCGGTTTACCATTTTATACTACAATGCAGTCATTAACTTGAGAAAGACGCTTTTTTTTTCAAACGGCCGCTATTACAAAGGCATGATGCCGCATTTTTTTTTAAACTGTCACTATTACAAATTTAGGATGCATTTGTCGCGTTTTCTTTTTTCTTTGACACATTATTTGGCCAAGTTTATGACTTTTTCATATCACTTTCTAAAGTTTATCTTGGACTTCACAGACATCGGTGAAAGAAAACATAAGGAAACAAAGACTTCTAATTAATATAAATCTAAAATCGCAAATCCTTGTTGTTCACCCATTAACGACACCCTAAGCTGATGTCTGTACCCCACAGGGGGAGCCCTTAGTGCAAGCTTTTAGTTTTGAGTTGTTCGCCCTGGCTGGAGGCCTAGAGTCACTTTTGGCACCCACAGGATAGCTCGGTTAAGCAGTAAACTGGCTTAGCGAGCTGAACTGTGAGATGCTATTTATTATCCATAAATAAAAAGCGCGGTGATCATGCTCGTGCCTTTCTGTATGAGAAGAGGTCACGAGCATTGGCAGACCTTTGCAGTGGGACATTTTTTTCGGAACAATCCCGCCAACACTGCAACCACTGCTACTCCTGAAAGCCAGAATCAAAAGTGGAGTCCGCCAGAAAAGCGCTGAGCAATGAAGCTCGACGAGTCCCGGAGAAACGATTCAACTGTCTTGGATCTCGCAACGAAATTAATGACAAAGAATTGCGGAGGAGTAAGAAAAAATAAGTTTTCCACATCCCTCTAAGTCAAGTAGGAGACAGAACAGAATTGCTGTGAGACAGTAATAGGCTGGTATTATTATAGGTTAAAGAAAATTGCAGAAATTCTTTCTTTCCCAGAGTAACTTACAATAACATAACACTTCGATGCATCACGATAAAACGTGGGACTCTTTTTATTTTAAATTACAGTATTAAAATCTAATCTAGTTTAAAGATACTATCAAGAGCGTCATCTTAATAATTGTGTGAAAATATTTGTATGGGAACATGATTTGGTTGAGATTGTGTCTTAGCTATTTTCTATCTTTGTCTTACCATCGTAATTTGTCAGTTGTGTGACGGTGACAACAATAATGCTTAACTATAGTACTTGCTAGGCAAAGTTTGTTTATTTCTGGTTCTTAGCAAATACTGCTACAATAACCCTTACGGCTAGTCTGTGCACCTCGCTGGAATGCTCACCCTCTCCCGTTTCCCCGCGCGCAGATATACACTCGCGAGCAACCAAATCGACTCAAGATTTTATTGCGCACACATGCATCAATTTCACAAAAACTACACGCGGTATATATGACTGCAATATGTCATTTGAAAGCTTAAAATGTCAGCTTTCAAATGTGCATCAATACCCTTAACAAAAAAAAACCCCTATTCACTTACGCAATTTAATTGAGCGATACAGTAAGTTTGTTCAATAGCCTACCCACGACTTGCGCTAATTACCCTGCTATAAAAGCCCCCCGCAACCCGCTACCCTCATCAGTCGCTTATCACAAGTTGACAGGTACACATCTCCGTAAATTACATTCATTGTTTGTACAAGAACATGGATACCACACCTGAAGAAGCCGCTCAAGCTGTTGCCCTGTTGCAACAAGGGCTTAGTCAGCGAGCAGTGGCTACCCAACTTCACTTGAGCCAGTCTGCTGTATCCAGGATATACAGACGATATCAAGAGACAGGTGCCTTTACTCGGAGACCAAGGACCAGCCGCCACCGATGCACTTCCGAAAGAGACGACCGTTTCATAGTGTCAACCTCGTTGCGCAATCGCCATTTAACGGGTGTTGATGTGCAACAAGAACTGAGACGTGTACGGGGGGTGGCTGTTAGCGAGTGGACAGTAAGAAGACGCTTGAAGGAAGCCAACTTAACTCCAAAAAGGCCTGCGACAGGCCCCAAATTGACTGCTGGTCACCGACAAGCGCGGCTGCAGTTTGCTCGAGAACATGTCGATTGGGACATAGCGCAATGGCGGTCAGTCTTGTTCACTGACGAGTGCAGAATGTGTCTACATGGAAGTGACAGAAGAGGCCGGGTCTACAGACGTCCGGGTGAACGATTTGCACAATGTTGTTTCGCTGAAACAGTTGCATACGGAGGAGGTTCTTGCATGATGTGGGCTGGGATCTCCTTAGAAGGAAAACCGAGCTTGTTTTTGTGCCTGGGGTAGGCCGTGGGGGCGGGCTAACGGCTGATCGGTATATCACCGACATATTGCAGGGCCATGTTATTCCCTACGCAGGGTTTATTGGCGAAGACTTCGTTTTAATGCACGACAACGCCCGTTGTCACACGTCGCGGATCACTCGACAGTTTCTGGAAGAAGTCGAAATACGCACAATGGACTGGCCTGCGCTCAGTCCAGACATGAATCCCATTGAGCACTTATAGGATGAGCTCAAACGAAGAGTACGGGCTAGAAATCCAGTACCTTCAAGCGTGGAAGAACTTAAAACAGCGTTATTAGAGGAGTGGCACGGCATTCCTCAAGAGACTGTCAAAAAATTAATAAGGTCGATGAAAAACAGGCTGCAGGCTGTAATTAGAGCTAGGGGAGGCAATACCAAATATTGAATAAATAACTTTTTTTATGTTTTTCCAACATTTTTTCTTTTATTTGTAAAACACCAGACCCCAACCCTTTGTCCTAAATTTCCCTTTTTTCCTACACTTACATTTAGACATTATTAATTTTAAAAATTATGGATGGATGTCAATAATAATGACACCAAATTAAAGTTGACATCTTAGGCATTCAAATGGCATGTTGATGTCATGAATACCACATGTAGATTTTGTAAAATTGATTCATGTGTGCGCAATAAAAGCTTGAGTCGATTTGGTTGCTCGCGAGTGTATATAGCATAGATAGCATTCCTACAGCGTTACGTCACAAGCGAGGTGCACAGTTAAGTCGAAAGGGCATTACTGTCACTTGTATGAAAGGAACAGAGTATAACCAAGCTATATTACATGCTAAGTGATATAATAATAAAAAAAAAATTTTTTTTTTGTCTAATTTGTCTCTTTGTTTGTTCCAGGTAATGTACGAAACGGCTGCACAGACTTTGACGGAACTTTCACCGACACGTAACTAATGTTGTAAGGAGTTTATTTTTATTTCATGAAAAGAATTATGAATTATAAAAAAAACCATGTTATAACTTCGTAAAGTAAACGAAAACGGAAAAACTAGCAAAGCAAAGAAGAACGTCACGCATAAAGATTATGTTCACACAACCTTTTTCATGCCTTATCTATCTAATTCTGTCTCTGTGTGTGTCCGTTCTCGCTTAATTTCTGTGACTGTTAGCACTAGAAAGCTGATGTATATCAATCACGCCGACAATTTGGTTAAATTAAAACTGGAAAATAAATAAATATTTCAGGGTAGTCCCTATTATGTAAAGTGGGAAGTGTTTTTTTGTATTATTTCAACACTGTTATTGGATAGGTATTAAAAAACGAATAGGGGTTTACTAAAATCATTTTTGATAATGTCAATAATTTCGGAAATAATCGCTTCAAAAGTAAAACACAATGTGCTCCCCCCCCCTCCCCCTATTTGAACCATAGTTAAGAAGATGTGAAAAGAATCTGAAAAGTAGAACTTTATAAGGACTTTCTAAGAAAATCATTTTAAACTTAATGGAAAGAACAGTTTTTGTACAAAAGAGACAAAATGTGACGGACGGAAAACTACGGAACCCTACACTGGCCGGTTTTTGTACTATATTTTGCATGTACCATACATTATAAACCTTCGTGCCTTTTTCTTCAATCACTCTATCTGCTAAAAAATCGCATCAGAATCCGTTGCGTAGTTTTAAAAATTTAAGCATACATAGGAACATAGGGAGAGAGAAAGCGACTTTGTTTTATACTATGTAGTAATAAATATATTAATTTTATTTAAATCGCAAGCGAAACCACGCCACAAACTTAAGCCTAGGTCTAGCCCAGTCTCAGTACTTTCACGTGGCACTAGGGCATCAATCACACACGCCTAACGTACAATCATTGGGCTCTGTACTAGATAACCGGCCGCAGGTCAGAGGGTCAGTATAGGTAGGGTACACATGCTAGACTTTCTAAATATTGACCCTCTGAAGTGGAGTTGTTTTTGTGGGCGTCTTTGTCTCAATGAAATAAAAAAGCGTACGCCCCCTAAAAATTTAAATGTTAATACTATTGATCTATACTAATATTATAAAGAGGTAAAATTTGTAAGTTTGTAGGTTTGTAAGTTTGTATGTAGGGGGTAATCTCTGGAACTACTGATCCGATTTGAAAAATTCTTTCAGTGTTTGATAGCCCATTTATCGAGGAATGCTATAGGCTATATACCATCACGCTAAGACCCACGGGAGCGGAGCAGTAACGAAAAATGCGGGTGAAACCGCAGGGGACAGCTAGTATATTATAAATATGAAAGTTTATGAAAATGTATAGGTAAATGTTTGTTACTTTTTCACGCAAAAAATTCTAAACAGATTTTTGGGCACACTTTTTTCACTTTACGGTGACATTGACATGGCATGCAAAATAACACATAGGCTACAAAGCCGCAGATGACAATTGAATGAATTCGGCAAAAGTTTTTATTTTGAATTAAAATAGGCATAACGTTTAAAACACTGGAGATTCTCTGTGGTTGCATTTACAAACATATATAGTGTAGTCTGAACAAACATACAACCAGAAACGAAATAGCACTATGTCATGCAAATATTTCTCCCTCACAGAAATCAAACCCATAACACGCAAAGCATTACCCAAGCGCCAAAAAAGTCTGTCGTTCCCTAATCCTGTCCGCGTCTTTACTAAATGAAAATTACCGCATCAGTCGCCCGCTTGCGGCCGGCCTAATCTTCTAAGATATTAACGTACCCACGCCCAGCCTGAGGGGTTAATTTGAAAACACAACACTCCGACAAACCGTCGTGTGTTACCGACAGAAAATGGCCTTTGTCTTCAATTATTATGTAGTTGATATACGTAATTTAGAAAACGATTTTACGCAAATAGAATAAGGGCATTACTTCACTTTTTTATAATGGAATATCATCAAAGAGGATAGAGGGTGGGCTTTAGTCAATAGAAGTCTGAGAGTTATGACTTTCAGACTTTTATTAACTACTAGCGTCTGCCCGCGGCTTCGCTCGCGTTTGAAAGAGACAAAAAGTAGCCTATGTTACTCTCCATCCCTTCAACTATCTCCACTTAAAAAATCACGTCAATTCGTTGCTCCGTTTTGCCGTGAAAGAAAGTAACATACAGACAGACCGACAGACACACTTTCCCATTTATAATATAAGATTTGGCAACATCTATCGCCGAATATGTAAATTACAACTAACAATCCTGCATCGCGATATATGAGTTATCGGTGACATTAACACATATACGAAAACCCCGACTAGAACCGTCGGGCAGTAGTCCACCAGACACAACACCCGTCTGGTCGGAGGATCCTCCTTTTTCTACGGAGGATGAGGGACTCTACACTCTGTCCCTCATACCCCCAAAACTAAAAAAACCCACCCTTATTCCTTCGGTTGCCCTTTATGATCCGGGGCCGCGGTACCATAGTACAAGCTCTGCTTAGTTTGGGATCAGATGTCCGTGTGTGGATTGTCCTAAGATATTCATTTATTTAGCTTTGAATAGTTCTCTCTCATAATAAACTATCAACGACCAAGCGACAGTCGGCTTAACCTTTCAAGGACCAACCGACAGCCGGCTGTCGGGCTGCTTAAGGTTTAAGCTGTGTCTCGCTACTACTGGTGCCGATTCCCTTGTTCACAAACCAAACTAATTTTATGTTCAGTGCATCTCTTTCTTTCCATTTTATTAAGAAAAGAATTAATACAGGAAATAAATCCTTACTAATATTATTATTGCGAAAGTAACTCTGTCTGTCTGTCTCTTCTTCACGCCTAAACTACAAAACCGATTTGAATGAAATTTGGTACAGATATAGTCTGGGACCTGAGAAAGGACATAGGATAGTTTTCATCCCGGATATCCCCCGGGAACGGGAACTATTATACCACGCGGACGAAGTCGCGGGCAAAAGCTAGTTGTCCATAAAAATCTTAGTGCCACTAAACCAAGTCTCACAATAATATACAAACACAGCCCAAGTATTCCAGCCATTTATTTTCTCATATAAATAAACTGCAAAGCAACACAAAATTAACTTTTCCTCGCAATTTAGTTATCTGGTTAACCGTCCAGCAGTGGCCAGTTTTACCTAGTAATTTCCCGCGGCCCCGGGTCAGGCGTTTGTGTGTCTCTGTGTTACCTACATACGTAACTGCTGAAGCAGGTATGCTGTGTAATTATAGGAATGTGAGTGGATTAGTTTTTAAGTTTAGAGGGGAGAAAAGGTAGATTTTTATCGATTTTTTCGGTGTGTGAAATGTTTTTTTTAATAAAAGTAATTATAAATAGAAGTGTAAATGGACTTTTTATAAATGAGTAATTAACACACAAACAAATAAATAGACTGTTGGTTACCCGAACTGATGTCGGAGGGCATGGGTTCGATTCCCATCCAGGACAAACTTTGTAGCATGCTTTCTTTTCTGTGTCTAGCAGTAATTTAACTATATTAGGTTTATATTTATATAAACAGATATTTATTTATGAATACAGCAAGCTGACAAACAGGCAGACTATACTACACTTCTCGTACAAAACTCTAGAAAATTAGGTCAAAAGTATACAAAACCTACAAAATAACGACAACCGACTAAGCCCACATCTCTATTGAGTTTATGAGCTATTACCAACACCTGTTTAACAACCTAGATATTATACCTGTTCCCGTAATCATACCAGTTAGGATTAGGTAGGATACCGGCCTACCGTATACTTCAATACCTGTTACTTCAATAACAGTTATTAAAGTGTACTTTTTATTTTCATAACTATTAAGTCGGCTTCGTGAAACCTATACTGCAGTGTTCTTACTAGAAATAAAATCCTTACTAATATTATAAATTCGAAAGTAACTCTGTCTGTCTGTCTGTCTGTCTTTCTGTCTGTCTGTCTGTCTGTCTGTCTGTCTGTCTGTCTGTCTGTCTGTCTGTCTGTCTCTCTCTTCTTCACGCCTAAACCACTGAACCGATTTGAATGAAATTTGGTACAGATATAGTCTGGAACCCGGGAAAGGACATAGGATAGTTTTCATCCAGGAAATCCTCCCGGGAACGGGAACTATTAATCCACGCGGACGAAGTCGCGGGCAAAAGCTAGTAGTAAAATAAATATCTTGGGAGAAGACACACACACGGCTATCTGATCCTAAAAAAAGTAGAGCTTGCGTATGGTAACCAGACAACAGATATAGCTTACATAATTTGTCTAAATACATACATATTATAGATACTGTACTTATAGATAGATATTTAATACTTAGTTCGAAGTTATTTGCTTCGCCCTAACAGGGTAATGTATTCATTACTTTGAAGAAAGAAAGAAGAAAGAAAGAATGAAAATCATTTATTTTGGACACACACAGGAAAGAAAAATAACACACAAAAAACATGAATTTATATTAAAAAAAAACCCTGTGCGAGGCCAAAAACGGTCCCTATCTCAGCTAATGCTGCGATTGTTCTTTAAAAAAAATACCGCAGCGCTGGTATTCCGACAGGGCCAGAAGTGTGCCAGAAGTGCTAAAGTGATGTCACGGATGCACCACTTTAAGCTATGCTTGTAACGAAGTGTACTTACATTGTGCAATAAATAAATAGATAAATTACACTCAGAATAATTATCAATTTTAAGCTTGGGATCAGATGGCCGTGTTTGAGTTGTCTCAAGATATTTAATTTATTTAAATTTAATTTAGCTACTTGTTGGATTATTAGGGTCCGTGCATATTACAGTAGAGAAAAGCAAGGAATTTCAAAGATTATAATTTACGACGAAACTGGAGCGGGTCAACTAGTTAAGAATAAAACTTTAACCCATTAAACTAGGTTATTATAACCTATGCGTAAGCCAAATTCGATAAAGAATCGAGGTAAACAAACCGTTGCTTGGTTTTTCGAAATAACGAGGTAATGCATGTTATTTGAGTGATTCTAGTGAAATTATGCTGCAATAGGATTTCCTAATAAATAGTTGACGTGAAAAAGGCGATAATCATGTAAATAATGAGATTTGTAAAAAGTGAGTTGTGATAACCCTGTATTTGTTTGTTTACCTGTATTCTTTATCGAATTTGGCTCAAGTATAGCTATGATTTCTTGAAGTAACTTTTAAAGTACTAAGTTTAGAACGTTTTACTACAGTTATTTTGACTTAAACTGTTTTAATAATGGGCCGTTTACTTCAGTTTTGACTTTAAATGGTACGCAAGGAGGCCTCAAATTTGTAGTTTTTATTTAGTAACTAGCTTTTGCCCGCGGCTTTGCTCGCGTTAAAAAGAGACAAAAAGTAGGCTATGTTACTCTCCATCCCTTCAACTATTTCCACTTAAAAAATCACATCAATTCGTCGCTCCGTTTTGCCGTGAAAGAAAGACAAACAGACAGACACACTTTCCCATTTATAATATTAGTATGGATGGATATTATTTAAGCTCATAAACATATATTTTCTTAAAATTGCGCTCACATTTTCTATTAACCACTTCACACAACTGCGCGCCTAGTACTTTTAATTGATTACTAAGTATCTCAGTATTTTAAATTTTCTCACATTATCACTTCACATTACTGCGCTCCTAGTACTATTGTTCTTATTAAGTTTTCAATCTTTAATTGAATTTAGAATTAACTATAGGGGAAAATTATTCATCTTTTATCATTATGTTCTCGTCGATTTTTCATTATTTTTAAGTATGTATTATATATTGTACTTTTATGTATTCTGCTATTCGGGGCGGGGACAAATCCAACGAACCAAAAACCATGAAAATTGGTCTAGCCGATCTCGAGTTATAAGTGTTGTAACAAACCCGACTTTGTTTTATATACATATATAGAAATAACAGGCAACGCTAAAACAGACTTAAAACTAGTTTGTCAGGTTCAACCGGACAAAAACATGTCGAATTTATTCGAAGCTTCTATCATCATATCTTAGTGCTATCTTAAAACTAATATAACAATATACAACACTAGCTTTGACTTGATGTGGAACTTTCATCCATTATTTTACCGGTTTTGGGGACGAATTTCCAAATTATCCTTTCTTAGTGGCTAAATATCCTTAACAAAGAATACTCTGTCCAAGTTTCATATCTCTAAGACCAGCGGTTTGGGCTGTGCATTGATATATCAACAGTCAGGAAATAAGTCTAGTAATAGATTTGACTATCTTTTTAGGGTTCCGTAGTCAACTAGGAACCCTTATAGTTTCGCCATGTCTGTCTGTACGTCCGTCCGTCTGTCCGTCCTTACTTAATCTCTTTGACCGTTAGCACTAGAAAGCTGAAATTTGGTACCAATATGTATATCAATTACGCCGACAAAGTGGTAAAATAAAATTTGGAAAAAAATGTTTTATTTGGGTAGTTCCCCTAAAGGTAAAATGGGAAGCGATTTTTTTTTAAAGGACATTGACCGGGTTTGGGCCATATGCTGCCCAGACATGGGAGTACTTCCAAATGATTACTTGCATTAACATATAATTTCAAAAATTATTAACAAAAAAAACCGTCCCAGGGTTTTTTTTTATTTATGTTTTTAAGATTTTTGGGACGATTTTAGTTAAAAGTATTAAACGATTTTAGTTAATATAATTATTTTCGATATTGACCGCTGAAGAATTGACCCTTTTCGCTGTAGGCACCTACCAAAAAAAACTTGCGCCCAGTTATTAAAGTGAACATATACGCAGCAGTGGATCATTTCTTATCCAACAATATAACGGAGATCTTAGCGATCTGTCAGCATTTACTATGCCTTCCAGTAATGTCCAACTCATACGAGCACACATAAAGAGTAGACATGTTTCGTCAAAAAAGTACCACTGCTACATCTGGACAATCGTGGAATAGAGTGCATAAGAAAATGGTAATGGTATTGCTGCTCATGTAGATAGATAATACGTTTATTTGGTATATTCTCACAAGACATACACAACACTAAAAAAAGAAAGTATAACTGTGAGTATTATTAATGTAAATCAATTCTGAATGTCAGAAACCATGAAATACTTGATTGTAATTATAAAGTGAGCAATTGTTTAAAATAATTACTGCGGTACGTACCATTGGATGTCATTCTTCACCAATAAAAAATCTTGATAAAAATATTTTTTTCTCAAATCTCCTTGTATAGATTTTGATGAGCTTTCGATTACAGAGTAGTGTTAGCCTAAGGTACATAATGCACTATGTGTTCATGCTGGGCAACACTTTGCCCAACTCCCATACATGAAAGGTCAATGTCCTTTCAACCCTAACGTGTTATATATTGTTGGATAGGTATTTAAAAATGAGTAGGGGTTTCCTAAAATATTTTTTTGATAATGTCAATTATTTCGGAAGTAAACGCTCCAAAAGTAAAAAACAATGTGCCCCCCGCTATGCACTCTAACTTTTGAACCATAAGTTTAAAAAATATGAAAAAATCTGAAAAGTAGAACTTTATGGGGACTTATTTTGAATTTGATGGAAAGAACAGTTTTTGTACAAAAAAAAAAGTGAGCCGTCACGGGACGCCTGGCTGATGTGAAACATCGACATTATTTTGTAAAAGTAATATGATTGAAAAGAAACAAAAGCGTGGCGACGCGTCGGCACGGCATGCGTCGCCACGCCAGAAATTTGTTTTACGTGCGGCTATAGATGTTTCACATCAAAAAAACAAAAAATTGTAAAAAATAATTTCTGCGTACTTAGTATGTCAACGTGACAAGCCTTTTTTTAACTCATAAGTGGGAACACTTATTGTGACGAACGGAAAACTACGGAACTCTACATAGAGCGTGGCCTGACACACTCTTGGCCGGTTTTTATAATATAACTAGCTTTTGATCGCGTCTTCGCCCGTGTGAATAACGAAACTTTCATACCCTATTTTTTCCCTATAGGGTTGGAATTCCCAAAAATCCTTTCTAAGTAGTTACCTACTCCTAACACTCCAAGTTTCAAGTCTCTAGGAGCAGCGGTTTGGGCTGTGCGTTGATATATCAACTGTTATTTAATCAGTCAGCCAGTCAACCATTTCATTTATTATTATAGACACAAGGAACCGAATAGGAAAACCAGCTCTATTACAGACACTGATATCAACTTTCTGTCTAACTGGATCAAGCTGAATACCAATGTTTTACACGGAGCGACTGCCAGTCAGACCTTTACAACCCTGTTACTGCCATTGTCCTACAACTCTTAGTTTTTAGTTTTTTGGTTTGCAGTTTGGACACTCCGGTGTACGAACTTCCTTCATGCCACACTTAAAACAAAAAACTTTGCGCTCAGCCGTGCAGTCTCTCATAGAATGCGTGTTAACGCGGCAACGGTGACAGTAAGGAACTTTGGAAATAGCCAAAGTTTCGGCCTCAGAAGCCTGAATTTCGGAGACCTTGTGCGACCCCTGCTGCAGTAACAGTTATCCTCTCATCGTTGCATCAAATCAAACCTAGATTTATCAATAGTACATGAGAGTTCTTACCTAGGATAGTGACGGCGGAACCAGAATCTAACAAACCATATAAAAATAAATCTTTATTGATTCCCTCCCACCTTTGCACAAGGCCTAGGGTCGTTACTCGGTTTAACATTGAAAATTGTAGAAATATCTTTCCTAGAAGAGAAGTTTTTAACAAACATGAGCCAATCATTCCAGTCCGAGCTATCTGTAGCAGACCTTCTCAACCCAGTCACTGTGCGACACGATACTCCTTGGTTAAACTAGTCAGACTTTTTGGCTTCTGACTACCCGTAACGACTGTCAAAGTTCTACGAATGACAACCGGGACGCCTTTACGTGATTTCCGAGGCACGAGATGTGATGTCCTAAGTCCCGGATGTTTGTTTTTATGGCTTTGTTTGTTTCGAAAAATCACTGACTAAAGCGGGTTGCAGATCACAAACTAAACTAACTTAGTTTAGCTTAGTTCGCATGGCTGACGTTGTTTTTCATAGCAAATAACTTAGATTACATAGTCAGTGGTCTGTACACATCACAAGTATGGAAAACTGCATCAGCCATGTGAGCTAAGCTAAAACTAACTTAGCTTAGCTCTTGGTCTGCACGTCAACTCGCGTTAAGATACAGGCACCTACACCTAGTTTAGGAGTCAGAGCATCTAAATAATTTGTGATTTAGTTACAAGCCTTAAACCGTGTTTTAGATCGGTTTTTAGTGTTCATAATAGTAATGTGATGGCTTTTGGTGACTAAAGAATTTATTTATTAACAAGCTGTCCTTCGCAATGATCGCGTGATGTTACACAGCTTTAAACCTTTCTCGATAAATAGGCTATCCTGCACAAAAATACTTTTTAAATTCGGAACAGTACATAGATAAGCGCGTACAACCAAACGAAATCTTGAGCTTAATATTATAAATGGGAAAGTGTGTCTGTCTGTCTGTCTGTATGTTTGTCTTTCTTTCACGGCAAAACGGAGCGACGAATTGACGTGATTTTTTATGTGGAGATAGTTGAAGGGATGGAGAGTAACATAGGCTACTTTTTGTCTCTTTCTAACGCGAGCGAAGCCGCGGGCAGAAGCTAGTAAACTAATAAAGGCTACTCCGGCATGGCTTTAACTACCCGCCGTCTACTTTGTTGTATGCTCCGAGAAATCCCATTAATCTTAAAATAGCCCTGGTTCTCGTAACCCATTTCTCTATTTACTAGCAAATAAACATGACTAGTTTTTACTATATACATGCCGTACTATTAATTTATTCTATTAATAGTACCCGTTATGGCGATCACACCTGGCCTATGCATTTTTATTACTGGCAAGGATAACTGGCCTTTTGAGACTGTTGTTTTTTTTTGTTGTGGCAACCTTTTTTGTTTTAATTGTTATTTTACTTTGTTTCTTTATTGTAAGTATATTGACAGAACAAACATGTTTTGTGATTATTTTAGTTAACCTGTGTTTTTTTTTAATAATTTGGTTATTTATCACTACACAGTATAAAACAAAGTCGCTTTTTCTGTCCATATGTCCACATGTATGCTTAAATCTTTAAAACCACACAACGGATTTTGATGAGGTTTTTTTTAAAAGGAAGATTTTCAAGTATACTCCATGCTTAGTATAGTAGAGGAAAGCCAGGATTTTTAAAGATTTGTAACACCCGTGCGAAGCTGGGGCGTTACAAATCTTAATAAATTACTACCGATCGTTAGTAATTTATAAGATAACATACACACGAGTGTCTTTGAAAATTCAGCAGACAGCTTTTCTACACATATGCACGCATTAACATATATGTGTAAACCTTTCTCTTGAACTTATGTAGTGACAACCATATTAGCTCCGTCATTACCCATAACAAAATATATTTACTAACTAACTAAGAGTTAAGAGACGCTCTATTGGCTAAATAGTGTAATTTTTTACTTTTCTTAGTTTCCATTGGCCAAGTAGTTAAAATATTTACTTTTCTTACCTTCCGCACAACAGGACTTACTAGTTTTACTCTATAATAACAATAAATAATACCGGCCTATTACTGTCCCACTGCAAGGCAAAGGCCTCTTCTCATACAGAGAAGGCACGAGCATTAATCACCACGCTTGCTCTAGGCGGATTGGCGATTTCGGACTTGTATTCACTACAAGGTTTCTTCACGATGTTTTCCTGCACCGATGTCAGTGATGTCCAACATTAACTTTAGAAAGTACATATGAATTGAAAAAGTCACATTGGTACTTGCCAGGATTCGAACCCACAACCTCTTGCATGAGAGGCGGGCGCCTTAACCACTAGGCCATCACGAGAGTTTTACTCAAACTACTACGAATTAATTCTGCCAAAAAAGTATGTCGGAAAACAAGAATTTTATTATCATTCATATCATTTTGAGGGATGTTTCGGACGATAGCTAATTTTCTTCGTTCAGAAGGAAAAACGCTTTCATTATCACCGTACAAAACAAAGTTAAATAAAACCTAATTAATTAATTATAAGTAGAGCGCGTGGGATTACGAACGAAATTCGGTATTTTTAAGTATCATTTATTTACAGAAGCCTAAAATAGCTTTAAAATCGAAACCTTTGATGATAAAATAGGGCTTTAGGAATTATTTTCATTGAAATGGATTAAATAAATATGGTTTAGGTACTGTTACAAATAGGACTTCATATAACTGTTCTTTTAAAATAAACTAGTAGTCAGTAGTTTCACCCGTGTCATATCAGATTTTTGGTAACTAAAAAAAGGAGATAAAAAGTATTCTATGTCCGCCCCCTGGTCCTAAGCTACCTCCCCACCAATTTTCAGCCAAATCGGTTCTGCCGTTACTGAGTTATAAAATTTTTAACTAACACGACTTTATTTTATATATATAGACTAGCTTTTTTCCGCGACTTCGTCCGCGTGGATTAAGATTTTCCCGCTTTTCTGTTGAATTTTTTTCTTTGCTATAAACCTCACGGAGCCCGAGACCTTTCTAACGAATGCAAACCCGCGGAAATCGGTTCGTGCGTTCTGGAGTTATAGCGTCAGGACGGAAAACCCGACTTATTTTTATATATTAGATTAAGAAAATTTGAAAAGGGCGTAATATTTTGCCCTGGTTTCAATTCGATGGATATGCCTTTATATACACGGTTATATTCTATCGTTACTAATGTGCTAAAAGTACCTCAAGATAAACAATTTCGACATATAAAAAACATTTACATTACTAATTAAATAAAGGAAAATAATCTTATGACTGCTCCCGTCCTGGGTGCGGCGGGAGGGCGTGTCAGACTTTAATTGTTTAAAACCCACTCATGTTCCTTCGGTTGCCCATTACGTTCCGTCCGGGGTCACGGTAACTATTATAAACATTCCGCAACATCTTGACATGTATAATGTCAAGTATTCAAGATTGTTAACATTATTTGACCTAAACCGATGGAATAATAGTCACCTACACATAACCACTCACTCGTACAATAGAAATAACAACACAGTTAAAGTGATAGCTAAATAATTGGCTGAAAAATAAAGCAATTATGTGTACATACGTAGATTACATAGGTATGTATATGATATGTGGTTATTTAATGACATAATAGTGAATATTACTTCGTAAAGGCGCTCGTAAAAGGATTGGTAGTGATGTGACATGGCTGTTGTCGATAAAATGTAACTTATTTCGACTTCTCCTTCTTTTAAGTGCCATGCTTATTTTTGGAATCAATCGTAACAGCTCACATTTTTAAGAAGCAATGATTCAATAATTTTGTAAGTTACTAGCGGTCCCCTGCGGTTTCACCCGCATTTATCGTTACTGCTCCACTCCCGTGGGTCGTAGCGTGATGGTATATAGCCTATAGCATTTCTTGATAAATGGGCTATCTAACACTGAAAGAATTTTTCAAATCGGACCAGTAGTTCCAGAGATTACCCCCTACATACAAACTTACAAACCTTACAAACTTACATTTTTTTCCTCTTTATAATATTAGTATAGATAGTCAAAGACAAATCATAATTCTAGTAGACCTGTAAAAGGCGACGTTATTTAAAGGAACAAAAAAAAATAGTTATTATTCGTGGTGCTAGACAACCTGGGCCTCCCAGATGTAATCGCCCCTTTGCGCAAATTGGCCTAGTTCTGTTCTGTTTCCTGCTTGTATGGAGTAAAGTGGGAATCATGATTGTTATTGCTCCTTCGCAATTATTTCGTGATTAATTTTAATTAATTGATCTAAGACAGTTGAATCGTTTCTCCGGGACTCGTTGAACTTCATTGCTCGGCTCTTTTCTGGCGGACATCTCGGTTGATTCTGGCTTACAGGAGATGCACTAGTTAAGAATAGTCTTGTGGAATTTCTACCGAAAAAATATTAAAAAACCGGCCAAGAGGGTGTCGGACCACGCTCAGTGTAGGGTTCCGTAGTCTCCCGTCCGTCACAATAAGTGTTCCCACTTATAAGTTAAAAAAAGGCTATTTGTTACGTTGACATATTAAGTACGCAGAAATTATTTTGTACAACCTTTTTGTCTTTTTTGTACAAAAACTGTTCTTTCTATCAAGTTCAAAATAATTTTCCTAGAAAGTCCTTATAAAGTTCTAACATTCAGTTTATTTTTCATATTTTTTAAACCTATGGGTCAAAAGTTAGAGGGGGGGGGCGTAGCTTTGATTTTTCCTTTTGGAGCGATTATTTCCGAAATTATTGACATTATCAAAAAATGATTTTAGTAAACCCCTATTCATTTTTAAATACCTGTCTGACAATATATCACACGTCAGGATTGAAATAAAAAAAAAACTGGTATCCTAATAAAACATTTTTTTCCAATTTTTATACAATAGATGGACCCTTAGCTTATTTGCCATCCAACGACTTAAAAAAACCCTTGTACTGAACAGAATTCGATAATCAAATTATCGATATTTTCCCATCACTACCAAGTAAGTGAAGTTACGGCTACGACTTTTTTCTATGCCCATAAACTACCCGCTGTATATACGAATATTATAATTTACGTCACCACGTATGGTTAAAATGGTAATGTGACGGTCGATACTCTGCGTTTCTTCAATTTAACCGTTGCTTTACGATCTTTTTTAGGGTTCCGCAATATTAACGAATCGAAAGAGACCCTATTAATAAGACTTCGCTGTCTGCCTGCCCGTTTATCACCAGTCATTATCTTATGAACCGTGATAGCTAAAGAGTTCGCACAGATTATGATTTTCTGCTAACGCTGTAACACAAAATAAATAATAAAAAATACATATTTAAGGGGGCTCCCTACACCCTACAACAAACGTGATTTTTTTGACATCACTAATTTACTAATACGTGTACGGAACCCTCCGTGCACAAGCCCGACTTGCACTTGGCCGAGTTATTTTGGGCTCCGCACTAAAAAAGAGTCAAACAAGGCCCTATAATAGGCCGAAATAAATAAACGTTACTTGGCACTTTATTTGGCTTAGCCCCTAAGAGTACTGGCCCCCACCTGACCTACGTCTGCTAAAGGCGAATTTGTAATTTCGGACTTACAATTTACTAGCTTTTGCCCGCGACTTCGTCCGCGTGGAATAATAGTTCCCGGGGGATTTCCGGGATGAAAACTATCCTATGTCCTTTCTCGGGTACCAGACTATATCTGTACCAAATTTCATTCAAATCGGTTCAGTGGTTTAGGCGTGAAGAAGAGACAGACAGAAAGACAGACAGACAGACAGAGTTACTTTCGCATTTATAATATTAGTAAGGATAATCTAAACAGCCATTTTTTTTAAGTACGTAAAACCCACTACAAAAATGGATAATTAAAGCCAAGATCTTAAGAAAACATACGGAACGCATATCTCTTACCCTTAACTCATGACTTACAACAACAAAATACATAATCATCCCATTTGTATGCAAATGCAGCCTATTAAAAACACGCATAAATTGTATAAAAAATAATTCTGTCATTAGCCCAGTGGGATCGCTACAGGACCTGTTCTAGGACCAGGTATGGTCAGAGTCGGTCACCTGCATACATGGCCTACATGCGACTTGTCCGGGAAGGTAGATAATCCGGAAAAACTAAAGATGAAGAAAAAACTAGGCTAGAGTGAGTTGAAGTTATAAATGGAGGGTCCGTTGCGACCTTTATGCTATGTATATTAAGAATTAGCTGTTCCTCGTGGTTTCACCCGCGTTACATTAGGTTTTTGGTTACTGCTTCTCTCCCGTGGGACATAGCGTGATATTATATAGCCTATGTAACTCAGGGATAATGTAGCATTCTAATGTTATAGAATTATCGAAATCCGTCCAACAGTTTTTGAGTTCATTCGTAACAAACATACAAATCTTACCGCTTTATAATATTAGTATAAATAAATGAGCAGAAACACAATAAATAATAATTATTTTTTGTACGTAGGATCCCAATATGAAACCCATTTTAAAATGTTTGCCTCACAAAATGTTATTTTGTACATATTTCCATTGAATCTCAAAAGAAAATTCAAAAATGGAATATAAAATTTCTTTGTCGTTGAATCCCAAAATATTTTTTGTTGGAAAACCTGTGTGTGTGTGGCTTTCCAACAAAAAATATTTTAGGAGAATTCTTTGGGAGAATTTCCAACAGAAAATATAAAGGTTTCCGTTACCGATTCCGCACTACATAACTCCCCTGCAAGAAAGCTGTAAGTAAACGCACTACTAGAAGGCAGATAAAAACTAGTATGGGTCTGTATCTGCGATGAGCTTGCCTGGTTCCGGTTTTAATGGTAATATATAGAACAGGTCAGAGGAGGTATTGCTACTATTTACGACTTGAATTTTAATTACATTTAATTAGTAGAGTGGGCCATCAAAAATCTATTATTACACTAGTTTTTGCCCGCGGCTTCGCTTGCGTTAAAAAGAAACAAAAAGTAGCCTATGTTACTCTCCATCCCTTCAACTATCTCCACTTAAAAAATCACGTCAATTCGTCGCTCCGTTTTGCCGTGAAAGAAAGACAAACATACAGACAGACAGACAGACACACAGACTGACACACTTTCCCATTTATACTATTAGTATGGATTCGGTATCAATACTCACGGGAGTCGTCGAGCTTTATTGCTGGGCGCTTTTCTGGTAAACTCCACTGTTGATTCTGGCTTTCAGGAGTGGCAGTGGTTAGGAATAGTGTGGTGGGATTGTCCAAAAAAAAATTATACTCAATTATTTGCTTATACTTGCAGTATCTTAAGGCAGTGAAAAACTTAACAATTTGTTATTAGCTACAAAATTAACAATGCCGATTCCCTGGCCATGGCGTTTCCCTTCACAAACTAAAAAACAATGTAAGTTAGGTATTGGTGCTGATTCCTTTGTTTACAAACTTAACTAAGTTAAGCTTTCTCTTTCCATTTCGTTCTGAAAAGGTCGGAAGATACATATTAGTTTAGTCAAATTAAGAAACTCTATAGACAATTTAGACGCAATTAAAAACATGGCAACATATTTTTTCTTACTCCTCCGCTGTACTTTTCTGATTAATTTCGTTGCGGGATCCAAGACAGTTGAATCGTTTCTCCGGGACTCGTCGAGCTTCATTGCTCGGCGCTTTTCTGGCGGACTCCACTGTTGATTCTGGCTTTCAGGAGTTGCAGTGGTTGAAAATAGTATGGAGGGATTGCCCTATAAAAAAATTACTTCTGGCGTTGAATAATTTGACAGGACTTAACTAATATATAGTATCTTTTGTCCTTTTCTTAATAAGAAAGATGCACTTAATTTAAATTTAGTTTAGTTTCAGTAGTTAGTGAACAAGAGAATTAGCCCCACTAGCCATAAAACTAACAATACCTAATTTACCTTTTTTTTGGGAGTGGGAAATCATCCAATGACTGCTCCCGTCCTAGGTGCGGCGGGAGGGCGTGTCAGACTTTTACTGACAAAAACCCACGCATGTTCCTTCGGTTGCCCTTTATGTTCCGGGGTCACGGTAACTATTATAAACATTCCGCAACCCCGGAAGAATTTACCTTGTGTATATTGTAGTGCATGACATAACAAAATTAGGGGTCAGCCAAACTCATAACCAGTTAAACAAGACAGCGAACTGACCGGTTTGTAATGTTTCGGGTTTCCAAATATCAATCGAGTATTGGTATTGTAGATCGATATGTAGATTTTATTTTAAATTGGATAAGGTTGAAATTGCAGTGTTTGTTGGGAGTTTGTGAATGTGATATGCAACAATTTTGGTAGATAAGGTGATTGACAAAGTGCAGTTCCCATTATAAATTCTTTCAACCCTTCCCACGAGTGTTACAAGTATTTGAAAATCCCGACTTTTCTCTTCTTATGCAAATATTACAAACCTACCTCATGAATGAAACTCTATCTAGTAAAGAAAACCGCATCAAAATCCGTTGCGTAGTTTTAAAGATCTAGACTAATAATTACAGACAGCAGAAAAAGCGATTTTGTTTTATACTATGTAATGATGGAGTATGTACAACTTCAACTTTTCATTTTATTTTTATTTATTTTAACAATTAATCATTAATTATTAATAATAGAAATAAAACTAAATTATATAAATTAAACATAATATGTACAAAACTTATAAATAATACTAAAATAAATGTATACCCGTTAGAAAAGAAGGGCTCACAGGGCATCAAAAATCTCGTCCGCATCGCTGTCGACAGGACAGGTGCCCAAAAGGCTGGCAGCATTAGAATGTATCATTAGTATGTACTATATCTTTGTCTCAATGGATATGGTATTGTTCTTCAAGGATTTAATGTATGTTTGTGTAATATTTGTACTTTTAGTCTTAAGAAATTAAAGTTCAGGTTTTCGAGTGGTACTTAGGTTTTTGAGTTTTATAAGTATGACCTTTTAAAATCGTTGTGTAATGTTTCAACAATTTGGAATGGCCTAGTAGTGTAGTGGTTAGTGACCCTCACGGCTAAGCCGGAGGTCGTGGGTTCGGTGTTTTTCTGTTGGTGTTTCTGTACTTCTGGTGTCTATAACATGACAAACGCTTCCCTTTCAATTAGGTGGCAAAAGCACGGTGTTTGGAGGGGACACCCAAAGACTTCCGCTTTACTGTAATTTCATGTATTTTTATTTTTATCTTAATTTTCATCATATTTTCAGCAAAAAAAAATAAACACGCCACGCATGCTCTGGCTCCTCGGGAAAATTTGCCACAACACGCTTGGCGTGTTTTTAACGTCAAAAGCATTGAACTCCTTCGTTAAACTTATCTCCATTTTAAGTTACATAACTTCTAAGGTCGCTGCTTACCCACAAAGCGTGAAACTAATCACATTGCGCTCACCAAGGGCATCTACGTCCTTTATTTTATAAGTTTAATTGAGAAAATCACATTCGAACTTGCCTGGTCTAAAACCCACAACCTACAAAGCCTCAAAAGACAAGATACTATTTATAATTCCATGAATTTGTAGCACCATTTCTCCCTCATTAAAAAATCTAAACGCGCAACGCGTGAGTCTTTTTGATAAAAATTATGACAACACGCCTGGCGTGTTTTAAACGTCAAAACCGTTGAACTTCTTCGTTAAACTTGTCTCCATTTAAACTTACATGACTTCTAAGGTCTTTGCTTACCCACAAAGCGTGAAACTAATCACATTGCGCTCACCAAGGGCATCTACGTCCATTATTTAGATAACATAAAGCGAGTTCACACGCGAACGCCGCCGCCCGGAACGAGCGACGAACCGGCCGGCATCGCGATGGACCGTGTGGAGCGGCCATTAGGTTCGGTGGTAGAAAGGATAATAATAATTGCAAAAACAGCTGTATTTTTGTTTCATTATGAAGTTTCTTTACCCAGGCCGCAAATTCGCAATGAAAATAATAATTTTGATAACCTTTTCTGGGATAAATCGGAGTTTGAGGTAGATCAAAGAGAGGCCCACTAAACATCAGAAAATAAATATAAATTCCTTTTACGGCGGACCTAGCTATCATTTCAGATAGACATGATTCCTTAATTATTGCCGTATTATTAAATATAGGAACTACCTTTTTCTAAGAACGGAGAATGCAACTTAATAATTGTCATAATGCAATGAGTATGATGACAAAAACAGTAAAGAAAAAATATAAGCCAATAAAAGTAAAATAACTTTAATACACTTTTGCATCATTAGCGGGCTTTGTTGATTCATTCAAAACCCACAGCGTTTAGAAGATATTTTGACTATTTTTTATAATATATATAGATATATAAAAGTGGAAACTAACTGACTGACATATGCTGAAAGTTGATTGTAATTATCCATACTTCCATACTAATATATCCATACTAATATTATAAATGGGAAAGTGTGTCTGTCTGTCTGTATGTTTGTCTTTCTTTCACGGCAAAACGGAGCGACGAATTGACGTGATTTTTTAAGTGGAGACAGTTGAAGGGATGGAGAGTAACATAGGCTATTTTTTGTCTCTTTCTAACGCGAGCGAAGCCGCGGGCAAAAGCTAGTTATAAATACAAACAAGTGTCGTGGCGGTCATATTAATTACTTTTATTTTGTGTTTTCAGGGTTGGTATTTAATTTAATTTAAACCCGTTACTTCTCTTTGAAATAGATATTACTACAGCACCTTTCATACACAACTTCATTAGACAAGTTTAACTTCAATAATCCCAGCTAAAAATCCCAATTCAACCCTTCCACATGGTCACCACAGCTATCTAAAGAATGTAACGACTGGACGAACCGCACAAACGATTCATTGCAAATCATTTGGGCTTCCGTGCCCATGTTGGACTTTAGAAATGGCTTTCGTTCTTGTTTTTGTCTGAAGTTTGGACCCCTGTGGAGAGAGTTGTTTTAACTGCTTTTCGTAAAGTAAAGAATGGGTCCTTCCTCGTGGTCAAACTATTTTGTCAAACTGATTTGACCACGAGGAGTATTATCATTCTTCGTGGACAAACTCTTAGCATAAAATCTATTTCAACATGCTGTATAATATGCAGGCTCATTGTATGTACTGTCAAGAATAAAAATCAAATGACAATTTTACGTCACGATTTTATTTTAAATAGTATTAATATTAATAATTATCATCTTCCGAAAAGCAATACCTTTCCTCTTTTACGTTTTATGTATTTTATGACCATATTAATCGCAATTATTGGAACACGACGGAAAGGAAAAAGATGATAATTATTAATAAGTATTATTACTATAAATAAAATCTGTGCAAGACAGGAAAATATAATAGGCGACGTAAAATTGTCATTTTATTTTTATTCTTGACTGTACAATGAGCCTGTATATTATACAGCATGTTAAAAGAGATTTTATGCTTAGAGTTTGTCCACGAGGAATGATGAAATTCCTCGTGGTCAAATCAGTTTGACAAAATAGTTTGACCACGAGGACGGACCCTAAAGAATAGCTCTTTACTTTACGAAACTACCTATTGGAATGGGTGACTTTTTACTTGTAAGTGGCGTTTCGAAATGGACTATAGTACGATTTTTAATTCGAGTCAGAAAAATGACATTTCCATTGTTGCAGGTTTTTATTCCCAAATAAGTGATGTGGTACAATCGAGTTTTTACAATTAAATCTTAGTCGAGAATACTTTTTTTATTCAATATCAAATTGCGGTTAATTATAAAAAAAATATTACGTGGAATTTACGGTAATTAAATAGAAGACATGTACACGGTAGGTAATTTTATATTACATAAAATCCTACTGTTATATTATTTGTTTCTGGTAAGGTCCATGTTTCTAAAATTGTTTTATTTAAGACGGTATGTATTCAATATTTACAATAAAAAAACGCTTTGGTACCTAATAAAACAAAGCATGACTAAATGTCTAAGTCTATCGATTGTGGAACATCACTATTGTAGCGGGTCACCCTTTTTGGTATCAGTGACAGTTGCACTTGTCATTTTTCTGACTCGAATTAAAAATCGTACTTTAGCCTATATTTTTTTAGTAACCCATACTGTTAAGCCTGAAGTAGTGAGTTGAATTCCCAATCAGGAGAACACGCTGGCATTTATGCATGTAGGATGACTGGTAATTAGTTTACGATACTTAAATACATGGTTATGGTCATGATAACAAACCATTTTTATTATGTGAGCAAAGCCAGTCGCGAAAAAAATATCAGCTGTTCAGTACATTAGGAAAACATAAATGTATGTCTACTCAATGTTTAATGCATGCCGTATATGCATGGGTAGCTCGCCGCCCGGCTAGGACCAGGACCGCGTCGACGGCGCGTTAGTGTTTCACGCGCGCCTCAAAGAGAAGTCAGCACAGGAAGGGGCCCTACAGGGCCACGCCTGGCGGGGTTGCGGAATGTGTATAATAGTTACCGTGACCCTGGAACATAAAGGGCAATCGAAGGAACATGAGTGGGTTTTAGTCAGTAAGAGTCTGACACGCCCTCCCGCCGCACCCAGGACGGGAGCAGTCATTGGATGATTTCCCACTTACCAAAAAAAAAATGTGGCAGCCTTTAATTAAGGCTACACTATAAAGTTTGTAATGATGTAAGCGTTTTTAACATGTATTTTGGTGTAGCTTTGTTGGTTGTCCTTAAATAAATAAACTTTTTTTCTAAAAAAAAAAAATTTTTTTCAGGTTTTTTTAAGTATCATACACTAATTACAAGTCACCCTATACACCTACCTAAGTATGTATTTATATCTACATAGTATAAAACTCGTTATCACTGTCTGTCCCTATGTATACTTATATTTTAAAAAATACGCATCTAATAATATTTTGATGCGCTTTCTAAGATAGAGTAATGAAGGTTTAAGTGTATTAAATGAGCATATTATAGATATACAGCTAGACAGTATATTATATAACAATTCATTATTTATTTACACTTCATGCACATTGATTTCGACTTCGACTTTGACCTTGTCTTGGTTTTAAATTAAAATCATTAATCCTAGGCATAATTGCCGAAAAAAATGTAAAAACTTATAATTTTTGTCGCTGAATAATTTTAAATTTGGATTAATCTATTAAACTATAGTTATTGCCGGACGATGCAATTCCGTGTAATTAATTCAATTATTTTCATTTAATTTGGCTAAGGTTTACTAAGTTTAATTAGTAGCTGGTATTTTTTGTCTGATAATTGAAAGAAAAAATGAAAAAAGAAAGAAAGAAAAGCAGTTTATTCGTGCTAAGTTTTACAGTAAAAGAACTTACTAAATAATTTATTATAACCTATTGCACGAAAGGGCTAGCGCTCAGCATAGTGCCGGGCCCGTACACAGGCACGAGCGCTTATTTTCAGCGCTAGCCAAAAAATTGATAATTGGAGATAGATTCATAAACACGTTATACTTAGAAATTTCATAGACCTTTTATTATCACGGAATGTTTTTCTTGAAAAAAATTCGTTTTACCGAACGCCACTGCGGTTGTCTTTGTGTTATCTGCAGATTATTAAAAACGCGAGTAAGAGCCGCCCTTTAACAAGATGCGTTGTGTTGATCAGAAATGTTTTATTTTCGATAGAAATGTTGTTCATTATCATGTGAATTCTAGAATAGGGTACACCATTAACCAATAAATGTTAGACACAATTTCTATAAAACCTCTTTTAATTTCAGCCCAATAAATTCGGTTCATTTTTATTTGCTATAAAATTTGATTTTTAGTTGCTTGAAAACAATAAAAAGATAGTCTACTCAGTTGTTATTTCAGTGACGTCATAAGTTGTCATTGCCATACCAGTATTATATGTATTATCTATGGCCATACAAAATCTATTGGAGAATTGCGTTTTGACAGCTCATAAAAAGTACGTCAATTGATAATGGTATAAATACCGTATTCTAACTATTTCCAATCATTTTTACAGTCTGTTGACTTCAAAAGAATTCCCCGGGACGTTCCTGATTCATGGTCATACTACACTATCTGAAGAATGTTAAGTACCTAAGGTCCAAACATAAAATGTTTAATTGCAATTCATTTCAAGTTTATTTGACCTTCCGCATAGGATTGTTAAATTTATTAGCAGTAATCGTTTAATTTATTAAAGATAGATGTTTGAGAAAGCACGTCATTTAAAAGTAAAAATAATCTTTACTCCAATCTTTACATGTCTTTATGTCTAAAACTTTTGTATAAAAAAAATATTTGTTTGAATTCTTCGAACACACGTTTTTTGAGACACAATAGAAAGACAATAGCAGCCCGACAGCCGGCTGTCGGTTGGTCGATGAAAGGTTAAATAAAATATATAGAGATAATCTTGGTATGCCTTATAATTGTTTATTTTATATTTTTTATGGTAAATAACGATCAAAAATATTAGCACAAACATATTTAATAGACTTGAGGTTTCTTGCAGCAGACCTTATTTTGATACAAAGGCATCGCAATGGAACCTCCATTTTTTTTTGGTGAGTGGGAAATCAACAAATAACTGCTCCCGTCCTGGGCGCGGCGGGAGGGCGTGTCAGACTTTTACCACAGATTAATAAATAGTTACTACGTAACAGATACTTCACTCCAATACAAAAACCAAAATACCTACGCTATAATAGCCTACAAAATCATAATAATAATACCAGTTGTTTGCAGCAAGGAGAAATGTACCATAAGTACGCACTAAGAGAGTTGAGATTCTTTTGCCCGCCGCGCGACTAACGTGTGTGCGTGTCGTCCAGCAAATCTGCTAGGGTTATACGTATGATGGCAATGGTAATAAAACGAATGTTTTAGAAAAACAATTATTATTTTATTTGTTGATCAAATATTTTTTAGTTTGATAAAATGACTGATGCATATTTTTGGTTCCTTGAATTCCCGACTAATATATTTTAGTGTCGAAAATATCCAAAACCGCGTGAATAATTTTAATAAATAATCAAAAGGGAAACGAGAGAATTGGGAAACAGGGGAATTGCACAATAATCACGCAATAATTACGTGGTTTCGGCATTTTGATAGTCAGCGTTGTACCCGTGACGCGCGAGCACTCAGCCGGGCGCGCGACAGCCCGGTGTTCGTTGTATCGTCGACGATACGCGAAGCGGTAGGCATAAAACGCGTGGCCTTGAGCGAGTGACGGACGCCTGCTTTTACTGACTAAAACCCACTCATGTTCCTTCGATTGCCCTTAACCGGTCACGGTAACTATTATAAACATTCCGCAACCCCGGCAGGCGTTGGCCCTGTTGGGCCTCTTCTCGTGCTGACCAATGGGCAATAGACAAATTGCAATGGAGGTTTCCATTGCAATTTGTCTATTGCCTATGTTGAATAACAACACATTTGAACTTAATAGTCTAATTGAAAGAAACCTTTACTTAACGCACTTAGCCTTTCTATTGTTTTAAGCCATTTCGTTTAGACTTTCTATTGTTTTTTACGAGTCGAGGACTGTAGTCTATCTATCACTATAATGTTAGTTTTTCTAGACATTAACTACGCAATAACTACGTCAAGGATCATAACCATTCTTAAACGATCCTTGACTAGCAATAAATTCTATTCTTTTTTAAAAAATGGGAAATCATCAACTAAATCGGAGTAGAGACTACTATAAAAAGCTTTTTTTATTAAAAAAAAATCGCCTCCAAAAACTAAAAACGGAAAAAATATCTTACATTTCAGAAGCCAACGCTCCCGTTCTAATGATTGCCACCGACTTCCGTACAAGTATTTTTGTCGTTTCTGTAAGGGGTTATTTTTTTTGTGAAATAGCTTTCTAAAGTTTATCTTGGACATCACTTACATCCCGTCTACCAATAGGCGAGACGATAAAAAAAA
Organism: Athetis lepigone; assembly: GCA_033675125.1. Lineage (NCBI taxonomy): Eukaryota > Metazoa > Arthropoda > Insecta > Lepidoptera > Noctuidae > Athetis > Athetis lepigone. Next base: position 744,283 of record CM066241.1, read on the forward strand.
AGTAATTAGTCCGTCAGATAGATTTATCAAAAAATTTTGGTCACGTATTTTTTCGTAAACGAATAATTACGACGATACAGCGCGTTGAAGTTGCGCATGACGTCACGATCAGATACAATTTTTGCAGAACGGTGACGTCAAAAGCCCCCACTCTTTGTTGCAGCAACTTTGTTGCTCTTTATCTTTGTATTTTTTTATAAATTTGATCAATCAAAATATACGTTTCCCGTATTTTTGGCCGATCTTTCAGACGGACTAAACAGAATGCCACTTTTTTGATGTTGTCGTCATCCCTATTCTAAACAAGAGGATACGTGTCGCCCAGTAACTGGGTTGTGGAGGTCTGATAGGCAGTCGCTCCACGTAAAACACTGGTATCCAGCTGCATACGGTTAGGCTGGAAGCCAACCCCAAATAGTCAGTATTTTTTATTTTGAGTGTCCATAATATGTACTTTCTAAAGTTTATCTTGGACATCACTGACATCCCGGGCCTCGGAAAGCACGTAAAGCCGTTGGTCCCGGTTGTCATTCGTAGATCTTTGACAGTCGTTACTGGTTAGCCAGAAACTCTAACCAATCTAACCAAGAGGTTTCGTGTCGGCCAGTTACTGGGTTGTGGAGGTCAGATAGGCAGTCGCTTCACGCGAAGCACTGGTATCCAGCTGCATACGGTTAGGCTGGAAGCCGACCCCATATAGTCAGTATTTTAATTATTAAGTGTCCATAATATATCCATGCTAATATTGTAAATGGGATAGTGTATGCGTTTGGTTGTCCGTCTTTCACGTGTGCTTGTTTTTGTGTGTCGGGATGACATAATAAGGGATACTTATTTTGAGTTTCACCAACTGGACTCATGTGAGACCATTTTTGTATATGTACAGAAAATTTACATTAAATTAAACTCGATTAATTTCAATGAACTGTTTACACGTGATTGAACAACAAGCATACAAATTTAAAAATAAGTGATATGTGAATACTTGATCGTGATTGTAATTTTATTGTAAATTAAAATGGTATAAAAACCTTGCTGCGTGTTTCTTCCTTACCGACTCCTCGTTCAATACAGTCCAATATTTTGGTCTAATATACACATAGTACCTGGTACATTACCATAATATAGTTGTATATAAATATACATACTATTGTTTCCTAAGACACGCAAAACTTATATTCCAGGAAGTAAACCAGACTGCACGGTTCACGTAACATTAACCGCCTTTATTAGTGTGCATACTATAGTAGCGGCATTTATTCGTGTGCACTCACGAATACGATGAACAATGAATACAATAACTCATAAAATATTGAAGCTTTTATGTAGAAAATTACACGTATGTGTTAATTTGATTGTAAATCTTCTATTCTTGGAATTTTATTTTCTTTATTAAACTTTATCTGTCACTTTTAAGACGTGGCTACGAAAAAATCACATGAAACTTCTTTCATAATAAACTTAATAGGTCTTGGGATGTATTTTTAATCTATTTGCATTGAGATGTATCTATTAGTTAGATTATTCCCTTGTCCGCAAACTAAACTAAATTTAAGTTTAGTACATCTTTTTTCCATTTCATTAAGAAAAGAACAGAAGATAAAATATTAGTTTAGTCCTGTCCAATTTTGACACTCCATAGATAATTTAGACGCAATTAAAAACATGACCACTAATAATACTTCGATTTAATTTAGTATGTATCTTAATATATCCAATATGTGTCTTCTGTCCTTTTGTAAATGAAACGGGAAGAGAAAGATGCACTTAACTTAAATTGCGTTTACAAGAGGATCAGCACCATTATTTTATTTTCACATTTTATTTAGCAAAATACTGAAAAAAAGAACAAAGAAGTCCAGTCATTTTGATTTTATAAAACATAATATTGCATCAGGCGCCCCCAACCCTTCCACATTGTAATAAAAATAAATTTGCGGCAAAAATGTTACCTATGGTGTTTACGGCCTTTTATTGGTAATGTGGAGATTACATTGGTTTGCTTTATTAATGTTACCGATATATTATTCTAGCTGTGCTTGATTTTACACGCGTTATCCCGTTTCTTTTGGATTTTTAGGATAAAAACTATCGTATGTACTTTTAGCTAAAATTTTCTGACAGACTGACACCTTGACGATTCCAAAGTACCTGTAAATGGTTTATTTGAATAAAATAATTTTGAGTTTGAGTTTAAGTTTTAGTTTGAGTTCTCGGGCAATGGACTATCTCTGTACCAAATTTTATCTACGCGAAGCTACGGGCCAAAGATCGATCAATATACTAGGTTTTCTTACAATATTTTCCTCTACCGACGCCTGTGATGTCGAAGATAAACTTTAAAGAGTATATTAATCTTTTGAACACACTTGATTTGAGACACAATAGAAAGACAATGGCAGCCCGACAGCCAGCTGTCGTTGGTCGTCAAGAGTTTTGAAAAGGGCACATTGGTACCTGCCCACCTTTTATTATAAACATGTCCACCACCTCTTACATAAGAGGCGGATGCCATAACCACTAATGTGTATATGGGTCATGACCTGAATTTAATTGAATTTTATTTTATTTCCCCTTCATGACAAACGTGATTCCTTTAAAGGTAAGCGTAATTCCGTAATTCCTTTTCCTAAAAATACTATACACAGTCAAACATTGGGAGTCGACACTAAAAAGTAATAAATAAAAAACTTTTTTCAAAAAAAAATAACCGCCTTCAAAAACTAAAAACCCAAAAATAACTAAAATTTTGGAAGTCGGTGGCAACACAAAGGGTGGTATTTAAACGCAAATCAAAAAATATCCTTTTTCTAGGCAATAAGATTCCGAATTCCCATCAAAATTACTGATTGCACAGCAAAATATTCAACTCAAAATATCACTAAACACACTACAATTTATTTTCACAGCGTACAGCGATTTTTCCTAAAGCAAAAGCTTTTTAATCAATGCACAGCTAATAATCTTAATGCACATTATACATGTTAACTCTTTTTCTTTTAAATATAGCTTCTATTTTTATATTATTTACAGTAGTTTTTCTAAATAAAACAGCATTTTATTAGTCACAGTCGTCTTATTATTTTTTAATTACCACATAATGAGATCAGCAAAAAAAATATAAAATTTGATACAAATTTGTAATTTATTGAATTATTAAAGCGGGTCTTGCTTTCGCGGGGCGTCCACGCTTCCTTTTTTGCCCAATAGGCACATTTTTAGCTTCTGCAGGTGGTGCCACGAACTTAAAATTCCACAATAAATCACTTACAATCATGGAGATATAGGTAGGGTATTTATTTACCAAATAAATGTTTTTGTATGTACTATAATAGGTTCTTCCTAATAAGTATTTAGGCAAACTATTTAAAATAGATCACCAATTATTCTAAAACAGAGCAAAGAAACAAAAATGTTTGCTTGGCAAAAGAGGATATCTGGCGCTCGGCGGCCGCTGTCGCGGCACGCTCGCTGCGCTCGCTCGCCTTCGCGCGTTGTGTGGTCACAGTTCTAACCTAACCTAACCAACCATTTCTATCTCTATCTTACTCGCTCGCGCTACTCTGCACTCCAGTGACGAAAAAGCGCGCGAAGCCGCGTACCTTTTTCAGTTAATTTGTTCTGCTTTTAAAAATAATGCAATGTGACAGGATTTTTTTGTTATAATAATTATAAAATTTGCGAGCATGGCTTCTTGAAAATTAAGACAAATATGATGAACAGGTTTGGTTGTACTTACTGGTTAATATGCGACTGGGATAGTTATTTTGCTATGAAATATGGAAATTTTGCTGTGCAGTCAGTATTTATGCTATGTGTGTAGTATTTTTGTACAAAAATAAATTTAACTGTATTGCATTAGGAGAAAAAAAGTAATGTCATATTGATGTATAATTTCGAATTATCTGCAGTTTGAGTTTTGTTAAACATTTAGTTTATTTGTAGTGAAGTAAGTTATTTGATGTAAAAATGAATATAAATGATGAGTATGTATTGATAGGTGATTATTTATTTGATATGCAATTTATAATATCCCCAACACAAATTGAATGGCAGAAGAGAAGCCACCGACTTCCGAAATTTTAGTTATTTGTTTTTAGTTTTTGAAGGCGGTTATTTTTTTTTTAAGTTTTTTTTCAACAATCTACTAACATCAACAGAACCAGTCCTGATGTTCTTATGATAAGATTCAACTAATTTCGGAGGAACCTTATCTCGTAGGGACAGCTCGTTATCATCACGTGTATACCGTCAGGTTTGTGCCTTTCCCGGTAACCAACTGGTCAGTGGTATTGTTTCCTTATTGGCTGGTCTAACATAAAAGCTGTTGCGGTTTTTCAAAGTGACAAACTCACAACAAATACTTCAATTTACTTTTGAATTGTCAAGAAGCTAATTTCCCGGGGTTGCGGAATGTTTATAATAGTTACCGTGACCCTGGAACATAAAGAGCAACCGAAGGAACATGTGTGGGTTTTAGTCAGTAGAAGTCTGACACGCCCTCCTGCCGTACCTAGGACGGGAGCAGTCATTAGATGATTTCCCACTCCCAAAAAAAAAAGAAACTAATGTCTAAAAATTGCAAGTTATTTTCTAGTTCGAAATAGAAGAAGAAAGAGCAAGTAACTCCACGAACACTATTTCAATATATGGTTACTTGTATATTAAAAGATATCCAGAATTTAAAAAAGAACTTAAACTTTTAATTTAAAAGAAATTTGAAGAAGCCATGACAGCAAGGAGATGACCAATCCAATAGTTTTAATAGTTACCGCAGCCCCGAAACATAAAGGGCAACCGAAGGAACAAGGGTGGGTTTTAGTCAGTAAAAGTCACACAAAATAACTGTATAAATAAAAACTTTCAAGTCAAAGCCGGTAGTTTTTTTTAACTTCCCTATCCGAATACGGTATTTTACACCATTATCCATTGACGTACTTTTTATGAGCTGTCAAAATGCAATTCTCCAATAGATTTTGTATGGCAATGGCAACTTATGACGTCACTAAAATAACAACTCAGTTGACTATCTATTTATTGATTTCAAAGCAAATAAAAATCAAATTTTATAGTAAATTGAAATTGAACCGAATTTATTGGGCTGAAATTAAAAGAGGTTTTATAGAAATGGTGTCTAACATTTATTGGTTAATGGTGTAAACTACCCAATTCCTTCGATTCACATAACAGGTAGAATCCGAACTTGGTGATTTTCAACCCGCTACCGCCTCTACCTTACTTACACATTTAACGTTTAACCCGGCGGCAGATAAGGCGCGTCTGTATTTATGTGAGAGCGAGCCGCAGATCTGTGCGCATAGCGACCTGGCCTTATGCGGCCGAATAAATTAAGTGTGCCTTTTCTATTATAGGTAATACTTCAAAAAGTTTTATTAAGATATCCCGTATTAGGGAATTGTAGCCTCGATTGCTGGGTAAAGGTTAGTTGGTTTTTGGGCTTACTGTTTTTTATTTATTTATTCAGAAAGCTTAGAGTCGAATCTGTACAATCCTACAGTTATTCAAAACTTTTTTTTTATGACTAGGGCATCTCTCAGTTTAGCTCGCTAAGGCTGTTTACTGCTTAACCGGACAATCCTGTGGCTGCCAAGAGTGACTCTAGGCCTCCAGCCAGGGCAAAAACTTATTCTAAAACGACAGCATTAAGGGCACCCCCTGTGGGGTACGGACCTCGGCTTAGGGCGTCGTTGGAGGGCAGCTAAGGGACAGGCTGGATAGGTCTTCCATTATTTAGGGGCGTTTTTAAAGCTACTGGCTCAGCGACGCGGGCTGGCTCGTTTAGCAAGGGACGAGGCGGGCATTGACTGGGACGTCGCGACGGCCCTCGGCGGCGAGGGCGGAATGACGGCGGTCTGTGTCTTTATGGTACACTTATCTTATAGAGATACATACATTTACTATAGCCGCATGTCCACCGCTCGTTACGTCACCTTATACTGAACTCGGCTCGCTGTCATCTCGTTCTTGACGTGACTGTGACGAAGACAGCGGTGGACAAACGGCCCAAGAACTGAATAAAAATTCCAACTTAATTTAATATTACATCAGCTAAAAAGGTGTATTATAATAAAATTATGAACGTATAAGCCGGTTCATTAAAGAAAGGAATCTTAAATGGCGGCATGTACTTGCGTTGACAGATAGTACAGTCTGCATATAAAATTTAACGTTGAAGATTTTTTTTTCAAATTGAAAATATAATTAACAATTTTTATTGTTTTCATCGGAAACAGTGCCTACTTTTACCACAATAACATAACAAACAAGTAACAGCGGAAAAATAACAGAAAACTTTAACAAGATATTCGTAAAAACGAGCACTGAGCGCGTCAAGGCAGCGTGGAAGCAAATCAAGACAATGTTGATGGTACGCGCACGAGTGAGTATAGACGGCACTAGTGTGCGAGCGAGAGAACATGATAAGCGCCGCCATTTTAGATTCCTTTCTTAAGATCTCTTATCAGAAAACCACTTGCCCTGCGTCCCTGCGAAACCTTATCAAATTGGGATTTTGCTTTCGCTCGACAGAAGTGGCTTTTTAGCCGATAATGCCCAAATACTCAAACGTCAAACTTTAAGTCGCTTTCAAATGTGTTGCTGTCTTTGTCACTCTCAAGGGGTAAAGTAAGGACAGCAACAGATTTGGGAAAGTTAAGTGAATTTTAACCTTTCGTGTGTCCAGGACGTGGATCCACGCGAAACACAACGCTTATACCCCTCAACTGTCGTTACGAACACCCGCCGCGTGTGCTCGTAAGGAAAACTTCAAAAAAGGCTACAACTTATAACAATTCTCCAAAAAGGGACGCTTTTTGCCATGAGACCAATAAGGCAGTCTACCTCAACATAATTTCAATACAATAATAACTATAATACAAAAATAAACTCAGTGCGGTTACATCAAAACTGCGTGACGTCACAGCCAGACGAGATAGTTTATTCAAATCACGTAAGATGGCGCTTTTGCACGCCGCCGGATGTGTTGCGTGTGCACGGCTGATGACTACATTATTGAATAGCGACCTATTTTTATAGCTATTTTAATTTATTTCATATTTATTGGAAGGGCTTTTTTGCGTTAGGTTGGTTGACTTTTGTATAAAAGTATGGATTTAAAGTAATCAAGTTAAAAAGGGATGTTTTTTTGGGTCAGAGCCCATTCGTCTCCTAAGATTTGTCCCCCAGCATAAAAGTTGTGGATTCGGCCCCTATATAGGTGCCCATTGGTCTCCTGGTAGGGGACCAATTAATATTTTAATAAAAAATATTATTTTTAAGGTACCCATTCGTCTCCTCTAATATATACACAATAAAAGTTAAAGATTCGGCACCTATTCCTGGTGCCTATTGGTCCCCTGAGATAAAATTAGCTATATTTTACCTAAGAAACGGTTAACATAGTACACTTGTGAACAGTTTATTAATGCACTTAATTTAATAAATCATAACAGATCATTGAAAAAAGAGCTATGATGAATTATAATCCGTCGTGATAATAATATAACCTGTCGATAGGCTATGATGTAATATTGTCTCTCTACGAATGGCTCGTTAAAAAAACGGGTATTAATGATTGAAAACTTAAGATAACAAAAGTACTAGGCGCGCAGTAACGTAAAGTAGTCATGTACGAAAATTTAAAATTCACTGAATTCTTAAGTTTTTCACAAGATCACCTTAATCAATCCAAAGTACTAGGCGCGCAGTAACGTGAAGTGGTAAATAGAAAACGATCGATCGACGAATCGATTAATTGTTTTGAAGACTGACTTAATGCCTAGAGCCTATTAAACTTAATCTTATTTGAAATACTTAAACATGTTAATTAAGGAATTATTATATTTTAATTTTACTACCAAGACTACCAAGGACTAAGGACTACCAAGCTGCAGTATACACATATACATGTACTTATATTAGAAGAATGAATTAAAATAAATATTCTTCAGGGGACGAATAGGCCCCTCAAAAGTTCCAGGGGACGAATGGGCACAGGGTGCGAATCTTAGGAGACGAATGGGCTCTGACCCGTTTTTTTTGAGGATTGGGAAATCATCAAATGACTGCTCCCGTCCTGGGTGCGGCTGGAGGGCGTGTCAGATTTTTACTGACTAAAGAAAGCCCACTTATGTTCCTTCGGTAGCCCTTTATGTTCCGGGGTCACGGTAACTATTATAAACATTCCGCAACTCCAGCAGGCGTTGAGAGGTTGTGCGTTCAAATCCAGTCGGGCAATACCAATGTGACTTTTTCAATTCATATTTACTTTCTAAAATGTATCTTACCGGTGAAGGAAAACATCGTGAGGAAACCTCGCCTTATAGTAATACTAGCTTTTGCCCGCGACTTCGTCCGCGTGGAGTAATAATTCCCGTTCCCGGGGGATTTCCGGGATGAAAACTATCCTATGTCCTTTCTCAGGTCCCAGACTATATCTGTACCAAATTTCATTCAAATTGGTTCAGTGGTTTAGGCGTGAAGAAGAGACAGACAGACAGACAGAGTTACTTTCGCATTTATAATATTAGTAAGGATAAGTTCAAAATCGCCAATCCGCCTTGAGCAAGTGTGGTGATCAATGCTCATGCCTTCTCTGTACGAGAAGAAGGCTTTGCCCTGCAGTGGAACAGTAATAGGCTGTCTAAAAAAAGGCACTTATGAATTGTCGGAGTCGGTCGGTTAGTCAAAAAACTGACGATAATTGCCTGTTCCAAAACGTAGATCTCTATGGAGAAGAACAGGCAAGAAACTCCACGGACAGACTTTAAAAAAAAATCATGTTTTACAAAATCTTGGTTACATTATTTTTGATGCTTCTATATGTGAAAACAGTGTAGGTAAATAACAAAGTAAACGATTAAAAAATTAGAATAAAATTAAAAAATAATAATAATAAGTCATGGCAGTTAAAAGATGACCGATCTCAATTGACAGCGCCCGTTTACGAGCATGAAGGTTTAGTAAATAAGTGTATATGTAATAAATATAATTAAATGATAATAATATTCTGTTTGTGTTTATGTTCGTGTTGAGTTGTTGTAATTGTGTGTAATAAACATAAATAGAATATTATTATTATTATTTAATTATATTAATCACATATACACTTATTTACTAAACTGGTGACCCCGACGTCTTGCCGATTTTCTCGCTGCGCCCGCGCACTTTATTTACGTAATTTGTATTGTTTATTGTTTATTATTTACGTGGACTTCAAATTGTGTTGTGTCTGTTACTATCTATATTGTGTGTGTTCTTCTGTCCGTACTCCTTCTGTGTTGTGAACTTGTGTGTACAAACATTATACGTATATTCAATTCAGTAAGTACTCTAGACTTTTATTACGGCTCACCGTACACGTACCCGTTCACCCTCACACATATATATACCTTACCAAAAAGGCATTATTGAGGGCGTAGTTGTTTCTTATTTTTTTACTAATAAACAATGCTAGTATTTGCTCTCCTTTTATTAAAATGAACATTTTCACATAAGTATGAAAGATCTTAATCAAGCCAGTATGTAATTGGCTTGATTAAAATGTTAAAGAAATAGTGTTACCGTTTCTATGTTCACATATAAATTTCTATATAGTCGACTGGCAAAGACTTGTAATTGACTTCGTGTCGACTATATTTTTTAGTGGCTTAGTAGCTGTTTAAATCGCTAAGTTTCGTCCGCTTCGGTCGAAACAGGAATTTTACTTATATTCATATTTTTGAGAGATTTTTAGGACGGTAGCTAATTTTGTGCAGTCAAAAAGATAAAGTTTTTTCTTTATCACCGTACAAAAATAATTAAGTAGATAAATTTAATTTAACTTTTTGTACGGTGAGAATGAAAAAGTTTTTCTTTCTGAACGTACAAAATTAGTTATCGTCCAAAACACCTCTCAAAAATGTTCGTTATCAGCTCCCTAGCCCTTTCCCAACTACGTTGTGGTCGGCTTCCAACCTAACCGGATTCAGCTGGATACCTGTGTTTTAAAGCGACTGCCTTTTTTTATGGGACAATCCCGCCACACTATTCCCAACCACTGCAACTCCTGAAAGCCAGAATCAACAGTGGAGTCCGCCAGAAAAGCGCCGAGCAATGAAGCTCGACGAGTCCCGGAGAAACGATTCAACTGTCTTGGATCCCGCAACGAAATTAATCAGAAAAGAACTGCGGACGAGTAAGAAAAAAATCGCTTCCCTCAATAACAAGCAGGAGACAGAACAGAACTAGGCCAATAGGCACAAAGGGGCAATTACAACTGGGAAAACTGGGAATTAAAGCGACTGCCTATCAGTCCTCCACAGCCTAGTTACCACGCCAGCCTACGACCCCTCAAAAATGTTATGAACAATAAAATTCTTGTTTCGACCGGACCGGACGAAACTATGTGGTTGAAACCCCTACTAAGCCTTTTTATTTACTTGTATAAAACTTCTATCCTACTTTCAACTACTCTATTAATGTTATAAAGGGATTTATGAGAATGGATAAATTGATGGATGTTTGTTACTCTTTTACGCGTAAACTACTAACGGATTTTGTTAAAACTTTATAATAATAATAATTTGTACATCATAATACGCTCGGAAAGCACGCTAAGCCGTTGTTCCCAGTTGTCATTCGTAGAACATTGACAGTAGTTACGGGTATTCAGAAGCCAGCAGGTTTGACCAGTCGAACCAAAGGGTAACGTGTCGCCCAGTTACTGGGTTGTGGAGGTCTGACAGGCAGTCGCTTCACGTAAAACACTGGTATCCAGCTGAACCCCAACATAGTTGGGATAAGACTAGGGAGATGATGACATCTTAATTCGCTAGACTTTGAAGTGCCCAGGCCGGGAATCAAACCCAAATAAATAAATAATGTGGCTTAGAACTCTAGGTGAAGAATTAGAAAGTTAGAGAATAATACAGTGTTGTCGCCCTGCCTTTGTTTGCGTGTCAAAGAGGAAGGCCTCGACACACATTACAAGAGGCTGGTTTAACCTCGTGATCTGCAAACTGATGTACATATGGTCAGTGACTTTACCCAGGTTCATAAGAATGGTATTGAGACCACTCTCATCTCAATTGATCGGTTCATGTACCCTGTTAACAATATTTTCTTTACATAATATTAAATGGTCATAATATGATAATGGTCGTAATATTAAATACTAGCTTTTGCCCGCGGCTTCGCTCGCGTTAGAAAGAGACAAAAAGTAGCCTATGTTACTGTCCATCCCTTCAACTATCTCCACTTAAAAAATCACGTCAATTCGTCGCTCCGTTTTGCCGCGAAAGAAAGACAAACATACAGACAGACAGATAGACACACTTTCCCTTTTATAATATTAGTATGGATCTCTGGTCTTTGTCCCATCGTACTCGAAAATCTGCGAACTTTAAGGCCGTTTTTTTTTTGTTAAAAATCTCTTTACTATTTATTCATATTTCAATTAATTGTAAGTTTGTCGGTAGTTGTATTGATGTCTCTCTGTGACTTCGTTAGTAGCTCCCAACAGATGATCCGCTTTTGATTACTTTTTTATTAAGGCACAGTCAATGTCAAAAGATGAATAAAATCAACTAAGATGTTATTAAACTTTGAACTCTATTGTTACAGGTTCAGAGGCGAACGTAGAATGCACTCCGGAGGTGATGAAGGTGACCATACCCATGGATGGAGACAGGAGTGTCACCTACTTGGAACAGCTCAAAGGTGAGGAACATATTATTGTATATTATTATTTTATTTATTTCATTCAGGCAACTGGGGGTCCATACAATGATATTTTCAGTGGCACTTTTAAATGTGGCTATTTCACCCATTGATATGTATGCACGTATTATTTTTCAAAACCTTCCACTTAAATCAATTTATCTTTTAAAAAAACTGCATCGTTTTAAAGATCTAAGCACTTTGTAGGTACAGACAGACATCGGAAAGCGAATTTGTTTTATAGTATACTAGCTTCTGAACGCGGCTTCGCTCGCGTTAGAAAGAGACAAAAAGTAGCCTATTTTACTCTCCATCCCTTCAACTATCTCCACTTAAAAAATCACGTCAATCCGTCGCTCCGTTTTGCCGTGAAAGAAAGACAAACAGACAGACAGACAGACACACTTTCCCATTTATAATATTAGTATGGATATGTAGTATGAATCCGAAATCGCCAATCTGCCTTGAGTGCGCAAGATGGTCAATGCATGCGCCTTTTCTGTATGATAAGAGGCCTATGTCCTGCAGTGGAATAGTACTAGGCTGGTATTACCTTCCGCTTGACAACATAACGTTTCTAGGTAAAAATAATTAAATTATTAAAGAAATTACAGCCGGTACAGTTCTGTACAGTTCTCACGTATGACTAAACTAAGTGAAAGTGGCCCGTCGCGTAATAATTAAACGAAAGAGGCCGCTATACTGTATGAATAGGGAAACTGTGCGAAGTTTGTGTACATACAGTTAAATAGATAAGTATGTAGGACTGTAAAGTGGAAATCAGGTTTCTCTTACTCTAGCGGAGTAAGAGAAACCTGATTTCCATTTTCTTTTCAACAATCTTCAAAAAAAATATCCTAATTTCTATTAATTAATTTCTATTAATTTTTGTTATTTTCTATTAATTTGTTTTTTAATTTCTGTTAATTTCTATTACTTTCTATTAGTTTGATTAATTTCGTTTCGGATCCAATGCCATTGAATCGTTTCATGGACTCATCGAACTTCATTGCTCAGCGCTTTTCTTGCGGACTCCACTGTTGATTCTAGCTTTCAGAAGTTGCAATGGTTGGGTTGGTTGGCGGAATTGTCCCTAAAAGTATGTAGGACTGCCAGATTAAATTAAATTTTTCTTGAACACAGTCGCACTGCTTTTGTCTTTCTTTTGTGTCTCGAATCACGTGTGTTCAAGGATTATAAATATAAATAAATATCATGGGACAACTCACACACGGTCATCTGATCCCAAACTAAGCATAGCTTGTACTATGGTAACCAGACAACTGATAAACATACTTATATAATTTATAAATAGATACATACTTATTATAGATAAATTACACCCAGACACAGAACAAACAATCATGCTCATCACACAAAGTTTGTCCTGGGTGGGAAGCGAACCCACGACCTCCGGCTTAGCAGTCACGGTCACTAACCACTAGACCAACAGACCCGCCAATTAAAGATTTAAGACGAAGTTATTCTGACGGCCCGCATACCTATCTTCTTCGCTGAGAGTACACATATGAGAAGTTAGCTAGTTAGCCGTTGAATGGGATATGATTCCATGTTTATGGCCTCTAACTACGTAACTACATCGGTTAATTAAGGTCTACTTCGTACGGTGTTGAGTTGGTTAATTAATTTGCGCGATATTGTATGGGATAACGGTCATAGTAGAGTAGCTATTTGTGCAAAAGTTTTCATAGATATAGCCTTTTTGCAACTATGGGGGTCGGCTTTTACTCTAACTGGATAGCTGAATATTAGTTTTTTACGTGTAGCGACTGCCTAGATTTCCACTACCTAGTCACTGGGAAACACGACTAAACTGTATAGCAAAGATTGGTTTTTTCAGACGAATTTCTGACTACCGATACCGGTAACGATTGTTTATTTATTTGAAGCCTTTGAAGACATTTTAAAATAATATACATAATTTCATAATTTTGAAGACTGTATTCACATTTTTATAACTGTTTCTCTTTATTAAGTTGTTTTAATTATAAATCTTAAGATACACGCGACGTACAGATTTAGGTTAGTTAAAATAGGGATGTTGACTACATCAAAAGAATGACATTCTGTTTAGTCCGTCTGTTAGACAGTCCAAAAATACTGGACACATATTTTTTGCTTGATCAAATTAATAACAAAATACAAAGATAAAGAGCATCAAAGTTCCGGAGAGGGGGCTTGTGACGTCACTTCTCAGTAAAAATTATACTAAGGCGTGACGTTTCACGAAACTTCAACGCACTGTATTGTCGTCATTTTCTGTTTACGAGAAAAAAGAAAAAAAATTAAATACGTGTCCCAAATTTTATGATATTCTAACTGACGGACTAATTACTTTTTTTTTGTCATCTCGCCTATTGTTCTTTTTCTCTTGAAAGAGTTTATTTTTGTTATTTCTGTTACTTTTTTTACAAGCAAGCATTTATTAATGTATATTATTTACTAGCTTTTGCCCGCGACTTCGTCCGCGTGGTTCCCGTTTCCGGTGGGTTTCCGGAATGAAAACTATCCTATGTCCTTTCCCGGGTCCCAGACTATGTCTGTACCAAATTTCATTTAAATAGGTTAAGTGGTTTAGGCGTGAAGAAGAGACAGACAGACAGCCAGAGTTACTTTCGCATTTATAATATTAGTACGGATTATGTTATTTGTATGTTTTTGTTCCTTTTATTACGCATTCACGGCTAAATATACAGGGTGTCCCACGGCTATGCCACATGGAGGAAAAGTACCTTAAATATTGTAGATAGAACATTTTACTGAAAGGGTGATTATTTTTTCTCGTGGAAAAAGTTCGATTCCCGGCCCAACTATTTAATTTTTTAAAAATCTATGAATGCAATTTAAATTGTTTTTAAAATTCTAATAATGTCTTCTTTCAAATGTTCTATCTACAATATTTAAGGTACTTTTCCTCCATGTGGCATAACCGTGGGACACCCTGTATAACCATGTTTTACGTATAAATATTCTGGTTCGAACAAATGGCGGTCTAATAATATTGTCAGATCCAATAATCAAACTTCATCTTACCAGTCAATCAATCAATCATTGGTCAACAAACTCAATCAAACAATATCTCCTTCTCAAGCTCTGAATAATAACCGTCTATAATGAAGTTGTCAGCCAATCAGCGATTCTGACGTCACAATGAGCCGGCGCAAGCGGTTGATATATTAACGTGGCTGGATTTTGATGGCGGCTCTTCTTGTGGGAAAAGGGATTGATTTCTCACGATGGGAAAGCGAAAGAATACAGAATTAGATTACAGAATTTATTTTTAGAAAAGGAATAGGAAGCTTTTTTAACTAAAAAAACTTTTACAAAAAGTAAATCCGCCTTCAAAAACTAAAAACCCAAAAATTACTAAATTACTTTGAAAGATACTATACACAGTTAAACATTGGGAGTCGACACTAAAATTTCGGAAGTCGGTGGCTTCTCTTCTGCCATTCAATTTGTGTTGCCACCGACTTCCGTTTGTATTTGAAGGTGGTTATTTCTTTGGGAAAAGAATTTTTATTTTTTATATTTTTGTGCTGAGTAATAAATTTCTGTTTCATAGTATTAATCTAGTCCTGTTATAATAGACTGAATAATACTTCCATCGATTTTTTTTAGATATTCTTCACTAATGATGATGCTTTCTTAATTAATACAAAAGCTTAAAAAGAGCTTAAACCGCTTAGAAGTTAAAAAGGTGTGCTTATAAGATTCAAAGAATTTCCGCGATTTCTTCAGAATCCCATCACCACCAGTCACTATCGTACTAACTTTAAAGTGTATCCTTTCAAACGAACAAAAATAAATGTTAAAGGCGTTCTAGACGCAATCGAGGAATCTGCCCCGTCTATGCCCTCGGGCTAGTCTGGGACCAAGAGCAAGCCCATAAGTAATAAAAAAAAACCTGCGTTTAAATAAAATATAAAAGATTCAGATGAATTGAGAACCTTAGGGTTGGAATTTCCAAAAATCCTTTCTCAGTGGCTACCTACTGTTAAGAACACTAGCTCCTTCCAAGTTTCTAGTTTTTTAACCCCCGACGCAAAAACGTGACGTGTCTGTGTGTGTAAATGTGTATGTGTCTATCTGTGGCATCGTAGCTCTCAAACGGATGATCCGATTTTAATGCGTTTTTTTTTGGTTTGAAAGGTATATCAGTCGAGAGTGTTCTAGTTTTGGTTTAGCTTAGGTTTGGTGGAAATCGGTTCAGGTCTTCAAGGTCATCAGGTCGTTTGTTAGGTGTGATAGGATGTTACACGCTCAGTTTGTTTGCTTTTTATAGGGTTTAGCATTTTTAACCTTTTGTCATAATAATTGCATACGTTTCTTAGGTCGGGTTTTTTTTTTAATTTTGAATTTAAGTTTTCCTCAGCGGTTTGGGCAGTGCGTTGATATATCAACAATCAGTCAGTCGGTAAATCGGTTTACCAAATCCATACTAATATATATGCGAAAGTAACTCTGTCTGTCTGTTACGCTTTCCTGCTTAAACTGCTGAACTGATTTAAATGAAATTTGGTACAGATATAGTCTGGGACTCAAGAAAGAACATAGGATAGTTTTCATCCCGGAAATTCCGCGGGAACGGGAACTATTCCACGCGGACGAAGTCGCGGGCAGAAGCTAGTTTTTATATATAACAACTAATCAACAATATTTTGTACTGTAAATATAATTTCAAATAACTTTTCTAACTTGACTAACAATATTCCCATACTCTGCCTGTTTCCTACGCTGGTCACGGCTCGTTATTATTGAGTCCTGTCCCGGGACTCACTACGGCTTGGTACGTTTTCGGCCGCTTAAATTCGCCCGCTCCGGTCGAAACAGAATTTAATTATTAATATAATAATGGTAAACTCACTGAGTGATTGATTAACTGACTGTTGATATATCAACGCACAGCCCAAAACACTGATGACATAAAACTTGGAGGACGTGCTATTTTCAAAAAGTAAGATTTTTGAAAATTCCAACCCTGAAGTGGTGTTGCGGAATTTTTATAATAGTTACCGTGACCCCGGAACATAAAGGGCAACCGAAGGAACATGAGTGAGTTTTAGTCAGTAAAAGTCTGACATGCCCTCCCGCCGCACCCAGGACGGGAGTAGTCATTTGATGATTTCCCACTCACAAAAAAAAACCCTGAAGTGGTAAAATTGTGGATGTAGTTTCGACATTGAGGCGGGCGAAGCCGTGGGCAAAAGCTAGTTATTAATATTTTTGATAAGTGTTGCAGACGACGTTTTTTAAAGCTAATATTGAACAGTCAGGATGAAAGCTCTATTCACACTTTACCGTACAAATATGTTTTTTTTAACTTTATTTTGTACTGTGACAATGAATAGGTTTTTCATCCAGACCGTACAAAATTAACTTAAAAACTTAGCGTTCGAATTACCCATTAAAAATATATACTTAACTTGCTGTTTTACGCGGTTTTACCCGCGTAATGATAGGTTTTTGGTTAACTGCTCCGCTCCTGTGGATCATAGCGGGATATGCCTAAAGGATATTTTTTTCCCCTTTTTGCCACATTTTTCAATGATGCTCCAGTCCTATTTGGTCATATCGTGATTTAATATAATATTACTAGCTTTTGCCCACGGCTTCGCTCGCGTTAGAAAGAGACAGAAAGTAGCCTATGTTACTCTCCATCCCTTCAACTATCTCTACTTAAAAAATTACGTCAAGTCGTCGCTCCGTTTTGCTATGAAAGAAAGACAAACATACAGACAGACAGACAGACACACTTTCCTATTTATAATATTAGTGTGGATATAGCCTATGTTATTATATTATTATATAGCCTATGTTACTCGCTCATAACGTTAATTTTGGTGAAATAATTATTCAAATCGGTTTATTAGTTACTTCGCCTATTCAATTCAGTCAAACAATCAATTTTTTTCTCTTTATTACATTAGTATAATTATATAGATAATATATAATTCCTATTTCGACCGGACCGGACGAACCTCAGTGTCCGAACACGCACTGAGCCCTCACGACTCCTCCTTGTGTAATTAATAATGAATCACGACACAATTAAGGAAGGGACAACAGTTTGATTAATGCGTGCCTTCTCTGAATGACAATACGTTTTTAATCTCAAGGGAACTTCAATGGAGATTATGTTTTAAATTAGTATTATTGATGTAAAAGTATCGTACTAAACATATAGGTTTACTATTTATAAATTACGTCCATGGGTTTCATGATGGTTTTTAATTACCCTAGTCCTGGGATCTCACGATTTATACGACACTAGCGACCCGCCCGAGTTTCGCACGGACGTTACAAATCTTTAAAAAATCCGGTTTTTCTTCCTTTCATCACTACCACTATATCTATTAAAAAACCGCATCAAATACCTTTTAAAGATCTATGCATGTTTACGTACAGACAAACAATGGAAATCTTAATTTTTTGTACTATGTGGTAAAGTAATGCGTTTTGACATATTTATAATCTTTCAATAAATTAATAAAAAAATAATTCATTAACGAGGAATTTTCTTGATTCCAAAGATTTCATAAAAAATACGGTTAAGATTTTTCCCCAAATTAATTGTTGTCCGGTCGACTTTTCCAATTTGTCTCTTCGTAAAAACTTCAGCCTTTAACGAATATTTAACAGAAAAATATATCCAAATAGGTCTAGCCGTTTCCATCTTTTGTGCTTAACAAACTATTTATAAAGATTTCTGTCTAATTCCAGAGTACAAGCCGTGTCAACCAGAGATGATTGGCAACGTCGCCATGTTCGTGCTTGACCTCCAGGACCCTCATAAGTGTGCAGTTGTCAGAGTGGTCCAGACAGCGTCTGTGAGTATACGCCTTTACTTTTAACAGTCAGCTTAGCTAATTCATTATTGGTTCATATCAAGGGGAACTCAGTGGGCTAAACGTTAAGATAGCTTACATCCCAAGCCTTTTTCCAACTCTTTGTGGTTGATTTCCGCCCTAACTGCATCCAGCTGATTTTCAAGTAGGGAACCCCCCTGGAGAAGTAAGAATGGGAGTAAATGTTTTATCGTTAGAGAAGTCTAAAAAGCCTATTCATCAGTATGGTCTGCAAAATTTCTTTTAATTATAAGTGATTTGTATTTTCATGAGGTTATGTTTAAGTACGAAATATTGGCCTTCGAGAGAAGTCATAATACCCTCTTCATTTGCCAATTGAAAATTTTAACTGTAAGGGGTCCAAATTAAAAATGGAGAGGAATAATTAAGCATATACTTAAAAAGAACCTCCTCTTTTCAGGGCAAGCGCTCCTTCTACAGCAAGATAGTGATAGAGAACTCTTCAGGGGAGAAGGAGACGGTGCTGGCTCGCTGTGTGGTGGCGGGCAAGCTTCGCTCTTTGACCAGGCGGGACGTGCATCCCTTCCCGCTGGACTTCAATGAGCCAGAGTTAGTATTGCTAGATATAGGGAACCTTTTTCAAAAAAGACGGTGCTGGTGCTCTGCGTGGCGGCAAGATAGCCCGCGATGGAGAAAGTAAATATTTTGGCTACAAACTGAAAAATGAATTTGTCTCTGTCGAACTCTTACAAACACCCGAGAAACGTTCCGCACCAACGAAAGGGACATAGTTTTTTTTGTCCGCACCAGGTGCAGGCTATTCTACAGTAAAGATAGTGATGTTGTCAGCTCGTGCCAATGCAGGCCTTACGCCTCCGTTCACTTCTTTTTTTTTATTTTGATTTATTTGGGACCAGTCTTTATCCAAGTATTAAGTTCAAAATCATCCACGCACTAAAAAGTATGTCCTTGTTTTCAGTGTGCTGAATATCACGCGATACGAAGAGGGTAAGGCGCCTGAACCAGTACTCGGAGCTATAGTCAAGCAAAACGGAAAACAGTAAGTCAATATTGATAGTACTAATAGATAGGTAACACTTTTTACCCGCGACTTCGTTCGCGTGGCAGTCTATAAGTATGCAAAGAAAAATATTCTACTTGATTCGGAAAATAAAAGTGCTAGAAGAAGACAATAGTTTGACCAGCCGAACTAAGGGTTATTGTGTCGCCCAAATTCTGGGTTGTAGAGGTTTGACAGGCAGTCGCTTCACGTATATAACACTGGTATATAGCCAAATCCGGCTGGGCTGGAAGCCGACCCAAGATAGTTGGGAAAAGGCTAGGGAGATGATAATGATGATATCTCAGTATTTGAGAATTCCAACTTTTAACCCTCACGTTTATCTCATTCTTATACGGCCAGCTAACAGACGGACAGACATTAAGCACCCTTCAGGTGCTAAAAGGTATATAAATATTTATTTAATGTAATCTGTTCATCTTTCAGAGTATCAGGCGAGATCTCGGTAACGCCCGGCACTCCTCTCACGATGGAAATCTTCCTCAACGAGAAGTCGGCTCCCATCTACGGGCTTCTGGTCAACTACATGCATGTCACTGACACCGGAAAACAACAGGAGACTATCATATTGAATGGGTATGTTAATCTGTAATTAGGGCGGTCTTCAATGAGGTATCGCGTCTATAAACAATCTGAGCACACTTTGGTTTAGCAATTCTCTGCCTGTATCGTATTATCGTTTAGCAGTTGTGCAACATGACCGTGATAGTAATTAGGTGCTGATTCTCTTATTCACAAACTTAATTTAAGTTAAGTGCATCTTTCTCTTTCTAATTAAGAAAAGGCAGAAGACACATTAGTTTGGTCCTGTCAAATTAGGCAGCGCCTGCGCCTGAAGTAAATCAAAGTATTTTTAGTGGCCATGTTTTAATCGCGTCTAAATTAACTATGAAGTGTCTGTGGAATTTTGACAGGAGTAAACTAATATTTTATCTTCTGTCCTTTTCTCTTATTACGAAATGGAAAGAAAAAGATGCATTGAAGTTATTTAACTTCAACTTAACTGAATTTTCAGGTAAATTTGTGAACAAGAGAAGCGGTACCATTATTAGTTTGTGATAGTGAATCGGTTGTTGACGTAGCCGTTCCGCATTATGAGAACCTCGTAAAGCAGCGAATTGAAGATCGACTTGGCTCGAGAGGTTGTCGATGTATGGGCTGTGGACTCAGCAATCTTTATGACGATAGTGCCTCGACCAACATCTGAAGAAGGTCTCGTTGAATGTTAGAATAGTCTTGATGCAAAAAGACACGGCTCACATTGTTTTGAGGTTCCGCTCTCTGGGACCCTAAATGCAGTGAATTTGGACTCAGATCCAGATGGCGATAGCCTACATCAGTCTTAGACCTAGCTAAAAATTCTCATATATGCCTCATCTTACACCATTTTCCTGTTCATTCCAGTTGCTCAGTAGACACGTACCTGTTCGATAACTTCGTGACGACTGACGGCGACACGCTGACGGCCAAGTTCAAGGCGTTCAAGTTCCCTGACACCTCATACGTGCAGTTTAAGGGAACTGTTACTGTGTGCCTCGACAAGTGCCAGGGGGTGAGTACCATGGGCTGTACTGGTCCTACCTAGTTTAGTCAGATCGTGTCTGAGTTGTTCCATGATGAAAAAGTCTGAGTCGCGTTTGAATATTAAATCAAATATTTACCTAATGGGCCATTGATGACGTATTAGCGCCCCGGTTTCAGGCGGGTGCTAAGTATTATACAAATATGTTCTTAAACCGACTTTGTTTTATACAATGCAGTGAAGACGTTTTTGGCTAGTTTTCCTCCCCCATATTTGACTTAAGTAATAAAAGAATGGACCTGTCTAAATTCATTCACAATAGCCTATGGCCATTGATATAAAACAGTTCTCTGTTACTTTATCAATGCCTATGACAAGGCAAAAGCTATCAGTAAAAAAGATGTCTAAGTGCTAACAGGTATTAAACTAAGGCATGTGTCACTGTCTACAGAGGCATAGACGCGTATTCGTCTACGCTACAGGGCTTGGAAGCCGGAAAAAACTCTTCTTCGAACCGGTTAACGCCTAAGTACTTAGAGAACTATGCTTTCGGTTTCGTTCTACCCTTAACCAAAATTAAACGGTTTGAAGCTAAAAACGTTCGTAAATAGGTTTTGTTCAATTTACCGGTTTTAAACGGTTTTTATTGCCTACCTCCAATGCGCAGACGTGCTGAACGATTCAGTTCTAAACAAGCACACTTTGGAAACGGTCGTTGAAACCGGTTAATAAGGGTTCTTAATAACGTTCTTTTAACGTTTCGACTCCGAACGAAATAAAAGATAAAACCAATTAATAACGTTTAATAACCGGTTATTTTCAAACCGGTTCCAAGCCTTGGCTGTATGTACGCCTGCTTGCAGCTTACATACAAAACTATGAAACTGTCGACGAAGCGTATGCGTAGTACGCTAAATTTTTTATGTAAGCTACAAGCAGGCGTACATCAAACGTATTATTTCGAATATACTACGCCTCCGTTGCCAGACACAGACAACAAATAGTAACAAATGAATATTAAAAATCTTTACACACATCACTTGAAACAAACTTTATCTTCCTTATAATCTTAAGGTACAATGCAGCAACGGTCAGACAGCGTACGGCAGGAAGCGGCGCGCCATCAGCTCCGGGGCTGACTCCAACAAGGTCTACGAGGTGTCTCTCACCACCTTCATCAAGGTCGAATATGAGGAGGGGCAGAAAGAAGCAGGTTTGTGGCGCAGTTAGTTTTGTTAGAAACCCACTTTACAACACATAATTGGATATTTTTGCCCTCTCACGCGTATAATATACAAGGTGTATTTTTGGACTTGCACAGCCCGCTAGGAGATGATTCTACTCATAAAAACCAACAACTTTTGTTATCAAACCAACTTGGAAATCTCGAAAAAATATCAGCTGCTTCATACATTATGGTCGGGAGGGCATTGAACTTTTGTTAGAAACAGCTGATATTCTTTTCGCGATTTCAGAGTTCCATAGTAAATGTTGTGTGTTTTATTGGTATTTGGGCTTCACCCGTATGGATGTTGAAACTTCCAATTCCTTCACTTCCAAGAGCAAGCCCCCAATTGGGAGCCCACCTTATCATAGTTGGGGAAAGGTGATAATATCAGCTATTTACCAATATAAAATGGTGAACTGAAGGCAAATCTGTTGCTGTCCTTACTTTAAAAAATTATAACCGCCTTCAAAAACTAAAAACATAAAAATAACTATAAAGTTTTTACCCGATGCTCCCCTACAATTTTCTAGAGATGCCCTCAATTTCTCAGGGTTTCCACCACCAGATCATGACCTGATGACAATGGGACCAAATGACGAGCATACCCTTTCAAATAAAAAAAAGAATTTTTGAAATCGGTCCATGCGTCCTCGAGAAATCGAGTAACAAACATAAAAAAAATACAGTCGAGTTGAGAACCTCTTCCTTTTTTTTTGAAGTCGGTTGAAAAGTGACAAGGACAGCATCAGATTTAAGAGCGTCTTATAATTAAGTCACGTTGAGTATTCGGGCACAAGACACATGAAACTTGGAGGGTGTCTTTTTTGTGAAGAATTGGTATCCACTAATAAAAGATTTTTAAAAATTTCAACCCTAAAAGGATAATAGGGGATAGAAGTTCCATTATCCAAGCGGGCGAGGCCTAAAAAAACATACGTCAAGCAATGACAAATAAGCCAAAAGCGGTTATCAGTGTGGCTTAATATTTATTACGGTAAAAGAGATTTAGTGTGATGTTATCCATGGATTTTGTATATTCATACATTGTACGTGACCTGACCTACAAACAAACAATATATATATGGCTTAATAATTACGCATGATTTACGAGAACAAAGCAAGCGTTAAAAGACTAGAAAGTTATTGATGACCGGGGCGCGTATTGCCAAACTGTATGCTGACCCAGACACCCATAGTCTGTACTGAACTACGTCGTGCTCATTGAAATCACAAACAAATTGGAGCAATGTACATACGAGCTCAGAGCATTCTGAGAAACTAATAAGGATCGTCAATCCGTAAGGGATCGATCAAAATTTTAGGGCGCCCCGACTCGGACATGTTAGGTTAGAAGGAGGAGGCGAAGCGAGCGAACAGACCCCGCCACCTCCTTCGTGGTTATTTTTTTTTAAACCACCCAGAAGTAGGAGCCCCGATTCGCGGGGCTCCGTCGAGTTATCTTTTTTAGACATTAGAGTGAACAATAATTAATTTTACACGAATAAATCCTAACTTAACCTCAAAATTGACGTAACATAACCTCAAACTTTGATCATCGATATCTCCGTAACCATGGGGCTCCTAAGGTTGGGAGTGGTATGGGGGGTATTTTAAAGCAAAATGTAATTTGATTCAGACACTCTCTGAATAGGTATACAGTTTGCTCTTCAACTAAAATGGCAAACTGCGATCGAACTCAGAGCAACCCCGGTCTGGGTCAGCATACAGTTTGGCAATACGCGACCGGGGCAGTATCCAAAAACACAAAGAACATTTTTATTTACTATCAAATAACATAATAATATTCTTTCTTTACAGAGGACGTCCTAGCCCTTCTCAAGAACTTGAAGGTAGCTAACCAGCGTCTAGGAGACATGGATGGTACTCCAGCCACTGTAGCAGAGCATACGGGGAATAACGTTCTTGTATACGAACAAGACACTTTTATCGAAAGCAAAGCAAACATTCTAGGCAGCAGTTTATTAGTACTAATTAGTTTGCTTATTTTGTTCAAATAAATCTGTTAAATATGGCAAAAATACTGAAGAATCTAAAACATTAAAAATATTGAGCCAACTTTTTGTTAACTGGTAACTTTACACGAAAAGAAAAAAAGCTGTAAGGTACTACTAGCGCCATTGACAGTCCTTTTTGGAACTACTTTGCAACAGGCCAGAATAAATATTAAAACAGTAGGTTTTACCTTTCGTCCTATTTTTTTTTTTTTAATATATTTTTACTTATATTTTTTGCCAAAAAAGTACTTACATTTTTATCATTTTTAAGTTTTTTCTCAACCATTCCGTAGATACTTAACATCGAACGTAGTTTTTAAAATAAAGTGATTAAAATAACGTAATACTAAGGACGTAATTAATTTAGTTTAGATTTTAATGATTTAATACCAGTGTAACGGGAAGCGCATATTATTTTAATTATTAATAATTACTTACATATTTTAAAATAAATTTTAACTGGCCAAGTCTAGTGACTAAAATATCAGGCTTAGACAGCTAAATATCAGGCCAAGTCAAGTAAAATGTTTGCCAAACTAGGCTAACTCAGGATGAACATGAGGCCAAGTAACGCCAAGTTAGACTAATTGTTAGGCCAAGTCAAGCTAAATTAAGCCAAGTTAGGCCAAGTTTAGCTAAACATTAGGCCAAGTTTTTAAAAAAACATTTCTCTGTAATGTGCGCTTCACCAAATCGTAATGCAGACGCATTAAGTTCACTAGTCTTATGATAACGGTTCCATAGATAGCATCGATCCATTAATATTGTGAATATTAGACATAGTGCCTTTTCAACTACATGGCTAAGCGCGTAAACCAATAAAAAATGATGCAAACGATTTTTTTTAGAGCGCGGATTTTCTCGCAACCATTTTTAAATGTAGTGCGCGCTTAGGCTACTAAAAAATCTGAGCTTATGAAGATATTTTATGTGAAAACATAATAATATTTTTCTATGAACTTTCTACATAGCTAAAAAAAAGGCTTAGATTTTTTCTTAAGTTTCAAACTTCAAATACTGCCAACTTAGGTATTACTTAAGTCTAAGATTTCGTATATTTTTTTAGAAGATGCTAAAAAACCAGCTAAGATTTATTTGTTTTTAGAAAGCCTATTTACAAAAATTTAATTTTACAAGATTTTTAAAAAATCTCCTTCATCGGCCATATATTTTAACTTTGTAACTAAATAGTTTTTGTTATTTTTGGTGCTTGCAATACTTACTTACTTTCACTTTTTGTGATTTCAATTTTCATTTAGCTTTTTACGGACCCTTTTTACAAATAATTTATTGCTCATTGGTTTTACTTCGAATAGTATTTAAATTATGATTTCAAGTACTATTTGTGAGTTACCTGATTGGTATTGAATCATTCACCATTAATTATTAAACAAATAAGTATCATTTATTATCCTAAAAATCAAAAGTGACACTTTTCACAAACTGCACATTGACACGTATCCACTCTGTCAAAATTCTGAAAAAATAATTCAACTTTATTGCTTTAGTATTAGGTTCAAGGTTGATTGGGAAAATTTGACAGTTGTATAGCTTGACGGGCAGTTGTCACTTGATAAAATTACATATAATTTGAGTTGTGTCTTGGATTTTTGTGTTTATCTTAATTATGTCAAATGCCTTATTTAACTAAATAAAAGTCGTTGACAGCAACATAATGAAATTTTAATGGTCTTACTACGTTAGTAGTAATTGACATTTTTTTTTGTGATTGGAATATTACGTGCTTTGCAATCTGTTGGTCTGTTGAAATTTCACGATGAACAAATAAAGATTAAAAAAAACAATACTATATCATCAAAGATCTATTAATTAATATCATTTTCATGTATTTTATGCTACTAACATAACGGGATAGGGATTTTTAAAAAGTTTATTTTTCAAATCATCTGGTTACGGGGTTTTTCGAACCACATAAATAAATCATAAAGGTCATTTCTCATTCAAAACTAATATAGTGAATTTGTAAAGAGGGTCCTTTGCCTAACTTTAAGTTAAGAAATTGATACAATATTAAAAAATGTTTCGAAATTATTTGTGGTTTTATTTAAGCTCCCTGCATAATCTATTTTCATTTTATTAAATATTTTAAATTTGGAAAAAAAATAAGAAATAAAGTCACAGCATTAACTTTCATGATGGCTGCTACTGTCTTATGGAAAAACCAAGGAACTTATACTAGGTGTATTTTTGGTCTTGCTCAACCCGCTAGGAGATGATACTACTCATAAAAACAAAAAACTTTTACTACTACTCCGAAATCTCGAAAAAAATATCACCTGTCTCATACATTATGGTTGGGAGGGCATTGAACTTTTCTAAGGAACAGGTGATATTTTTTTATCTCTAGATGAGGCTAGTGTCCGGTTAAATTCCGCCCTTGATTATCTATCTGATTGGCTACTTCGACATGGTTTGTCCTTATCAGCATCAAAGAGCTCTGTAGTTGTGTTCACTAAAAAAAAGCTTGTTCCTCCTGTTGATATCAAAATTAACGGTGAAAATATATCGGAGGTACACAATGTTAGATTTTTAGGCGTTTGGTTAGATTCAAAATTATCAGGCATTGCTCACACAAATTTTGTGTCTCAAAAATGTGAAAGAAATGTAAATGTTCTTCGCTCTCTCTCTGGAGTTTGGTGGGGTGCTCACCCATATACTCAAAAAACTGATTTACAACGCTATAGTTCGTAGTCACTTTGATTATGGTATGTT
Organism: Athetis lepigone; assembly: GCA_033675125.1. Classification (NCBI taxonomy): domain Eukaryota; kingdom Metazoa; phylum Arthropoda; class Insecta; order Lepidoptera; family Noctuidae; genus Athetis; species Athetis lepigone. The sequence goes on from CM066241.1 coordinate 771,410, forward strand.
CCTATTAGACCCTTGTAACAAATCTGGTCTTCAAAAACTTGATAAAATTCAATCAAAGTGTCTACGGATTATTCTTGGAGCGATGAAGTCTTCCCCAATTAATGCCATGCAAGTCGAATGTGTTGAACCTCCCCTTTCGATTCGAAGACAATTTCTGGCTAATAGATTTATTTTTAAACTTGTGCAAAATTCTGAGCATCCTCTCCTTGGTAAGCTGGACCAATTATCATCCATTTTTGACTCTTGTAGTCATCGTTCTAATATAGAACTTCCTTGTCTTCTTCGTGCCTACCTTCAATTCACTTGTCTTTCTAGCCCACTTTTTAAAAACCCTATTGTTTTTTTATACTCGGTGCCTTATGATGCCTTGGTATTCCAACCGGAGATTGTTTTGGACTTTGGAATTCACAAGAATTCCCTAGAACCACATATGACATTTGTTCAAAAAGTTTCTTCTAATTATTATAATTGGACTACTATATACACTGATGCTTCCAAAGTCTCCGATGATAGTACGGTTGGAGTAGCTGCTTGGATTCCTCATACAAAAATTATTTTAAATTATAAGTGCCCTTATATTACATCCGTTTTTACTGGTGAATCAATTGCCATTTTTGAAGCCATTTCATTTGTTTTGTCTCATAAGTTGAATAACTCCATAATTTTCTCTGACTCAAAAAGTTGTCTTCAAGCCATTTTATCTAATCCCTTCAGATCTAAATCAAGATTTCCTATAATTTTAAAAATTAGAGATTTGCAATTTCAATGCCATGAACTTGGTATAAAAGTTGTCATAGCTTGGATCCCTGGTCATGTCGGCATTCTTGGCAATGAGTCAGCTGATTCATGCGCCAAGAGTGCTGTTTTCTTTGGCTCTCTTGCTCACTCGGAAATTTATTCTCATGATATTTGTACTACTCTTCCTCTTATTATGTTAAAATCTTGGTCCATTGCATGGCAAATCTCGAAGTCCATAAAGGGTAAATTTTATGGAGACATTCAACCAGAGATTCCTCACAAGCCCTGGTTTTTCAAACATAAATTAGGAAAAAAAATTACTACTTCTACTATCTGTCGATTACGATTAAATCATTGTTGCACCCCTCATTTCTTGGCCAAACTTAGGATTAAGGATAGTTCTCTTTGTGAATGCGGTTTGGACGAGGGAAACGTGGACCACATATATTTTTTCCTGCCCCAAATTACGTTTTTCTATTCATGAAATCATTCCTTCTCATATTCCCCGTCCTACCTCGGTAAAATGTCTTCTTTCTTTTGTGTTTACTCGTTTTGTATTTAAATTATGTAAATTCATTGAAATTAATAACATTAAATTGTAACTGTTATTCTTTCTATATTTATTTATTGTTAATAGTTTTTTTTTCTTTTTCTTAGAGAAATAGTCATTAATTCATTATCTGTGGTTGTAATGTTCGTCTGCGAGGAAATCCTTAAATTTTGATCTTTAGTTTAACTTTATTACTTTATATTTACGGTTAATTCTCGCAAAATACTCTCCAGCGTTTGATGGTTTATTATCAAAGTTCACGTGTTATTGGCAGAATTGTGGTGTCTTTTCCACAAAGGCCATTCATTAAGAGTTGAAGTTGAAGTTGGGTAGTTGACATTTATTAGTTTTTTTTTTTGTTGTGATTGAAATATTTCGTACTTAGCAATCTGTTGAAATTTCACGATGAACGAATAAAGATAAAAAAAACAATACTATATTAAAGATCTATTAATTAATAACATTTTCATGTAGGTATTTTATGCTACTAACACAACGGGATAGGGATTTTTAATAAGTTTGTTATTCAAATCATCTGGGTACTTACAACATACTGGGTAGGGTTTTTCGAACCACATAAATAAATCATAAAGGTCATTTCTCATACAAAACTAATGTAGTTAAGTTGTAAAGTTAGGCAAAGGACCCTTGCCTAACTTTAAGTTTAGAAATTGATAAATTTTACAAAATTAAAAAATATTTCGAAATTAATTGTGGTTTTATTTAAGCTCCCTGCATAATCTATTTTCATTTTACGTGGTATTTTAAAATTTGCAAAAAAAATAAGAAATAAAGTCACAGCATTAACTGTCATCATGGCTGCTACTGAAATTTCTTATGGAAAAACCAAGGAATTTATACTAGGTGTATTTTTGGTCTTGCTCAACCCGCTAGGAGATGATTCTACTCATAAAAACAAAAAACTTTTACTATGGAACCAACTCCGAAATCTCGAAAAAAATATCACCTGTCTCATACATTATCCTACTCCTACACAAACGCATACACGCACACACACGCATACACATTACACACTACACGCACACACATAATACACTACACACACGCACATAGACAGACACACACACACATTGTCAACCCTAATACATACAAATATTAGATCTGCAGTTAAAGTATTATTATATTTTTCTCTTTCTTTCTATTTTTTATACAAGTAAATATTTTTGTCTTTGACAGTCAGAAATGTGCTCATAACTAGCTCGACCGCTACCTATGTAACGCGTGAACACTGCCTCCTAAGAAGGATCTTCCTAGTTTAGGAGACAGGGCTCAAACTTTTGAACAACTGTAAACTTAATTAATAAGTGGGTGCTTATATATTATCTGTCAGAGTTGTATTTTTGGCCAAATAAACCATTTTCATTATCATTTTCATTATGGTCGGGAGGGCATTGAACTTTTCTTAGAAACAGCTGATATTTTTTTCGCGATTTCAGAGTTGATTTCATAATAAAAAATGGTTGTTTTCATGGTTAGAATCATCTCCTAGCGGGTTGAGCAAGACCAAAAATACACCTAGTATATAAATGCAGAATAGTGTCTTGTGCCAGAAGGACCGTTTAATAGATACTAGCTATCACCCGCGCAGAATTCAAAATCCATCCACTATTTTATCCCTGTAAGGGACGAATTTCCAAAAATCCTTCCATGCCTACCTCGTCACGAAGAACACACCTTCCAAGTTTTGTCTCTAGGAGCAGCGGTTTGGGCTGTGCGTTGATAAATCAACAGTCAGTAAGTTTCCATTTTATACATATTACTAGCTGCCTCCCGCGGTTTCACCCGCGTTAAAAATGTTAAGTGTGAACAACCCTTATCACTTAGGGGTATGAAAAATGGATTGTAGCCGATTCTCAGACCTACTGAGTATAAATTTGGTAAAAATCGGTAAAGCAGTTTCGGAGGAGTAAGTTAACTAACATTGTGACACGAGAATTTTATATAAGATTATTATAGATTATACATGTCAAAGTGTATGTAAAATAATTTAGCCTCCACTTTTTCACCAATATCGTCACGCCACATATAATTAATGATAAGCGTAAACTTAAGAAAAACTTGGATGAAATTGCTAAATAAAAATCAATTTAAGATTTCAGTCTTTTAATAGAACCGTTATTAATAAATGATCTAACAATATAGGTACATAGCAATTAAAGTAGTCTTATGTAAATCTAATAGTTAATGAAAATCACAACTATTTAAATATTTTAGTAATTTTCATAATAATTCCATATTAAAAATAGTCAATAATGGTTGGCAAAAATTGAGGATTTTTTTATCATATTTAGAAAAGTAAGAGTACCTTCACACCTGGCGTTAACGCTGCGTAAACGGCGCCTTTGCGTCGTCTAGCCGCAGGTATGGATATTTATATTTTTTCCTCGTTTAAATATCAAAATTAGTATGTGAAGGAACTTAGAAAATGCTTTTTTTTAATTATTATTATTAAAAATATTACATATTAAATATTTAAAAACCAGTTTTAAAATGAGTGAATCAATTTGTTCGTACAATATTTACTTCCATACTCCATATTATATTATAGCATAATAATTCACTTGGCATTGACAAATTTTCGCGTAACTTGGTTCATACACAATAAACTTTATTCTTAGTAAAATATAGTTTATTTTGCGTTATTCAAGCGATTTTTTGCTGCAGAAAAAACAACATAAAACAATTAATGCGTTCGTTGTTGAAAATACAGAATTTAATTTATAACAGAGTTTATTTCATGGTAACCGTAACTTTATTAAGTAATTTTTTTAATGCTATTTTAAATGGAGTATAGAAGAAAAAAAATAACTTAACATCTAAACTTATGTCAACGCTAACATACTTAATATACGAGATTAACGAATATACACAAAATGTTCAAGCTATAGACAACTATATACACGGTGTAAACATTTATTCTTCATAAATGCCATTAAAACAGACAATAAGCACTGAAATCTCCGTTATTTTTTAAATTTAGAATCTCATCAGCGTGATGAAATTGAATGAAAACTCAGTACTTAGGCGAATTTTCTTACTTGTAATGTTTACACCCTGTATACATAATAATATTAAAACAATTCCATATTGGCATTACAGTGACAAGTCTAACAACTACAAAATTGAGGTGTTGTAACATTTTAGAGAAAAAAATATTGATCGCCTTTTAATTTTTTTTGTAAGTTTGTACCAAAAATTATCTAATAATAAAAAATATTCATAGACTTAAATTGTAATAGTTTGGATGTTAATGTCATTCATGTTTTTTTTTTTTTTCAAAAATCCTAATATTTCTTTATTTCCTATCCTTTTCCTATTACTACTGGACAAGTTCTGGCATTTGGGTGAATAAACCAAAAAAATATATTTAATAAGCGATCATTTCACATTCGACAAAAAACATCGCTTCAAAATTTTGATCACTAAAATATTACTACAACCTGTATAATAATAATAATAGACAAAAACATTACACTACACATCGCCATACTTATAACTCTAAAATATGTACATAACTTATTGCTTTAACTTTAAATGGAAGATAAATGAGAACAGACCACTATGGCAACAATTATTTAATAAAAAATAATACTTTTTTATCGTTGTAGGCCAGGCTATTAGGCAAACAGCCTTATTTCAAATGCTTCGACTAACAGGCCAGTTGAGTGAACCAGAATCATACCACAGATTAAATCAATTTCATGTAGCAGTATTATGACACTTGACATTAATGAAAGCTGTCATATTTGTCAGGGCCAGAGCTGTGGCTCAGCATTATTGCTGTCTCCATCGCACAACTGACAAACTGCGATAGTAAGAAAGAGGCAGAGAATAGCTAAGCAACATTTATTTACCTCGGCCTGATATCGGCTATTAAATATACACGTACCCGTACGATTTAACTGTGCACCTCTTGTTGTGACGTAACGCTTTCGGAATGCTATCGCTACTAAACGAACGAGGCGAACACGGGGCGCGCGCGGGGAAGTTGAAGAGGGCGAGCATTCCAGCGAGGTGCACAGATAAATCGAACGTGTAGAACTTGAGTTTTATAAATGATGTAAATAATATAATTCATTGCATAACTTTACACAGTAATTATTAGTAAGAGCTTTAGTGCATAAGTTGTGCGCAAAATCAGATGCAATATCTCTTCCTTCACTCTTATAGGCCGATGGAACGGTAATCCGACACGGCCGGAAAGAATGAGGTGTTGAACGAATGAATGAATGGAATTGAGTGAATGTAATCAAGTGGCGTTTGGAAAAATATGGCGAGATTTGAGCTTTCAAAGAATGGGACATTTAAAATATTTGGGAAGACGACTATTTTAATTATCGTACAATAAAAATATACATTGCGAATGTATGATTACTTAAACGTTGGTGGACGGATAAAAAAGTAAAATAAATATACAAAACAGTAAAACATTTTTGAAGTGATAATTTTATTAAGAAATAAAAATCGAAATGACTACTTTTACCAAAGTATAAAAGGAATATCTGATTTTAAATTTCTACAAATATCATAACTGATTTTAAAAATACAGAGATTAGATGTTTGGTCGTTTTAAATTTTTAAACAGTTTTTTTTATTTGGTTCATGTTAAAACAGAGACCGTAGCACAAACATTAAAAGGCATCATAAAATTTAAAATATTTTTTAAGTTGTAAATACCCGTATCGCACATTTCGTTAAAAGGCTGTTTTAATACCAAACTAAAATGCCTTTTTCTTTTAGAAATTATTGCCTTTTTTTATTCAATTCGAAAAACATTTTTATTTTTCTTTAAAAATTCACTATTTGGCCAACGAATTTCTTTTAAATTCATTCAAATTTTTACTATTTTTACGCGACTGCCGATGCTCTGGTGAGTTTATTTATTTCACAATAACTTTTAAACGTCTGAACGGATTTAGGTGCATGAAGTTTCGATAGAATACTTGCATCACCCTGAGTAATTTAGGCTAGAAATTAGTTAATAAAAGGCAGTCATGTTTTTTTAATTACTCGTTTTAGTATCAGAAGTATATTCAGTTACAACCTACTTGGCACAATAACTACATTTAGTATTTTTACGCAATGTCAAAAATGATCAAAATGACAACGAGAATGGCATAGTTATTTTCGACATTAAATCCTAATTCGGTATTATATTCCTATCATTCAAATGAAGTTCTTTTAAAAACTTTTCTTTCTACGCAATCTACAAATTCGATTTTTTATTACAAATAATAATCTCAGTATTATTAAAGTTTTAGAGAGCGTTATTAACACACCTACTTATTATTTTTTTACATAATTATAGTTTATTAAAAATAAGAAATTAATATTATTCTGCCCACCATACACTAAAGTGCAGTAACAGCAAAATCACGATTTCGAGTAAAACGCATTTAAAGTTAAGAATTGATTTAAAAAAATCAACAGAATGTATAAGCAAAAAAATTTGAATGCAGAAAGGTTGTAAAGGCATAGGTTCACACGTTAAAGCAATAAAAAAAATATATCTTAATAACTGAATTTATTATGGCCATTTATTCTTTTTGGTGCCTATTACTGCATAGCCTTTTTTGTAAAAAATACCATTTTAAACTTAGTAAAATGCAGCAAAAAGCCCTATTACTGCGTTTGGATCAGTTATTTTGTCAAGAAACCCAACTAACATGCAGTAAGGTCAAAAAAATACTGCATTTTAGTTAGTTTTTTAAGAAAAAAGTGTTCAATTTACTAGTGCAGTAAGAAAAATAGCTAGTTCACATTTTAAAGACCGTTTATTTCTTATTATTTAATCACAATAATTCAACTCACTTATGTAAAATTTACATATCAAAAATAATTAACTGCACATTAAAACATTAACTGCACTTTAGCTAGGAATAATCATATCTGTGTCATTATGCTATCCAAACTAATCTGCAGTAATGCTGTATTTTACTGCGTGTTAGTCAGTTTATAATGATAAAAGAATGTTAAGTATTCACAACTAAAATGCGACAAGCTTTGATTTTACTGCATTTTAGTTGGGAGTTCGTGACAATAAATTGTATTTTCTTAATTTGCAGTAAAAATAGCTTGTATGGCGGTAAATTTTACTGCGTATTAATTTTTTTTTTTTTTTTTTTCCAGAAATATAAAACTATCTAAAGAACTGTAAAATTATATTGCTTACTGCATTTTAGTTATGAAACCTAAAAATTTAATCTGCAGTATAATTTATACTGTATTTTAGTTGGGAAATCACGCCAAATTGTTAATTTTTTTCGTTTGCAGTAAGTGAAAACTGTTAAATAAAAACCATTCTAATAGTCTTAGAAATAAGTAAGTTAATTCAATAGAAAGCTTAAGAAACCCGCTTTCAGAATCACTAATAAAACGAAAAATCACAAAAGGGCTGTTACTGCTCTTTAGTCTCTGGTGGGCAGTATTATGTCAAATTCGAAAACGGCAAGATTCGTGGTTTTTTAGTCAAAACGCAGAAGTGAACATTTTTGAATTCATTTACTTTGCAAAATAATCCATTGACCGAATGAATGAATGATGAATTAATGTGGAATGGGTAATGAATGGATGTTCAATAAAAAATTCGGTGAATGAAAGTGAATGGTGCATGAACATTATGGTATGGTAATGGTACATGAATGGCTTATGAACGAATGAATGAATGAAAATTCAATCAATGAATTTTTTTTAAAAGAAATAAACATATCTTTATAGACAAACAATTAATATTTTTAAAAAAATACATAAATGACGAACAGTAGAATATCATGGACAGTTTTATTAAATCTAGTAATACGTCTATAATTTTACAAAAACCTCATATTTAGCACAGCACATAGAACACACGACCGAGGACAATAAGAAAAACCAAAATATTTTATAATATTCTAAACCGTCTCTTCAAATGTCAAAAATATGACAGGTAAAAATCTGTCACTTTTTTAGGAATATCCGTTGCTTGGTATAGTCCATACTATCGAGACATTTACGAAATCGTAATTTTTTTTAGTAATCGAACTAAATAAAATTGTCGTATCTTGTTGCTGGCAAGATAATAATTATACCTAACACCATAGACTCGTTATTATTTTTTTATTCTCATTAACAAATATTTCTACCGTTAAATCCCACCATACAACTGTTACTTAAAATAATTAGGGCATTCATTGTAACTAAGTCTCTTATTATGTTTGGCACTACATTTCGGCAAGACTGTAGGGTACAAATTTAATTCAACTTCCATCATAGTAAAATCAACTGTGCAGCCAATATCTTTAAAATAGCTGTTACATAGACCAATAAGAATAGGGTGTTTGACACCATCATCAATTGACGTACTTTTTATGAGCTGACAAAACGCGATTCTCCTATCGATTTTGTATGGTAATGTCACCTTATGACGTCACAAGCTAGCAAACCGATTCAGTAGCCATTTATTAATTAAAAGCAATTAAAAACTTAATTTTATTTTAAATTGAGAATGGAAGATATTTTTAGGACTAAAATAATGAGAGGTTTAATAGAAACTGTGTCTTACATTTACGGGTTGATGGGTGTCAAAAACCGTATTTTAGAATTGGACAGCTAATGGATGCACAATCGCTTTATACCTCTCACACTTTTTCAACATAAACAGTTCAATATTTCTCTAGGAAAAACTTTTTAATTAACACGGAATACTAAATTAGTCTGTAACCTGTTTCTCAGAGCCACTCTGCCACCCAGAATCCATAGTATTTGTATCACTATAACAGTGATGATGGTTTGTCTTCAAAATCTCCTCCTTGCCATCTCTTACCGGTTCATACTGAGAATCAGGTCCCAAACATTTCGAGCTCTCAGGATCGTTCGAATAAACTGTATCCTGAGGCCTGTCATCATCAGACAATAACGACTCTTCCGTATTAGGAGATAAAGGCGAAATTTGCCTAAAATCAGGCATGTTTGAGTCTGAACTTGATTGCCTAGGATGTTCTTTAGGTACATTTTTTGGGCTTGATCTATTCATCCGTAGAGGACTTATGTGAGACCGCATTTTAGGACTGCCATCCATTCTCATACTAGAGTTGATGTCGCTCATTCGTTCAAGTCGCGAATCGTTCATTCGTTCGAGACGAGAATCGTTCAATCGGTCGCTGTGACGAGTGTCGCTTCGGTCACTGAGTTTTGAGTCGTTTATTCTCTCCATTCTTGCTTCAGCCAAACGCTCGCAAACGCGGGAATCGTTTAAGCGTTCACTTAATCTTGTCTCATTCATTCTGTCACTGATTCTGGAGTCATTCATTCGTTCTATCCTCGGGTCCATGACCTCGCAACTCCTCGAATCGTTTAATCTGTCCCTAGAATCATTCATACGCTCACTCATTCTAGTTTCATTCAATCTGTCACTAATACGAGAGTCATTCATTCTGTCACTTATACGTGAATCGTTCAACCTTTCCATTCGTTCACATACCCTCCCATCATTCAATCTGTCTCTTGAATCATTCATTCGTTCACTCAACCTCGTCTCATTCATCCTATCACTGATTCTAACATCATTCATTCGCTCAATCCGTTCCCTATCACTCAGCCTGTCTCTCGAGTCGTTCATTCGTTCAATCCGTTCTCTATCATTCAGCCTATCTCTCGAGTCATTCATCCGCTCGCTCAATCTCGTCTCATTCATCCGCTCACTCATTCGTTCCCGTTCAATTCGTTCGTTCATTCTCATAGAGTTGTTCAACTGTTCGATCTGATGTTCAGTGAGTCTGATAGAGTTGTTTACCTGTCTGATTTTGTCTTGTTTTGTATGTTTGTCTGTCTGTCGTGGTCTCCGCTTGGAGCCGACTTGTGGTTGGGGGCGCTGCTGTCGCGTGAGAGTGAAGGAACCGGTGTCTGATTCTGAAGTCGATTCCGGATGGTTCTCTATGGTTCCTACGAGAGCTGATACGTTGGCGTTCATGCAGCAGTCGGCCTGTGGACGAAGATTTTGTTAGAGCTCTTAACTATCATTTAAATCTTGATTCGTTTTGTTACGTGCATTGATATAGTTTAATTGAAAAAATATTACTCGTCTTTGACTTAACAATGAAACATTATATTTAAGGTTAAAAAAAATTGTACTGTGTTATTTAGATCATATTTAAGCATGACAATGATGAAACTTAAACTCAATCATATTAATGTTAAAGTCAAAATTCAAAGCCATATCTCGAAGGTAAAAAGTCAAATTAAAAGTCAAAGTAAAAGTCAAAAGTCTAAGTCAAAAGTCTAAGTCAAAAGTCTAAGTCAATGTCCAAAGTCAAGAGTCAAAGTCAACAGTCAGAAGTAAGTCGAGGTAAAATTGCTTATTTCAACTAGTTTTTTTTTTTCTTACTTTTAAAAGTAATTTCCAAGAAAATAATATTTGTTCAAATGAAGAATGCACAAGCGCTAAGCATGACAATGATGAAACTTAAACTCAATCATATTAATGTTAAAGTCAAAATTCAAAGCCATATCTCGAAAGTAAAAAGTCAAAGTAAAAGTCAAAAGTCTAAGTCAAAAGTCTAAGTCAATGTCCAAAGTCAAGAGTCAAAGTCAACAGTCAGAAGTAAATCGAGGTAAAATTGCTTATTTCAACTAGTTTTTTTTCTTACTTTTGAAAGTAATTTCCAAGAAAATAATATTTGTTCAAATGAAGAATGCACAAGCGCTATACCTTAACACTCACGTTACAACAACTGGACACATCTGCGAAGTACACTTCGGATTCTGCGTTCTGATTGGCCACGCGACAGTCCTGCATTGATGACCTGAACAAAATAACATAAAAAATATTTATTTGGTCCCATAAAAACCAATTTACACACAAGAACTAAACAATCTCGTTTTAGAGGTCAGTACTAAGTACTAATTTAAAAAAAAGAGTATTTTTCAGGCCTCAAGTAATGCCTTGTATCACAGAATGCAGTAATAAATCTGAGAAGCTCTTGACTTTTATTTAACCGTGCCAATCTAAACTATTGTATTGGAATAAAACTTCCAGCATTCTTTATTTTACACATTTTTTTACATATTTTTTAAAAAGAAATTTCGTAATATACAAACATTTTTTATAAAAATATATATAAAAATAGTAAAGGAGGAACCTCCTCACAATGCGTGCCGTATCCAACACAACTGCCTTTTGAAACTGATTCCTGAGCCAGCTGTTGAGCGATAGCTTTTGAATATGTTGGTCAAAACTTTTCGCTATGAGACCATTGACTGACACGACTATCGGTACAATAATTGTCGAGTCCATATTCCACATGCTAGTAACCTCATGAGCGAGGTCAAGATATTTTCTCTTTCTCAGCTTTAATGAGGTTCTCATCATGGGGAATAGTGACATCAACAATTATTGCACATCGATCGATCACACTTATCTAAACTATTGGAATAAATATTATTATGTCTGTTACTTTGTATATAACCTGAATTATAAGGATCAAACCTGACGTTTCAGGCTATAAAATATTAGATATGACCTATAACGAAAATCCATACTAATATTATAAATGGGAAAGTGTCTTTCTGTCTGTCTGTCTGTTTGTCTTTCTTTCACGGCAAAACGGAGCGATGAATTGACGTGATTTTTTGAGTGGAGATAGTTGAAGGGATGGAGAGTAACATAGGCTACTTTTTGTCTCTTTCTAACGCGAGCGAAGCCGCGGGCAAAAGCTATGAATTTATAATTCCTGCAATAATGTCTAATTTAATGAACCCTACACCCACCCCCTTTAAAATTTGTACCTTACCCAGACATAGTATAAGAAACTCACCTTATAGGAGAATGTTTGTCATTCTGGAAACCAAGGTTCTCCTTGCCTAGCTTCTGAGATGAATCTGTGCTCTGATCTGAAACTGAATAAATACAATACTGATATAGTTCATCTCTTGTTCATCTCTTCTGATATGCCATAATTGTATGCTTTTTGGGAGCTGTCCAAATGCGATCTCATAGATTTTGGCTAGCAGTAGCAAATTATGAAATTTATTTAAACAGCCAAGTCAATTGAGCTAGTTGTTCAAAAATATTAAATGATAAATACTAATAATAGTGTAAAAACTAAAATAGTAAATAAAACAAATTGTAAAACACGATTGACATTGCAAAATATGTACCACTAACTTAATAAATCATCATCTCCCTAGCCTTTTCCCAACCGTATTGGGGTCGGCAGCCAGCCTAACCGGATTCAGCTGGATACCAGTGTTTTACGTGGAGCGACTACCTATCTGACCTCCACAACCCAGTAACTGGGCGACACAATACTTCTTGGTTAGACTGGTCAGAGTTTCTGGCTAACCAGTAACGACTGTCAAAGTTCTACGAAAGACAACCGGGACCAACGGCTTTACGTGCTTTCCGAGGCACGGGATGTCAGTGATGTCTAAGATAAACTTTAGAAAGTACATATGAATTGAAAAAGTCACACTGGTACTTGCCCGGATTCGAACCCACAACCTCTTACACACGAGGCGGGCGCCTTATCCACTGAGCCATAACTAACTTAATAAATACTACATATAAAAAAAAACCTGTTATGACATAAGTTGGAATAAATAACTAAAAAATATGCAAAGATAAACTAGCAGAAAGTGCCTAAGGCATTAAGTCCGCCGTTGTGCAATACTTTATTTGTGCATAAACTTTTAATAAAAAATTAATAAAGTATGAAAGGATTACCTTTACTGCCAGTCTTCTGATGCAGACACTCAATAGCCACGGTATCATCAATCCTACAATCTCTATGAAGGTTACTAGCGCTCATACCCAACCTCTGACACCTATACGGAACCAAATGCCCTCTCAACGTATTAAACCTCGCTTCCGGAGGCATATGGGCCAACTCTGCCTGCAAACGGGCCATCTCTGCCACGTCCTGCGGATACATCTGCCCTAAATGCAACTCCGGATTCAAACGCGCCAATTCCGGATTCAGGCGAGCGAATTCGGCTAGTTCTGGGTTTATGCGGGCCAATTCTGGGTTGATTCGAGCCAATTCTGGGTTGATCCGAGCCAATTCTGGGTTTATTCGCGCTAATTCTGGGTTGATTCGCGCCAATTCTGGGTTTATTCTCGCTAATTCTGGGTTTATTCGTGCCAAATCTGGGTTTATTCGTGACAATTCAGGGTTTCCTCGTGCTAGGTCTGCATTGTGTTGAAGAAGATAGCTGTTTCTGGTACAAGTGTGGGGTTGTGAGTTAGTGGGATGGTCGTGGATGGTGGTGCGGTGCTCCATGTGGTGGTGATGGAGGAGTGTGGCTGCGGCCGGGTCCTGGTGGTGGAGGTGGTGTCTGGAACGAGAGAAATGGGGTTAGCAATTGATATTTTTATAAGGCTAGATTTAGTTTTTTCCAAAAAGTGAACATTTTTCAACAATTTGTACAAGCGTTAACGCACTCATATGATATATGAGTGATTTTGAGAGCTTTTACATGAATATTTCCCTAATACACTCCACAGTCTGTGGTCAAGTTATACAAGGTGGAAACTTTTAGCAAGACAGTAATGGAATGAAATGCGTTGCAATTCCACGAAAATTATCTTAGAAATATATATTTTTGTATTATGCAATCTGTATTTATTACTACACAATTTTTAAAGATTTTGATAAAAAAATGCCATTTGTAAGAAAATTTTAAGTAGATTAGGTTACTTACACCCATTCACTCATTCGTTCACTCACTCACTCATTCAGTAAATATTGAACAAGTGACACTGACCTGCTACCACTCCTGCCCTGAGGACTGTAGGGAGGGGGAGGTCCCCACACTCCGGTGGCCGCGTCGAAACTCCCACTAGCTTCTCCAAAGCCCTCTTGAGAGAAGTTCTGTTGAGGGAAGTTGCCTTGTGCCTGGGGAGACGATATTTAGTTGTTCAATATTTGAATTTTTATTTATGAATTGTTAGTTAGGGGGTTTATCTTATTGTGATTAGCTTTTTTATAATATGACAAAGAGAATGCTAAGGTGAATATTATGTCGCCTCAATAATAAAAGAAGTGTGAAAAAACAGAAAACTTTTTTGATGAAACACTTTTTAGAATTAATTTTAAGGATCTAGAGCACTGTAATCAATATATGTGAGTTTTTTGAAAACTGTTTTTATTTTCGAACACTTATTAATATTTTATCAAAACATTTTAAAACCAATAATTGTGCTACACAAAACACATTTAATTAATATAAAATCAAACTAACAAAACATGCAAAAAACACAGTACATTCTAACACAACTAGGGATTGCAATCCGGTCCGGCGGATCCGGTACGTTTTTGTTGCCTACCGGATCCGGCATTATCACCGGATCCGGTGGCCGGATCCGGTAATTAAGAAAAACGCAATTTCTCTCATCAAAATCGTGCAAAAGTACTAAAAAACACGGCGTATATACAGTATCCATAAGCTATTGATTTTGAAAATTTTTATTTGGATTATAGAAGAATATATGATGTTGATTTAATTTAGTTTTTATGAACGGGTTTAACTTAATTTATACCATAAATAATTCACTGTTGTTTGTATTCTTTGAGACTGATTATTATATTATGTAGGGTGTCTCAGTAAGAGTGCACTTTTTAAAATTGGAATACTTTTTTTCTCATGCATGTGGCAACTCTGAAATTTGACTGTTGTCACCTCTATTTATTCCGATTATTAAAATGGAGCGTTTCTCGAAAAAACAACGCGTTATATTGTAAAAACTCATTACAAAAATGAAACCGCTCGCAAAGTTTAAATGCGAAAGTAACTTTGTCTGTCTGTCTCTTCTTCATGCCTAAACCACTAAACCGATTTGAATGAAATTTGGCACAGATTTAGTCTGGGACCTAAGAAAGGAGATAGGATAGTTTTTATCCCGGAAATTTTGCGGGATCGGGAACTATTATTCCACGCTGACGAAGTCGCGGGCAAAAGCTAGTTATAAATAAAGAAGAGTTGGTTTTCGCACAAATTCGTTTCTAATTTTGCCCGTAGATTATTTCACATATTATGCCATGAAGTTAGAAATATGCGCTATGTTGAACACCCAAAATACCAATCCGGCCCGGAATTCTCGTGAATCCGGCCGGATCCGGCCGGATTCAAAGTTGTACCGGATTGCAATCCCTAAACACAACCAACAAACCTGCACAAAACTCCCCCCAGCCTGCACAAAGTTGCCCCCCTGCGCGAAGCCCCCCGCTTGCGGCAGCCCCCCCGCTCGCGGTGGCCCCGGCGCGTACTCGTGCGCGAACCGCTCGTCGTAGGCGCGCGCCGGGGCGTCGCCGTCACAGAACCCGTACGCGCTGTCGCCCGACTGCGGGACCCCCATGCGACAGCGGGAACTGACGGGTGGGGGGCTACATTTATTATTAGGTACTTTTTATATCTGACAGTTGTCTCCAAAGACATGTTAGACAACAATAAAAAACTAACGGGGAGAAGTCATTAAAATGAAATTATATTCACGACAATATTTACATTATGGTAAGTATCATTGCTTAAAATGATTTCGATTTGTACATCATGGTATCATTGCTTAAAATGTTAAAAAAAGTAACACTTCACGGAAAACGTCTACGTCTTGAAAAATGTGTTAACAAAAATGTCTTGAAAAATAACAATAAAATTGTGTTAACAAAATTACGTTAACAATTAATATGATATTATCATCGACAATCAACGTTAAAAACTTTTCGATACTAAGTTAAGATGAGTTTAAAAAATAAAATTAAACAGATTAAAAAAAAAGACGGCGTCTCCGGGGCCGGTGCAGAAAAATAACGAAATGTATTAGACGTATTCCATGAGGGTTAGTTTGAGGCGAAGAAAATAATATTTGAACAAACTTAAGAGAGGCCTTTGTCCAACAAAAAATGATTTTTCATACTAAACACAAATTTAATTCCATAGATAAATATGTAATAATACACAATTCAACTTACTCCTGACTATTGCTCCTCGGCCAGGGGAACCAGCTCCAAGCAGAAGTCTTTCTACCGGTGCCAGGGTTCGGAGAGTACAGGTTGCCTATGCGACCTGCAATTATAAATAAGATGTGATAAAGATACACAAACAACAGTAGCGTAAATCAAGGGCCACCCAGATAGAATAGGACAGACGCCCCTGGACAGATTGGCCCTTGGACAGAATGGGGCCGTAGACAGAATAGGCCCCTGACAGAATGGATCCCTAGAGATATTAGGCCCCCAGACAGAATGGGCACCTAGACAGAATGGACCCTTAAACAGAATGGGCACCTAGACAGAACGGGCCCCTGACAGAATGGACCCCTAGAGATATTAGGCCCCTAGACCGAATGGGCACCTAGACAGAATGGGTCCCTGACAGAATGGACTCCTAGAGATATTGGGCCCCTAGACAGAATGGACCCCCAGAGATATTGGGCCCCTAGACAGAATGGGCACCAAGACAGAATTGTTCATACGTCCACATAAATTTTAATGAGCTTCTATAATACGCTCTGTTTAGGCAGGGCCCTAACATTATAGTAACATGACAGAACAACACAACCGAAAAAAAAACGAAAAAAAATAACAAAAGATATATTTACCAGGCGCCCAGAACCGATGCTGCAGACTGATATCCCAGGCTGGCTGCGTCGGGTGACACTGTGCACAGCAACTGCAGTTGCTCTGAAATACACATACAAATAAATAATAACACTACTCATACAATGGTGCCGATTCTCTTGTTCACAAACTAACGTAAATTTAAGTTAAGTGCATCTTTCTCTTTCCATTTAATTAAGAAAAGGACAGAAGATAAAATATTAGTTAAGTCCTGTCAAATTTCGACACTCCATAGATAATTTAGACGCGATTTAAAAACATGGCGTCTAAATATACGTCAATTTTCTTCCGGCGCTGTCTTATTTGATAGAATTAAACTAAATTGTATCTTCTGTCCTTTTCTTTAAGAAATGGAAAGAGAAAGATGCATTTAACTTAAAATTAGTCTAGTTTGTGACCACAGGAATCGGCACCAATGTCACACATATCTACAACCCATTCGTAACCCCGTTGTACAGTTTGCACAGTTGGCTTGCCACTACCCAAATACCCATCGAATTGAGAACCTCCTCCTTTTTGAAGTTAAAAATCTATTATTGATACAAAAAGAAGAAAAGGTATACCTGCACTTGTCTGCCAGCAGAGGGCGCGGCCTGGCCGGCCGAGGGTCTGTATAGAGACCGGCAACGCAGCTCCAACTGTTCCCAGTACATCTTCTTACGTTCATGGCTACAACAAACGAGTATACATTCATTAAATACTTATTTTGTATTGAGATATTTTATCTATACTAATATTATAAAGAGGTAAAATTTGTAAGTTTGTATGTTTGGGGTAATCTCTGGAACTAATGAACCAATTCCAAAAATTTTTAAACTGGCAGTAATCCAAATTATTCCTGAGTGCTATAGGCTATAAATTATTTTTATAACATGTATATTAACCGAGCTATCGCAACTTTTATCTAGCAAGTCGGAAAAAATTACCTCATAAAACAGAATTATTTGCGTGCGCTGCCTAAACAGTTGCTTAAAATTAAAAACAATGTATGGCAACTTGGTTTGTCTTAATTATTTCTACAAAAAAGTCCGCGATACCATATCTCTATCTTTTATATTTTAACTATTATACTTCTAAAAGAAGTATAATAGTTATTGCATTAAAAAAATGATTTTTCGGCATACTTACGTTTGGTTGATTATTTGAGCAACAAAATATTAATTCTTATGACAATAAATTATTTCAGTATCACAAGGACATCATACAGATAAGATTTGTTGGTAAGATGTCAATTGGCCATATAGTTTCGGAGATAATATAAAATTACTAAAACGCAAAATCCCCTAGCGTAATTTTCATTGTGCGGAAGTCATTTATAATTTCAAAAAATATCTTCGGAGATATTCACAGTTTTAATATTACTCCGCAGCAAGCAATATAAATGATAGTATGTAATAGAAACTGCTTATTAGCGAAAAAAGGCCGCCTATTGTACTCTTGCATATTTGTTTGTATTGTCCTTTACTGTTTTTGTCCTATTGGTGTACAATAAAGAATATTGGCCGATGGCTTTGCAAGATATTCGTAGCTTATACATCAGAATAACACATCTGGGTCGTCATAAAGGCGCGTGTAAGAGGTAACGGGTTCGAATCCGGGCAAGTACCAATGTGACTTTTTCAATTCATATGTACTTTCTATAGTTTATCTTGGACATCACTGACATCCCGTGCCTCGGAAAGCATGTTAAGCCCCGGTTGTCATTCGTAGAACTTTGACGTTACGGGTATTCAGAAGCCAGAAAGTTTGACCAGTCGAACCAAAGGGTATCGTCGCCCAGTTACTGGGTTGTGGAGGTCTGCTGATGGTGCATGGATACCGCAAGATCTCCTGCCTGCCTGATCCTTGCCGGTATACCGGTGTGGGTACCACGCACAGTGGCGCGTGGAAGTGCAACGCTGGGGCGAAACTCACACACACTCAGCACACAGAGCTCCGGCGGGATCTCATGGAGACTGCGACTGTCGCAACTCAGTGCTGGTCATCCCTCTTTGAGGAGTGGCTGGAATGACGCCTCGACACTCTTACGTATCGCCCGACACAGGTCCTCACCGCACACGGACATTTCGGGAGGTTCCTATGTCGGATTCGGGCGGAAGTGACGCCTGCGTGACACGGTGTAGCATACGGTAGAGGTAGGCCCCGCTTGGGCGAACCACCACCGTGTCGTTGCAGAGGCGATCGGCGCTGGTTCAGGCCATACTTCGGGGCGAGACTGAATAGAAAGCCGTCGCCTCCTGCGAAGCAGACACGCTGGAGACGAAAGCGGCGGGGCGCGTGAGGCAGCGTCAAGCTTCACGCCCCGGACAGAGACCCAGGCTTAGTTGTCGAGAGTCGCAAGATCATGGCCACTGGAGGCGTGGGCCTGCGGAAGGCGAGCGGTAGGTAGCTCGCCGCCCGACTAGGACCAGACCCGTGTCGACGGCGTGTCAATGCTTAGTTACCGCGGCCCCGGAATATATAAGGGTAACCGAAGGGACATTATTGGATTTTAGTCAGTAAAAGTCTGACCTTCCTTCCCTCTTCAGGGGCGGGAGAAGTCATTTGATGATTTCATATCCATCAAAAATAAAAATGCCATTGGATATGTTTTGGATGCTTTTACCATGGTCAATGTAGCTCTTTCACGCTTATACAACCCCAATAATCTTTTTGTGTACGCTCAAGATAGTTCCACAGTTAATCCGTACTAATATTATAAATGCGAAAGTAACTCTGCCAGTCTGTCTGTCTGTCTCTTCTTCACGCCTAAACTACTAAACCAATTTTGAATGATATTTGGTACAGACATAGTCTGGGACCCGAGAAAGGACATAGAACACGAGAAAAGGACACAGAAATCCCCCGGAAACGGGAACTATTATTCCACGCGGACGAAGTCGCGGGCAAAAGCTAGTGTTATATACCAGGGTTACGGAATGTTTATAATAGTTACCGTGACCCCGGAACATAAAGGGCAACCGAAAGATCATGAGTGGGTTTTAATCAGTTAAAGTCTGACACGCCCTCCCGCCGCACCCAGGACGGTAGAAGTCATTCGATGATATCCCACACTCACCAAAAAAAAATATGTTATATACCAGCTTTCACTCGCGGCTTCGTCCGCGTGAATTTCGAAACTTCCATCCCCAATTTTATGACTTTAGGAGTTCTTTTTATGAAACAAAAAGAAATATTCTGCGCAACAGTCAGTTTGACAGATTACAATACGCTTGCTTTGTCCGAAATATATATATTTTTTTGGATAAGCAAAGGGTAAGTTTATCACAAAAATGTTCGGCAGTAGCCGAGAATCTTTAATCTTGCGCGATACAGACAGTGGCCCATTAACCGACGAAGAATTAGTTAAACTTGTAGAAAACTTGAAGAAAAAAGTCATATTTCTACGCCTAGAGAACGAAGTGTTGGAGGAAAGTATTATGAGACTGCAACCAGCTTTAATGAAGGGTGTATACGAAGCATTAGAGTACGCTATGAAAGTAAAATCAACCTTAACTGTAAGCAAAGTGTCACGATTAGCTCTCAGCGAGTCTATGTGCAGTAGTTCGAATGTTAGAAGCTATCAGTGGAAAGCAGATTCTTTGAGCAGAGTCACTTCTGCCGGTAAAGTAGTATCTTCGTTCAAACTATCTGCAGGAAGAATTGCCAGTTCAGGCAGATTGGCGAGTTCTATAAAACTATCAAGATCTATCATCGGTGGACAAGGACCAAAGATCAACATCGAAGGAAAACTTGAACTACTATTCGCTGTAATGGAAAGTCAAGGGAATAGTTTAAATAAATTTAAGGACGAAGCTATTAAAAAGAAAGCTTATTTAAAGGCACAATTGGAAGAAACTGAACTTCGTATCGCTGACATTGAGAAGGTGTCTGCAGATTTTACCCAGCAAGTGGTGATCGACGGCTGGGACCCGATAGCTCACAGAATTCCCGCCGAAGTCTGGGTCAGATTTATGACTGAGTTTACTAAGAAAACAGACAGACAAATGGATAAGATACGAATAAGAGTAAGCACTCTAAACACTCAGTATAGAAAACTAAAGGCAGATATTCGCCGCAAACAAGACTTGAGATCACGTCTAACACCTGTGGATTTTGACCAAGAAATGATACGCATTAAAGAAAATTTGAAAACCATCGATTTAAAAACTGAACAATCACTTGAATTGAAAGAAATGGCTGGCAACGCTAATTTAAGTCTCACCTTACATAAGAAACAATTAATGATACAGGAAAAGTATTTAGAAAAATTGGTTAACCTTAAAATTCAAAGAGAAGCGCAAACTAAAGCGTTGGATGCTAAAACTGCTTGGTTTCAAGCACATGTCGACGATCTCACAGAACAGGCTAATGAGATAAAAACATTAAGAGAGACTTACTTTGCCCCAGACATATTTGAGTATATAAGAGTAAAATTAGATATCAATGATTTCAACTACGCCATTCGACATCTAGAGAATAGAGTTAAGCTTAAACAATTCCATTTAGCAAACTTTAAAAAGGAACATAAAATACGGGAGAGGAAAGCAGTTACAAGAGCAAGAATCGATGCTACAGAATCTAAAGATTTTGGCAAGATGTCGATAAACGTAACAAAACTTAAATGTGTATGTAAACAGTAAATGCAACTAAGAAGAAAGTCGTAAATCTTCTTTATCGCAAAGAAGAAAGCCTTTTAATTGTAAAAAGAGATGCCATTTCAACCTCGTGAATATTTGTGTAAGCGGCCACTTTTATTTATAGTAAACATGTTTTATGCTGAATACCAGAAACCTAAAAATGATTCATTGTTGGAAAAAATCAACCCTGAATCAGGTCACCCAGAATCAGGAAGATTGGATAAAACCAATGAAAAGAAAATCAAGTGATCAAAGCATTTTGTTCAGTTATATGCGAATATGACCCACGATAGAAGTATTGATTTATTTTTTAGAATTTTAGATACTTGTAAATAATATTTGTTTAGGAGTTCAAAAAGCTGTACACTATTTTACTACACTATTTTTTTCACATATCAGTTGTGTGTATTATTAGTTTATTATTTCATGTGTAATTGAATTGTTTGAATTAGGTAATGACTTATTATTATTACAATTTATTTATTTAGTTCTTATTATTTAATAATAAAGAATTGTGCTACAATTCTATTTTATTATTCACCTTAAAAGTTATCTCTCTCTACTTTTTCACTCTAACATTTTCAACACATATTTTTATAAAGTGACGCTAAAATTTTTTGAAAATGAAAACGCTTTTGAAAGTAATCGGAATGAGCTCATTTATAATAACATCCATCTTTTAGATCAAAAGGCTTTTTATTGCCTATCGTGTTTACCCTTCACACAAAACCTTATTCGAAGGTCGACAATAAAACGAAATTGGCCACACACAAACACTTAAAACCGACACGTCATTCGGAACCGTTTGCCATAGCAACCGTTGCGTGGTTACATAACATCATACTTCACATATGGCAGGTACTAGTCCGCCAAAACATTAACATCTTTCAATCAAAGCTTTTATATTATTTTAATATTCATTTATTTATATAACTAAACGTAACAATGTCTGCAATTAACACGGGTGGCAGAAGCTGCATTCTGAGTCAAAACTCTCGGTCAACAAGCCGATTCGATCAAGATATGGATGTACTAGACGACGCAGAACTTGTGAAGATGGTCACAGATCTAAGAGATAAAATCAAAATCGTAACACTAGAAAACGAAATCCTTGAAAGAACTATCATGAGGTTAGAACCAGCGTTAATGAATGGTGTCTACCAAGCCTTGGAGTATTATGCAACCAAACTGATGAATTCGACCACATCGGTGAGCTTATCAAGGTCTTTAACATCTAAATTTGGTCTCTTTGACACGTCCTCGAGAATAATGCCAAGTGGATCAAAGCAGTTTGCATCGTCTAATAAACTCGCTTGTCCCTCGAGGCTTTTGACTAGCCCATCCAGAGCTTCCACTAGGAAAGTAGACTCTAAAACCAAAGTCAGTGGCGGCACCATTATTTTTGGACCGGGAGCAAGAATCAACGTCCTTGAAAGAGCCGAATTAGTAAGTAAAGAAATAGAGATCCAAGTTAACACCTTAAACAGAGCGAGGAATAAAGGAGCAAAACAACATGCCTTACTCAAAGCAAAATTAGAAGAAGTGGAAATAAAACAAACTGAAATTGAGAAGGCAAGTCAAATGTTTCGTCAAGAGGTTTTAATAGACGGATGGGATAAAATAGCTCAACGAATACCGGCTGAAGTGTGGATAAAATTTATGAGGGAGTGGATGAAAATAACGGACAGCCAGATAGGGAAGTTACGATTAAGAACGAGTACCTTAAACACTCAGTACAGTAAACTTAAAGGGCAAATCAAAGTAAAAGCAGAATTGAGCGAAAGTTTAAGACCAGTAGATTTTGAGAAACTAGAAATAGAAAACGGTGAGTGTTCGAAAATAATAGATCGTAAACTAGAACAGCTTGGAGAACTGAAGAAGATGACAGGCGATGCTAATTTGAACCTTACAATCCACAAAAAGGCGTTGATGGAACAAAATAATTACTTGAACAAACTGCTATCAACTACAAAGAACAGGCAAGAGCTTACAATACAATTGGACAAAGAAACGATTAGGACTCAAGTTCAAGTGGATGTATTCGCTCAAAGGCTGGCCGAGATTAGAAAAGTGAGGCTAAAGTACCAAGTACCGAATATAATGGAGTATGTGGAAGTAAAATCGAAATTGACGAGTTTGAAGCACTCGATAAAGATTCTTGAGACTAGAAGGCATATACAACAGATAGCGTTGGCCTCTATTCAAAGGAAACTGCAATCTATGGTAGATGTACCACAAATTAGTAAACTTTACACACATTTTGACGATAGTACGACTAGAGCGACGGATTCTAGAAAAGGTGATGAATAATTGGAGATAGAAATGTGTAACGGAAAGGTGTATCTTTACATTTGATACAGAAAAGAATCAGTAAAAAAAATAGTTTAGTTCTATAGAATAATGATGATTTAAATGAGGTTAAAAATATGGTCACTAAAAATGCGTCGATTTACTTAAGACGCTGGCTACTTTGACAGGACTAAACTAAAATTTATCTTCTGTCCTTTTCTAGCCTAGCCTTTTCGGCTTGCAGTCTAACTGGATCCAACAGAATACCAGTGTTTTACATGAAGCGACTGCATATCAGACCTTCACAACCCAGGTATTGGGTTGCCAAAATGGTCTTAAAAAGTAATAAATATTATGAAAGAAATCAAAATCAAATTCCTATGTAATTTTTTTTCTAATTATTTAAATTAATGTTTAATTAATATTTGTTTAGCAGTGCTAGTATTTATTCTTAGTACTTTTTTGTGACTATCATAATAATTTCAAAATAAATATTTATTTTAATATTCTGTGTTGTTTTATTGATAAAAATGTTATGTTAGGTCTTTTTTTTTTTTTTGGTGAGTGGGAAATCATCAAATGACTTCTCCCGTCCTGGGCGGGGTGGGAGGGCGTGTCAGACTTTTACTGTCTAAAACCCACTCATGTCCCTTCGGTAGCCCTTTATGTTCCGGGGTCACGGTAACTATTATAACTATTCCGCAACCCCGTTCCCCGTGAAACATAGCGTGATGTTACATAGCCTATGTCACTCGCGGATAATGTAGCTTTTTATTAGTAAACTATTTTAAACATCGGTTCAGTGGATTACGAGTTTACAGTACATGCATACAACAATAAAATCTTTCCCCTTTAAAATGTTCCTATAGAAGTATAGATAAATAAATCCTTACCTAAGCAGTTGATACGCCAGCATACAACTAAAGATGCAGACGAGGACAGCGCTGACGGACAACGCGAATACGCCGCGTAAGCACCAGTACAACGCGCCGTGGACTACGCCGCACTCCGATACGCCTTCGAATACGCAGCGTACTCCTGGGGGAGACAGTATTGTTGTGTTAATAGTAATAAGGTTTGCCTGGTGATAATATTAAGGTTTTCAATATTTAATTTCAGTAACCAACCTAATTTATATGAAATATACCACTGCAGCGAAGGTCTTATTTTAATCTTTACCAATACATTTATTTATTTTTATTCCCAACAATATCCTTACAGACTAGTCCAAATTGATATTGAGGTTTCTTATACTAAATTACAACTAAAACTAAGTATAACTAATTTTAAAAAGTGCTATCTTCGTAAATTCACTCAAAGTACAATGAAAAATATCCACGTCGTCCGCTATGCGCCTCGTAACACAAATTTTAATACAAAACACAAGTACATAAATACAAGTTTGTAACCGTGATAAATGGATGAGGAAAAGCTTTCCCAAAAAATGATTTTTTTTTTATGTTAGCGTTGACTTGCGCTCAAATAGGGAAACAAGTAGCCAAAGAATCTTTATTTAGTTTGTTATTGGTGCCGATTCCCTTGTTCACAAACTTAACTAAATTTAAGTTAAATGCATCTTTCTCTTTCTATTTCAATAAGAAAAGGACAGAAGATAAAATATTAAATAAGTCCTGTCAAATTTAGACTTCAACTTTATCCTTTATGGCAATCCACCGAGTTTTCGATGATTTCTGCCAATGTCCAGGTTGGAAATTATATTTTATAGTTAAAATGACAATGTACGGTTATTAATTATAGTATCGAGATCATACACCTTTTTATGTCCAAAAACACGAGATGACTCTCAAATTTAGACACTCCATGGATAATTTAGACGCGATTAAAAACATGTCGTCTAAATATACGCCAATTTTCTGCAGGCGCTGTCTAATTTGACAGGGTTAAACTAAAATGTATCTTATGTCATTTTCTTTAAGTTTAGTTAAGTTTGTGAACAAGAGAATCAGCACCATTATGAGTCGCGGGATTGTAGTCGCTAAAAGTACGACATAAAAGCCGATTTCATTAATCACAAACTAAACTAAATTAAGTTTAGTTCATCTTTTTCTCTTCATTTCATTAAGAAAAGGACAGGAGATAAAGAAATTGTCCTGTCAAATTAAGACTCCTTAGATCATTTCGAAGCGATCATGGCTACCAAAAATACGTCGTTTTACCTTAGG
The DNA here is from genome assembly GCA_033675125.1 of Athetis lepigone. Taxonomy (NCBI): domain Eukaryota; kingdom Metazoa; phylum Arthropoda; class Insecta; order Lepidoptera; family Noctuidae; genus Athetis; species Athetis lepigone. The sequence continues at coordinate 797,400 of CM066241.1, forward strand.
CAGCTAATTTGACAGGGCTAAACTTCATTGTATCATTCATTGTATCTTCTGTCCTGTGCTAATAAAATGGAAAGAGAAAGATGCACTTAACTAAATTTAGTTTAGTTTGTGAACTAGAGAGTCAGCCCCTCTGTTTTGAGAGAGTAACATGAAGATTTATTTATTTATTAGACATACATATACAGCTATCATTACAGATTAAGAGCGAGGGCACACGATGCGTTGCGGTGGCGGTGCGGAGCCGGAGCGGTGTCGCTGCGTCGTCTTACATAGAAATATCTGTGGCATGTCACACGATGCGCTCCGGCGCCGCACCGGACTTGCAACCACCAAGACGAGGCGGGGAGAGGTGAATGCGTTGCGACGTCGGAGCGGCACCGCTCAGTTGTTTTGCGTCACAAGGACGGACACTCCAAGGAAGGACTGTCCAACGCTGCTACGGCGCCGCTGCGACATAACAACGTTACGGCGCCGCACCGCTCGTGTGCCCACTGACACGGTGAAATCTTTGCGGTGCGGGACCGCAACGCATCGTGTGCCCCCGCTCTAACCCAATGCAGTCTGAAGTGTAGTGACGTCAAACGATGAATTACAATTATTCATATTTTCATGTCATTTACCTAAATCAAATTCATAATTAAGGAGATAATAATAAGATAAGACAAGATATTATATAAGACATCCCTACACAAAAAAAAACACCACTATAAATAATATGTTATAATTCAGTGGAAATCCTTTATTTTGACTTACCTTCATCGTCAGCTGCGTTGTGCTGGGTGTCGGGTGGCATTGAGAAGCAGGTGCAGGTGCGAGTCAGTTTGGTGTACTCGCAGAACTTCAGGGTCTGTAGTCTGCAACAAGGATTTAAGCCATAGTTTCTCAACCTTATTTTGCTCACCGCCCACTTTGAGAATATGTTTTTTTCTCTTTCCATTTTCTTTTTTTGCCTTTTTAGACTACATTTTTTAATCTACCCACGCCTCCTCTGGCCATCTCAATGCCCCCTAATTTTCTCTGGGTCTTCTACTGCCCCCCGAAAGTCTCAAACGCCCACAAGGGCGCCCCCTTGTGGGCGTTTGAGATAAGGCGTTATCGCCCACGTTGAAAACCTATGATTTAAGCAATCACGAGGTGCTATTACGTACATACCAGTTGGCGGTTTTTTACGCGTAATAAACGTTAGGGACCTTAGAAATTGCATTAACAACCTCATCATCATTTTCTCCCTAGCCTTTTCTCAACTATGTTGGGGTCGGCTTCCAGTCTAACCGGATTCAGCTGCATGGATACCAGTGTTTTACGTGGAGCGACTGCCTATCAGACCTCCACAACCCAGTAACTGGGCGACACGGTACCTCTTAGTTGAACTGGTAAATAATTAACTATTGGATATCAATATTCTGTAGTTTTTTTTACTCTATTAAGGATATTTTTTAAATGAGCTGTGTGTGGCCAAGTTAAATTATTTATTCGCATCACACACAACCACTCATCTTTTTATGTTTAACCAATCTACGTATTTTTTCATTTATCATTTTTATTATTGCCAGCAAAACACGGCCAATTTAAGAACACCATACATAATTTTACACTAACACAACACGGTTAATTCTAAGTATTCCTACAGACAACCTGACAAAACTGTTTTATGATGCATAGTATTAAAGTTAGCTTCTTATTAATGCTGTTTCATCAAATGAAACAATAATATCCCCTTTCTCTCCAATAAATCAGTCTAAAACACTTACTTGTTCATATGTATGACGGTGGTGGTGATGGTGACGAGAACACACGTCAGAGCGCAGACCAGGCAGCAGGCGCCCACCACCTTGATCTGACACAAGTATAGATAATAACGAATTAAATTATACTTAGCAGTCAGTTCTGGGGGCCTACCACAAGCCCTTATAGCAGTCATCATCATCTCCCTAGCCTTTTCCCAACTATGTTAGGGTCGGCTTTCAGCCTAACCGGATTCAGCTGTGTTTTACGTGAAGCGACTGTCTATCAGACCTCCACAACCCAGTTACTGGGCGACACGATACCTCTTGGTTAAGGCTGGTCAGACTTTCTGGCTTCTGACTACCCGTAACGACTGTCGAAGTTCTACGAATGACAACCGGGACCAACGGCTTTACGTGCTTTCCGAGGCACGGGATGTCAGTGATGTCTAAGATAAAATTTAGAAAGTACCTACATATGAATTGAAAAAGTCACATTGGTACTTGCCCGGATTCGAACCCATAACCTCTTACACAAGAGGCGGGCGCCTTATCCACTGGGCCATCACGACTCCTTTACACAAAACTTTAGGACAAGTCCTTATAGCAGTATTACTTCGATATTACTTTCAGTGGGAAAGAGACGGCGCTAGACAACGTGTCTAACGCTGTCACTTGCACACTCTGGAACAGGAATAAAACAGTCTTACTTTAAACGTCAGTCATGGTAACCTGGTTTAGAAGAAGTGAGGCAAATATGGGTGTATTGACGTTAAGCTTCTGTCTTAAAGGTATTATACAGGGTGTCTGGTAATTAGTGTACGATACTTAAACACGTGACTGTGCTCATGATAACGAACAACTTTTATTATGGGAATAAACCCGAAATCCGAAATAGCTGTTCAGTAAATTTATGTTAGTCTAATGTACTGAACAGCTGATATTTTTTTCGCGATTTCTGCTTTGCTCCCATAATAAAAGTTGTTTGTTATCATGAGCAGAATCACGTGTTTTAAGTATCGTATACTCATTACCAGTCACCCTAAGGTAAGTAAAACCAGTATTATTAGGTGAGTTAAAGACGCATGTATTGGCTTAAGATGTTCGATTCTAGAAGAAAACCTTCAAGCTATTAGCTACCAGGCAGTTCCAACAAAAAGCCTATGTATTTAGCTTTAGTATATTTGTTATAGTTATAAAAAAGTCCTAATAAGAATTGCTAGAATAAAAAATATTACGACCAGTCGTTATTAAAACATTGCTAAAATAAACAAAAAAATGACCCATTTAGTAACGCCATTAAAAGACAAATAATATAAAATTCAAAAGCATGAAATGAAGCAATTACAATCAAAAGTTATTTACATAGTCTGTACACGCAAGCATTTTATAGCTTTATTGACATGCAAGCGAAACCGGTATTATGATACCATAAAATATTGTTTTAGGGGAGACAGTATCGAACCCTGATACGATCAGTAAGGGGCGCATAATATAGACAGATAAGACATACATTAATCTTCTTTATACATAAAGAGACACGCTTTTTGGTGATAATCAACATATTATATTTAAAACTGCTGAAACTATAACATGAAAGGACATCATCCATTTTGGTCCCACAGGAAATAAAAAAAAATGTTCAGAAGAACAAGTTCTTACAGAATATTTATTTATTATCTTTGGCCGCAATTTTGAAATTTGGACTTAAAATGTATGGAATGTGAATGATGTTCTTTACCCAGTAGTTTCTTTATTGACGAAAGATTCACTAAAGAGCGAATTTTAGAAATTCTTGAACCCAAGGTAAAATAGGTAAAACGGTGTCCCTTTGTTAATGATTGTCAGACTTTCTGACATCTTTCATACACTAATGGAACCTTAACTTCCCTTAAGCCGTGTCATCTTTTACACACGGGAGAAAGACAAATGGAACTTTTACCTCCCATCTTCCCAGATGGTAAGAATATTCCCATATTTCCCCATTCGGGGAAATGTAGTCTTGCCCATTCTTCTCTATACGAAAAAATATTTTAGAATTAACAAGATATATTTTTGTTTTGTAAATGACGTTCCAAAGAACCTTTTTAGGTGTAATGGAAAAAAATGTTCTGACTTTGACTTTGAAAGATGGGAATAGACAGAAACAATGCGACATGCTCAAGCACTAAAAGCAGTGATATAATGAATGACATCGAACATACTTTTCTTACCATATAGCTGTATCTATTGCGGCGGCGGGCCAGGCTCATGATGCAGACGCCTGTTAACACCAGCTGGGGGCAAAGGAAGATATGTTGTTGATCAAAAGAGTATTAAAAATGGTGGCACCAAAGGAGGCGGGTGGAACAGCCAATTAAAACTAACAACTCTCTCATAAAACTAACTCGTGGAGCTTTTAAATATCAAGCTTACTTCTCAAAAGTTTGGCAGATAAACAGGAAAGCGTTGACTAAAGGTCATAGCTTATTACAGCCACCCGGCAGCCACTCTGCACCGACTCGCCTTATAACCGAGGCGATCCGGTGACGCTAGTTGATATAGTGAGCGCATGCCCATACAAGTCCATATAAAGAATACTAGCCGCAGGAGGCGAGTCGGTGCGGAGTGGCTGCCGGGTGGCTGTAATGAGCTATGACCTTAAACGTCTCATTAAAAGGGTTCTACTTTTTGGCTAGTTTTTGAAGTTCCATACGCTCTTCTTCATTCGAGAGCGAACTCCGTAGGATTACTCATGTGTCTGCTAATCTATCTCAAACTAACTGAGAAGCCGATTCCAGGTCCCAGTTCTAGGAACAGCGGCGGGCAGTTTCCAGATGTTGTAGAGAAGCAGTGTAGCCGCCAGTAGACCGCCCATACAGCCTATGCTAGCCTATCTTAGAAGTAAGTACAGGTCCCAAATCTGACCATAGCGGTCGGAACAGCGGCGGGCACAGTCTCCAGATGTTGCGGAGAAGCAGTGTAAGCCCGCAGCAGGATGTGTTGCCCCAGGCAGACCCTTTACTTGTCATTTTTCTTTTTTTTTCTTGTCTTTTCTTTTCTTTTTTTAGAAGCATACTATAGCAACTGGACAAGCATGGAGATCCTATGTCTGAGGCAGATCCATTGTCTGTCCCCATCCCTTCTCTAGCCTATCTTAGAAGCAGGTTCCTGACCCCAAGTCCCAAGGTTCCAGGTCCTAAATCCCAGATCCCAGGTGTCCCAGGTCCCAGTACTCACCATAGCGGCCGGAACAGCGGCGGGCACAGTCTCCAGATGTTGAGGAGAAGCAGTGTAAGCCCGCAGCAGGATGTGTTGCGCTGCCAGTAGACCGCCCAACGCGGCCGCCAGGGCACCGCAGCCGACACACCACCAGGCGTACTTTCTTCTGCGACAGGTGCCCTCATTACCGTTGCAGCCGACCGAAGCTGGAATGAGGTAAAGGTTTATTGGTTAGGAGAGCGGTGGTAGCGTGGATTATGGGGCATCTCGTGCATAAAAAAACTGACCCGCGGGCTAGAGGTCACCTATTCAAAATGTGGATAATTAAAAATAAACTATTTACATACGTACAATATACAAATAAATATGGCTAACTTAAAACTAACTCAAAAAAACTAATTAATATCTAAAACTAAAATAAAACTAAAAATTAAAATATAAATAAGAAAGGGGTTATCCGTCGGCGTCGTAAAACTCGTCATCACTGTCGACGGGCAGCGTGCCCAGAAGGCTGGCAGCATTGCCACGCTGAATTGCGATGCTTAATCTTTGGGCAAAGTAGATGCCAGCCTTCTGATCACGTGAAGTGTCGACTAAACGTTTCGCAATCTCTTTGTAAAGAGAACGGGCACTCGGGCCCCATGGTCCCAAAGTTTCAACCCCAAACGGCTCAAAAATATAATTACCAACTAGGTTGTTATATTTCCGCCGCTTGAGGTTTTCTGCTTAAATGTGGATGAGTAGATTCTTCCAGAAAATAATGTTCTTACTGATAGACTTACCCCCGAATACTCAAACGTCACTTAATTTTCAAGTCGCTCTCAAATCTGTTACTGTCCTTACTTTGCCCTTCAGAGTGACAAAGGCAGCAACAGATTTGAGAGCGACTTGAAAATTAAGTGACGTTTGGGTATTCGGGCATTAATATTTTAAATGTGGAAGTTTGTATGTGTATGTTCAACTATGTTCAATACTTTTTCACGCAAAAATACTGACCGGATTTTGAAAAAACTTTCTAGTAATATAGCGTAGACTAGAGCTAGGACCTACGGGAGAGGAGCAGTAGACATAACAAACCGCAGGGGGCATCTAGTTCATAATACTTATAGTACAGCATGGTTACCAATATTGCAAAATCTACCTACAACACAAAATCTACCTACAATACACGTAAAAACTAAGTATAGTTTAACCTTTTTAACCACACCAAGTTTTTTTCTACAAATCGTTAATTTGCCATGACACTGAACTTGTACAATTTCTCTATAAAACTTCGAACGCACGAATACTTTGACCACGATGTCGACTATTAGGGTACCGTACGTGAAAACTTGAAAAGGAAAAACGGAACTCTTACAGCAGCGGTCGGCTGATTAGCGACCCTTGCAGGTCCCGACGATTAACTTTCCTACTTACGTTGGGGTTAATGTAGTTTACATACATACCTACATAATACATTATACATACAAGAGCGGCCTGCTTACATATTACTCTGTTATATCACTATGTGGCGAACTTGGCAAACTTTTCGTTTGTATGCCAAAAGTTTGCCAACCGCTGCCTTATAGGATCACTTTGTTATCCGACTGTCAAGACACTTTTTCTCAAGTATGGTTGAAGATATCAATCAGAAAGTTGAAGGTATACGGTCTATAATATCGAAGACCTAGGTTTGCAATCTCTAGAAGCAGTGAAAAAAGTCAAACTTCTAAGTCATGGCCATTGTAGATTATGGCCATTATGTCGCTTTGACATTCAGAATCATGAAATTTGACAAGACGCAATGTCTGAATCATGTCGTGTTGCACAAGTGGAAAATATTGAATTTTTGGTTATGATATGATCTTCATAAACATTTCTATACCTAAAGTACGGAATCCTCGATACGCGAGCCCAATTCGCACTTGACCGTTTTTTTATTACTGCCAAGACGCGGCGAGCGTGATCAGAAGTTAACCTTTTTTTAACATAACAAGCATAACATTTATTTATGAGTCGTAAAAACTTTTTATTATTGGTATATAACGTAATATTTTTTATACATATTTAACCGCGTCTTGGAAAGTTAAAAACGTAGTTAGTTAGCTGTAATTTTCCAATTTTATTCGCCATTTTCTTAATTTTACGTTCCGTTAGAACATTCAACTAGGTATTTGAAAACATTTAGTTAAATGACATCGGTTAATTTGGTCTTATCGTTTTAATATGTATTTGTGTGTGGATGATTGTTACTCTTTCAGACAAGAACTTCTTTGTTGTAACTTTACATTCATAAAAAGCTTATGTATTCGAATAACATTATATAACATCACGCTATCACCTACAAGCTTATATCAGACTACACTACGCACAACAATATCGCGCACCAAACATTCGTAACTAACAACATCGTACTAATCCATACTAATATTATAAATGGGAAAGTGTGTCTGTCTGTCTGTATGTTTGTCTTTCTTTCACGGCAAAACGGAGCGACGAATTGACGTGATTTTTTAAGTGGAGATAGTTGAAGGGACGGGGAGTAACACAGGCTACTTTTTGTCTCTTTCTAACGCGAGCGAAGCCGCGGGCAAAAGCTAGTTTATAATAAAGTGTAAACGTGTTCTAAAAAATGTATGGTAAGCAGGTAAGTAATAATTTTGTGCGTCATAATGAGCATAATGCTGATTAAACCGCGAGAGACAGGTTTTTTGTTACTGCTATGCTCCCGTGGGTCATAGCGTGATGTTATGTAGCCTTTGTCTTATTCTGATGTATAAGCTATATTTCTGTAAAGTTTCATCAAAATCCGTTCTGTAGTTTTTGCGTAAAAGAGTAACAAACAAAATACATACAAATTTTTCCTCTATGTGTATAGATGTTACCGGCTAAACCCGATTTCAGGGCAAACTAGTTTGGCCTAGGCTAAACTACTTAGTTCTTCCTTGCCTCGACTCAGGGCACCCCGACTCGGACAGGTTAGGTTAGAATGCTAAGGCGGGAGCGAAGCGGAGCGGAGCTCCATAGACCTATCTCAGACTAGTTTAGCCTAGGCGAAACTAGTTTGTCCTGAAACCGAGTTTGGCCGGTAACATAGATATAGATTAAGATGAAAAATTACCAAAGTATGGTGGCGGTGGCACATAATGTTGAGGTATGGCAGCGGCTATGGTTGTCCTCGGAGTCGATACCTGGTATTGTACTACTTGCATAACACGACACGTTTGCATCACAATACAAACAAACAGTCACCCATTTTAATTATTCTATTAACACTAGAACAATAAACCCACTTAATTAGCAAAAAACTACGTTAAAATTTCACTATTTTATTTATTTTTCGACAATGTTCAATTTCCCGCCCTGTCACTTTATTTTTTTTTATTTTAAACACTCACGCACAGGTACAACGCTCAAATTCCACAACGAACTTTCAAATCTCGCGCGTTTTCTATAAAATCGATATTTACACCCCAAGCTAGCCGTGCGTTAAGAACAATGACCTTTTTGCATAGAACAACAACTTGATTTACAAGCACTGGCTGAATTAAGCACGAGTCTTTCGACTTTTAATTAAAATGTATCAATTCCTTTAATTCAAATTCCATAAATTCGTCTTTCCGCTTATTTTTGTTTTATTTTCACTTTATAACACCAACCACGTTTGCTTTTATCGAAATATCAGTTATTTAGCACGAATATTATGAATTTGCGGATTTTTCGTATTAATTCTCACAATAAACAAATTCTCGTTGCATTATTGAGTTTACGTTGTAAGTAAGGTTATGTGATTTGACAATGGTCGGTTCGCGCAGAAGCAATGGGTTCTTTATGCGCCTCAGGTAGAAAGGTCTTAAATTAAATGTATGGGAATGTAACTTATAGATTTTGTTGTGTACTTACACAGTACAGTATACAGAGACATTTTTTTAAACTTGGAACAGGTAGTCTTGCAAAAAGGTTTATCGTGAACTTTTTTGTAATCTTTTGAATTGAATGACATTTCGGCTTGATTTTGGTGGGAACTTACTTCGCCCACACATTGAATATATTTCTTTGAACCTTAACAATATCTTTCACGCATACCTACAATACTTAGAAATCGACGGCAAAAACGAGATTTATGTTCGGAAAACATGGCGTTGATGTAACAATAAAATTTTATGCCTGTCTCTGAATTTCGCAACGCTTTTCAAATAAAACCTTAAGGAAACCATTAAAATTGTTTATCCTATAAAAGGTTGGCAGTTTTGCGACAGGTATTATATTATCAAACCAAAAGAATAATAATAAAAAAAACAAAATAGATGTCATTTCAACTTTCGAATAAAAAAGTTGAAATACGTTTGTCAATCGAAATGTCCATTTCATTCAATACATTTAACCTTTTGTTTGGGTGTAAGTGGCCCTACCATCACCTCCAGGGTCAAAGCCAACCTCACCTGCGCGTGGTACACCCTGCTGATTCCCTGACGACTACTGTCGAGGCTCTGACTGATCAGGTCTCCTCGCAAGGAGGAGACCATCGCAGTCATATTGCATATATTTTGTTATAAATCTTTCTTCGTTTGAGATATTGTTAAAAAAACATGGTCGTGGCAGAATTGTGGTGTGTTTTCCAAAAATGCCATTAATAAAGAGTTGAAGTTGAAGTTGAACCTTTTGTATGTCGGTAATTAATAAAACAATTAAAATCTATTGTGCCTTGCGTAGATCCTGCGCTTTCGGCAGTCACCAGCTATTCCTCGCGGTTTCACTCGCGTTATGTGAGGTTTTTGGTTACTGCTTCGCTCCCGTGGTACACAGCGTGATATTATATAGCCTTAGCCTATGTTACTCAGGGATAATGCAGCTTTCTAATGAAAAAAGAATTTTTGAAATTGGTCCAGTAGTTTTTGAGTTTATTCATTACATACAAAAATACAAATCTTTGCTCTTTATTAGTATGGATTAGAAGCTTTAATGGCTGTTTGGTAAAAAAGTTTATTCCCCATACGATACTGGACAAATGTAGTGGAAGAGTTACCATCAATGAATGAGGGTGTTTGCCATTTCCGCCACTAGTCACTTTGGTGCATCTGAAGCGAAAATATAGTTTGACAATGGTGCCGATTCTCTTGTGCACAAACTAACGTAAATTTAAGTTAAGTGCATCTTTCTCTTTCCATTTAATTAAGAAAAGGACAGAAGATCAAATATTTGTTAAGTCCTGTCAAATTTAGACACACCATAGATAATTTAGACGCGATTTAAAAACATGGCGTCTAAATAGACGTCAATTTTCTTCAGGTGCTGTCTAATTTGACAGGATTAAACTAAAATGTATCTTCTGTCCTTTTCGTTAAGAAATGGAAAGCGAAAGATGCATTTAACTTAAAATTAGTCTAGTTTGTGACCATAGGAATCGGCACCAATTTCTGTCAAAGTGACAGAACTCCAATTAGTTTTTTGGAAGGTTTTTGGAACACACACTTCTGTGCTGACGCCTAGCAGCATCATTTGAAGTTGGTATAAGCCCAATATTTTTAGAGCTTGTACTAATTTTGACCCCTAGGTACACATTAAATAAATAAATAAATATCCTGGGATAACTAACACACGGCCATCTGATCCCAAACTAAACAGAGCTTGTACTATGGTAACCAGACAACTGATAAATTAAGTACATACTTATATAATTTTTAAATACATATTATAGATAATTCACACCCAGACACAGAACAAACATTCATTTGTCCTGGGTAGGAATGGAACACACGACCTTCGGCTTAGCAGTCAGGGGCACTACCCCCTAGACTAACAGGCCCGTCCAACATAAAAAACATTGGCAGTTACCATTAATTTTCTACTCATATAGAACTCACCATTATTCCTTCTATTAGTAGCTGCAAGAACACTGGTAGGCGGGCGCGGGGGCAGCGCCGGGGGGGTGTCCGTCTTAGCGGGGGGCGGGGGGCCAGGGTCATCTGCGCAGGCGTACTGCACCGATGCGGGCTTGCATGTGCATGCTACTTGGTACTGGAATGAGAAGTGGGAGATTATTGAAGTTTGATTTGAAGTAAAAAATTGCACATTTTTATTTCAGCATCGATATACCTACTTACCTGAGAACAAAAAGGGGGTATATGTATAATTAAGTAAATAAAAAAATATTTTTTTTTTAAACGTAATATTGATGTTTAAAGTTTGATTTTTAATAGTTGGAAATAAATAAATAGTTAAGTATTATGATACTTTTGTGTGATGTATTTTTTATTACCTATTTATTTCCTATAGAGATTTAAGAGAGGATTAAATACAATTTAGTCCCTAGGGACAAAAATTGGTTTAAATTTGGAACGTGGACATTGTAATATTCAATAAAATAACCCAAAAGATCACAAACATTGGTTAAAATTAAATAGGTTGAATTAAGAGTAAATGCAAAGTAAAGTAAATAATAAACGAGGGAAATGCATTCTGCGTTCGAGATTGCTTAATTACACAGATTTGGATATGTTTTTCTAGAGAAATAAATAAATAATGCCCTGGACCAACTCACACAGACACACAGCTGATCCCAAACAGAGCTTGTACTATGGTAACCCGACAACTGTAATACCCATACTTATATTAATTATAAATAAGTACATGTATATTATACTAAAATCACACCCAGACACAGAACAAACAATCATGCTATCACACAAACTTTGTCCTGTTGTATTCCATATCTTATGTTAGTCAGAAGTGACAGAAGCGCTGGTGTCACACTCGCGGCACGCTTCTGGCGCAAACGAGACGACACCCAGCGACATGGCGCGGATTCATTTATAGAAACAGTTATCCATGTAAGTCAGAAGTGACAGAAGCGCTGGTGTCACACTCGGGGCACGCTTCTGGCGCAGACATGACGTCAACAGCGAAATGGCGCAAATTAATGTTGGAAAGAGATAGGACTCCATACCTTATGTAAGTCAGAAGTGACAGAAGCGCTGGTGTCGCACTCGGGGCACGCTTCTGGCGCAGACGTGACGTCTACAACAACATGGCGCGAACTCATGTTGGAAAGAGATAGGACTCCATACCTTATGTAAGTCAGAAGTGACAGAAGCGCTGGTGTCGCACTCGGGGCACGCTTCTGGCGCAGACGTGACGTCTACAACAACATAGCGCAAATTCATGTTGGAAAGAGATAGTACTCTATACCTTATGTAAGTCAGAAGTGACAGAAGTGCTGGTGTCTGTCGCACTTGGAGCACGCTTCTGGCGCAGACATGACGTCTACAACAACATGGCGCGAACTCATGTTGGAAAGAGATAGAACTCCCTACCTTATGTAAGTCAGAAGTGACAGAAGCGCTGGTGTCGCACTCGGGGCACGCTTCTGGCGCAGGCGAGCTGCGCGCAGACGTGACGTCACCCAGCGACATGGCGCCAGCTGATGCTGGAAAGAGATAGCAAGAGTTTAACATTTAGATAAAAAGAGACTGCTATAAGTCGCAAGATAAACTGAAAGTTGAGACTTGTTGATTTCTTTTCCAGATGAACGGATATTGTTTAAATAAGAGCAGCATTTTTTTTTTTCAATATAAAAAAATCCTTAAATACACACAATTCCTTCACAAAGAGATGATTAGCTATTAATTAGCCTATTACTTAAATATTATACTAGTACGACCCGCCTATATCTCAATTTGTCACTGTGTGAGTCTTGGCTGTTAAAAGGTCGCCAACGCTACGATAACCCATTAAAATGTACTTATGAATACAATTATAGCCGTAAGGGGGTGTAAGGTTTCAAACTCCCCCAAAATTGTATAAAGACACACCTTCCTCGGGGGTAGAATCTGAACCAGGGCCATTTGGGCCCTTCGAAGTTCATTAACTTCAAGATATTATAATGATGAAGTTCTGACAGCTGAAGCTGAAGAATGTACCGCAATCCTCCTCGAGAGGACATTTAGCTACCTTTACGACAATGTAATTAGAATTAATACAACCGTCACATTTCTACATAAGAAAAAGAACTTCAAGCCTCACAAAAATGTCAATTAAATAACAATTAAAAAGAACACCATCAAAGAAACAGCAATTAAACAATAAGAAAAGTTTCACATACATCTGTCGTACATACCGGAGCCATACCTTACTCCCAACTGGAATTCAAAATGGCGCGCAAAAAACGGACTCTATGGCAGCAAGAACAACAGTTAATCCATCTACATCCGGTCTCTATGGTCACATCCGGCGCGAACAGCTGTTTTATCCGACTTAACAACAAAAGAGGTTCGCGTTTACAGCTGTATTTTAATCAATGGTAAATAAAAATAAACGAAATTGATATTAGAGTGTTGTAAGCGGTTTCGCTTATCGGTATTACTTAATGGGTTTTTGAAATATATTTCGCCTGCGACTTAAACACACAGCTTTATAATCATCATCTCCCCAGTCTTGTCGGGCTATGTTCAATCAGATGTATATCTTATGTAAGAATCAGCTTTAGAATCAGCTTTCAGCCTAACCGGATCCAGCTGAATACCAGTGTTTTATTTAGAACAACTGCCTGTCAGACCTCCACAACACAATTACTGGGTAACACGGTAGTCCTTGGTTAGACTCTGTCAGACTTCCTGACCCGTAACGACTGTCATAGACAACCGGAACTAACGTCTTACGTGCTTCCAAAAGTTTTGTTCAGCTGTATAATATTAGTATCTGGATTTTTTTCTCCAATTGTACCGACTGGACAAAAGTTCGAGCGAATCTGGCGAAGCGAATAAATAATATCGGAATTATCTATCGCTTCACAGCTGGTAAAACGGATATAATCGGCAAACAAAAACCCGCCAAACAAGCCCATAATGAGACTTTTTTTAGAATGTCGCTGTGTGCAGATGGCATTTAAACCGGAGATCAAATGAGGCCACGCATAGATCTAATAAACTGTATTGTCTAGTCTCTGAGCTGACCTATGGTCGTAGTCTCTAAGTAAATGTCATTGTATGGGTTAGGTTTTGTAATTATTCATTTAATATAGATAAAATACTGGTTCCAAATAATTATAAATGGTCTGCAGCTGAACACCTCAAAAAAATTAAGATTAGCCAGAACAAGCCAGTTTTCGAGATTTATTATAAAAATATAGAATATTGTATTAATTTATTGAATCGCAGTTTTTTTCACAAATATCTGAGTTTCAATAATCTATATTATTGTAGCAAATTGGTCGTGATGGCCCAGTTGATATGGCGCCCGCCTCTCGTGTAAGAGGTTGCAGGTTCGAATCCGGGCAAGTACCAATGTGACTTTTTCAATTCATATGTACTTTCTAAGGTTTATCTTAGACACCACTGACATCCCGTGCCTCGGAAAGCACGTAAAGTCGTTGGTCCCGGTTGTCATTCGAAGAACTTTGACAGTCGTTACTGGTTAGCCAGAAACTCTGACCAGTCTAACCAAGAGGTATCGTGTCGCCCAGTTACTGGGTTGTGGAGGTCAGATAGGCAGTCGCTCCACGTAAAACACCGGTATCCAGCTGAATCCGGTTAGGCTGGCAGCCGACCCCAACACGGTTGGGAAAAGGCTAGGGAGATGATGATTGTAGCAAATTGAGGAAACACTAATTTCTATATTGAGAAAAAACTATTAATTACAGTTTTCAAAGTATCAATGACATCGGCAAAGGAAAATATCAAAAGTCCAACATGATAAAAAACATTTAGTCCATAATGTATGTAGGTATTTTCAACCCGACAATTACTAAATAACCCATTCATAATTTAAATACACCACCAAACGAGCAATAATTAGCTACAGCAAAATATCATAACGAGCGAATCAAAACATCTTTTTGAACGACCATCGACACAGATCATTCACTCAGTGAATGAATGATTGAACGATTACGCGCGGTCATTGACCGGTGAAGCGGTTTGTTAACAATTCGTGTTGTTTTTTTGTTGTTTTTGATCGTGGGAAGACACGATAAAAGCTGTTTATTAGCCTAGACTTTCGGCCACAATTTTATTTAGTAGGTAAGATGTTTTTTTTTGTATTGGCGACAGTAGCTTTGTTTGCTTTGTGACTTAGAAGGAAAACATCGACGTAGATCACTACATGGCAGAAAACAAAGCTGCTTTTCGCTTTCTGTCTGTCTTTATATGAGTTTCTTTTTACTGGCTTTAACAAACAGACCAACACGAATGTACAAAATTTTAAAACGCTCGAAAATCTGTTGCTGTCTTTGTCACTCAAAAGGATAAAGTAGGGACAGCAACAGATTTGAGAGCGTTTAAATATTAAGTGACATTTGAGTGTTCGGGGGTAAGAATATAAAAAAATACTGCTCCGTCAATATCTTCACGCTTGTCAATCAATTTGGTGGAAAGCAGCGTTTGTAGGCAGGCAGGTCAGAGAACAGGCATAGTCGTGATAGTATTTAATTGATAATTGACAGCCACTGACAGCTGTCATTAACAAGTTGTGTTGCCATTTTTGAAAATTTTACGGCTTCTGACAACGGCCAGTGTTGCAAATTGGCGTGAAAATACATTTTATAACTGGTTTTTTCTTGTGATTTTGAGTTATTGCCGCCGAATAGGAGTCACAAATTAAAGAGTAGCATAAGTCCCTTGTTTTGCTGGCTCCGTAATGGGTAGTTTACACCATTAACCAATAAATGTTAGACACAATTTCTTTAAAACCTCTTTTAATTTCAGCCCAATAAATTCGGTTCATTTTCAATTTGCTATAAAATTTGATTTTTCGTTGCTTTGAAATCAATAAATAGATGGTCAACTGAGTTGTTATTGTAGTGACGTCATAAGTTGCCATTGCCATACAAAATCTAGTTATTGGAGAATTGCTTTTTGACAGCTCATAAAGTATATGTCAATTGATAATGGTGTAAACTACCGTATTATAGTCAAAAATGAGATGGAGGGAGGTGTATATTCACACTATTTTTTACATCAAAATGACTTTAAATGCGTTCGCCATTGTCATCAACCTATGCTGTCCACGACCCATTGTCGTCAATCTATGCTGTCCATTACTGGACTAAAACCTCTGCTAAAACGCACCAGTCCACCTTCGTATTGACGCGGTAATTTTCATTAAATTTACACATTGACGGGTAATGAGTAATAATTGTAAGTTATAGAATTATAATGGTGCCGATTCTCTTGTTCACAAACTAACGTAAATTTAAGTTAAGTGCATCTTTCTCTTTCCATTTCTTAAAGAAAAGGACAGAAGATACATTTTAGTTTAATCCTGCCAAATTAGACAGCGCCTGACGAAAATTGACGTATATTTAGACGCCATGTTTTTAAATTGCGTCTAAATTATCTATGGCGTGTCTAAATTTGACAGGACTTAACTAATATTTGATCTTCTGTCCTTTTCTTAATTAAACGGAAAGAGAAAGATGCACTTAACTTAAATTTACGTTAGTTTGTGCACAAGAGAATCGGCACCAATAACCATTTTAATGTTCCCATCAATGGTGCCTATAGCTTTTTAATCACCGTACTAAGCTGCAAAGGCTATTATTTAGAGGGGTTATTAGAGAGCTGTTTCAACTACTAGTTGTGTTTCATTTGAATCATATTAAAAGGGGATGACGACTAAATAAATACATCATGTCTGCTGAGACTGGTCATCTCTTAACTGCCACAGTTATTTTAAAAATTGTTTTGCTTATTTCCTATATTTACAATGCCTCTTCTAACATGTACGACTTGTTACGTTGTTCTCACATAGTACCTTAGATTCAACAATGAATGATGTAACCAAAATTTTGTAATACGTATATTAATTTTGTCGTGTGTCCATGGAGTTTCTTGCTCGCTCTTCTCCATGTGATCTACTTTTTGGAACGAGCAACTAGCTTCAATTTTCTGACAGACTGACACCTTGACGATTCGAAAGTACCTGTAAATGGTTTATTTGAATAAAATAGTTTTGACTTTGACATGGCATTTTGTTTATTCCATCCGTGAGACCGTCCAAAAATAAACACATATTTTTCGAATGACCAAATTAATTAAAAAACACAAAGATAAAGAGTATTTAATTTCCGGAGCTTGTGACGTCACTGTTCAGTAAAAAATGTACCTAGAAGGAGTTTTATTTTACGAGAAAAATACGAGTCCAATTTTTTTTGATTATCTACCTGAGTACCTGACGGACTAATTTTGTTTTGTCGTCTGGCCTATATGTTGGGCTTGTACAGTCAGCAAAGTAGATAAGTATACAGAGCCGTTAGATACAGTTTAAGTTTTGCCAAAAACCCTTGGATATTTTCTAAAAACAAATTAAACTATAGTAGCAAATGACTAGTTTTTCAATTGGATTAAATTTCATTTGAATACATTTATTGGTATTCAAGAAAACCTCAATAGCAGATGACGGCCATGCATACCTATCTACTTTGTTGACCGTACGTACAAATTTTAACCCCTAGCTAGGCCTGCTTAGGGGTTAAAGAGCGGGAATACGTTAGGTAAAAAATATAGACCAAGATCGTCTTAAGAACAGCTAGAATATAAACCTCATTTTCATCAATTTGTATAAGATTAGTTTTCATTATCACTCAAGTATCTCAACCGCACTGTGGTCAGTTCTGAACAAATTGCTCAGGAAGTGATCCAGTAATTGAGTAATAGCAAACACTTTTGTATTAAATAACTATTTACGTAGAACACGTGAGCTGGGTTTTTATTAGGTTCTGAGCTAGATTTATTTATTACAAACTATCCCCCGCGGTTTCGTCTTATTCTGACTGTACAAGCTGTAGGTATCACTGTGAAGTTTCATCAAAATTCATTCAGTACTTTTTGCGTGAAAATGTAACAAACATCTAAACTTGCAAGTCTTTATGACCAGCGGTTTGGGCTTTTTTATTCCTTCGAACACACGTGATGATATAATAGAAGACACAGGCGACAGCCGGCTGCCGCTTGGTCGTTGAAAGGTCTTATATATTATAGTCATAGATAATAACGCGTTATTATTCTAATATTATAGTAAAGTGAAACTCATTTCACTAAATTATTAAAATCTTTTCAGTATACTACGGCTGTTATGCCTCAAGTACAGGTTATGTGTTGTAATGTTGTGACATTAAGCCCGAAAGGCTGAAACCGGTCTAGCGATGCCGTGTTGCAGACGTATAGGAGGCCAGGTGGTAGACGGCCTGAGGAGTATACATAAGTATAACACTAGTAGGTAATATTTTTTCGACCCGTCAACAATATTACTAATATTATAAAGAGGAAAGATTTGTATTCTTGTATGTAACGAATAAATATAAAAAACTGGACTGATTTTAAAAATTCTTTTTCATTAGAAAGCTATATCCCTGAGTAACATAGCGTATACACGCTATGGCCCACGGGAGCGAAGCAGTAACCAAAAACCTAACGTAACGCGGGTGAAACTGCGAGGAACAGCTCGTAATATATAAAATGGTAAACCGATTGACTGACTGTTGGTATATCGACGCACAGCCCAATCCGCTGATCCTAGAGACATGATTTGACATTAATTTGAAAAGATTATTTTTGATATTTTGTAAGTGTCGAATAACCATAAGAAGTACCATTAAAGAAGTCAATTGTCCGCCATTTTACCAGCCCAGCCTGTATCGTGTGAACATGAACATTGGAAACTTTCTAATAGCCTCCCAAACGCTGTCACGACTCCAAGGTACATAGTTTTGTCATTACACGGCGTTTTTAGAAAATCACATTTCGTATAATTAACTTCAACTTCAACTCTTTATTAATGGCATTTGTGGGAAAGACACCACAATTCTGCCACGACCATGTTTATTTTACAATATCTCAATCGAGGAAAGATCACACAAATATATGCGATAAGACTGCGAAGGTCTCCTCTTTGTGAAGTGACCTGGTCCGTCAGAGCCTCGTCAGTGAATCAGCAAGGTGTACCACGTGCAGGTGAGGTTGGCTTTGACCCTGGAAGTGATGGTAGGGCCACTCACACCCCTTTCATATAAGTCCCGTGCTTTGAAAGGGTCCAGTTAGTTGTCTATCGTATATCTTTGACAGTCGTTACGGGTAGTCAGAAGCCAGAAAGTCTGACTATCAGGTTAACCTAGCTGTAAAGTTTTAACCAAGTCACCTAATTGCGAAGGTCTGAAGGCAGTCGCTTGTTACATTGGAACTAACTCTAAGGACCATATTTTATTAAAATTCCAGTTGTACAACTTGGTCTCGTCACAGTGGTGTCTAGAGCTACCAAAAGATAAACACCAAAGAAACACTGAGGTTGACACTTTAAAGGGCACAGCACGATAGTGGCGGAAAGTCCCCTCTTTGAGAAGTGGCTAGAGAGGTACCACGGCACCCTCACCTTCCGTCTAACGCAGGTCCTCACCGGACACAGTTGTTTCGGGAGGTACCTGCACCAAATCGGTCATGTTTTACGTGAAGCGAATGCCTCTCTGACCTCCACAACCCAGTTATCGGGCGACACAATACCCCATGGTTAGACTGGTCAGACTTTCTGGCTTCTGACTACCCGTAACTACTGTCAAAGCCCTACAAATGACAACCGGGACCAACGGCTTTACGTGCTTTCCGAGGCACGGGTTGTCAGTGTTGACCAAGATAAACTTTATCCATACTAATATTATAAATGGGAAAGTGTGTTTGTCTGTCTGTCTGTCTGTTTGTCTTTCTTTCACGGCAAAACGGAGCGATGAATTGACGTGATTTTTTGAGTGGAGATAGTTGAAGGGATGGAAAGTAACATAGGCTAATTATTGTCTCTTTCTAACGCGAGCGAAGACGCGGGCAAAAGCAAGTTAAGTATAAATGTGAATTGAAAAAGTCACATTGGTACGGATCCGGATTCGCCACACAACTCCTTACACGTGAGGCGGGCATAACCACTGGGTCTTCACGACGTTATTCACGAGATATGGTCCTATCATAGTTGGGAAAAGGCCAAGGAGATATTAATTGTTCAGAAACAATCCCATTAGACCAATATCTCTGTACAAACAACACTACAACGGCCATAAAAAGTACTTTCACTACTGACCTATGACATGCGAACTAAACCATTATACAAATTATACCTGCATAGCAATTACTACCTTAATAACAAACAATAGAGGTTACTTTCACTAAGGAAGTAAAACATTGAATGTAAAGTACGTGGTTGGAGCTAATATGAGCTTAAAACAATGTCTGTGAGAATTTTGTTTAAAAGTGAACAAAACTGCAAGTTTTAAACTAACTAAGAAAAAGTCGGGCTTGTATAGGAAGGGTAACTTTGTATGACCACCATACAATATTTAGTTCGAAAAAAAAAACGCCAGCGCGTTTTGTTAGGGATACATTTTTAGCGACCAATACTTAAACACATTTGACGGGCCTGTTGGTCTAGTGGTTAGTGACCCTGACTGCTAAGCCGGAGGTCGTGGGTTCGATTCCCACCCAGGACAAACTTTGTGTGATGAGCACAATTTTTTGTTCAGTGTGTGGGTGTTATTTATCTATAATATGCATGTATTATGTATTTAAAAATTATAATATCAGTTGTCTGATTCCATAACACAAGCTCTGCTAAGCTTGGGATCAGATGGCCGTGTATAAGATTTCCCAGGATATTTATTTATTTACATAATTAAAATCAAGATAATAAACCATATTGCCAAAGAAAATATTTATCATTGTTGGGGCTTATTTTGAACTAAAAAAACTCGTGCTCTAACCCAATCAATGTAGTCCCCTTAGGCTCTATCTAGTTCGGGATCAGAAGACCGTGAGCGAGTTGTCCAAAGATATTCATTTTATTAATTTATTCACTGGCACCTCTGGGCCCAGGGTTCATACTAAAACGTTTAGGATTAATAAAAAAATAACATAGCCTTTTTCCTACTACTTGACTTAAAATACTCCTTTTTAAGTTAAGGCGATTTTATTTTATTACTGATAGTCAGTACTTCAAGCCACTTTGTCGGCAGAAACAGATATAGTGGTACTACTCCCTAGATTCCTTCACAAAGAACCACTACTCCTAACCATATCTTTACCACTTCAATCAAGACCCATAAACATCACATTAACATGCGCGATGTCTCAACATGTTCTAATTAAACCCTCCCTCCCCCCCTCCCCCTCCCGTCTATCCTAGAGGCCACTGAACTGGGTATGTCTACATAGTGACTCAATTGACACTATGAGACAATTGGTGTCACATTGAGTACCAACTGTCACTTTTAACAGATGTGGAGCAGTTGAATTCAAATTAAATACATTAATGGATTGTTTTCTTTTGTGTTTTGGCACGTAGCAAATAATCATCAAATCAGGGGGCTTGCTGTTGCAAAAGAGGATCAATGATCGGTTTTTGATGGGTAACGTTATTCTTTTGACATATTTTCCATCTGTCAAAATCTGTCAGCCAATGAGAAACGATTGTAATAGCAGGCTTGAGTCTGTGATAATCTGTTTCAATCTATACCTACTAATATTATAAAGCTCAAGAATTTGATCGTTTGTTTGAACGCGCTAATCTCTGTCTGATTTGAAAAAATCTGCCCATTTATCGAGGAAAGGTTTACTTATAACATCACGCTACGATCAATAGTAGCGGAGCCAAGGGCGGATCCAGGGGGGGGGTCATGGGGGTCATGACCCCCCCCTGGGCCGGGTCCAGGACCTAGGCCGCTAGGCCGTGGAACCGGTACTTGACCACTAATTAACATTAGTAATATTTTTTGTCAAAATATGATTTTTTTTATTAATATAAAAATATATTATTATTACATTAACAATTATAATCACGGACTTGTATATTTTCCCGTTTGGCTTGAGGGGCATCCGTGGGTCACATGTTATTCCAGTGACCTGTTGCACTTTCATCCATCCAGAGATTTCACTTAGACCATTTACAGGCACTTATGAATTGTCAAATTCTGTCTCGGTCTATATCACCATCCTTCTGAAAGTCGGAGCAAATTGGTATGGGCGTTCCTGCGAGATTTAATAGGCACAGAACTAGATACCACTGAAATCGCAAAACAGGTTTTCTGATTTGGTTGTGCTCAATTTTAGGCCAACACTCCTCAGCCTATGCCACAACACCTCCAATTTGCTCTGGACTTCCAGGCCACTCTGTGTATTACATCTACTGTACATTGCTCGGATCAACTGTACATACTTCCCAGGCATACATTTCTTCTTAAAGGCCCACCACGAAACCTCACGAGCTACTCGGTCGTATGCCTTCTCAAGGTCAACGAGCACCATGTGCAAGTTTTTGTGCGCACTTCTGTATTTTTCGCACAGCTGACGGACAGCAAAAATGGGGTCCGTTTTACCCGACCTGGCATAAAATCGAATTGGTTTTGCGAAATTACACTCTCTTCTCTCAGCCGCCTTTCAATTACTTTCTCCCAAGCTTTCATACTATGTGCCATTAGCTTTATTCCTCTATAATTTCTAAAGGAATCCAGCCACTCGCAATAACTTCCACACTTCAACTGGTATTCTATCCGACCCTAGCGCTTTACTATTCTTCATTTTACTTACTCGTATAACAATTCTCACTTCATCCACACTTATCATTTAGACTAGCCCTTCATTTGTCAATTTATTTTCTAGCATACCGCCCCAGTCATTTTTCTCATTTATCAAAATAACTATCCACCTATCTTTAATTTCCTCATCATTTGAGAGAACTTTTCCTCTCTCATCCTTCACACATCTTTCGCCTTTTTTCCACTAGCCAGCCGATAAAGGTCTTTTTGGCCTACTGGACTGTCTAATGAGTCGTGCAATCTTTTTAGGACAGATGCCCGCGCGATAGGAACGATTTTTTTTGGCTTTTTTCTTCACACTTATACTCACTCTTCTTTTCCGCTTTCCAACCAGGCACATCCACACTCTGACGTTCTTTAAATTTTCTCTTCTTTTTCTTCAGAACATTCTGCACTTGCCACACTGACCACCACAATAAATCCCTATCTATTGTATCTTTCCCTTTCCCAAAATATATTTCGCTGTCCGCCGAATACATTCAGTCATTGCATTCTATCTAACATTCATTCACACTTGCATCAATCAAGTCCCCATCTCTATCAGTTTATCCACCACTCTCTCTCTGAATTTCTTTGCACAATCAGACGCTCTTTAGTTTTATCTATATGATTTCTCTGGTGAACATAATTCTAAATTAAGTAATTCGCAAGAGAACTTGTATCACCCATATCACTCGCAGAATCAATAGGTACGCTCAAGTGGAAGTAGACCGGCCATATCAGCAGAAGGACAATCGGCGGTGGACTAGACTTGTTTTAGAGTGGAGATTTTTTAAACAAACAAAATATGTTGAGGGCCACTCTGCCACACGTCGGACCATTGGACGAGATGGCTGGCGCTTCGTGAGGGACGTGTAGTCGATTGCCGAACGTAGGCTACGTTCAGCAATGGAGTGCAGTGGACTTATATCGCTTACTTTGAGAGTTTTGAACATCCATCATGTTTCGAGCTAAAAGAGACGAGTCGAAATAAACACTTATTCAAAAAGACGGCGTTAGCAAAACGGCGTCGTATATGATTGCTTCATACTACACGTATGGGTCTGGCTGTTCTGTCATTTATTAAAAGAGTTTTCGCGCTTTATTTTCTATTCCATTAAAAAAACTATTAATAAAAATAAATCTTGTTTGGTTAACTAGACCCTGAATTTTAGACTGCAAATTGTATTTCTTTAAACTTTGATGTAAGTGTGTCTTTGTTTCCTTTTTATCGGGCGCGGGGCCCCTCAGAGGCACACGACGCCCCTTTGAGGCACGGGACCTAAGGCAAATGCCACCTTCCACCATATGGTTAATCTGGCACTGGGACTGGCACTTCTCCACTTCCATCAATACGTACCCACTAAAGTAGATGCAAGTAATAACGCAATTTGGGAAGAACAAAAATTGATTTTGATATTTGATCTTTTGACGACCTAGCGACAGCCGGCTGTCGGGCTGTTGTGTTTCGAATCACTTGTGTTCAAAGGCTTGAATATACTCGTACTTATGTATTTTTGGTACATAATTTCATGACTTGACCACGACTATGTGACCCCCCCCTGGCGACAAAGCTGGATCCGCCCTTGAGCGGAGCAGCAATGTAACAAAAACAAGTAAAAGCAATTCAGTCTCTTATATTTGCCTTCATCCCAAATGTCCATAAATGTTAAAAATCAGCATCGATTGTTGCTGATACAGATCTTGACGATGTTAAAAACTAAGCTAAATCCGCGGATGCTGATGATGCTGATATTCGCAACAGCCCTGGAACAGACCTCTTTAATAGGTATCAGAGTTACACAAGCTACAGAAATAATTTTGAATAAACAATAGACAATTATTTTGCTACGTTCCAAATTAGTAACTTACTTAAATATCTTGAAATACTATTGTTTGAAATGGGTACCAAAAACAAGTTTTGAAATATTAAAGACGCTAAATTGAGTAAAGTGAGGTGTAATGGTCGTTTTAAACAAAAGCATAATTCTGAATTAATTACTGTTCTACTGCAGGACAAAGACCACTTTTCATACAGAGAAGGCGCGAGCATTGATCACCACGCGCGCTCAAGGCGGATTGGCAATTACAGATTTTCGATCTCCAGATTTCCTCACAATATTCACCGATGTCAGTGACGTCCAAGATAAACTCAGAAAGTTAATTGAAATATTACATATTGCCACAACAATCATTGAGGCTTCATTTTAAAAATCAATTTTCAGGTTGTATGTCCGAAATCGGAATCGGACAAGTCTCTGGTTCTATTTTTTACTTATGCAATATTATAGCGGATTTTTTATCAGCTGGGCCATTACGGATTACGACATACATTGCACACATGGACAATATCAAGCAAGCGGAATTGCACATGGTATGTCAAAAAAATATGATAGTGAAACGACATGTAAGGAGTATTGTATCTAAAAATGGGCTAAAAGAAGGAACATGGATGGGTTTTAGTCAGTAGAAGTCTGACACTCCCTTACGGTTCGCCCAGAGCGGGAGAATTCATTAAAATTTGATGTTTTTCTATCCCAAAAAAAGGAGTAATGTATCTTACAGCTCAACTGTGCACCTCGCGCTGTGACGTAACGCTGTCGGAATGCTGTCGCTACTAAACGAACAAGACGAACACGGGGCGCGCGCGGGGAAGCGGGAGTGGAGTCGCATTTCAACGAGGTGCACAGGTAAGTCGATAAACGCACAGCCCAAACCGCTGGTCCTAAAGCCGTGAACCTTGGAGGATGGTGTCTTTGTTAGTCAATACTTGACTATTAAAGAATTTATGGCAAATCGACCCTTAAAGCTAGTAGGCTACTAGCTATATGTATAATATCGTACTTCGACCTATGGTAATGAAGCCGTAACCAAAGATTTAGACCTAACATCACGCCAAACCGCGGAGAACAATACTTTATTATATTTATTACATGTAATGCGATAATCATATCTCTCAATTTAGCAGGAACTGACTAGTGAACCCTCTGTTCTTTACACTGTGCCTTTGTTATAACGTCATTTGATCCCTGAGGTCAAACACTTTATATTAAGATGGGAGCTGATAATATGCGAAATTGGGTTCAGACCAAATAGAACTTAATTGGGAGTATTTTTGTAGTTATGTAATTATTTGTTCTTACTGACAAACTTAAATAATACATTCTTCTATAATGCTTACTGACTGGTGATATCAACGCACAACCCAAACCGCTAGTCCTAGAGACATGAAACTTACAGGGTGTGTTCTTTGTAAAGAGTAGGTAACCACTAAGAAAGGATTTTTGGAAATTCTAAGCCTAAAAGGGTAAAATAGGGCATGGCAGAATTGGGTTTTCTTACATCAAATCTTATTTCAATAGTGGATTCAAACCGAAGGGGCAACAAACATGAAATTTTGGAAGTTAAAGCCCTTTAGGTTATAGACTAAGGAAGGATTTCTGGAAATGTCACCCCTCATTATCATCATCACCCTAGTCCTTTTCCCAACTTTGTTGAGGTCGGCTTCCAGCCTAACCGGATTCATCTGGATACCAGTGTTTTACGTGAAGCGACTGCCTATCACACCTTCACAATCCAGTAACTGGGTGACACGATACCGAAAATAAATATCGATATTGATTATTGTCGCCCCTAAAGAGGTGAAAAAAGAGATCAAAAATTATATGAAAACAGTAATTTTTAGAATACACGCGTGCAAAAACCTGGAACAGTAGCTAGTCCAGGCATGAAGGCGTGACGCCATTTATTCCTGCAGATAATTAGACAATTTATAGACTTATGGCTTTTTATTTATTTTTATATAAGAGGGGGCAAAAAACCAAACGGTTCACCGAGCTTAACCCCGCAGTACCAGGGGTCGCTGTTTCGTTGCCCTTTATGGTGTATGCTCTTTATCGAAGCCTCCTAAGTCGTATCGCAAAAGTAATATTGGTTCTAGCCCGTGCCTGGTAGAGCATTCATAATGTTGGGCATGAGAGACGCCATGACCATCACGGATCACATGAAATCATCACGAATTTTTCATAATGAATCATGTCGAAAAAATATCCGCCCCTTCCAATATGTGTAAAATCTTCTTCTTCTTCTTCTTGTTCCTGCCCTTATCCCAGTTTACTTGGGGTCGGCGCAACATGTCTTTTTCTTCCATACCAACCTGTCATGTCACCCGTCATGCTATAACTTACCCCTTTCTCCTTCATATCATTCTTTACACATTCTATCCATTTTTTCTTCGGTCTTCCTCTCCACTTCCAACCCTCTACATTCATACTCCATTAGGTGTAAAATAAATTTCTAAAATTCCTGTCTTAGTGGATACCTTGTCTTCACAAAGAATACACCTTTTAAGCTTCATGTCTCTAGGACCAGCGTTTTGTACTGTGCGTTGATATATCAACAGGTCAGTCAGTTTACCATTATATACACATTCCTGGGTCCTTTATTTCCCTATGACACTAGCAAATGCAATATTATTCGTGCTTCTAACCTTGTCGGCGACTTTCAAATAGATTATAGTGAAATAGTATAATATGCTATCAAGTCACGATTTCTTACTAACAACAACCGGATCATATTACACAATGTGGCTGGAAACAACGTGAACTTGTGGGAATTTAATGTTATTGTAACTACCGAGAGATTTCAAAGATTTTGGTTTTGTACATCTTTCAACTAGATTATATTCGAAAGGATGAAAATTTTGGTGGGAAGTAAAGGGTATCGATCGCGCGAATTTTTTTTTTATCTTTTAATTGTTGTTTAGTCTTGCCAAACTTAAAACAATGTAGGTATTACTTATGCTAACATATAATTATTAACACAATTAAAGTCGTTGACATGACTCTTAAGCATTATTCTTAAATAAGCGTTTGTCTGTGTTGTGGTGCAATTATTAACTCTCTAATTTATATTAGAGAGTTAATAATTTTGATTATAATATTAATTTGTTTAAATACGTTACATAGTATTGACAAAAACATTACTGGTGATTAGCAATTATTTGCCTTCGTCTTAGTCTTATATTATGACGACAAACATGACATTTTCATTTGAGCAAATTAAAATAACCCTTACTTATCTTCATTTTCACATGGACAAAATCGCAGACAAAACCATTAATATAATTTAATTCTTTTTGAAAATTGCCATGTAACATTATTATGACGTAAGAAAATTCCAATCTTTTTGCTCGCATTTTCCTTCGCTAAGCGCCAAGTAAAGCATTCCCCACACATTCCTATTGTAACTAAAGTCATGCCCAACAGAAGCCAATGGCCGCACTATTAGTTCCAAGCGAAGAAACCCAACACTTAGCGTTTGATGACTGTGAGAACGAAGCCATAACATTTATTATTATATTAATCGAACGGCGCATGGCGGAATGACAGCGGCGGCCATTGTTGTTTTGACTTTTTTTTTAATTTGGCAATTGTATTCAATTGTTTAGTGCCTTGTTGATTTGAGCTTGTTTTTTTTTTGTGTCAGCAAGATCTTAGAGGCCATCTGATGATCTATTTTGATGGCCTGATTAGACAATGTTCATTCTAAGAATTAATTTGTTTGCGTTTGATTAATTTAGTAGTTGAAAAAGCTTTAATTTTGCTATAAAGTTAAACGGTATGCGTCTATTAGTTTACGACTACTGGTGCTTTTATATTCTACTAGCTTCTGCCCGCGGCTTCGCTCGCGTTAGAAAGAGACAAAAAGTAGCCTATGTTACTCTCCATCACTTCAACTATCTCCACTTAAAAAATCACGTCAATTCGTCGCTCCGTTTTGCCGTAAAAGAAAGACAAACATACAGACAGACAGACACACATTTATAATATTAGTATGGATAGCTTAATAAAGACTTTAAGCTAAAAGGTATGCATGTTTTGATTACTTAGCGGTAAAAGACGTTCGCTCAAAACCAATGTGGGCCCGATACCAAGTTCCAATATGACTTTTCTGATTCATATTTACCTTGGGTGTCAAGCAAGACCATAGAGGTAGACAAACATCATGAAGAAACTTGGACTTGACAAATTATAAAACGTTTAAAATCGGTAATCTGCATTTAAGCAAGCGTAGAGATCAATGAAATGTCTTCTCTGTATCAGAAGATGTTTTGGAGTTTTAAATCCCGCATTATGTTATTTATTCTTACCTGCGTTCCTATTTCCAACATGTCTACCCGTATCGTCCTTGTAATTTTGTATCAAGTCATACCATCCCTTTAGAATCTATGGTTAAACAGGTAACTTTTTTTCAACAAAGGATGCTGGTCAGAATTCCTATCTTTTTTTTTTGTTTATGGGTGCTGAGTAAGGGCGAATTTTTTCACGAACCCTGTTGAGTTTAATAATAGTCCTTAGTTTTTTCTCTCATTGGCCACATTTTGATGTTTTGAAGAATTTGATAAGGTACAAGAGGATGGTCATAGTACAAATTTTTGAATAGGCTTTGTGCTTCTGTGCGCATTTATTATTGTAAGTACATTATTTTATTATGTCACTCAACGTGATTTAGCATTGTTGATTACTGAAGACTTCCTGTCTTTTTCAGGCAAAATCAATCTATAAAACTTTAGAGTTTAGAGTGCTTTTTCTTCAGTAGATAAAAACTGCCATTGATACAGGGCAGAGCAGTGTACTCAATATACAAAGAAGGCACGAGCATTGATCAACACACTTGCTGAAGACAGATTGGTGATAGATTGGTAAGACTTATATTAACCTTTCGACGACCAAGCGACAGCCGGCTGTCGGGCTGCTATTTTCTTTCTATTGTGTCTCGAATCACGTGTGTCCGAAGGTTTAATTGTAAGTCCAGGTTTCATCACGAGGTTTTTCTTCACCAGCAATTTCCTAAATAAACTTAATGCACGTCATATGAATTAGAAAACGCACATTGTTACTAATTTGTTACTTACCTGATTTAAAACCCGCCATCTTATGAATAAGGGACTAAACAGACCCACACACGGGACACAGGTAGATAAATTGGAAATGCGGACGTAGAGGTAGAAGAAATAAATAATGTATAATTTAAAAAAAACCTAAGTAATGGTGCCGATTCTCTTGTTCACAAACTAAACTAAGTATAATTTGTGAACAAAGGAGTTCTGACCAAATCTATACTAATATTATAAAGAGGTAAAATTTGTAAGTTGTAAGTTTGTATGTTTGTAAGTTTGTATGTTTGGGGTAATCTCTGGAACTAATGAACCAATTCCAAAAATTTTTTCACTGGCAGAAAGCTACATTATTCCTGAGTGCTATAGGCTATAAATTATTTTTATAACATGTATATTAACCGAGCTATCGCAACTTTTGTCTAGCAAGTCGGAAAAAATTACCTCATTAAACAGAATTATTTGCGTGCGCTGCCTAAACAGTTGCTTAAAATTAAAAACAATGTATGGCAACTTGGTTTGTCTTAATTATTTCTACAAAAAAGTCCGCGATACCATATCTCTATCTTTTATATTTTATCTTTTATACTTCTTTTATTGCATTAAAAATATGATTTTTCGGCATACTTACGTTTGGTTGATTATTTGAGCAACAAAATATTAATTCTTATGACAATAAATTATTTCAGTATCACAAGGACATCATACAGATAAGATTTGCCATTTACAATTGTCAATTGGTCATAATTTAAAATTACTAAAACACAAAATGCCCCTAGCGTAATTTTCATTGTGCGGAAGTCATTTATAATTTCAAAGTTTTAAGATATTCACAGTTTTAAAATTACTCCGCAGCAAGCAATATAAATGATAGTATGTAATAGAAACTGCTGTCGTAGCTTATACATCAGAATAACACATCTGGGTCGTCATAAAGGCGCGTGTAAGAGGTTACGGGTTCGAATCCGGGCAAGTACCAATGTGACTTTTTCAATTCATATGTACTTTCTAAAGTTTATCGTGGACATCACTGACATCCCGTGCCTCGGAAAGCATGTTAAGCCCCGGTTGTCATCCGTAGAACTTTGACGCTAGGGGTATTCAGAAGCCAGAAAGTTTGACCAGACGAACCAAAGGGTATCGTCGCCCAGTTACTGTTTTGTGGAGGTCTGATAGGCAGACGCTTCACGTAAAACACTGGTATCCAGCTGAATCGGGTTCGGCTGTA
Source organism: Athetis lepigone (assembly GCA_033675125.1). Lineage (NCBI taxonomy): Eukaryota > Metazoa > Arthropoda > Insecta > Lepidoptera > Noctuidae > Athetis > Athetis lepigone. Next base: position 827,969 of record CM066241.1, read on the forward strand.
AGCCGACTCCAACATAGTTGGGAAAAGGCTAGGGAGATGATGATCCTCCTCACCGCACACGGACATTTCGGGAGGTTCCTATGTCGGATTCATACGGGTGTAGCATACGGTGGAGGTAGGCCCCGCTTGGGCGAACCACCACCGTGTCGTTGCAGAGGCGATCAGCGCTGGTTCAGGCCATGCTTCGGGGCGAGACTGAATAGGAAGCCGTCGCCTCCTGCGAAGCAGACACGCTGGAGACGAAAGCGTTGGGGCGCGTGAGGCAGTGTCAAGCTTCACGCCCCGAAAAGAGACCCAGGCTTAGTTGTCGAGAGTCACAAGATGATGGCCACTGGAGGCGTGGGCCTACCTGTGTTGGTAGCTCGCCGCCCGACTAGGACCAGACCCGTGTCGACGGCGTGTCGGTGCTTCTAATAGTTACCGCGGCCCCGGAATATATAAGGGTAACCGAAGGAACATTGGATTTTAGTCAGTAAAAGCCTGACCCTCCTTCCCTCTTCAGGGGCGGGAGAAGTCATTTGATGATTTGCTTTCCATCAAATCAACCCCAATAATCTTTTTGTGTACGCTCAAGATAGTTCCACAGTTAATCCGTACTAATATTATAAATGCGAAAGTAACTGCCAGTCTGTCTGTCTGTCTGCCTCCTTTTCACGCCTAAACTAAAACCAATTTTGAATGAAATTTGGTAAAGACATAGTCTGGGACCCGAGAAAGGACATAGGATAGTTTTCATCCCGGAAATCCCCCGAAAACGGGAACTATTATTACACGCGTACGAAGTCGCGGGCAAAAGCTAGTAATATATATTTCTCATTGATCTGATCAATCTACAGGCATTATCACCATAAAGGACATAAGTTGCAAGTTGCATAAATGTCAGTTACACTTTTGTCAAAACAAACGAACACTGGTTAGCAAGTGCTTCAACTAAGCAATACTACTGTCAGCGTCACACAACTGACAAACTGCTATGGTTAGATAAAGACAGAGGACAGCTAAGCCAAAGTACGTGCTAATGCTAAGTAAACGTGTGTATATTTATCTCAACTTGCGGCTCCTAAGCTGAATATTTAAAAAACAAAGCTGCACCTTTCGCGTCGACGATTTTTTTACGACCCTATCCCATTCTTTATAGATTTTACGACCAAAATTATAGACGAAAAGCCAAATAAAGACAACGGGTCGTTATAAGTATGTTATGGGTCATTAAGAAAACATACTGTAAAATAAATAACATTATTAAAATCCCGGAGCATTTTCCTGTAATTTGACAATTATTATTCAAGATTCAATATTGAGCATACACAAGCACTGTAACAAGCATTCCAAGATTCGATTTCAAACATTGTATTACAAATTGTACCACTAATGTTCACCGCCTAATATTACATTTCTTTTATAGAATTAAGGGTTTGCTGGAAGATAACTCAACTTTGGGTTAAGCTCGCCTTTGTACATAGCTCATCTATGTTTGCTCTTTTTATGTGTGTTTTCTTGTGCAGTAAAGAATAATAATAATAATTTCATAGAAATACTGCTCTGACTGAACTTATTCATATTCCAGCGTTACAGGATGCTCAATCTAATAATCGTTTCTCCTTCCTCTTCATCATCATAATCATCGCCTTTGACATTCCCCAACTAGGTATGAGTGAGTTGGTTCCAGTTTAGAATAGAATAGATTGAAATTTATTTCAGGCTGCATAAGCCCATATATAAATACCATAATCTAACAAACATACAATTATAATCAATATTTTTATTTATTTTTTAATTATTATAATACTTCATTCTATGTTAGTAACACTTCCCCTCGTTGCACTAGTCTTTGTGCACTTCGGTGGCACTTGTGGCACTTCGGAAGCGGCGGAACACCACGTTCTGTGACCAAAAGCTTTCATCCAACACTGATGGCAGTAAACATGTTGGTACGCTAGTGGGACTGGGAGTTTAACTGGATCCAGCTGAATACCGGTGTTTTACATGGGCGACTGCCTGTCAGACCTTCACAGCGCAGTTACTGGCTTAAGACAATAACCCTTGGTTAGACTAAATATCAGATTTTCTGGAGTCGGACTATCCGTACCTTGTGAAGTAAAGAACCTATCAGACCTTTACAACTCAGTTACTAGGCGTGATAAATCTAGGTTTGTTAAAACTTATACAATGATAAATAAATGTTACGTGGCACTTACTTTTTATTTTATTTATTTATTTATTCCATCTTACATCTATCATCACAGGTTTTTTTTGTGCCCCAATGCGATAGTGTACTTATATAATTTTTCCTAAATCTAAACTTATCACCTAAACTTAATTAAATTTTGTAACATATAACAAACAATGCTTAAACTTAGCTATGCACCTGCTAAGTAGCTTTAATTATTTTACGCCTGAATGTTAAGCTTTCGGGTTTTTCTCTGCCTGCGACAACTGATAGGAACCAACGGCCTTCCGTGCGTGCGAAAATCTGAACTACTCAACAGGAGCCAGGAGCTTCTTGGAAATGCTTTTAAAAACGTGAAGTTTTCCACTACTTGTTTATATAACTATGCAGTATGTATGGAACTTAAAATGCGTTCAGAAATTTGTACGGGAGCTTACAGCTTGCACAGAATGACAGATGACACATTCCAGAGGTTTTATTGAAACGCAGAAGTGTTTATAAAAAGTTGTAGTTTACTGACTGATAAGGATATGAACAATGATATTATAAGTAAGATATGAATGTTAGTGATAGATCGACGGTTTAAAGCAGCTGTTGTGGCAAAATGTTTTTGTAAATTGGATGTAGAAGTCGAAGGAATGAGTGACAATAATACGCTTATTAAAGGGACCGGTCCCGCAGCGGACGAGGATATGTGTGACTGAGATAAAAATGGGTATGATTCCTACCTATCACATTAAAATTTCATTGGAGTTTTTTGGAAGTTTGCACCTGATCCCGTGTTGTCGATTTATTACCATCGATCACTAATAAAAAACTGTTGTAAGAAATTCTTTATTAGTGATCGATGTTTATTACTGTTTTGTTTCGCAGTTATATGGCTTAGGCTTTCGACTTTATTGTAATAGTTACCTATTCTATAAAACTCGGTCGATGGCTGAGACGTAAAATTGTAAGAAGAATTTTTAAACCGCTTCAGAGTTACTTTTCAAGCCACAAATATTAAAGTTTAAGTTCACAAATAAAATAGTGAACAGCTATCAATAAAATTAGGAATGCCGCAGGGTAGTATATTTGGACCAGCCCTATTCGTTAATGCGAGCGGCATTTTTGAATGATATAAAGGAACATCTATGTTACATAAAAATGAAGAGAAAAGACCTATAATGCAGAGCAAGGTTTAATATCTCTATAGTGTCTATTAAGGTGGAAGCACAAAGTAGCCTGTGAAATTCAAATTTTGTTCAGGATGATTCGCGACTGTAATTAGTATTTAGTTCTATAATAATAATAACTGAACTTCGACCGTCTTGTATATAGGCAATCAGAAACTATTTGCAGAGTCTATGAACTTTAGTAATTCTATACGCCTTTACAATTAGTAGCTTTAACTGTTTCATGGTTGATTCGTCAATTATCAAGAACATAAAATATTTTAAATTTGGAAAGACCGTTATTTATTACAATATCATAAATATGAAAGTAACTATGTCTGTCTGTTACGCTTTCATAGTTGAACCACTGCGTCGATTTTGATATTAGATAAGGAGTTAGTTTAGACCCCAAGGAAGGACATGCTACCCGAAACTATCAAATTTCCTCAATAACCTACCAACTTGTATGTAAAATGTTACTTTGGTGATAAAGCTGAAAATCTTTTAAGATTTGGGGAATACAATTACTTGATGTGCTGACTTTCGACTCGTAGGCGCTCCACTTCATTCGCGTAGACAAAGATGCAGATACAAGCAAATATCCAATATTTTGTACACAGAGATAAAGATTACACACACCGAAATATCATCATCATCTCCGTCGTTTTACTTGATGTGACTTTTTACCCATCATACCCCTTCTTGACAAGATGTCTCGATTGGCCACTGAGAACAACTGAATCCAGTTGATGGTGATAAAAGCAGGTAATGAATAGGTGTCTTCTACAACCAATTTAACTTTCTGACTGGCCTGTTGGTTTTGTGGTAATTCTGACAGCTAAGCAGAAGGTCGTACGTACTCATGCGTGCATGGCGTCTGGGTGTAATTTATTAACCTTTCAACGACCAACCGACAGCGGGCTGTCGGGCTGCTATTGTCTTTCTATTGTGTCTCGAGTCACGTGTGTTCGAAGGTTTTATACCTAATAAGAACTGATTACGAATTGTATTGTAAATCATAGTGCAGGCTCTTTACAGTTTTGAATCAGATGGCCGTGTGTTAATTTGTCCCATGATATTTATTTATCTTACCCAGCTCTTTTCACCAAAGAGCCATATAAGTAATAACACAGTGACCGGGGTTGCGGAATGTTTATAATAGTTACCGTGACCCTGGAACATAAAGGGCAATCGAAGGAACATGAGTGGGTTTTAGTCAGTAAAAGTCTGACACGCCCTCCCGCCGCACCCAGGACGGGAGCAGTCATTTGATGATTTCCCACTCACCAAAAAAATAATAATAATAACACAGTTAAAATTTGCGCAGTATATAGGTACTGTGAACGTGTCTTAAGAGTGAAGGTCAAAGTTTACCGCGAAAGGAGGTAAACCTTAAAGTTTTATTTCTTTATTACCAACTTCGAATGGGTGTTACAAATCTTTGAAATTCTTGACTTTTCTCTATTAAAATGTACACGTTTTCTTCACTTAAATCTTCCCAATGAATTACTATGTTTATTAGTGAAAACCGCAAGAAATTCGGTTCAATAGTTTTTGAGTTTATCGTGCAAACGCGAATGGGGGTTTGATTGATTATATTGTGTAAGAATTAAATTAGTCCTTTACTAAATTTTTTTTTATTAAAATTTCAAAATAATATACTGAATAACACAAATAATTATTATTAACTGCTTTGTCAATCAATAAATCCAAATCAAGTAGATATTTGTCTATAAATTTTAATGAAATAAAATGCGAGCCATTTTAAAATATACCGCAACGCCCACTCAAACTTTTACACAAAAAAAATGAGGCAAAGGTATTACACGAACATCCTCGTTACCGGTTTAGCTAACAACTAACGAAATTTTAAGCCGCTTACTTTTGAAACTAGTTTACGGTTCTTTGTTCTTCAGCGGTTCCTTAAATAACACACGCCTAACTAAAACAAGGATTTAAAACTAAATGATAACCTAAAACTTACCATAAAGTTTGAATAAAATCACAAAATCCTGTTTTCAAGCACACCTTTGGCACACCACACAACTATTTTGAATTTCGAACTTCGGAACAGATTCATAAATGGATACACATGTTATACGATCAACGATTGCACATTGAACACTGAGATACAACACAAAGAATACTTATATTTGTGCATTTTACGTTAAAAACTACCATTTTAAGTTACAAAACTATATAAAGGTTTTATTAGGACGCGTACGGACCGCACGGCGTCGCATTTTCACTGAATTTGAGTCGAGTTTAAAGATATTTTTACCTGTGATGGCAAAAAAAGTTTGTTCGTACACCAAGCTTAATTGGTTGTCACAAGGAACTTTAGACCATAATAAGTATGATATAAAGCCCATTTCCCTTTGCAGCTGATAAATTGCATTAGTGTGACCATAGTTGTGGTCATAGTTGGTCTAATTTGAGCTGTTTAACAATTGTGTAAGGTTGAATTTCGTGTGGTAATGCTCGAAAGCTCAGTCTTGAATCGTATGCTTGTAGATATATTGTGGGCAGTTGGTTCGTTACAAAGTTTCTAAAACTTTTTTTTTATTACCATTTCGACCATTTTGGATTCGGGTGGTTTAATTACCACGCGTTGGGCGCTTACGAGAATTTTGTATGTATAATTTAAGTGGGTAAGTGAATAATATTTTATTAATATAAAAATTGAGAAGAAAAAGAATAAATAAATAATTTGAAATGGTGCGCTCCCGTGCTTCCAAAAATGTAACTTAAATATGTAAGTGAGAAAGTTTTTTTAATTTATTTTTGAAGTGCGTATCTTTTATTAAAAACTTTTTGTTTTTTGAGTAGGTAAAAACTAAATAAGCTTTAGTTTTTATAAACTTTTTGTTTTTTGAGTAGGTAAAAACTAAATAAGTTTTAGTTTTTATAGGTAGCTCCTTATTGACTGTTTGCAAACAAAACAACTATTTGCTAAACTAAAAATTTCATAGCTTATAGCATATTTAATAAAATATTTTTTGTTTGGTAAGTATCTACCTACTTAATATTTTTTGTTGCGCATTGAAGTGATGATGAGCGCAATGAGTACTATCGAGATGAAGTAGGAGAAGACAGAATTTACAAACATTTGATGCCTAAATAATCAATTAAAATAACTCTATCTGTTTGTTACGCTTTCACTCCATAACTACAGCAGCAACTGTCATGAAGTTTTACATGCACAATAATAATTATTGTAACTATTCAACAAAAACAAAGCGGCATGAATACTCTCAAAATAATATTAATTTTTTTGACGGGCCTGTTGGTCTAGTGGTCAGTGACCCTGACTGCTAAGCCAGAGGTCGTGGGTTCGATTCCCACCCAGGACAAACTTTGTGTGATGAGCATAATTGTTTGTTCTGTGTCTGGGTGTTATTTATCTATAATATGTATGTATTTAAAAATATATAAGTATGTATATCAGTTGTCTGATTACCATAACACAAGCTCTGCTTAGCTTGGGATCAGATGGCCGTGTGTAAGATGTCCCAGGATATTTATTTATTTATGATTAAAATATTCATTTTGCCAGAAAAAAAATATCAATGGTAACAAATACTCAATATACTAAGCCCAGTGCGTCAAAAGACTCAAAACTATCTAGAAAAACAGAAAAAAAGAAAAACCCTGGCTAAACTTTCACAAAAACAATTTAACGCGCGATAACAAATCACAGAAATGCCATTGTATGTCTATTTATACTGAAATGTACAGTTGCGCCACATCCGTACGTTTATGTCCAGAAATATCGACACTCATTCATCAATGTCTCTTTAAATAGGGCACAGATGGACAAACATCTCCCGCCGAGGGCGAAAGGAAGTCGGTGAAGTCGAAAGACCCATAAAATTTCACTACCCTAAGGTAGACTGGTAAAAAATGGTCAAGCTAAGGCATTAAGTCCACCTTTGTACGGTGTTTTTTATTAGTTTTGTGCATAAAATTACACATACTAATATTATAAATGGGAAAGTGTGTCTGTCTGTCTGTCTGTATATATATTTGTCTTTCTTTCACGGCAAAACGGAGCGACGGATTGACGTGATTTTTTAAGTGGAGATAGTTGAAGGGATGGAGAGTAACATAGGCTACTTTTTGTCTCTTACTAATGCGAGCAAAGCCGCGGGCAGAAGCTAGTGGTAAATAAATAAATACATGATGGTAATAACAATATATCTATCCTAGCTTTCTTTGTTAAACCTTAAACCTTCGTTCGAACACACGTGATTCGAGACACAATAGAAAGACAACTGCAGCTCGACAGCCGGCTGTCGCTTGGTCGTCAAAAGGTACTAGGACAAACATTACAATAGGAAAGGTTCATATGTATTTTTACAACAAGGAATGTTCTTATTGTATTTTTTATAATATTTTTATTCGACAGTTTACATCGTTCATTAAACACAAAAAAATATTTAACACCATTAGAGTAACACCTTTCGGCGACCAAGCGACAGCCGGCTATCGCACTGCTATTTTCTTTCTATTGTGTCTCGTCAAATCACGTGTGTTCGAAGGTTTAAAGTGGTAAACATTGGCCAATCAGGGGCAATCCAAACGCCCTCCATTTTCGCCGTTTTCCCGCTTAGTGTGACGTCATAGTTTATCATGCCTAGCAAAGCCTACATTCTAAGGGTCTCCTCCAAAGCCGCCTTTTCTGCAGCTCCATTTGCCCTTGACTATACCTCCTTCTCAAAACTCGGCAAGAAAACTTTGACACTCGCTCGCCAGGACCCGTGGCAGAGCAAACAGGTTTTAAGTAGAAATAATAAGTGGCGGCATGATACGAATTAAACCGTTTCAATGCTATCTATAGCCACGCAGATCATGCATGGGGGAACAACAATTGGACTTAGTCTTAGTACAGCTAGAATGAGTTAATCCACATCTTCAGTATGTTAAACGAACTCAATATTTGTAAAATGTGTTGAGTAAGTTAGGAACCATCCAAGAATGGCAGATTAATGTGTGTCCAAAATCATAACGGTAACTTAGAAAAAACGGCCGCGTTCTAATCGAATTAGTGCACTGAGGGTCCCGTATAAGCATTTACTTGTAAAGTAAAGATATTTTTTAAGATGTAACTGACTAAACATTTACATTACTCATTGCACAATGCGTCTGCTAAATTTCAGGATTCTAGATCATCATCAAAGGCCACAGACCCACAGATTCTTACTCCCTTGCGAGTGCCAAGATACGCGGTATAAACAGAAATAATTCTCTGACTCTCCCAACATTTTTGCGATGTCCTTCACACCGCTCTGGTTTTCTTAAAGCTTCTTTCCCTATCCAAGCAGTTTTTCTCTGGAATGCGCTTCCTCAGAATATCAGGATGGCCACCAGTCGGTTTACTTTCAAGCTCGAGATCACTTACTCATGGAGTTGGCAGACTCATCTCACTCTTAATTAAAAATGTTCTATCTACAATATTTAATGTGCTTTCCCTCCATGTGGCATAGCCGTGGGACACCCTGTATATGTATATATTTATGTATATATGTATATATTTATTTATGTATTTAGTAACTATTTTATTGATTTATTTGATTCCTGTAACTTTTCTGTTTTCTTGCACCTACCATGTTTTATCTCTGCATCATCCTAAGGTAGACTGGCAGAAAATGCCTAGGGCATTAAGTCCGCCTATGTACTGTGTTCGTACATTAAGTTCAATAAATAAATATTTTTTTTTAAAGAACCAAGCCTTTGTAACCTACCTATGTTCTTGCGTAGACGTCTTCATGACTGTAGAACGTGATTCAGCAAACGGGAGGACGCCTTTCAGATTAGGTGGTGCGAAGGTGTGACGAGACCCGAGGTAGCTGTAGCAGTCGTGACTTCTTCCCAAAGCCACTTTTTAATTAGGACACCATGTTGTCTAACGTCCTACTGGCTTCAACTTTCTTTCTGTCTAAAGGTGTCAGCACACTTATGGGATCGGTAAGGGATCGTAACCGTATCGCCGTTCGCCTCGCTGTCCACCGTAGCCGCACCATCAGTATGGATGGTGTTTAATTTTAGGCACAACACAACCATACATTTTGTTGGTGGCGCGACCTGTGTTGCACAACCTGAAGTCCTAATGAAATATGGAATTAATAATGAATTATGGCTTTAATCGAACATTTGAAATTAACTCACCGGTATTTACATTGGAAACCCCGCTCTGACCTCTCTCCCTCAATGTTCGGCTATGACCATGGTACCTGCCCCCTTACCATGACGTTTAAAGTAAGATTGTTTTAGTCGTGTTGCAGGAGTGTGCAAGTGACAGCGTTAGACACGTTGTCTAGCGCCGTCTCTTTCCCACTGAAAGTAATATCAAAGTAATACTGCTATAAGGGCTTGTGGTACGCCCCAGGTAAAACCATAAATGATTCCCGGAAAAACAGCAGTCGGTCTGCATCACCTTGTCTATTCGCAATACACTATTAAGTTCGTGTTTTATTTGTACATGGTTTTTAAGTAACTTGACTAACTATTCAAGCGATGAGGTGTCAACCAGTTCGTCAGAGCGAACCATTGTTATTGCTAACTTAGATAAATATCACCGTAAGTCCGGTACCTAGCTAATTTATCTGTCTGTCATGGTGTTGATTCTTTAGTGCACAAATTAACTAAATTAAGAAAAGGACAGAAGATACATATTAGTTTAGTCCTGTCAAATCTACATATTTTTAGTGGCTATGTTTTTAATTGCCTATTAATTATCTCTAGACTATCTTAATTTGGTAGGATTAAACTAATATTTTATCTTCTGTCTGAAATGGAAAGAAAAAGATGCAAGTTTAATTTAGTCTAGTTTGTGATTATGGGAACCAGCACCATTGCTATTGCGAACTTCGGTAACTTCCATAAATGCCTTGGTCTATCAGAGGTCCAGTAGCTAATTTAGGAAGAGAGAGGGACTTAGGTAATTATAAGTAGTATAGTTTCTTACTCATTCTTCTCCATATACAATTTAAACTATCGCAGAATGATATAGAATAGGCTATGTATATAACATCACGCTACCATCTATGAAAGCAGAGGAGTACACTTACACATACCACATACATAAATAAAACAAACCAAAAACAATGAACTCAACATATGATTTATTACATTTTCTACTTACAACTAAATCATAATTATAAAATGTACAGATTTCACTGCTGTAATCAACGGTTCGGCATCAAGAGCTCTTCGGCGCTCTTACTTAGGTGCTGTTTCTTTAGATGCTCTTTCTCTTGGGTTCCCAGGGCTCTACCTTGGGTCTGGTGGTACTATAGGGTACGTATTGTCCGGTAGTACCAGACATATTCTCCGTGAAGTCTACCATCCACTTGTATTTTGGTCTGCTGGGGTCCTGCAATGTGAGGTATGTAAAAAATATAAATATGTAGGTACGTACATATTTATTTAAAATCTGCATAATAATAATATACATCACAAAACCTTATAAACCAAAATAGTTTAAGATGATATCAAATAAACTAGTTTTATTCTTAACGGTTAACCTTTAACTATGGACGTGCGGTCTCACAGGCCGCTTGCTGTTTTGGAATTCTCGAAAGGAGGGGTCCTTTCGCGTACCCCAGGCGTATGCCGACCTCAGTAGCTTCGGTTTTGGTGACAAAACGACCGTTCAGAGTGAAGGTTACGTCGGCTGAATTTTGGGTGAGTAATTACGCTTTATATTCGCCTCCTTGATGCAGCGGGTGAGGGACAGCACCAACAGTCTCCTAGTCACAGTAGCAGACCGGGTAGATGGTCCTATATTAAAACATTGGACCAAGATACATGTTGGAAAAGTGAAACTTGCTGTGAAGTGAGTTTATATTTATTTTGTATTTATTTTTATTTATTTTAGATTTTTATTACTTTTAGTTTAATTTTTAATTTCATCATATTATAAAATTTACTAACATAGTACTTAAGTTAAATTGTTACTAACAAAATGGATTGTAATGTCTGAATAATAAACGATTATTATTATTTTTTGAGTGCGGTCTGCGAGACCGCGCGCCCACGTTTGTGTTATAATTTACCACGTGTGTGTGATTTTGTTTACTTTCAGATTTTGTAAACTAAAATGTCAAAAAACGATTAACCAATGACTGCAGGCAAACGAATATCGAGTTCCCAAAGAGGGGGTTGATGAAACGGAAAAAAAATGTTAAATTTATTCGAGCAGTCGCCGAACAAGATGGTGATTTTCCACAGAGTTCTATAGTAATATGACCAAGTAGAGCCCTTGTCGAAATTTTTATGTTTGTTTTGAGAAGATTATGTTTTAAGTTTTTGATGTTCTTTGTTCTTTATATTTTATTGTAAATGAAATAAAACTAACTAAAAAAGTCAATTTTGTGTGGTTAATACCTATAAAGTGATCTCATGCTAATAAGTCCGAAAAGTGCCTTTGATTGTTATATCATTAGATTTATTTTAAAATATAAAATATACATTTTTCATTAAAATTACTTCTTTTATTTACATTTAGTACCTCTTCTAAGGGATAAAAACAAAAAATAATACAATACTGGCTCATCCAGATAGAAACCAACCCCGAAAGATAGCGGTCTGTGAGGCCGCACGTCCATAGTAGTGTAACAAAAATGGAACATCCATAGTTAAACGTAGATAGATAGATTATTATTATTATATATCATAGATGGATTATTTACCTTGTGTGGGGGAAGATCGGTCTTGTAATGGAGCCAGCCGAACCACTCAGCGGGGACCTGGAACACAGTAAATAACATATCATTCACTTGAAATTATGCTTAGTTGTTAAGAATGGGCTAGCTGGGGAACCAGCTGTCGCGGCTCATGCAAAGGTCCACGTTAAAAGACCAAAGTCAGAAACTAAGCTACCCATAGGAATGTCCAAAAGAACAAGAATGTTGTGATCCTGGCAGTCAAAATTAGTACAAGCCCAAAAGATTTTATGATTTAAAGTAGCAAGAGTCACTGAACAACTCCTCCAATAGCTAAATAACTTTTTAATATAATTTATTTTTATATTGACAACTAAGTACAGTATAAGCGTTACTATAATTTTTTTAGTACATAATGTCAAAATATATTTCGATCTTTACGAGTTTTACCACACGTAAGTGAAAAAGAACACTGAAAAAATCAGGACTCCTTACTCCATATGACCACATTTCATTAGAGCACTAACATAATATAATAACTTTGACAGGCCTGTTGGTCTAGTGGTTAGTGACCCTGACTGCTAAGCTGGAGGTAGTGGGTCCGATTCCCACCCAGGACAAACTTTGTGTAATAACCATGATTGTTTGTTCTGTGTCTGGGTGTAATTTATCTATAACTAGCTTTTGCCCGCGGCTTCGCTCGCGTTAAAAAGAGACAAAAAGTAGCCTATGTTACTCTCCATCCCTTCAACTATCTCCACTTAAAAATCACGTCAATTCGTCGCTCCGTTTTGCCGTGAAAGAAAGACAAACAGACAGACAGACAGACACACTTTCCCATTTATAATATTAGTATGGATGGATATTATTTAAGTTCATAACATATATTTTCTTAAAATTGCGCTCACATTTTCTATTAACCACTTCACACAACTGCGCGCCTAGTACTTTTGATTGATTTAAGTACTAAGTATCTCAGTATTTTAAATTTTCTCACATTATCACTTCACATTACTGCGCTCCTAGTACTATTGTTCTCTTAATTTTTTAATCTTTAATTGAATTTAGAATTAACTATAGGGGAAAATGATTCATCTTTTATAATTATGTTCTCGTCGATTTTTCATTATTTTTAAGATGTATTCTGCTATTCGGGGCGGGGACAAATCCAACGAACCAAAAACCATGAAAATTGGTCTAGCCGATCTCGAGTTATAAGTGTTGTAACAAACCCGACTTTGTTTTATATATATAGATGTGTATGTATTTATAAATTATATAAGTATGTTTATCAGTTGTCTGGTTACCATAGTACAAGCTTTGCTTAGTTTGGGATCAGATGACCGTGTGTGAGTCGTCCCAGGATATTTATTATTTATAATATATGGCCTCCACAAAAAGGAGTTAATATCAAACTGTTATTTGTAGTAGCAATAGTAATGCTGAGTTAAGCCTCTATATTTCTCATGACTGTGCTGTCGGGCTGCTATTGTCTTTCTATTGTGTCTTGAATCACGTGTGTTCGAAGATTTAAATAAAGAAAATCGAATTTAACTGTATACTAAAATTATGTAGTTGAGCAATAAACAAGGCTAACCTGACTTCCATCATAGTTCATGTACACCTTGTCATTGTACTCCACCCAGCGGTTCCTGCCGTAGAAGAAGCGAGGGTTTTCGAAGTATTTGTTGCCATACTTGTCTTCTCCAACTAGGGTGCCGTCTTTCAATTCATCTTGTCTGAAAATCAATAGTAGTTTCATTATTTTGTTTGTTAAATTGATAAGACAAAGCCATGTCAGAGTTATATGTATATCACACTACCAAATAATTATACAATACCTTAATACCTTTAATCTATTGTAACTTTGCTAGTAAAATAATAAACTAAACATATGTAAAACCTATTGAAATGAAATTTTTGCCCGGCTGAGATCAATGGAGTCTTTCATATAATTAAGAACAATGTTGTGCCTACCCGTAATTTAAGAGCATACATTAACTGTTCATTGTTATATTTTTAGGCTAGCCGCACACACACAATAATATTGTCAATACAAGATTGTCAATAATCTAGATTCTATCTATCCAATACCGCAATACAGGCCGCACACACACAATATTATTGACAATACGTACTTTATTGTCAATATTATTGTGTGTGTGCGGCTAGCCTTAAGATTGTCTGTATGTGTCTTAGTTGGTAAGTCTTTATAAATAAATAAATAATTGTATTCAAGAAAGAAATAAGAATGGAGTAAAGAGCTGTCTGATATATTTCTTTGAATTTGAATAAAATTAAAATAGATTTTTGGAGATAAACTACGTAATAAAGCGCTGAAACTGTCAACTATATAAAAATCTGGGATAAACATAACCTATCCGAAAATTACATAATAAAGTAAATTATTCCTTACCTGTACAGTTTAAACAAAGAAGCTCTAATCCCACCATTCTGGCGGATGATGTTGAAGAAATTAGCGACTTTATCAAGCGCGAGTATCTTCCCTAAGGACATTTTTTATTAACTTTTCGTTTTCGTGTCTCTGTAGTGGAAGAAAATATTGACAACTTTGATGTATGTGACAGTCACTGACAGTCAAGAATTAAGTGTTGCCAGTTACTAATTATAAATTCTACTAGCAAATTTATTATTCAAGGAACCCAAAGGAACACACCAAATCGAAACACGTCTTCAAAACAATTTCTATAATTTTATCGACGTCAGCTTTCTAATGGGAAATAATAATGGTTCCGACAAACAAATTAATCTCCAGCGATCTGTGGCCGACTATTATTCTAATTAACCAGCGTTATAATGAATTGCCGACAAAAAATCCTAATTTCCGAATAGAATACTAAATCTCAGACAAAATTACTAAGTTACCGACAACAGAGGTTACGTCAAAATAATCATATTTTTACAACTTGCATGAACTGTTTTAATTTCTATTGTTGGTTATAAAATTTATTTTTTAACTCTCAATAATGATGAAAACTGGTTGCAATCTAGACTTTAGGGCACCCCGACTCGGATAGATTAGGTTAAAAGGGGATGGCGGGGTCGTGTGAGCGAGCGAAGCGAGCGAATAGACCCCGCCATCCCCTTCGTGGTTATTTTTTTATAAGCCACCCAGAAGTAGAAGCCCCGCGAAGCGGGGATCCGTCAACCCAGCCCACCCTCGATCATGTATAGAATAAAAGTAAAGGTAAAAATTGCAAAAGCATGGTTAAAAGCATAGTTTTCAGTTGAACGTAATTTATGCTGGTAGAAAAGTATTATAGCAATAAACGTTCATATTTATTTTTCGGAGATTTCAGTATCTCATTCAGTCGTTTCGTCATTTTAATTCGGAAAAAAGTAGTCGAAAAGTTAGTATTTTAGGCAGTAAATATAATATTTCGAGTAAGTACAATAGGGTATTACACTGTATAAGAGAAAAAATATAAAAATATATTATTGAGGTAGCTTATGCAAAAAGCAGCCGAACAGTGTTAGTTTTAGTTCATAAAACTAGAAAATATTTTTTTAAATTCAATTCAAAGTTTTCAGTTTTTTTTACCTGTTCTTGAACACACCGAAATACAGACCACAGACAGTGACAGCTGTCGACTGTCAACAGTGTCAACTAGACGTCACTATTTGTTTTATTTATAACCTCCTAATACGATCTTTATTATAAAAATATACTTTTTCATGGAAGTTATTGTGAAAGATATTTTAGATGGCTAATACACATAGGTACTTACATCAAAGTGATATTTACAACAACAGTACAAACGGTACAAACGGGTTTTTATGGTGTAATAGTTGGAATACTCTTCCCACAACTTTTAACAAAGTTTTTCTTAAATTTGAATCAGTTAACACTAGGATTCACAATTATTCCGAGGTTTTCACACTTGTGTTCTTGCATTCCGAAACGCACACCAACGGTAAGTTGAACAGTAAATAATTTTTGAGATAAAAACAATAAAAATGATGTAAAGTGTCACAGCGCGTTTGTTTATTTACATGACGTAAGGACGTCATATCGCCAAAGCAAAACCACGCCCACGGCGTTTTCCGTTTTTGGAAATTTCCGCGCGAAATTAGAAAATACAATTTTTAAAAGCGTTTTTGGGGTACTTAGCGCTAAAATAAAAATTTAGGATTTTTTTTAGTGGATTCTGAGTACTGTAGGAGTTATTTGAAATACTTAAAAAAAAAGAGTGTAATACCCTATTCTTCTTTTTTTGTCGGAGCTTTTATTACTACCCCTTTCTAATGAGTGTTCTCAACGCTTCACCTCTTTTATTTCTGCGCCTCTGCGGCACACTCCTTGGCAACCATACTGTCGTGATGCCTTGTGGTTAAAGTGCCGCCTCTCATATAAAAGTTTGTATGAACGAAACTGGGCAAGTAGCAATGTGACTTTTTCAATTTATAAGTACTTTATACTCTCAAGTTCTCTTTCAATTCATGCGTTTCTTGCCGTACGGCTGCAGTGCCACGGTACGTCACACGTATGCGCTTTTTGTATGAAAAAAAAAAACGCACGTGAGCCGGCCGCACGGCAAACATACCGCTACGGCGCTAAAGCCACACGACACGAAACGCATAAAAAGGTGATGAATTAAAATAAATAAAAGAAAGTAAAACAAGTTTCTATTTTTAACATACATAATTTTAATAGCTATACTGTCAATCGATATTTAATTGTTTACTTTTAATCTTTTTATTAACTTTAATTTCTGTAGTTATTACTTCTTCCACATTTTCATTTTCTACGCCTTCAGATACTTCATCATCTTTCCATTCTTTTTTCTTTTTCTTAGGCTTCGAAACCTCTTCGTCTACCTCGGGAATCACTTCAATATCACGAAAATCCTTCTTTTTAGACTTTTTAGATTTTCTGCTAACTTTTTCTATTTTTATTACACTGGCAGCACTGTCATCATCTGTCAATTCACTTTTATCTAGCAAAGGAACGTTATTTGATTCAGCCAAAGCATAACTTTCTTTATCTTTTTCGTTACTATTGCAGCGTTTTCTTTTCTTCTTTTTCTTTTTACGTTCGGTGCTATCAGAGTCGCTATTTAGATTTATATCTTCAACTTGTTCTTTTAATTTCTTGGCATGTGAATATCCACTGTATTTTGATTGAGAAAGTAATAATGCTTCTTGTTGGGCTATCCTTGCTAATTTGCCTGTCGCTTTTAAGCCGTGGCGTGCGCCCCTGAAAATTAATAATTGGATTGTTTAATTATAATAAAGAGACACAATGGACTAAGTACAAATCCAAGTGGCAGTTTGAGTTGATTTTTTAAGTACATTTTGTAGCTTTATATTTCTATCACGTTGCGGAATGTTTATAATAGTTACCGTGACCTCGGAACATAAAGGGCAATCGAAGGAACATGAGTGGGTTTTAGTCAGTAAGAGTCTGACACGCCCTCCCGTCGCACCCAGGACGGGAGCAGTCATTGGATGATTTCCCACTCACCAAAAAAAAAAAAAAAAAAAAAAAAAAAATATTTCTATCACACTGTTCTTTTTCATCAATCTGTGTTCAGTATTTTGGGCATTTTTTTATTTGGCAGATATTAGAGAACTAATTATTAGTGACTTTGTATGCAAAAATAAAAAATCTCATAAATATCGTATAATTTTAATGGCAACGTGGAATGGAAATATGACCGACCATGGCGCGAAATATAGCCCTTAGAAAATAAAATTGTTGAGCACTACATTAGCAAAAGAAAATAGTATTTTACACCAGTGACAAAAGTCTCAAACCTAAGCTTTTAAAACATTAGCAAAGAAATATCATCCAACAAAACAAAACTTACTTATGAGCGGTCCTGCCTTCACACTTCGCAAACAATTCTTCATCGGTCATCTTAAACACGTCCGTCTTAGGGCCGTCATCCTCCGAGTCAGATTCCCGCACCCTCTCAACATTACTAGCACCGTTAGTGAGCACCGCAGTCCTCACAAAATAATTAGCGTACTGTTCCTCGTTTTCAGCGTCTTTCTGCTTTTTATTTAGTTTCCACGTACTGTTTGTGATGACGAATTCCTGATCATCTTTCGTTTTGATTTTCTTTGTTTTACCATTTTTGTCTTCTACCTGAAATGTGGATTTGAGTTGTGTGTGAATTAATTATTTTGAAAAAAAAGTAAATATGGAAAAGCACTGGTAGAGAATACCTTGGGCATGAACCCCACATAGCTTAGTGCCTGTCAAATAAATATTGATCATTCTTACTAAAGGCAGTTTAACAATTTTAGTCCAGGTTTTCTCACAATATTTTAGTTTACTGATGTTTACAACAAAAAGTATGATTTATCGTTTGCAAAAAGGAATCTTAATACTCTTTGATTCCGGAACCTAACTCCTGGGTTTTATGGCAGCTAATGGGAAAATAAATCTGAAGTGTACAACTACTACATCTGTAGTATTTTTATAGTACCTATACTAGACATCCAGGTTGTTTACTACCAATACTTTTTACATTTAAGACCTCACATAAAACCATTTTATTTCTTTAGGTCTTGATTTCAAAAAAACTACCACAGACCTGCACATTAGCAGCTGCCTTATCATAGAGCGTGGTCCACCAGTGCTCGTTGAACTCTGCTGCAGCATCATGGCCGACTCCCGCGACACTACGCTTCAGTTTCGGCTTCAAAGCCTCTGATATCCCTGTTTCGTGTTTACCAAGTCCTTTGCCTGAAAAAGAGTAGTAAAATTATTAATTTGTTACTTTTTTATTGTCTATTTAATATTTATTTAATTATGGCTGAGAAAACCATGATTTAAAAACGACAATATAGAATATTTGTTTTACTTAAATTGTAAAAGCAACATAAGAATTTCCTTCAGGACTACAATGTTGAATTTGCAAAATGTTGAATTCGTAAAATGTTGAATTCGCAAAATGTTGAATCCCAAAATGTTGAATTTGTAAAAAGTTGAATTTCCCACCCGGACCACAATGTTGAATTTGCAAAATGTTGAATACCAAAATGTTGAGTCCTGTGGATGCGAGAGGCACAAGACCGGTCGCGGATCACGTTTTCTATTTACCACTTCACGTTACTGCGCGCCTAGTACTTTTGATTGATTTAAGTGATTCTGTGCGAAAATTAAAAAAAACCCGATATGTAAACAAACCATAACTATTTTGCAGTGTAAATCAAATGGAATACGGGTTTTTTTTTCCCGATGGGTAACAGTGTGACACAAGGTAGTGTGAGAAACCGGAAAAAGTTGTTCAGTTTGATGGTCTGTGTGGGTGCCAGATATTTTCCCGTGTAGTAGGAAGTGTGCTCCTAAATGAATTAGGCCTCCCGCAAATACCTCCACCGTGACCGGTCTTGTGCCAGGGCTCAACATTTTGGTATTCAACATTTTGCAAATTCAACATTTTGGGTCCGGAAAATTCAACTTTTTACGAATTCAACATTTTGGGATTCAACATTTTGACAATTCAACATTTTGCGAATTCAACATTTTGCAAATTCAACATTTTAGTCCTGAAGGAAGAATTTTATATAAAAGTTCAAAACAGTCACCATCGGTCCAGCCGTATTTCTCAAGTTGCTTGCGTGCAAAATCCATTATTGAGTAATGCGAAAGGTTTGTATCACATTTGTTTCACTTAATTCGATCCCCAAAATATTTACACATTGCTATAGGTTATACGAATCTAAAAATTGCGATTTATTTACGATACGAAACATGCTTCTTTTGACTGACGAGAGTCATCACGAGACAGTGCTGTCTGTCAATGTCATTTCATGATTTCACATGACATTTAAATGAACGTTCAAAAATTCCACATTTTAAAGATTTGTAACACCATTTTATAGGTACAAACTACTGGAATAAGTCTCTACGTTTAGATGTGTATAAAATCATTCAGTCAACCATTTTATTAAAATGAACACATGAAACTTGGAGGGTTTGGGGTATGCTCTTGCGGGAAGAGTTAGTATTCACTAAGAAAGAATTTTTAAAAATTCTAACCTTAAAGGACAAAAGGATAATAAAAGTTTAAACATTCGCGAGTGCGAGTGCTATATTAAAATAGAAAAAACCTTACGCGGATGGCTAATTAAAATCTTTGCATCACCCCCGCGACAACGGTAGCGAAAAGGCGAAGCCATACATTTTTACTGATTTGTAGAATTTGTGAAGTTATTATAGGGTCGGTAGAGTTAGGTCGTGTAGATTCAGAAGCTTGGCTCTACGTGAGATCTGATATATTTTTCACAGGGCAAACCATATGTGGTTGTCTTGGCAACATTTAAAGAAAATTTAAAAGAAGATACCAGGCGCGATACCAGTGGCGACGCTGGCGGCCGCTGCCATTTCGGTGTGACTCGGCCCTTAGGAAAGTACAGAATGTACTTGCCCGGATTCGAACCCACAACCTCACACATGATTAGATGATAGATCATCTCCTATACCTATAGTGGGTTTTTCAAGATTAAAATACATGTAAGTAGTATAACTTTTTAAATTGTATTGTATTTATGTATTATAACTAGCTACAAATAAAAACAAAAAAAAAGAACTTTACCTCTTTATTTACATACATTATTGTAGAAGTGTAGATAAATATAACAACACAATTTCATAAAAAATATAGGTAGGTACGTTTTCAACAAGTGTAAATACAAAATACATAGTAATCATCTTTAGGAATGCACAAATTAACTACTATTCTAATAATTTCATATGTGTAGATAACTTTTAAACTATAATTATTTAGCTAGCCAATACGTCGTCCTCATCTAGATCTTCTATTACAGATTCATTATTGCTGAAAAGAAAAAAAAAAAACGTAACTTTTTTTTTTCAACACAAGTTTTAAAAAATTGGTACAGGGCCAGCACATCAAACGGTCAAATTTTCCCAATCAACTTTGTACCTAATGCATTACTCATAAAAGTGGAAATCTATCAAAGAAAGACAGATGTAATGTAGTAGCTTGATGTGCAATGCCGTCATCTGCTCTAACTATGAACTAAACAGTGTAACTCCCGGTTTAACGCTATCAACATACAAAAAAAAACTTTCAGTAGACTATTGCCCAATGCCATGCTGCGATTGGCTGTTGATAACTTGGTGAACCAATACCAACTCGGGCACGCTTGACAATTTGTGGCTCAATTTTTTTATACAAGAACTATCATACTATGGTTCGGTCTGCCCAAGAAGTAAGTATAACTTGAGTCTGACTAATTTTTGAAGATACAGGCGGAAAATAAATAAGCATAATTAAGCATCACACACGGTCTTGTATAAGTTTTGAACGGCACAGCATCGATCTAGAGTTTAGATGACAAGCAGAGGGTTTTATAAGTTGGTTGCGTGTGTGTGATGATGAAGGAAACAAAGGCAAATCGAACGAAACGTAAGGCTGTTTGTCCACCGCCGTTACCGTCACGAGTCTCGTCACCGAAAACGAGGTGACTGCGCTAAAGTGGTGATACAAACATTTATTATAGCAGCGTATCCACCACACGACACGTCACCTCATAACCTTTCAACGATCAAGCAACAGCCGGCTGTCGCGCTACTATTGTCTTTCTATTGTATGCTCTTCGCACGCTAAAAATCTACGTTCTTCTAACAACCTTCTCTTGCTTTGTCCTTCCCATTCGTCCGACTTTGTTCACTCTTCCTTTAACATTCAGGCCATTCTTCTCTGGAATGCGCTTCCTCTTGATATCAGGACGGCGACTAGCCGTTACGCATTCACGCGGAAACTCAAGGCTCATTTACAGCTCAATTAGGTAGAGTACTCTCATAACCACCTTTCTTGAAATATATATATATATATATATATATTTATTTATTTATTTATTTTATATATTATATATATATTTATTTGCATAATATATATTTGCTTATTTATTTTAGTACGTATATATGTATTTTTATTGATTTGTAATTTTTGTAATAATTAACATCTGTTTTTAGGGTTCCGTACCTCAAAAGGTAAAAACGGAACCCTTATAGGATCACTTTGTTGTCCGTCTGTCCGTCCGTCCGGCTGTCAAGACCCTTTTTCTCAGAAACGCGTCGAGATATCAAGCTGAAATTAATATCACATACTCAGGTCTGCTATCTCGCAAAGCAGTGAAAAAATCAAGTTTCTAAATCAACGCAATAAAAAGATACGGCGGTTTATATTGCATATTTAGACATTTTCAAGGGAATCAAAACTCAAAACCTATAGGGTACTTTCCATTGACCTAGAATTGTGAAATTTGGCAAGAAGCAAGGTCATGTAGCACAAGTAAAGGGAAAACTCCGAAAACCGTAAATTTGTAGTTAGTTCACATCAGGCGTCCGTCTGTCCGTCTGTCTGTCAAGAACCTTTTTCTCAGGAACGCGTCGAGATATCAAACTGAAATTAATATCACATACTCAAGTCTGCTATCTCCCAAAGCAGTGAAAAAATCAAGTTTCTAAATCAACGCAATAAAAAGATACGGCGGTTTATATTGCATATTTAGACATTTTCAAGGGAATCAAAACTCAAAACCTATAGGGTACTTCCCATTGACCAAGAATCATGAAATTTGGCAAGAAGCAACGTCATGTAGCAAAAGTAAAGGAAAAACTCTGAAAACCGTAAATTTGTAGTTAGTTCACATCCGTCCGTCCTCCCGTTCGTCCGTCTGTCAAGACCTTTTTTTTCAGAAACGCGTCGAGATATCAAGCTCAAATGAATATCACATACTCAAGTCTGCTATCTCCCAAAGCAGTGAAAAAATCAAGTTTCTAAATCAACGCAATAAAAAGATACGGCGGTTTATATTGCATATTTAGACATTTTCAAGGGAATCAAAACTCAAAACCTATAGGGTACTTTCCATTGACCTAGAATCGTGAAATTTGGCAAGAAGCAAGGTCATGTAGCACAAGTAAAGAGAAAACTCCGAAAACCGTAAATTTGTAGTTATTTCACTAAAAAACAAATTAACGGAACCCTCGTTGCGCGAGTAGAACTCGCACTTGACCGGTTTTTTACTTTATATTTGCACCTGCCATCATATCTCTGCACTACCGATGGTTGACTGGTAGAGAATGCCTAAGGCATTAAGTCCGCCTCTGTACATGAATTTTGTGCATAAAGTGTAAATAAATAAATAAATAAATATTGTGTCTTGAATCACGTGTGTTTGAAGGTTTAAATTCTGCCCGAAATATTCTTGTTCTCGGTGATGTGACGATGACGGCGGTGGACACGCGAACACAGATTAAAAATTAAACCTTTTGCCATCTACCAGATAACCTAACTAAGTACTTATAAACGAGCTACATAGAAATAAATTAAATACATTTAAGGTATCAGTTGGTAGCCGACCGCACGCAGCAGAAACAGTCGTTGCGACATGTCAAAAATAATGTAACCAAGATTTTGTAAACATGATTTTTTAGGAGTGTCCGTTGAGTTTCTTGCCTGTTCTTTCCCATAGAGATCTACCTTCGTTTTGGAACAGGCAATTAGCGTCACTTTTCTGACTAACCGACCGACTCCCTGCCTGTAAAGGGTCTAAGCGGAATAAATGCCTTGAATCTTGTCGGCGTCGGAGCGTCATGTCGTTGCGATTTATCGTTAACCCAACTGCAGACGGCATTACCCTATTGACGTTATTTCTGAATGTTCCACGAAACAAGATAACTGACCTGTTTTTGAATAGCGATCGCGATTTATGTTTTCTTCCTTGAAATCTAAATTCATTTTTTGTCAATCTTTAAAAAAATGAGAGATGAAAAATGTGTTGTCGCTCCACGGGAGATGGCATCACTGTTTGATCGCAACGGTAGACAACGGCCTGCGATCGGGCGCGACGTGTAGGACGGTTTGTCGTTAGTTGCGAGAGGTTGAAATACATAGAAACCAGTCGAATCACAACGAGACGTCTGCCGATGCTACGCGCGGTCGGCTACAAAGTCATACCTTTAGCAATCATTTACAAACACTCATTAAATAAATAATTTTCCTTTATTTTCTATTCCATTCCTTGTCAGTAAATAAGTCGTACAGTTCCTCTGTTTGATTTAAGGAAACTGAGCTGAAAATAAAAGATTATATTGTAATTATTTTTATTGAATTAGTCTCCTCGGCGAAGACCGTCTGCGGGGTAAGACAGTATAGTAAGCTATACGTCGAATTCTGAATTGCTACAAAAACCACAACCCTAAATACAACAACTTTGAACTGTTTTTTTAGTCTAATTTATACTTACATAGTTAGGTCGGTCCTACCCACCAGACGGTCTTCACCGAGTTGACCTTACCTATTAATGTGCAATAATGTGCATTATGTATGTCGTGTATAAAACTAAATATAAGAGAGTTTTTATTTTTTCGTCTTTTCATTCAATATTTTGCTCATTTCCAATTTAAAGTCTCTGATGGTTATTTCACCATTGACGCTGAAATGTAAATATAGTATAGTAAAAATTATTGCGATGTTTTTATATTTACTGTAATTTCATATAGACTTGACTTGAAAACGTGTTGTTCCAGCCTCATATAACATGACAAGTGAAGAAAGTTTATGGGGAATAAACGCATAATATGATTAAAATCACGTGGAAAGACTGAGTGGTTTAGAAGCAGAAGGGGGATTCAACCAGCAGTGGGATAAAACAGTGGCATGCTTAAAGGTCAGAATTAGAACAAGCTCAAGAGATTTTTACGCAAATCGCTGAGATACTTTATTTACACTAATATTATAAAGAGGTCAAGTTTTGTTAGTAGGAGGTTATCTCAGAAACAGCTGGTTTAATTTGGAAAATTATTTCTGTGTTGAATAGCCCATTTTTCGATGAAGGCTACAGGCTATATAACATCCCGCTATGACCGATAGGAGCGGAGCAGTATAAAAAAATCTAACATAACGCGGGTAAAGCCGCGGGAGACATCTAGTCAATTCTATAGTTGTTAGCTGTCGGCTTGTACGAAGACCACGCCACTATAACAAGATGCTCAATGGCAAAAGGTTCAGCTCTTATAATAGGAAAAGGAGGCTTAACGGCTTAACCGGTAAAGGGTGGACCGAACGCCTATATCTTCTGGGAAATACGGAAGACATTACATTGTCCAGTACAGGGCTAAGATTGGCTTAGGGGTTGAATGTCGGAAATATTTCATTTGGTCTGATCTTGGTCGCGCCACCAACAGTATGCATAACAGGTGCCTCATTTGACGGGGCAACCATTTAGGACACCCAGTAAACCTGTAAACTGTATACATTTTGTTGGTGGCGCGATCAGAGATGTCCTAATGAGATATGGCCCTAAAAGCATTTGAGCAGCAATTGAACATCACAATAGCATGCAAGTATTCCATTAATAAAAATACAAATACCTATGGTTGGTCCAGAAATTATAATAAACCTTAAAATCACAAATGCTACGGTCTACCAGAGAGGATTGTCTGCACAGGTCGACCGAATATCAGACCTTGAGTGAGGTGTCTTTTTTTTTTGTGGATGAGAAATCATCAAATGACTTCTCCCACCCTGGGCGGAGCGATGGGCGTGTCAGACTTTTACTGACTAAAACCCACTCATGTTCCTTCGGCTGCCCTTTATGTTCCGTGCCTTAATAAATATTAAAACTATTGAGGTCTCACTGGAAATAATATTTTATCTTACGCTCTTATTTTAAAACTCAAACGTGCTTAAGTTCATTTCCAAAGGCACTCAGTGCTACTAGCTTAGATATACCTCCCTGGTACACCGCAACATGTACTGGAAGCCTAAAGGTAGCCCCTTTACTAATTTATATCTTAATTTCCGAAATATTCGGAACATTTAGAAAATTTCGCCTGGCGTGTTGAGTACACGCCACTTAAGGTGGATGCTCAAGGGAGCTCGCTAAATTCAAATTTTCTTACGTATTTTTGCAACTTGCAGCTTAGAGTCTGCGTGTCTGTTGATATTTCTTTATACTGTTTGATTCGCGACTGTAATAGGTATTTAGTTACGTAAATTGCATATAACTCGATTGATTGCCTATTTCATGAAAAAGTCATTCAATCGAGTTACATGCACTTCGAGGGCTGTTTTGATGATTTAAATGATTATAATTCTGTAACTAATGGCCTATTACAGTCGCAAATCATTCTATATCAACACACACCCAGACACTGAGGTGCAAATTGGAAAAATACGTAAGAAAATTTGAATTTCGCGGACTACCTTGAACATCCACCTTAACACGCCTAGCGTTTTGGTAGCATCGAAAGTGCAAAAAAAATACAAATCAACGAGCGTACAGATAAAGGGCAGTAGATTAATAATAATGTAAAAATAAATTTAATTATCACATAAAATGCTATTATAAATTACTATGAATGATAATTGGAACGCTGTAGTCAGGAATTAACGCTGTAGTCAGGAATTAACTAAGGTGGGACTGGGAGGCGAACTCTGAACCATATCATCCTCTACACAGCGTACATCTTTCCTTTTCGAAACAACGGAAGCTAAACTGCTAAATGTGAAAGTAACTTTGTCTTTCTCGCTTTCACACCTAAACCACCAAACCGAACCAAATAAAATTTGGTACAGAGATGGTCTATAGTCTGAGTAAGCATATAGGATAGTTTTTATCCCAAAAATCCCACGGGAACGGTAAATACGCGGGTAAATCTGAGGACAACTCGTTTATAATAATAAAGACGCGAAGTCGCCAAACCAATTCATTTATTGATTAGCATTAGTACTCTAAAGTAATAAGACTGGGCTCTCTCTTTACTATAAAACCTTCAAATTGATTGAAGGTTCACTTGATTTAGGGTTCAGTGGAAAACCAGCGTCAGGCAGTTGCCTGACGCTGGTTTGCCAGACAACTAAGTTTAGTTGTCTGGCATTTTTGCTGAACTGGACCTATTTGGCACAGTCGCGAGACGCGCTATTTTTTTCTCTTGTTTATTATTGTTTTTTTTTTTGTAACATGTGGTTTTCTGCTCTGTGTGTGTTTATACGTGTGCCAAATAAATATTTTTCTTTCAAATTAAATAATGGAATTAATCTACTGACTTTTACCTGCACAACTGTTGATTCAGTATCATTTTTATCACTTATCAATCAGATTTCACTTCGCTTCTAACATTATAATTAGGATCTCTCTGAGACCTGTCTTTGTAGACCAGTCCGTGGTCCCCGCTCGATGTGTAGTTCTCCAGAAATGTCCTCTTCAGCAGTTCTGGCTTGAAGTTCTTCAAGAAATACACCCAGCATATGTGAGTGGTCGGTTCTGTCCTATGGATTTTCTTAGTATTTATTATTATAGTTTGATGTTCGCTAGCATGAACTATGACGTCACGGAAAGACGTCTAAAATGGCGGGTGTTTTCCAATCAATTAAAACTTACTTTTTTAATAGGTACCCGTACCCACTTTAAATTTTGGAGTAATATATGTATATTTTTTAGTAAATGTATTGAAAAGTATCTTATAAGAAAGTTAGGAAATGACTACTTATGTATCCATACTAATATTATAAATGGGAAAGTGTGTCTGTCTGTCTGTTTGTCTTTCTTTCACGGCAAAACGGAGCGACGGATTGACGTGATTTTTTAAGTGGAGATAGTTGAAGGGATGGCGAGTAACATAGGCTACTTTTTGTCTCTTTCTAACGCGAGCGAAGCAGAAGGCAGAAGCTAGTTCTCTATAATAGATGAAAGAAACATGGACCAATTTAGGTCTACAACATTTTGGAAATATTATAATTGTGATTTCTTTAAAACTAGTTAATTTTAAATTCAGTACAATTCTAAGTTTAAATAAATAGTACTTACTGGTTTTTGCTTAAGATTTCTTTTTTTTCCCGAACATAATAATTAGGATGATCTTCTAAAACATCCAGTCTACTAAGCATTGCTTTGTCTACTTCATAAATTTCACCTAAAACAAACGCACAGTTAATTATTAAAAAGTTGTATCATCACTATTTTAAATGTAGCGCCACCAGGATCAAATATATATAGGCTGACCTGCAGCCCATGTCTTATCAACTATTCAAATACGGCCAGTGTCTCATAAAACTTTTTTTTTAATAACCAAATCCTTTTTCATGCATCTTAGCATAAAAAAAAAAATATCATTGAATATCCAACAGTATAATATAATAAACAACACCAAATTATTACTATTGTTACGAGCTGAGGGTTCGGGATAAATAAAAGTCCGTTTTACACGAAAAACACGATAACTTTATTTAAAATTCACACTAGAATTCACTAACACAAACTAACACAACACTACACAAAACACACACTTTATATCGCAGTCGTAGTTCCGCTTCGCGGCGATGTTCACTGTTTCGTTCCCAAAACTGAACTGAGTCCCGCGCCGATCGTGCGCTATTTATATCGTCCGGTCACATTTTCTAGAAAGTTCGACAACCCGAGGTACCCAGGTGCATTCGAGAACATTCCAGCAACATCGCGAATGATCGACAATGATCTGGAAGTTTCTCGAATGACCCCTCGGAACTCCATCGAACGTTCTAGAACGTCGTGGAACTTTCCCGAAATTTCTAGTAAATGTACCCGGAACAATCGACACTTACGTCACCTATACCTACCTACGTAACACTGCCCCCTCCTAAGACATGCTCGTCCCGAGCATCATTATTCCCGTAGTATCGTGCCAGCCGATCTACATGAACAATTTTAGGCGCAGTTCTCGTACTCTTACGTATCCGGTAGGTGACGTCGTTGATCTTGGTCACTACTCGGTATGGTCCATCCCATTTTGCCTGTAGCTTGGGAGACTTCCCCTTGCTACGCACTGGGTTATGCAACCACACTAGTGAGCCTTCATCAAATCCACTATTGTTCATCTTTCGGTCATAGCGAGTTTTCATCCTCTCTGACATCTGCTGGCCTGACTGTCTGACATGCTCATATACGTCATTCATCTTGTTACGCAGGTCATTTGCATAATCTGTTATGCTGCTTGGTGAATCAGGGGGGATGCCAGTTATTAAATCTGCC
Source organism: Athetis lepigone (assembly GCA_033675125.1). Taxonomy (NCBI): domain Eukaryota; kingdom Metazoa; phylum Arthropoda; class Insecta; order Lepidoptera; family Noctuidae; genus Athetis; species Athetis lepigone. Next base: position 856,978 of record CM066241.1, read on the forward strand.
GGTAATCGCAACTCTCTTCCAAAGTTTGCAAAGGCTGGTGTCACAGTTGTGCTTTCGTGGACAGCACTTCTGTATGACAGAAGAAACGGCTGTATGTGCTTGTCCCAATCCCGTTGTCTGCTCGCTACAACTTTGGCCAGATATCGTTCCAGTGTCTGATTAAATCTTTCCACCATTCCATCAGATTGTGGGTGATATGACGTGGTTCTAGTTTTATGAGTACCCATTACGCGACATGTTTCCTGGAACACTTGAGATTCGAAATTTCTTCCTTGGTCGCTGTGGATTTCTAAGGGTACCCCGAACCGACAAAAGACTTCGTGGACTAATTTGTCAGCAACTGTCAAAGCTTCTTGATTAGGAATGGCGAAAACTTCCGGCCATTTCGTGAAATAGTCCATGACAACCAAGAAGTACTTGTTTCCGCTTTCACTTTCAGGGAATGGGCCAGCGACGTCTAGTGCTATTCGTTCCCAGGGGGCTCCTACATTGTACACTTTCAGTGCTCCTCTGCTGCGTGTTTGAGGTCCTTTTACTGCCGCACAACTGGTACATTTGCGACACCAATCTTCAACATCCTCTCGACAATGGATCCAATAGAACCGTTCTCGGATCTTCAATAAAGTCCTTTTAACCCCCATGTGACCTCCTGAACATCCATTGTGGTACAGCTGAAGAACTTCTGGTACCTTTGCTTTCGGTACGACCATTTGCAGGTGGCACCTATCTCCTCGAGCATTTTCCCATTTACGGCACAACACGCCATCTTGGAGTACCAAGCTCTCCCACTGTGCCCAATAGCTTTTTGTGGTTGTACTCATTGCTGCAACATCGCACCATTTCGGTTTAGGGGTATTAGCTTTAACCCACTCGAGAATTGGCTTTATATCTGAGTCACTCTGCTGAGCATGTCGTAGAGTTTCCTTCCACTCATCACTAAGGTCTGTTCTAAGCATTCTGACAGGAACTGCTTCCTTAGCTTCCTGCCGGACACAATGCTTGCAATCTTCAGGACAAGGCCTTCGTGATAAAGCGTCTGCATTACCATGAGACTTCCCGCTACGATGTTCAATTGAGAAGTGAAACTCTTGCAGCAATTCGATCCATCTTGCTACTTGCCCTTCCGGATTTTTAAACTGCAGCAACCACTTCAATGCAGCATGGTCAGTCCGAAGGTGGAATTTACGTCCCAGTAAATACTTGTTGAAATGTTGCAATGTCTTTACAACGGCGAGGAGTTCACGTCTGGTTACACAATAGTTCCTTTCTGGTTTCGATAAAGACTTGCTGAAGTAAGCTATCACAACTTCGTGATCTCCTTTTCGTTGAGACAACACACCACCAATTCCAGTATTACTTGCATCCGTGTCAATTACGAATTCATTTTCTGTATCAGGATAGCCCAAAATCGGAGTATTACACAACCGTTTCTTTAACGCCTCAAAAGCCATATCACAACTATCATCCCAACAGAAAGGTCTCTTCTCCTCAGTAAGCTTATGTAAAGGTTTGGCGATGTCCGCAAAATTCTTGACAAACCTTCGATAGTACGAGCACAAACCCAGAAATGCTCTGACCTGTGTCTTGTCTTGTGGAATTGGCCAATCCTTAACAGCGACGATCTTCTCTGGATCAGTTTGCACTCCGTCTTTAGACACAACGTGCCCCAGAAAACTAACTTGCTGTCTAAAGAAGGTGCACTTCTTTGGACTTAACTTAAGATTAGCTCCACGGATTTTAGACAGTACACGTTCCAAATTTTGAAGGTGGTCTTGGAATGTGCGGCCCACGATGATGATGTCATCTAAATAGACTAAGCAGGCATCTCCAATTAATCCGGTGAGTACCTGCTCCATTAACCTTTCAAAAGTTGCAGGAGCGTTGCACAATCCGAATGGCATAACATTAAATTGCCAAAGTCCTTTTCCTGTAGAGAATGCGGTTTTTTCCTTATCTTTGGGGTCGATTTCCACTTGCCAGTAGCCACTTTTTAGGTCCAACGTGCTAAACCACTTCATTCCTGACAGCGTGTCAAGAGTGTCGTCGATCCTGGGTAATGGATAGCTGTCTTTCTTTGTAATGTCATTCAGCCGACGATAATCCACACAAAACCGCATGCTGCCGTCCTTCTTTTTCACTAGGACCACAGGAGAACACCAGGGACTAGATGAAGGCTCTATAACTCCATCCTTTACCATCCTTTCAATCATGGCGTCCACTTCCTTTTCTCTTGCCACTGGTAACCTTCTAGGTCGCTGACGAATAGGTAACTCATTTCCTGTGTTGATTCTGTGCTGAACTAATCCAGTCTTCCCTATGTCAGCGTCATGTGCAGAGAAAATATCAGCGTATTGAAGCAACATCTTCTTAGCCTTATCCATTTCTCCCGCAGATAAATCTGTGCGACAATCTTCCAGAAGATTCGAGATGTGAGATCTTGCATCTTGAGCAACGTTCCGGGAAGGCGGATGTTGGCAATTACGCATCCAAGCTACTTCCTCACAGGTACCCATCAACGTACCCTTCTGGATAACTTGTGCTTGTTCACTTGGGTTCAGGATGCGTACAGTTGCAACATCAACTGCTCGTACTAAGCTCCGCGCCATCTTCCATGGAAGGTTCTCGTCCAATCTTTCAACGAGAATGCATCGATTTTTCTGTCCATTATTGCGTGGAAGGCTAACTGGAACTATCGATTCCGACCTGGGAGGAAGAACAGTCTTCTTCAAGCAGTGCACTTTCCCTGATGGTGCACCTTCCATGAAGACTTCTTCCGAACCACACTTCAGGACTCCCTGATTCACGTCGATCTTACAACAGTGCTGTCGCATGAAGTCTAATCCCAGGATGCACTCGTCTTCTATATCAGCCATAATGACTTTATGCCGATAAATGGTGCTACCCAATTTTAAGTTTACCTCCTTCTCGCCTCGGACGGGTATGTGCTGACCGGTAGCTGTTACTAAATTTATGTGGTCATACTTGCTGAAAAAGTCCCCAAGAAGACGATTTGCTCGGGAACTGACAACCGTGCGAGAAGCTCCAGTGTCCAACGTCAATTTACATGGTCTTCCATTCACTTCACCTTTGATGATCAGGCTGTTCCCATCATGGGCTTGTGAGATCAATATCCTTGGGGCTCCTTGACCACCAGCCAGCACCCGCCCCGCAGTTCTGGCTTTTATTCGTTTCCCTGCTGCTGAGCGGTGGCATCAGCCGCACTTCTTTCCCGGTCTGTTCTTCGCTGATACCACTTCGCTTAGGGCAACTCGAACGAATGTGACCCTTCTCTCCACAATTGTAACATGTGGGACTGTACTTGGAACGGTCACGTGACGATGCCGCAATCTCCCTGATGCGGTGGGCACGATGGTCTTGCCGCACTGCCTCTACTTCCAACGCATGGGCTAAAGCGCTCTTCAATGTGTCATGGTGCCCAAGCCTCACAGCAGCTCTAACCTCAAAGTCCCGTACGCCATCGACAAATGCTTGCACCAAATTTCCCTCGATGAGCGCAGGAGCAGACTGGTATGCCTTCCGTACAAGTTTTTCCACCTCCAGAGCCCACTGCTGCAAGTTTTCCCCGGAGCGTTGTACACGATCTTTTAACTGAGCACGAAAGACGTGCTCCAGATGAGCGTCCCCGTACCGAGACTCCAAGGCTTCAATTAGCTGCTCATACGTGACATTGTTGCCGAGTGCCTCTAAAACCGTTAACGCCTGGTCGCGTAGGCCCAAGGTGAGTGCGGTCTTTGCCTGCGCATCCGTCCAGCCATTTGCTTCTCTTACAGCTTCAAATTGAAGCTTGTTCGCGGACCAGGAAGATGTTCCGTCGAAAGGAGGTGCTTTAAATCCACGCACTGATGGTGCGGCAACAACAGGAGCCGCAATCTCACCTCCACCAGACTTAAGACATCCCAACGTTTTCTGAATGTCAGCGATCTTGGTTCGGCCTCGAGGATACGGTTCTCGTGAAGCTCAACCTTTTCCTTCACGGCTCCAATATCTTTGCCGAACGTCGCATGTAGGTCTTTGATTAGGAGGATCTGTTCCTCCTGTCGGCGGGCCTGATCTTCTTTGTCCCGTTGCAGCTGTTCTTCTAAACGACGGGCCTGTTCTTCTTGACGGCGGGCCTGTTCTTCTTGACGACGGGCCTGTTCTTCTTGACGACGGGCCTGTTCTTCTTTGTCACGCTGAAGCTGTTCCTCCAAGCGGCGGGCCTGATCTTCTTGACGGCGGGCCTGATCTTCTTGACGGCGGGCCTGTTCTTGCATCATTGCCATCAGGGCAGACAGATCCATTGTCACCGGTGCTGCAGAAACACCAGATCCTGATACCTGAGCTGATGCTAGCTCCGTCGTCGGCTGGCTACCACCCGGTACGTGCTCCGAGGTTGGGTCAAATCGCCTCTGGTCCACCTCCTGCTGACGTTGTTGGCTCCTCGTACGGATTCCTTCCGTGTCGTCCTTCGGTAACACAGGCATAATTTATCCCTCACTTCTGACACCAATTTGTTACGAGCTGAGGGTTCGGGATAAATAAAAGTCCGTTTTACACGAAAAACACGATAACTTTATTTAAAATTCACACTAGAATTCACTAACACAAACTAACACAACACTACACAAAACACACACTTTATATCGCAGTCGTAGTTCCGCTTCGCGGCGATGTTCACTGTTTCGTTCCCAAAACTGAACTGAGTCCCGCGCCGATCGTGCGCTATTTATATCGTCCGGTCACATTTTCTAGAAAGTTCGACAACCCGAGGTACCCAGGTGCATTCGAGAACATTCCAGCAACATCGCGAATGATCGACAATGATCTGGAAGTTTCTCGAATGACCCCTCGGAACTCCATCGAACGTTCTAGAACGTCGTGGAACTTTCCCGAAATTTCTAGTAAATGTACCCGGAACAATCGACACTTACGTCACCTATACCTACCTACGTAACACTATCCTACAAACATCCCCTTACAGGGCAAAGGCACAGTTTAACGATCCATACAGTTGGAAAACGCCTTTGATGTCGGACGACACCGCCGCCGGCGCCGCCGCCCGTGTAGGTATTTACGCTACCGCGTGCAAATGCGCAAGGGTTGTCAAAAAAGACAAACTTTATTTTTTTCATAATTGAATATTACCTACATGTGAGAATTACGCGGCTGGCGGTTTTAAAAAGGGGGGGGCAAATTTTTCATTATTTTTGCGATAGGACACACCGTTTTCGAGATACAAGCTTTAGAAGAAAAAAAGACAGGTCACAGCGGCATGCGACTACGGTCATAACCTGGAAACAGACTGTTACAGGTAGGTACCTTTGCTTATTGTTCTTCTCCATAGAGATCTACGTTTTGGAACAGGCAATTAGCGTCACTTTTTCTGACTAACAGACCGACCGACTCTTTGACAATTCATAAGTACCTGTAAATGGTCTAAGTGAAATAAATGCTTTGAATTTTGAATTTTTGAATTTTGAATCCGGGTTTTTTTGTAGTCAGGTTTTAGTTTTTTTAACTTTTGTATAAATAAATAACCTAACATTGCGTGAACAGTGTCCAAGTGCCTGAGATAGCCCGTCCCGTACAATACGCAATATAAATGATGCCGATTGAAATGTTTTTCCGATTGTAATAATATAACGTATACGAATCCATACTAATATTATAAATGGGAAAGTGTGTCTGTCTGTCTGTCTGTCTGTCTGTTTGTCTTTCTTTCACGGCAAAACGGAGCGACGGATTGACGTGATTTTTTAAATGGAGATAGTTGAAGGGATGGAGAGTAACATAGGCTACTTTTTGTCTCTAAAATTGCGAGAAAGATAGAATAAAACAACAATTCCATTTTCCCATATAAAAGTTGTCCATGTTCTGTTGGATGTCGTTGTCATAGTAACCGGCAAATCAAGTGTCAAAACAGTTACAACCATAGAGGTTACAACCCGTCAAACCTGACACAAATAAGTAATGTTTAATTGTTTTCAAAATACTATGGAATCATTTTCATAAATCCAAATCATGCAAATAAAAGCCATTTAATACGGTTTGAAATAACAAAAAGGCGTGTAATATGCTGTAAAAAATAATACTGTAACAGCTTTTCTTATTTCCAACGTACGAAAATAATATTAAGATAAAAAAAATATCTAGATTTAAAATATTTACTAGCCTTCGCCCGCGTGGATGTCGAACTTCTACCTACTATTTTAACCCTTTAGGGCTATTTTTTATCACTTACCTATTAATGTAAACAAAATTTATTTAAACCATATCACCTTTATTCATAAAAGATTTGTATCGATTCCCCCCCCCCCCCACATTATCACAATCTATATAGATTCACGTGTATATGAGTGGCCTAATAGTTGTTTAGTAATCTGGCAATACTGTCATTGTCGCTGTCACCTAACTTTTGAAGAAAAGATCGTTGAAAGGAAATGTTATGAAATGGGCTTTTAGTTTTAAAAAAAAGTCCAGGATGGCCATACAAAAACAAAAAAAATATTAAAAGCACCATTATTTAATCAATACATCAATACATATAATAAAATCATTATATAATAAAATCAATCCATACTAATATTATAAATGGGAAAGTGTGTCTGTCTGTCTGTCTGTCTGTATGTTTGTCTTTCTTTCACGGCAAAACGGAGCGACGAATTGACGTGATTTTTTAAGTGGAGATAGTTGAAGGGATGGAGAGTAACATAGGCTACTTTTTGTCTCTTTCTAACGCGAGCGAAGCCGCGGGCAAAAGCTAGTACGTGTATAACTTAACTTTACTCGTACCTACTATAATTATATACGCAACTATAAACACGACGGGTATTATTAGTTTATAGAAAACTAGCTTCTGCCCGCGGCTTCGCTCGCGTTAGAAAGAGACAAAAAGTAGCCTATGTTACTCTCCATCCCTTCAACTATCTCCACTTAAAAAATCAAGTCAATCCGTCGCTCCGTTTTGCCGTGAAAGAAAGACAAACAGACAGACAGACAGACAGACAGACAGACAGACACACTTTCCCATTTATAATATTAGTATGGATAAATATTAGTATGTACCCACCTGTTTAATACGAATTTATAAGAATAAACTTACCTCGCGTCACGGGGAAATCTATGAAATCTTAAATCCTTATTGTGTCTCGTTGTCGAGGTACATCCGTACACAGAACAAGAAGTGTGCACCATTATAATTAGTTTATTCAATGATTCTTGAAAACTCGCTCGCGATTTACACGGATGCGTTAGCCCCAGAGTTTGGCCCTCCAACTACGCGCATTCGTGGGCAGCGATCCGCGCCGCCCACTTCCCCTCGAGAACCCCGCCGTTGCTCTATGCAAGTACATTCGTTTTACAACTGTATGGATCGTTAAACTGTGGCAAAGGTCTCTGCATACAGAGAAAACACTATAGGTATTATAGCATTCATCACCACATGCCTATAAAATGGATTATCAAAGGATGTTTTTCTCAAAAGAGTTTTAAAGAAGGCAGAATTAAAAAGCAAACTCACCTTGAACATTGTGTCCGTTCCCTGGACTGTGTAACAGGAACGGTATATTATACTTTGTGGCAATTATCAGAGGATACTTTTCTTTCGTATGACCTTCTGCTACAAAGTTAGCGACCCCATTCTTTTTATCCATCAACCAAAAGTAGTTTGGTTCGGAGCGTTTAAGTGTACCGTATACGAAAACGTGTTGCATGATCTGAAAGTAAAGAATTTTTATTGTTAGGCCCATATTTATCATAAGCGTTTAGTGCTTAACTAAATTAAAACATTGTTCTGTCTCTTTCTACTTAGAACAATTGGAAATAGTAGTACAAGTTGATAAACAATTTATCAATTTGGATTACTATTTCCTGAGACCATGGTTTTAACTTAGACACATGGAGTTTCTTGCCCATTCTTCTCCATACGTAACAACATTTCCGAATGGGCGGTAGATTCACTTTTGTTTTATAAGTATGACGTTTCAAAGTGCCTTTTTTGGGTCTAATGAAATTAAATGATTTGACTTTGACACTAAACCACGGGAGACAGCTCGTATACACATTCTTTTGCACAATAATTCGGCTACAGACACTACAGTGACCAATTTTTTTTTCCAATTTTAGGGACATATTTCATATTACAGGCCAGGACAGTTCTTAGTTCTGTTACTATTAAACTTAATTTATTTAATCCTTCGAACACACGTGATTTGAGACACAATAGCAGTCCAACAGCCGGCTGTCGGTTGGTTGCTGAAAGGTTAATATTTCAACAACCAAGCAACAGTTGTCTGTGATGCTGCTATTGTCTTTCTTTTGTGGTTCGAAGGTTTAATTACAGGTCGTTAGCCTAATGCAATAAGCTCGTCAAACACACTAAATTAAATAAACCTCTTGTCTGCCGTAATTAATAAAACAAATAAAATCTATTCTGTCTCGCGTAGATCTGCGCTTCCGGCAGTCAAAGGATTAAAACACAATATATAATATACAATCTATTACCTACATAGGTACATAATTATCTGACTAAAATTATCTATCTATGGGCAGATAACTACAAGCAACAGCCGAGGTAATATATAGAATTTAATGAATGGAGTGACGCAAGTAATCTCCTTAAAACAGCGATGACGGGATGAAGATGAGAATAAAAAGTGCTTCTATTTTTTTATAATACATGATGGTAAAGGAATGGGAATCAGGAAAGGTTGTATGAAACTCACAGTTCTGCTTTGCAAATGCAAACAGATAAATTTAGAAATTAGGAACTTGAACCTATGCATAGTCTGTAGGTTTTCTATCCTTACGACATAATCTTACGTATAATTTATCCTCTTCTCGTAACTTTTTCTGGCTAAATTGGTTTGTTTTTATTTCTTTTCAACTTTTTCGAAAATGACAATATTGTCACAGCTGAGCTGCCAGAAAGACAGATGGACAGATGACACTATTTTTTTTTTCTTCTTTTGGCACCGTTTTTAACATTGCCAGTGTCAAAGTAAATTTATAAAATTTGGTAGCATTTCAAAGGTAGGGAAACTGGGATAAAATGAATAAAAGGAATCGGAATTTGGAAAAAATCAGGAGAGTTAAACATCCTACATATGAGTATATACATAAATAATAATTTAAATGGAATATACAACGTAACTTACAACTTAATATTATTTACAAAAATATAAGAAGCTATACACTTATAAATTAATAAATTATTGGTACACAGTAAGGAAAGGGTCGAACAAGGAAAAGGAACATTTAAAGAAATAAGGTCAGAAATGACAGGAGAACGATCATAGAGAGGGCAGGAAAAAAGAATGTGGTTGATGTCAGAGAAGTCGGATCCACATTCGCAAGCTGGGCTATTCACAATGCCAAGTTTGGCAAGGTGGGCTGGAGAACATACATGGCCTAATCTGCATCTTATTAAAATTGACGTTTCTTTTTTGTTGAACTTAACTTTTGAAAACCACGGTTTGGCTGGAATATCGGGTTGAATCTTTGAATAATTTAAACCTTTAGACAGAATAGATTCCTCCCACGCTTCTCTCCAAGACTCCCGTTGAATAATTCTAGACAAAGAAGGAAGGTCATGTGAAAAATGTTTAAATGGGAATATGTCACCACACTCCACTGCTTCGTTGGCAAGCCTGTCAGCAACTTCATTTCTGTGAATACCGGAATGACTAGGAACCCAGGCGAATTTAATAGAACTTCCTGCTAAAGTAACTTTATAAACTAATTCTCTAATTTCTAAAATAACGGGAAAAAACTTTTTTAATTTAAAAGGAAATTTACTTAAGGCTTGAAGAGCACTCAAAGAATCTGTAAAAATGATAGAGTTTTTCAGTTTAAACATACAAACATATTCCACTGCCTTAAACAAACCAAAGCATTCTCCAGTAAATACAGAAGACTCCTGAGGAAGTTTAATTTTCTGTACTATTTTATATTCGGAATGAAAGACTCCTACTCCAACACAACCCGTTGGTGATCTTTTGGAGGCGTCTGTGTAAAGATGGTGATAGCCTTCGTTTTGTTCGTCTAGGAATAAATTAAATAAAAATCTACAATTTGGGTCAGACTTATCAACACAATTATAAATAACTAGGGGAGAAAATATTAAACTGTCATAACTATGGTTAAATAACGGCAATTTATTAGAACGGTGACAGGGAGAAGAAAGAGAAGTCCATTTTTGATAGCTCTGTACTAAGCATGGAATAGATTTATGAGACCAGTAGGAGGAAGTATTAATGAGAGAAGCAAGACATGCAAGTTTAGGAATAAGGGGATGGTTTGAAAATTGAATAATGCGGAATAAAAAATTATCAGATAGGAACTGTCTTCTAATGTGTAAAGGAGCATCACCACATTCTACTTGAAGAGCATTAATGGGACTTGATTTCATAGCTCCAGATATGATGCGCAAACTCTTAGACTGGATACGATCCAATTTTTGTTTGGCTAATACATTTATAGGCTCTAAAATAAATAGCCCATAATCAAAAATACTTCTGATTATGGCATTGTACACTAATTTCAGAGAGGTAGGGTGAGCACCCCACCATACACCAGAGAGACATCTAAGGATGTTAATATTCCGTTCACATTTAATAGAAATGAAGTCGCAATGGGCGACACCGTTAAGTTTAGAATCAAAAATGACCCCCAAGTACCTAAACTTTTCAAGAAAAGGAATAGGAATATCATTGTACAAGACGAGAGCAGGAGGAAGAATACGTTTTCTGGAAAAAATTACAGAAGCACTCTTAGAGGGAGAGAGATCTAAGCCATTATTGTGTAGCCAGGAAGATAAGGATTTCAGAGCTGAGGTCAAAAGAAGGCAGCTTTGATCAATAGATTGACAGGCATGATATAGAAGCAAATCATCAGCGTATTGTAAAACTTGAATACCTACGGTAAAGCATTGATCCAGATCATACGTATATATATTATACAATAAAGGACTTAGAACTGAGCCTTGTGGTAGGCCTCGCCATACGAGACGAGTTAACTCCCTATCAGAAAGTGATAAGCTAACGGAACGTTCGGATAAAATTGTTAAAATGAAATTAATAAGATTTATTGGGATATTTAAAGAGATTAATTTACTTTGTAATATAGATAATACAACATTATCATATGCAGCATTTATATCTAAAAATGCTGCCACCACTGACTGATTGTTAGAGAAAGCTAGACGGATATCTGTGGTAAAAATGGCTAAACAATCCGATGTACTTTTTCCTTTTCTAAACCCATACTGAGAAGTCGCCAACAAGCTTTTGCTTTCGACATACCACTCAAGTCGATTTTTTATTAGATGTTCGGCCAATTTCATTAGGACCGACGATAAAACAATGGGACGAAAAGAGGACGCGTCAGATGGTAGTCTGTTGGGTTTAGGGATTGGCAACACCACTTGATGTCTCCATTCCTGAGGTACATTTCCGGACGTCATAATCGTATTAATTAAATCTAAATAATAACAGAGAATACTATCACTAACATTTGTAAAAAAAGAATATGGAATGCCGTCTTTACCTGGTGTCACAGAGTACTTTTATTATATAGGTATAGAGGCTCTACTCTACCCGTTCGGAAGGAAAGCTGTTTGTGGCGCCATCTGCTACCACAAACGTACAACTTTTCTGCTTCATATATAACTACATCTATACGTCTACGATCTTTCCTGCTTTCAGGCTAGTTTTTATTATGAATAATTTTATTTTCATAAAATAAAACACTTATTTTTAAACGATTAGCATTTATTTTACTACGAGTATTGATACAAAGTAGTAGATCATATCATACATATATTTTCATCCTATTCCCTTCGTTTTACAATAAATTAATAATAAAACCATACTCAGGTTTTCTAATGCATGCAAAGTTCGGGCTGAACTTTGACACGTAAATAATAAAAATAATAAGAGAGAATGTGAGAGATTATTGTATTGATTAGAGGGTGAATTTTAAAAGTGGCATTTTTAAGAGAGACTTCTTTCAGTGCTTTTCAATAATACTCACAGTTTTGGATTTAGCCATCTACACATTTTAAAATTCACCATGTAAGTTATGGACCAAGTAATAAACATGAATATTTTTCATAATGCAAATTATTCTTAAAATATTATGAATAATTGACAAGCTACTTACGGCGGATAATTATTTAAAATTTTACTTCACATTGTCTAGACTAGATTACAGTTACTGGGATACTAGGTTCTACAATAAAAACCCTGGCTTCATTACTGTACTCTTTAGATAATAAGCATTATAAGCATGTCCGGACGATTTTATTATTTCATTAGTTGACATTTGTATACTGCCTTCTCATATTAAGCATTTATCAAACTGTCCGCACATTTTCTATAATGTCTTAATTAATTAAACCCTTGATCCATAACATTAAGGAATATTTCAAATAGTGCGCAAACTTTGACTAATAAAACATAAACGAATTTTATTGAATAAATATATTTTTGTTGTTGTCTTATACCAACAAGTTAAGGTATTGCTAACTAAATAATATAAATGTTAGGATTGAAACTGACAAATTGAAATTCGATGAACCACGTTATCCACGTTTTTTATGTGCACTACTTAAATAATATTCCTGTATTATATCACTAGAAAACTGCTGACTTTGTAAGATTGTAAAATATAGCGAGAAATTGTTAATTTTTTTTTCTTCTAAATACGCCACGGATTTATTGGATGCAACAACTTTTTTTTTTCACATAATGAATATTTATTACAATCTTACGGAGTCTGCCGTTCCGGTGAGATATACGTTAAAATATTACAATATATTTGTCTAAAATAGATTCATTGTCAAAAATACAGCATTTCTACCACCCGCTAGAAAATCTGTTTTTTTTTAAGAATAAATCTGCTATAATGATATTAGGATTTTAAGAAATTTAAATCCATTATATAATTGTTTCTATTATAATTATAATTAATAATAACTTAAAAAATATTTCTTTTTATTTAGACACCCATTAGTTAGAGAATGAGAAAATCTTCTGTTAAATTAAAAAAAAATCTTTAATGAAAAACGTGATTTAAATTTCTTTAAATTAAATCTTAGAATTATTTATGTTTCCTCTTATAACATCGTTTAAAATATTTTTTTGCTTTGCACTGTAGCACGTCCTCGTCACTGTCAATGTCCTTTTGCCCAGATAATATTTTATTTAAATTTTTACAATATGTAAAGATGAAAAATCTACAAACTAAATTAATTAAAAATTCTATTAATTTATCTTTATGATCCGAACATTTAAAAAAGTTAAAATCTAAAAATAATAAAATAATCGTTTTTGTGTACTCTTTGAGGGCTCTTCTTTCTAAATTAGTCACTAATATTTTATTTATTATGTCTTGCATGTTTGATATGCATGTAATGAAATCTGGGCTAGGGCTGGAAAGCCAACGACGACTGGCATATTCTCTAGTTTTAATAAAATCATCTTCGCTTTCGCTGTAGAGATTACCCTTACAAATATCGCAAGACCTAAAAATTTTATTTTTAGACTTTTTTAAAAAATATCCCGAAATATATTTTCGGGGTCCCATTATTTGGGGCTGAGTTTTTTCCTCTAAAGGCGTAAGGGTAATCTCATTTATTATATCTAAAAAGATATCACCAGTCGTCGCTGCTTCATTACCAGTGATCGGAGTAGGTAGAGTGATTTGCGGTCAATGCTCCGGCACGTATATATTCATATGGATATGCCTCCGGGATCCCGGGATTTCGTAAAAAATATTTTTTTAGGAATTTCAAACATTGTAATGTGTAGGATGAAGAACATATCAATAAAAATAAGAAATGTATTACCCATTTGCTGTCTTTTTTATAGAATATGTGATCGTCCTTCTATAATAAAAATACATATATGAATGAAGAGAAACAGTAAAGAATAGAAGAGATACATTTCAAATGTATTAGTTTAAAAATCTTCATTCACAATATTTGATTCAATCCCGTAAATACGAAAATGAAATCCCGGAATAAAGGATTATCCATGTTCTGATTTCTATGACTATTCATGATGCAAGTACGTAAAATCACTCTACCTACTCCGATCACTGTTCATTACTCTTCGTAACGACGAGGGCGTGTAGTGCATTACATTGGTCTTCTTCACAGTTTGCTCCAGGGGCATGGACACTGGACAGGCTATTGACCAACAAAGTTGTTAAGGCTGATTCGAACCTTTCTGGCGTTGGATTTATGTTACGGCACCCATGGCTTCTTATTGCCCCAAAGAAATTTTCAATTGGGTCTTGGTTTAGGTGCCGCATCCATAAAGATGTAACGTTATAGTCATTTGCTAATATTTTAACTAATGTGTCTATGCTTTCCAATGTCCATACCCAATTATTAATAGTAGGTACACTTGCTACTTTGTTTTTATCCGTTATAAATTTTATCGATTTCAAAACTTTTTTCGCTTGTGTCCAAAAGTCGTGGTGTTTTGATTGTGGAGTCACAGGTCCTAGTAGAGGTTTCGCAAACCTATTTTTCGTAAAGCTGCCATTAACTGAATCAAAAAGATTGTCAAAGAAAAGGAGCACATCTGCAGTCTCTTTGCATTCCTCTGGGAGGATTCCATTATCTGAAAAATAATAATTCAATATTAGATTACTTTCAAGATTTATATGCATAATCATTTATTCCGTTTGTGGATGTATTCTACACTAATATTAGGTAAAATTTGTTTATGTTTGTAGGAGGTAATCTCTGAATCTAGTGGTCCAATGAAAAAAAATATTTTTAAGTTGAATATCGAGGAAAGCTACTTATTCATCACGCTACGACCTACGTGAGCGGAGTAGTAACCTAAGATGCTAGTCAGCTAGTTTATACATAACATAAATATGTATTTATAAATATGTTTATCTGTTGTCTGGTACAAGCTTTGCTTAGATTGTAATCAAATGGCAGTGTGTGTGTTGTCCCAGGATATTTATTATATATTTAATTTTTGTGTATAAAATAAATGGTGGCGTTAATAGTTTCAATATGCATTTTAAATTCACAGTTCATCAAATAAAATTTATTTATATCCCGCTTAAACTCACTGAAACCGGGTACAAATACATCTGATTTATAATTGAATTATGTAGGAAATTGAATACCAAGGTATGAAAAATACATATAGAAAAATACTTATGATGTAAGCCAGGGGTTTCCAAACTTTGAAGCCTTCGGGCCATAATGATTTTTTCAGTTTGTTCCAAGGGCCAAACCAGTTTAAATTTTTCTGCCCTTAACTAGGTATATTTCTAGATTCATTGGCTGTCGCGGGCCAGATTGATGACACTGGCGGGCCGGATTTGGCCCGCGGGCCGTAGTTTGGAGACCCCTGATGTAAGCCATTCAATCTAATAAAGTTGAGCTAAATAAATATCACACAAAAACATTGATTTACCTGCAAGATATCCCATAGTAGATGACACAGTTCTACTGAATATCTGGCTCGCAAATTTTACTTTCATTTTTGTTTTTGTGGGATCCACATGGCTGTCTGACAATTTAGGCATTAACCTGATCCCTTTGTAAGCTGGATTTTGTTGGTGCAACTGCATGATGTGATCCCACTTAGCTGTTTTTTCTTTATTTTCTGTAGTATACCTTAAATTCTTCTCTAATAAATTATTTCGTATACCTTTTAAAAGATGTGGGGGATCATATAATGGGACAATTTTTTTGTCATTAATCATTATTATATTAGTATCTTCTACTTCTTGTCTAGTTCTTAACATATGTCCCCTGGTTTCGTTCAAGAGAAGATTTAAGGCATGCCTATTATTAGTACCTTGGTCACATACTGTGGCCACTACGTTGAAGCCAGTTTCTTGAATGTTTTTTATTATACATTTAATTTGCACAGCCAGCTCTGGTCCTTTAGTGGCAGACTGTGCAAATGTATAAGCAACAGGTTGCTTATATTTTCTTATTAATCCTCTGATCATAAAAACTTGTGCGTGATCTGCGTACTCTGCTGTTGTCTCGCGTCCGTTGTTGACAAAGCCAATCACCAAATCTTTTCTCTCGTTATAAGTAACATTTGCCTTTAGCGACATCTCGTCAAACATCAAAACACAAAGTTTGTCCGTTGGCTTCATTTTATTAGCTCTTTCTTTAAGTTGAGCAAATACGTTTTTGTTGATACCAGGCTTTATATTGGCCTGGTTCAAAAATTTTGTTAGAATATTCTGAGACGGCAAAACAAACATTCTTCTCAGAAATCGATAGCCTTTAGGACTTTGTTTTAGCATTGCCAATGCTAAAATTTTTTCTTCTGTAGAAAATCTCCTACCTTTTGCTTTTTTTTTATGTTCTCTAAATTGTAGCATGGTCAAAACTTTAGCGGCACTTGGCAAATTGTTGACGGTCGCTATAAAGCTGCTACTCTTCATGAAATTTGATGTGGCTTTTAATGCCAATGATTGTTTCTGTACCTTGTTCCGGCATTTTGACAACTTGATTCTTGTCTTGACTAATTTTTGGTACAAATTGTGTTCTTTAATAGACATATTTATATGTCTTACTAGCTTTTTAGTAGATTTCGAACCTGCAAATAAAATTAAGCTGTGAGAAAACTGGCATCAAAGAACATTATTGTTACTGGCGACTTGCCCCGGTAGCACGAGGGTACACCTTCTCAACTCTCCTTTATTAGTGAAATGCATGCAAATCAGTTTTTGAGATTATCGCGAACCGGCAGACAGATGCAGCGGGGACATTATTTTATTATTTGTTTGTGTGGGGTGATATTAATGGTCTGCCTTACTTTACATTTGATCATGCCATGTAATAGATTACTACTTACCAATATTGTCAATTTTACAATCACTGTCATGTGCAGGTATCGATATAGATTCTTGCATGTCAAGATTCTCAATCGGAGCCCCTAGTTCACGCGTGGCTGTAATCCAAAAGATATTAAAAGTTAATTTGTAGGTTAACTATAAGATGAATAAATGTGATTTAAGCCCTGAACAGATTTAAAGGAAAAACAGAAGGTATACCAATATTAAATTGAAATTAAGAAAGGTTCCTTCAAAGGTTCATTGAAATTAAGGGGTCCTGGTAAAACGGAAATATTTAATTATTTATTTATTAAACTTTATGTACCACACCATACAAAGGCGGACATAATGCCTTAGGCATTTTCTGCTCGTCTACCTTTAAGCGATGCAAAGATAAAACTTCAAACAGAATAGAACATACATAATATAAATCCATACTAATATTATAAAAATAACTATGGCTTTCTCTTCTTAACACCTAAACCACTGAACCGATTTGAATGAAATTTGGTACAGATATACTCTGGGACCCGAGAAAGGACTGGATAGTTTTCATCCCGGAATCTCTGGGAACTGGAACTATTATTCCACGCAGACGAAGTCGCGGGCAAAAGCTAGTAGGTATTTAATAATATGAACTAACCTGATGATGAGCTTTTGTTTTCTTTTAATGGTATTCGACATTCTGGTGGAGATGTGAATCCTGGAACAGGAAAATGACAGTAACTATTATAGGTGAACTTATGCAGCCTTGGTGCCCCACAATATTCAAATAATAAGTACCTACGCAAAGGTGATATGCATGGGTGAAAAAGTAATTTTTCCCATATAAAATATTATAAGATAGATAATATTTTGAATTTTACGGCCTCTTTTACTTTTTACAACCAATGTCAAATCTCATCCCCTAATCAAATTTGTTGACCAACCTGTTGGCATTATTCATATTTAAATTAAATTAAATGTATGCAGTACTTTAGAGTCAAACATACAAACAGACAAACATTCAAAATAAGTTATTTTTGGCTTTGGCATTGGTTGTAGAACATGTATCAAGTGACCCCTAAGACCCAAGAAATAAAAAATAATTGAAGATCTGAGTCACAGATACTGAAATAATACAGTGAAGCGCAAGTGTGTGTTAAGTAATACTAATCAATCTAAGAGTTACGGTGAACATACCTTTTGATGTTGATGGTAAATTTTCAATTTCCCTGAATGGTAATCTACCCGTGTGGGTAAATTTTGAAATGGATAGCCCTGCAACAAGAAATGAAAGGCAACTTAGTTTCAATCAAAACATACTTTTTACCAAACAGTGTGATAACAGTGCATGACAAATACACTGAAAATATTGTACTCACACCCCCCTACAATCGTTTCAAGATCAGACTAAATAAAAAAACCAAATCTTTTTGATTTCCAATAAATATTGTCTTCCATACTAATTTCCAATATTTCTTCTATTCTAAAATTTTTCAGTCTTAATCTTTTTAAGTTTTAAGTCTTAATCATATGTACACTTTTTACATTTACGGAAAATGCCAAAAAATATTAAATATTCGGTTGGAGTGTACGTAACGGGGCACTGAGGAAAAAACACTTAGAAAAATTTTGATGAAATTTTCAAACTTAATAATACTTTCTTTTTATGGTTTTATCGTATGGGGGACATCAAAAGAAACAACTTTTTCCCGGGATTTTTTTTTGTGAGGTCAATGACCGCTGAGATAGGAGGCAAAATCTAACCCTCATTATTAAGGCGTCTGGGACTTAGAAAAATTTTCTTTTTGACGAAATTTTCAAACTTAATAATACTTTCTTTTTATGGTTTTATCGTATGGGGGACATCAAAAGAGACAACTTTTTCCCGGGATTTTTTTTTGTAAGATCAATGACCGCTGAGGTAGGAGGCAAAATGTAACCCTCATTATTAAGGCGTCTGGGACTTAGAAAAATTTCACCCAAAAACAACGCCTAATCAAGCCTTCGGGATCCGGTGGGATGTGGGAGTACTAGGGTGGGGAAACACCGGGGGGCGACCTTAAGGTTAATGACCTTGACCCTAGGGTCAAGGTCAAGGTCAAATTCATGAAAACGCAGGAAAATTACGAGGAACGCTTGAGGTCAGTGACCTTGACGCAAGGTTGATGACCTTGAACTCAAGGTCAAGGTCAAAATTCATAAAAAACGCAGGAAAATGCGGGGAACGCTCCAGTTCAGTGACCTTAACGCCAAGTTCAATGACCTTAAACTCAAGGTCAAGGTCAAAATTCATAAAAAACGCAGGAAAATGCGGGGAATGCTCGAGCTCAGTGACCTTTACGCCAAGTTCAATGACCTTGAACTCAAGGTCAAGGTTAAATTCATAAAAGGCAGGAAAATGACTGGGTTTTTTTTTTGTGATGTCAATGACCTCTGAGATAGGATGCAAAATCCAACCCTCATTATTAAGGCGCCTGGGACTTAGAAAAATTTTCTTGACTGACATGACCGCTCCAGGACCCGATGGGATATGGGAGGGCAAGGGCGGACAAACACTGGGGGACACTCAACATGACCTTTACCTCGAGGTCAATGACCTTAGCATCAGGGTCGATGACCTTGACTTCAAGGTCAAAGAACAAATATGAGAGTAATGCAAAGGGACAGCCAAGGTCAAAGTTTAAAAATGAGAGAACACGCGAACACTCAAAGTCAATGGCCTTGACCTCGGGGTCAATGTAACCTTTACTTCGAGGTTAAATGTTTAGAAAGTGAGGTAACGCCAGGGGACACTCAAGGTCAAAGACATTGCGGGCCACTTAGGAAAAAAACACTTGGAAAAATATCCGCTGAGATGGACGGTAAACCATCATTATGAAAGTGTCTGGGACTTAGAAAAAAATTCATGAAATTTTCAAACTTAATAAAAAAAATGGTTTTGTCGTCTGGGGCACATCACAACGAGCAACTTTTACCCGGATAAATTTTCTGTGAAGTCAATGATCACCGAGTTAGTTAATAAAATAAGAATGCGCAGTGAGGTGAGCAATTGGTTACATTAGCTTAGAACTGTGATCCCTTCGTACTAGCCCAGAAATTGGCGGGCGGCTAACGGCATGACCTGCATCTACAATTAGTCGCTCTGATACCCCGTCTCCCTATTCCCGGGTACAAGCGGCAAATATCTTTTAAAAAAACGCCTAAATCGGGCGGCCTCTGATGGCAATTCTTTTAAAATATTGTGACGGTACATGTACTCGCCCATGTACCACTTCAATTTGTTCTGGCTCCTGCAGGTGCGGCAATGCCGTTTTAACTCTAGCCATTGCCGTTCTATTGTGTTTGTATGAATTTTTACCCTGACGTTACCTGTTCCATCGGAGACCGGGGTACCTAAATTTCTATGCACCGGGATATCGACTGTGCCTGCGACAAAATTTAAACTATGATTCACAGTGTAGTGTCCCCCCATATTAAGACGTAAATCTACTCCATGATATGCCCGGTGCATATCGGACATAATGTATGACCCTTGTCGTACATTAGCCGCCATTATAGGGTCAAGTGTCTGCCGTGACTTGTTTGGAATTAGTTCGACGACTATTTTTTTTGATAGGCGGCTCATACATCCGAACGACCATGTCTGACGTTGCAGAAGTCGCCCCCTGTGGTATTTATTTGTGTACATGTGAGTTTCATCGACTTCCACAACGTCATCAACGTTTACTAGACATAGTAAATTCACTCAGAAGCACAATAAAGTCTTAAATAAAAGAGTCTCTGTCTCGAACAAAACCAGTGAAAACACTCAACGCGAATCGGAGGAGGACGCCTCAACTCAACGAATGCACGGAGAAGCACTAGGATGACGAAAACACTCGACGTAAGAGGAGCAGGGGCTCAACTCGACTCGATTACGGAGATTCAGAGAAGCACTAGATTGTTGGCAGTTGAAATCATCAACAAACACAACCGGCGCTAATGACAAACGGAATGCCATTAAAAAATAAAAAAAGATGTCCGACAGTTGACAGCTTGCTCCAGCCATTGTTGCAAGTACAAAAAAAAATTGATCGGAAAATAAGTAAAAAGTTTATTTTAGGTTTAACAATTTAAATTTAATTCCTATAGTGATAATTTAATCTAGAAAAACTAATTTCATTAATTTAGTAAATAGAATATGTTTATTTTATATTTTGTTTGATAAGTTGGAACGTTTAATTTTTTCCATTAATGGCAACATTTGATATTCAGTTCATGGAAATAATGATACAAAAAAAAATGGTCGCTGTGTCAGTAAAGCAATAGAGTAAGTCAAGGCTATTTTCAATTTAGTCGATTAACGTCAGCTAACGACATCTAGTACTGAAAACAAGAAACTCATGTGTTTATAATACGGAAAAATTTAAAAATCGTCAATAGTGGGAGCTATTAGTAAATGACACGACTTTTAAATTTGGTATCATTATTTTTCCCCACTTGCATGATCAAATGTTCTAAGATTGTACTGCCTGCGTTCGACCTAGTTGAAGTTTCCCGCGCTTTTTTTACCAGATGACACTATGTCAGAGAATTGTCGGAGTAGGGATGCCCAATACGATGCGATATATCGAAATATCGATACAGCGCTATACGATATTTCGATATTTAATGCGATATTTTGGCCATACGGCATACGATATGCCTTGATTAATCGTATTCCAAAAAAAATATCGCATTAACGTATCATATCAAACTGAACGTCTGTTTTCTTTAGCCGGATCCACACTTTTAGATATTCGTAACGGAATAAATCCACAGCGATTGTCAAAATTATTGTTTTTGCGCAGTGTAAGTACCAATAAGTGGCAACTGTGATTGTTAAAAATAAATACACACCACCATAATGCACCATTTAAATAATTTTCTTTTATAACTTACAATACATTATAAAAATTAAAGAAAGGTATGTCTTTCTTTAATGTTAATGATATATTTAGGGTTATAATAATGTTTTACCTACGAAATAACCTACCTAATCAATATACCCAAGCGATACGGTTACGATGCGATATATCGATACAAAGGGATACGATAATATCGCGTATCGATACAAACGCATGCGATATGGTTACGATGCGATATATCGATACAACAGACTTTTTTGGGCATCCCTATCAGTCGGAGTTCAGCAAGAGACAAAATGTCTATTTATATATTTTTTTAATGGCAACCAAAAGAAACACATGTCAGTTGAGTTAAGGTGAACGCAGACTTGGCCGCACCGCACGCGCCGCGCCGCAGTCCCCGCAGTCATCGCATTTTCTTTGTTGTCGTTTCAGGGTCTGCGGCAACTGCGACGCGGGTAGGTGTGCGAGGTGGCATAGAACTTCATATAAAGAATTCGAATGCGAAGACTGCGGCGCGTGCGGTGCAGCCAAGTCTGCGTTCACCTTTAGTGGCATGTATTTTTTTATTTAGACAAGGAAGCTGTAGGAGTCATCGCATTCGAATTCTTTATATGAAGTTCTATGCCACCTCGCACACCTACCCGCGTCACAGTTGCCGCAGACCCTGAAACGACAACAAAGAAAATGCGATGACTGCGGGGACTGCGG
The DNA here is from genome assembly GCA_033675125.1 of Athetis lepigone. NCBI lineage: Eukaryota > Metazoa > Arthropoda > Insecta > Lepidoptera > Noctuidae > Athetis > Athetis lepigone. Next base: position 879,387 of record CM066241.1, read on the forward strand.
CGCGTGCGGTGCGGCCAAGTCTGCGTTCACCTTTATCGTAAGCGTAATCTGACCACGGTCACAAAAACTGTTAATGGTGCCGATTCTCTTGGTCACAAACTATTCTAATTTTAAGTTAAATGCATCTTTCTCTTTTCATTTCTTAAAGAAAAGGACAGAAGATACAATTTAGTTTAATCCTGTCAAATTAGACAGCGCCGGAAGAAAATTGACGTATATTTAGACGCCATGTTTTCAAAACGCGTCTAAATTATCTATGGAGTGTCTAAATTTGACAGGACTTAACTAATATTTTATCTTCTGTCCTTTTCTTAACTAAATGGAAAGAGAAAGATGCACTAACTTAAATTTACTTTAGTTTGTGAACAAGAGAATCGGCACCATTGTGTTTCTATATACATTAGAGAACACTATTTACAAATAGAGTTTTAAATTGGTCGGGGTTTGGTGGCTCAAATTTGTGCCAGTGGGTGTGGGGTTCTAGCGGTTACCAATTTAAAATATTCGAGATTCTCGCCACGGTGTCCTTGGTGCGCACGTGTGTTTAGAGTTTGCTTATTTTTTTTATTATTGTTTTTGTGTTAAACATAGTATAGCTGATATTTTGTGACTTGATATAAGTGTGTCGTCCTTGTGTTGTGATCGTATACAGGTTTGTTTGTTTTGTGTTTAAATTTAAGTATCTACTTTTCTACCCAAGATGGATAAAAATAAACCCCCCGATCCTGATCCCCCTCCAGATTTCTACACCCCTACGCCATCCCTTTCCTCAAACCCTCTTACTCAGCTAGCCGATGTGGTATGCAGTGTGTCAGAGATGGAATCTCAATCTCAACTTCAATCAACTTCCCGCAAACGTCCGAATGCTGATGAGATCACAAATTCTAGCATACCAAAGCAAATTAGACAGCACATTGGTCGTGTAAAATACTCGGTCTTGGATAAAGCTCCCTTCCTTGTCCACGTCACCCGCATAGAATCTTCACCAAACTCGGGAACCACGCTCCATCCTGTCAACTTTGGGAAATTCTTAATCAACAACAATATCTCAAACATTACTAGAGATGGTGTGAAAAGAGTTGGTAGAAATCGCGTCTCGGTAGAATTCACATCTCCTCAAGATGCAAATTCCTTTTTGGTAAATAGCGTTTTAACCAAACATGGATATACAGCTAATATTCCAACCTTTAATATCACCAGAATGGGTGTAATTACTGGTGTTCCCTCAGATATTTCCGAGGATGAAGCCCTATCCTATCTGTCTGTGCCCAGCGGGTGCGGTCGTATATTAAAGGTCCGACGCATTAGTAGGAAAACACAGATTGACGGTGCGACGGTATGGAAACCCACAGAAACTTGTGTCATCACCTTTGATGGCCAAGTCTTACCACAGCGCGTATACTGTTGTTACACTTCCCTTCCTGTTGAGCAATATATATTCCCAACAATTCAGTGTCGCAAATGTTGTAAGTATGGTCATGTGTCAAACTTGTGCAGGTCGAAACCTCGCTGCAGCAAATGTGGCCACGATCACCCAGGTGATGGTTGCACCATTTCTGAGGGAGAGGCCTTCTGTATTCTTTGCTCGGGAAATCACTTTGCTGATAGCAGGTCATGCCCTGAGTATGGTAGACAGAAAGCCATTAAGACCGTGATGGCTGAGAAATGTATGTCATATGCTGAGGCTAGCAAAACTATCCCATCTCCCTCTCGTAATTATGCAAATGCCACCAAAACTCCAGTTACTCACTCATATCGCAAAACTGTATTTCTTAAGCCTAAGACCCATGCCCCTCTCTCTCCTTCTTATGATAAAGCCGCGCATCAGCGGTTAGTTAGTTCTCCACAATCATCGCAGCCTAATGGCTGTGCTCTCAATTCAAACGATGTTTCTCCCAATAACACTTCAACTCTTATTGAACTTCTTATTAAATTACTTCCATCTCTTATTTCCCAATCTCCTAGTTCTCCCCAAATACCGTACAACGTTGCCGAACAACTTATTAACATATTATCAAATTTAAAAAATGGCACCCAGATAAGTATTCCTTCAATGGAATGTGAGGAGCGTGTGGCATAAGAAGCACGACCTCATATTTCTTTTAAATAAATACAAACCCCTGGTTTGTTCTATAGCTGAGACTTGGCTTATCCCAAGTCTCAGCTTTCGTATACCACACCACAACATCCTCAGATGTGATAGACCCGATGGGTACGGAGGGTCGGCTCTATTCATTAATAACCGTGTCCCACTTTTCCCCTTAGCTTTGCCTACACTCGTAGGCGATATGAGTATCGTTGCTGCAAGGATTGAAGGCATTACAGTGTTTTCAATATATATTGCCCACCCTCGTCATGAATTTCTCATTACTCTTAAAAATATCCTTTCCAACGTTAACGGCCCAATGTTAGTCATGGGCGATTTTAACTGCCACCACTACAGATGGGGGTCTGAACGTTGCGATTCTTATGGTTTAGCTCTAGTCGAAATTTTGGATGATTTGAATCTCTGCATCTTAAACAATGGTTGCCCAACTCGCAGATCTCTCCCTGGCCAACAAAAGAGTTGCGTTGACTTAACATTTTGTTCAGTTGATGTAGCCGCCTCAGCTCACTGGGAATGCACAAGCTTGACACATGGTAGTGATCACTATCCAATTGTCATTTCTCTACTTAACAAAACTTATCTAGAAAAAACGTCTCCTCCACTTCTGAAATATAATTTGTCCAAACCTGATTGGTCCAAGTTTTCTTCATTATTGGAGGACAAAATTGAGAATCTTCCAAATTTAAATTCTAATTTTCCAGTTCCTACTGATCACTGCCATGTCAAGAGCTGCTATGACAGTCTTATTTCTGCCATTTCCTCTAGTGCAGACGCATGCTTCCCTCTTAAAAACGGTGCCCGAGGTAAAATTCCATCCCCACCATGGTGGGACCCAGAATGTACTTCCGCGATCAGGGAAAGAAATGAGGCAGAGACATGTTACAATGCTGACATGAGTACTGTTAATCTTTTGGCATATCTGCGGGTCAATGCCAAGACCAAACGTCTACTACGTAAAAAGAAACGTGCAGGTTGGGTGAAGTTTTGTAACTCCTTATCCCCCTCTACACCACTCTCAGTTGTTTGGAAGACAATTAATAGGTTTAGACGAGGCTGTTCTCCTTCTATTTCATCCCCAATGACTAGAGGAACGGCTGAGCTTTTTTTTGATAGAATAGCGCCATCTTATGTCCCCATCCTTTTGGAGTGTTCTCAGCTGCCTCTGCTTAACACCTCTGAGGACCCCCTAGACGCTCCATTTACTTTTGAGGAACTGAGTGTGGTTCTAAAATACGTCAGGGACTCAGCTCCTGGAATTGACGGTATACCATATTCGTTTCTTGTACATTCTGGGGAAAAAGCTAAACATTACTTACTCAATATAATCAATTTTTGTTACAACTACGGATGGGTCCCAGATCAATGGAAGATCCAAATTATCATTCCATTGCTGAAACCAGGCAAACATGTAGATGATCCGAATGGCTATAGACCAATAGCTTTGTCTTCAGTCCTAGCCAAATTACTGGAACACTTAATTAAAAACAGACTGGAATGGTTAGTCGAATCGAGGGATTTACTGCCGAACTATCAATTTGGCTTCCGAAAGGGTCTTGGCACAATGGATAGTGTTGGCGTTTTGGTGACGGACGTACGCTTAGCGTTTTCTAAAAACGAGTCTACTATAGCTGCATTCCTAGACATTTCCTCTGCATACGATAATGTTCTTCTTCCCACTCTCAGGCAGAAAATGCACCAGCTGAGTCTCCCGGATAAGATGATCAAATGCATATGCGGACTACTTTTGTCTCGTTCATTGATTTTGAGAGTTCCGGGCGAGGACTTTGACGAAAGGCGAACATGGAAGGGCCTTCCACAAGGCTCCGTACTTAGTCCCCTTCTTTATAACATATATACTTCGGATATTGGGTCCTGCCTAAACAACAATTGTCGCATACTACAATACGCAGATGACATAGCCCTGTATGTGTCAAACCCTTCTATTGTCGATGCTGCATCGTCCCTCTGCGTCTCTCTGGACTCTCTAAATCAATGGCTTTTAACCCACGGCCTTTCGCTATCCGCAGCCAAAAGTGCGGCAGTAATTTTCTCTCGAAAAAAAACTATACCTAGCATTCAAATCAGTATTTCTGGTAATAGCATCCCTTTGGCTAATAAAGCAAAATTTCTAGGCGTTTTTTTAGATTCAAAATTAACAGGTAAAGCCCATCTAAATTATGTTACAAGTAAATGTGAACGTGTTGTATCAATATTAAAAGTCTTGGCAGGAGTGTGGTGGGGTGCCCACCCATACACAATGAAGTTGGTATACAACGCCTTAGTACGCAGTGTTTTAGATTATGGCACTTTCCATTTGGTTCCATGTAATAAGGGCGCTTTGGCGGGACTGGATAGGGTTCAGTCCAAGTGCCTTCGGATCATCTCAGGTTGCATGAAGTCCACCCCCATTAATGCTTTGCAGGTCGAGTGCGCTGAACCCCCGTTAGCCCTAAGACGGCAATATCTGGCTTCCCGTTTCCTCACCAAAATAGTATGTAGATCCTCCCATCCACTTAAAGAACTTTTTAACGAGCTTAATTTCCAATCAAGAAATTCAACATATTGGAAAAACAAGGACCTCCCCTTAACCTTAATAGCTTACCGTGCACTCCAGAATTTAGAATGTCCAATTGTCCAGTATCCCAGGGTCCCCGTTTATAACTTTGCTTATGAAGCTATAACCTTTATTCCGAAAATCCTTTTTAACATTGGTATTTTTAAAAGATCCCCGTCAGCCAACTCGACTTTCAATGCAGCGGTGGGCGAACGATGGAACGATTTTCATATTTTCTTTACGGATGCATCCAAACTGACAGACCTTAACTGCACTGGAGCCGCGGTATACTACCAAAGCTCCAAGATTGTTCTACAATATAGATGCCCGAAGGAGTCTTCCGTGTTCACAGGGGAATGTGTGGCTATACTTGAGGCTTGCCTTTTTATAGAGTCGCACTCGAATATTAAAAAAGCTGTAATCTTTACCGACTCTCTCAGCTGTCTGCAAGCCTTAACTCAAAACCCACTCAAAAGTAAATTGTGCAGTCCACTTATATTGTTAATTAAAAAATCTTTACTTGCATGTGCCGGCTATCAAAAGGAAGTTCAGTTAGTTTGGATCCCCAGTCATTGCGGTATCAAGGGCAACGAAGTTGTTGATGCCTGGGCCAAAGATGCTTGCACATCTGCAATGGCAGACCTGGCACACAATACCCATCAGGGCTATGACCTTTTAGCTATGCCAAAATTAAATTTGCAGGGCTCATGGCAAGAGCACTGGAACATGTCTAGCAGGAAAAAGGGCAAATTTTTTTATGCAGTCCAGCCAACTATTAACCCCAAGCCTTGGTTTTGCAGGTATAAGAAAGTTTCCAAAACTGTTGTTTCTGTGTTGTGTAGAATTCGTTTGGGTTTTTGTTGCTCTCCAGTTTTCCTAAATAAGATCAGAATTCGCGATTCATCTCTCTGCGAGTGTGGTTTGGAGGAGGGAACTCTAGACCATATATTTTTTGAATGTCCCAATAATGTTTCCCTTGATCTATACGGACGTCTATCCAAATTAAAAGTTCCCCTCCCGATAAATGTTCCTTCTCTTTTAGCACATCCCTGCCCTGAAGTGTTATTGGCAATGATAACATTCATTCGCCACAATAAAATAAAACTGTGATCTATATCTATGTTGGTGTGGTATGCTTATATATATGTAAATATTTTTTGTGTTTTAACATTATTGCTGTATCTATGTAACTTTATTTTTTGTTTGTTTCAGTCCCGTACTAACACAGTCAGTCTACAGTGTGTCCAGCTTACTGTTTCGTATTTTTTTAATTTTTTTTTTCTCGTTTTACAACACACGTGAAATCAAATTCACTTTGACATTGGCAGAATAGTCGACATCGGCTTTGGTTGCCATTAAAAAAAAATAGAATAGAATAGAATTTAAAATATTCAATCGTTGACAGTTCTGACGTAGAAACAAGCCTGCTTTTATATTAACCAAAACATTAAAGTTTGTCGAAAACGTAATAAATTATTTCAGTTTATTAATACAGGCCTACTAAGTACTCCTCCGGTAATTTGGTTTTTGGTAAGTTTTCAAATCTATTATGGAATAAACGAGACTTCTACTACCTAATGTTTTTTTAGAGAAATTATGTCGTCAGTAAATACTGTAATTATTAAAACTGTTGCACTTCAGTAAATTACTAATAAAAAATCAAACACCAAAGTCGTACAAATTAAAAAATGATATTAACTCTTACAACACTGAAGATCAAAGTTCAAATCGCTGTAAAATATAAAAACATAAAACTGCGGCAACACTGATCCAGTCGGAAAATTTTCTGTTCGCGAAGTGTTAGTGCCGGTGAAAAGTAAAATTAAATAATTTTGAAAAACATGTTGTGTCAGTGACTGTGAACAAGTTTTGACGTGGATTTTTAAGAGTTCTTAATTTTGTAAACGTCGCTAAAAGTTATTCAAGATGAGGTTAGCGGGGGCTATTTTCTCCAATGTTACGAAAATGCTTGATTTTTACTCACAGTTCAACCCTTCGCCGCTGTCTATAAAGCAGTTTATAGACTTTGGTAAGTGATAATATTAGTTTATTGTTATTTATTACTTTCGCAATAAGTTTCGTTTCGATATATTTTCAAGGTCGGTCGGCCGATTTGTGCATTTGTTATTTTTTCTCGTCAAAGTACGTGCAATGGTGCAAACATCCTGCATACTAAAACTTGAAGTTTCTGGTAACTTCCCGGTATTTTATTTATTATTGTATTTCTAAATAAATAAATGATTCTATTCTATTCTATTCTAAACGTACCTTTTTCGTGAATGTTTTTTTTCATTGGAGTACACTGTAGTCAGCTGCTTAGAAAAACACGAATCTTGAATCAATTTAACTACTTATTAATAAGAAAAACAATCAACATACTGGTTTTACAGTTATTCATAAAACATCCTGGTAACTTAGTAGAAATATTTTTTTTAAGTTTATAAAAAAAATATGTTTATTTTTTTAATTGTTTTTAACAGTCATTAATTGCCAGTGTTATTCACTTATTCGGATATAATTAAAATTAAATAAACAATTTACCTACCCAATACCTAAATAAACAAACCTAAATATGTATAGATTTTATCATGATCATCTTATCTGGTTTACTCTTTTTAACCACCATTGGATTGTTCTTTCAATTTTTACAGATATATTTTTGTAATATCCTCAAAATGAGGCAAATAAATATACAATTAATATCTCCTCTATGTTATTAACATCCCAAAAAAATTTTGTAAATATTAAAATAATAATCATTCTACTAATAACATAAAAAAAAAACTTTTTCTTATCACTACCACTTACCAAGTTTCAATAAAAACTCACCCATATTATTTATTTAAATTACATTAATAAAAAGTACTTTTCAAATAATAATATGTTTACAAGCACAATAATTAAGAATGGGCAAAAACTCAATATTCAGCTTTACAATATCAGTTTAGTACCTACTTTTTTTTTGCCAATTCAGAATTGTGTACTTTATAGTATTTTATCGAGGAAGACTAGGCTCATCATTTCATTCATTTCATCACTCTTACTTATGGCAGTGGAGCAGTAACCCTACATGCGGGTGAAACCAAAGTAGTAGTATAGCTCTTTGATACATTTTCTTAAGTTTTTTTTTTAATTTCGTTTTCACTAATTCAGTTTCGTCCATGTTAATATTATTATTATTTTTTTCGTTTCTGTTGTGGCGTCAATGTATTGTATTAATGTGGAAACTTTTTTGGATATTGTGTGGTTTATTTTGTATGTATTTCTTTTTTATATTGTATCTGTTGGTTTCCCAAATAAAATAAAATGACAAACAGTATATTAAAAACAACAACTTGGGGAGGGACAGATTATCTAGCAGAACAAACAGCTGTAAATGCACTCGTTGCTCAGTTAAATGCAACTGTGCACAGTGCGTAACAAAACAGGAATAGTGAGTCAGCAGCCTAATTTTAGGACAACACTTGTACTTAAGTGGCCTACATATCATTATGAGAGCACTTATTTTTAGTCACATTAAGTACCGGTTTGTTGAAGGAAACGGATTCAAGCTTACAGGTTTAAATTATTTTGACATTAAGTATGGAGTTTCTTGTCCATTCTTTTCTAAAAAATCAACATCTTGTGATGGGCTACTAGAATGTTATAATAATTTTAGAAATGACCATTTAAACCGCAGTCTTTTAGGTCTTTGGTTACTGCCCAGCTCCCAAGTGTCACAGCATGCAAAGCAGCCTATGTGCTTAAAGTTGTACTAGGTAATATAAAAATTCCTCAAAATAAGCAGTTTTTGTGTGAAAGAATAGTCAGATTTATTTTTATAATATTAATAATCATTCAGTTTGGAACCAATATTGACATTCGGAAATCAGCTTACAGAATCCTTGATAAACAGGAAATGTCAATTTATGCGACCTAAGCCCTGACCAGGCGGGGGTCGTGGGGTCATGACCCCCCGTGGTTTAGGTCGTTCGGCGTAATCACTGAACTATACTAATATTATAAAGCTGAAGAGTTTGTTTGATTGTTCAGTTTAACGCACAAATCTCAGTAACTACTGGTCTGATTTGAAAAAATCCTGTAATGTGGGGTAGCTCATTTATCGAGGCAGGTAATCCGTACTTTCCCATACTATAAATGCGAAAGTAACTCTGTCTGTCTGTCTCTTCTTCACGCCTAAACCACTGAACCGATTTGAATGAAATTTGGTACAGATATAGTCTGGGACCTGAGAAAGGACATAGGATAGCTTTCATCCGGAAATGCCTCGGGAACGGGGATTTTATTATTCCACGCGGACGAAGTCGCGGGCAAAAGCTAGTAGTCTATAAAACATCAACCGGGATAGGAGTAGTAACCAAAGTTGCAGGTGAAACCGCAGGGGACAGCTAGTAATTTTAGAAATTGGACTTTCACTAGTTACCTATGTGATGTTTTTTCAATATCATTGTTAGTTACATTTAGTCACCCCAGTGTCATGTTGCATTCACATGTAATACAATCTTTATACATATTATATTTACAACACAGATAAACATTAGTATTATTATAATAGCAAACAAAGGATTTGGGGAAATTATTTGTGTTTCAAATAGTCTCTTTCCAGGCGAGACAAAACAAAGAAGTAGCAAGACGCACCGAAAATGCCTGGAAGAGCTATTGGGCCATGAAAGACCTCATGAAAGGCAATCTTCCTCTGTCCCTTAAAAGAAAACTCATCGACGTGTGCATTCTCCCCATCCTCACGTATGGTTCTCAGACATGGTCTTTGACATATCAGCAGAGGTCCACCCTCGCAGTATGCCAGAGAACAATGGAACGTAGTATTCTGGGTATCAAGTTGGTAGACCGGGTTAGGAATACTACTATCCGCTCCATTACAAAAATCGCTGATGTCACTCGGAAAGCTGTCACACTGAAATGGAACTGGGCTGGACACATCTGCCGCATGTCGGACGAGCGATGGGCTAAACGCACGACCCAATGGGTGCCTTCACATGGAAAGCGACATCGCGGTAGGCCGAGGCGGAGATGGCGGGACGAACTAGACTCCTTCGATAAAGACTGGTCCCAAATAGCTTTATGCAGAGAGAGGTGGAAGGAGGGTAGGGAGGCCTTTGCCCTGCAGTGGGAAAGTTTAGGCTTATAATATAATAATAATAATTTGTGTGGTAAAGTAATAAATTTTTCACGTGAAAAGTTGTGCACGAGATAGTAAAAATGAAAATCGAGTACTTAGTACTTATCTAATTAATAAATAATTATATTACTTTAATACATGTATTGTTTATTTTCCTTTTTATCATAAAACAGGGAAATAGTCATAAAACAGGTTACACATACATTTTTAAATGTTTCACACTTACGTGAATTTATCATAAGAGTGTGAACCACAAATTCTGCCTTTGTATGTTTTATAATGTTACAAGCTTTTGCCCGCGGCTTCGCTCGCGCTAAAAAGAGACAAAAAGTAGTCTATGTTACTCCCCATCCCTTCAACTATCTCCACTTAAAAAATCACGTCAATTCGTCGCTCCGTTTTGCCGTGAAAGAAAGACAAACATACAGACAGACAGACAGACAGACACACTTTTCGATTTATAATATTAGTATGTATGGATATAAAGTTTCAGTTTAAAAAACTGGCTAAGTGCAAGTCGGACTCGCACACAAAAGGTTCCATTTGATTCGAAAATAAGATTGTCCAATGTGAATGTACTGCAAGCATTAGAGTTGGACTTAACGTAATGACTAAAGTAATTTATTATAAGACTTACATTTTTAGTTCCGAGTCTTTCAAGTAAAGACCTTATGGAATAAGTAAAGACTTAAAGAGTTCGAAACTTTTTGTAGTCACTGAGGCGTTTAAAAAAAGAAAAACTATTAAAATTGACTCAGTCTAGAAATTAAATTTCGAATCTTAGAATAAGTTAAATAATCGTTGTTTACCAAGTCAGCACGTACTTTAACAGCTTAGCTAATTTTCGTCGTCGTTGTGCAACGATGACAGAATGCTTAACCAAAACTTTTGCTAAGTTTATTTATTACGGCCTTAGACGCAGACTCTCCAAGAACTTGGGTTTTAAGTCTAGGCTGAGCTGCAAACCGACACTCCCGTATCAAGTTCTTTTTAAAAGGCTTAAAACCCTCTTATCCTCATCATCTCCCTAGCCTTTTTCCCAATCGTGTTGGGGTCGGCTGCCAGCCTAACCGGATTCAGCTGGATACCGGTGTTTTACGTGGAGCGACTGCCTATCTGACCTCCACAACCCAGTAACTGGGCGACACGATACCTCTTGGTTAGACTGGTCATAGTTTCTGGCTAACCAGTAACGACTGTCAAAGTTCTACGAATGACAACCGGGACCCACGGCTTTACGTGCTTTCCGAGGCACTGGATGTCAGTGATGTCTAAGATAAACTTTAGAAAGTACATATGAATTGAAAAAGTCACATTGGTACTTGCCCGGATTCGAACCCACAACCTCTTACACGAGAGGCGGGCGCCTTATCCACTGGGCCATCACGACCTTTCAAAAGCCTCTTATCCTGTCACATCAAAAAATGGACCACAGGCTTTTGAGCAACTATTTCAATAGTCGTTCCTCGTTATAACTTCGATCAATAGGTTTCTAAATGAAGGTCACGATAGGTAGGTGTTACGTGGGTTTGTGGACAAAACAAATACCGACTGAGGGCGAATTGGGGGGAATGAGGCGAAAACAATTCGAAATTGGATTGTCGGGGAATTTGGGACAGTAATGAGTAGAAACTTATTTGACTGGAACTCTAGGGTTTTTTGTCGAAGTTTTATGTAAATAATATGTACCTATAACGTAAAGGTTGAACTAGATAAATCTAATTATGTTATGAAGGCTTAACTATTCTTCTTCTGTCTTGTCATCGTTGTTTGATAGTTGAGCGATACTAAAAGCAGGCTTTATTTATATCGGCCTAAATCCCTAAAGACATTTTTATAAGGACTCATCTTTCGGATTTAATAATAAATTAACACAATACTAACACTACCATTATTCAGTAAACCAATATTTACCGGTATTATTGGGGTTCTGTCAGTAAAATAACAACACTGACATGTCGCTCTGTTAAGACCGAGACGAGAGAGTCCATAGATTGAGAGAGACTGACCTTTTGTCTCGAAGCTACAGTCTAGAATTTTGAAAACATTTAAAAAATATAGTTCATTACTTTGAGTTTGCAATTAGGTATGTATAGTCGACGGTCTGATAAATTTTCATGACGTTAGCCTTATTGTCTCACTGCATGTCTTTACATGTAAGGTGTGAGTGTGTGACCATTGATCACCACGGATTCGAGGGGACTGGCAATTCTGGTATGAAGAAGAATAAGTAGGAAACTCAACAAACCAACTCCATCAAACTAAAGACACAGAAACTTGTGCTAAAAAATCATTTTGTCACCCTATTAAATGCCGACTTTACCTTCTAAACTTCACCCTCTTCCCAGTTTAATGACGTAACTGAAAGACCCTAGGAATCTTTATAAAGGTCACATTACGTAACCGCCAGACTTATAGGTATACAGTCGAAGTAAGTAATAAAGATTTAAACGCTTGTAGTCGTCGTGAAATATTGAAGCTAGGTACCATTATTGGCTTGTTATATTGCTGTTATACAAACATCGTTGTTATATAAGTTGTTTTATGGCTTTTCGATTTGTTGGAGTGATTCTTGTTGAGTTTGTTGTTTAAGTTATAAGTTTTGACTCTTCACGTGACCAGAAGGGTGCTCTTTTCTTGGGACAAAAATTAGCATTGCCATACAACGTGGCAATGCTGTCGGCTTTTTGATCACCTGTCCTATTGACACTTTGACAGCGATGCGGACGAGTTTTATGATGCCCTGTGAAGCTCCTTTTTTATACAAATTTTATATATTTACTATAGTATTATTTATATTAAGTATACTTAGTTATTTACAATGGATTGCAAAACCAAATAAAATCGTAGTTTTGAAAAGAGCGTTGTGGAGTTTCTTACGCCACAAAACTTTATGTTTTTCAAAATCTTGGTTACATTATTATGTGGAAGCTATATAGGTGCAGTATAAGTCATATCTGTCATAAGTTTTCTTTCCTAGAACCAACTCCGTGCCTGAACCCACAGATTACTTACATAACCAAAGTACACACAGTGAATCACGAGCCAAATTGTTTGTCAATATTTGGCCTATTGATAACACGGCGAACTTGCGTACGTGATCGTTTGTGAGTTTGTCAATTTAGTTATTTTGTAAAGATATGATTTTGAGAACGTATTTATCCAAGACTTGCGTTTTCTGATCACGTACACTTAGTGTTGTAAAGGACTCGAATTTTTGAGTCCTATAAAATAAAGCAAGAAAAAGTTTATTTCTACATTTTCTACCTCACAATATTTTATTTATTGTGCACACAAAATATAAAAGAAGACAGGTAAATTAATATTTTTCAGTCCACTAGGAATTTCCCGTATGGTTTACAAACTTAAGTAACCCACATTCACAAACCACTGGACTCAAGTTTTTGAGTTTTTGAGCTGCACGCTGTGATTCCGGAGTCTTTTAAATGCGGTTAATTTCACTTCAGCGCTTTTTTCTTATAAGTTTTGTTTGAAGACTCAATACGTTTTAGGACTTGATTTAATTTTTAGCCTATTTTAAAATAGGTTATTTAACGACACAAGTTCTTAATTTTAAAAATTAAGTCGCCGTTAAATTATCAGACTCTGCTTTAAGACTCAGCCTATTAACCTGCTGCAAGTCTCGCTTAATTGAGTTGAGTCTTAAATTCGACTCGAAGACTCAAGTTAGCAACACTACGTAGTCTCAAAAGCCAAAGCTTTATTAAGGGAGGAATTCGTGAATACTGAAACTGAAATCATAATAAATTAGGTATTATTCAACGAGCTCCTTATTGATTTTTCGGGAAAATAAAACACCTTGACGTTGCTACTTAGCTCGTGTGGACTTGTGGAGGGAGGGGGGAAGGAAATGACCTTAGAAAAATCGATAGTATTGAAGAATTATTCAGTGTTTATTAGGTTTCTTTTTATTATAATACTAGCTTTTGCCCGCGGCTTCGCTCGCGTTAGAAAGGGACAAAAAGTAGCCTATGTTACTCCCCATCCCTTCAACTATCTCCACTCAAAAAATCACGTCAATTCATCGCTCCGTTTTGCCGTGAAAGAAAGACAAACAGACAGACAGACACACTTTCCCATTTATAATATTAGTATGAATATTCTACTAGCTTTTGCCCGCGACTTCGTCCGCGGGGAATACTAGTTCCCGTTCCCGGGAGATTTCCGGTGTGAAAACTAATCTATGTCCTTTCTCGGGTCCCAGCCTATATCTGTACCAAATTTCATTCAAATCGGTTCAGTGGTTTAAGCGTGAAGAAGAGACAGACAGACAGATAGACAGAGTTACTTTCGCATTTATAATACTAGCTTTTGCCCGCGACTTCGTCCGCGTGGAAGTTCCCGTTCCCGGGGGATATTCGAGATGAAAACTATCCTATGTCCTTTCTCGGGTCCCAGACCATATCAATTCCAAATTTCATTCAAATCGGTTCAGTGGTTTAGGCGTGAAGAAGAGACAGACAGACAGACAGGCAGAGTTACTTTCGCATTTTTAATATTAGTATGGATTCTACTAGGTTTTGCCCGCGACTTAGTCCGCGTGGAATACTAGTTCCCGTTCCCGGGAGATTTCCGGTATGAAAACTAATCTATGTCCTTTCTCGGGTCCCAGCCTATATCTGTACCAAATTTCATTCAAATCGGTTCAGTGGTTTAGGCGTGAAGAAGAGACAGACAGACAGAAAGACAGATAGACAGAGTTACTTTCGCATTTATAATATTATATAAAAATATAAAAAAATATATATAAAAATATTAATATTATGTATAGTATGGACTTGTACGGATTAGGTCGTAGCTATAGGTCGTAGCGTGATGTTACAATAAATAGGCTATCCAGCAAAAACCAGTAGTTCCTGCAATTAGGGCGTTCAAACAAACAAAAAACAAATTCTGCAGCTTTTTTATCTCAGTACAGAAATGAGAGCGGGCCCTTTCAGAAAGTGGAAAGGTCTTTTCTTAAAGTTCCTAAGTGAAAACAGTCCCCTGAAAAAAAAAATGGAAGTATATTAATTCCTTCGACTCTTATATCGTGTCGCCTAGTGAGTTGTGTAGGTCTGATAGGCAGTCGCTTCACGTAAAACACTAGTATCTAGCTGCATCCATTGAGCACCATGTAATGTAAACCCTTATTAATGTAACATACATTGTATTTCTTCTCTTTGTGAAATAAATTATTCTTATTCTTATCCGGTTAGACTGGAAGCCCACCCCAACCTAGATGGTAAAAAATGCTAGGAAATGATTCCCGTCCTCCTAGATAGAATCCCTAGGGAGGTCAATGAAAAAACAACGCGACAGCTGTTCCTAGCTGTTATTACGATTTCTTTACGTAACACTCCCGTATTGATTCTGGCTAATAACAGGAATGATATATAATATTTCTTGTTTTGTAAACTAGTTTGGTCTGCTTTTTAATCAAGTGTGACAGCAGAAAGCTTATACTGACACACCTTATACTAAGTATAAGGCAATCCATACTAATATTATAAATGGGAAAGTGTGTCTGTCTGTCTGTCTGTTTGTCTTTCTTTCACGGCAAAACGGAGCGACGGATTGACGTGATTTTTTAAGTGGAGATAGTTGAAGGGATGGAGATTAACATAGGCTACTTTTTGTCTCTTTTTAACGCGAGCGGATAATGGGAATAGATTAAATCAAGATTTTATCACTACTTCAAGGGATTACAGACTTGAGTCATCATCATCTTCCTAGGCTTCCCAACTATCTTGGGGTTGGCTTTCAGCTTAACCGTATTTTGCTGGATACCAGTGTTTTACGTGAAGCGGCTGCCTATCAGACCTTCACAACCTAGTTACTGGGCGACACCGTATCACATGATTACACTTTCTGGCTTCTGACTGACAACTGGCAAAGTTCTATGAATGACAGCTGGGACCAGAGGCTTTACGTGCTTTCAGAGGCATAGGATGTCAGTGATATCCAATATAAACTGAAAGTCCATATGAATGAGGTTCGTTGTCCTTTAGTAAGTTTTACAGGCTATAAATATAATAACAGAGCTGACTATTTCATATTTTCAGCGCGATACCTTCACCAGCTTGCTTCGAACTGAGATAAAGATATGATCAAGGGTCTTCTATGAAGAGATTGTATTTTGTATAAAGGCGTGCACGTATCCGTTCAGCTTTCCGCGTTCGTTCAGCTATCGTACAAAATCATTGTTTAAAGCTGAATAAATGAACGTAGTCCATAAAATATCACTTACAAGTTAGCTTCAAAGTGATACTTAGTCACTATTAAACTAACAGAAAGCTTTTACGCTTAAGGTCGTTGAAGGCTGACTAAAGTTTAATAAAGTTTGCCAAGTTACTGCGGGCCTGACCTTGGGTAGAGGTTGTTGGGACCGTGAGAACTGAGAATATAGGTCACCCAGACATGTGGGGGCCAGATGACAGTTAATTGAATTCATATCGTGTATATGGCGTAATATATTAGATTTATCGTTATCATTTATCGTTTTTAACCGACTTCTAAAAAAAGGAGGAGGTTCTCAATTCGGATGTATGTATGTTTTTTTTATGTTTGTTCGCGCATATCTCCGTCGTGTGCCAACCGATTTGAACAATTCTTTTTTTGTTTGAAAGGGTAGACTTCCCAAATGGTCCCATTGTCATCAGGTCCAGGATCTGATGATGGTATCATGCCGAAATCGAGGGAACTCCTCAATTTTTATACAAAAACGTAATTTTTTTTTTAAAAGTACTCTAAAACGTAGTTGGTACTGTAACTAAAAAGTAAAAATTTAAAAAACTTTTTCCAAAAAAAAGATAACCGACTTCAAAAACTAAAAGCTCAAAAATAACTATTTCGGAAGTTGGTGGCAAGGCAACACAATTCGACCGGCAGAAGAGAAGCCAATGACTTACGAAATAGTTATTTTTAAGCTTTTAGTTTTTGAAGTCGGTTATCTTTTTTTTGGAAAAAGTTTTTTTTTTCAGATTAATTACCATAAGCTCTAAATCGGTTCTGCCGTTCTTGAGTTATAAAATGTGTAACTAACACGACTTTTTTTATATAATATAGATGTAGGTTAGAGGTTCAAAACCTGATAGACGACAACGGTGAGTATTTGAAATAAATCGTGTTTAGTTACCGATATAAACGTTCCTGATAATATTAACATAGCATTATTAGAACGCTGGAAATTGACGTCTATTTTCCCTTTACTATATTCATAATTGATTGAAGTCCTGTCAATAGCACTCAATCGATATACCTAATGGGTTTGCTTAGTCGTCTGCGTAGCGTCAAAGCTATTTACATTTCTATGTGCGTAAACCATTTCCAATTAAGTTGATGTCGTCTGCCCGTCTAACTGAACAGACAGATCGACAGCGGAGTCTTAATAATAGTCTCTTTTTACCATTAGGTAATAAGAGACTTTTGATTATTACTATGATTATTACTAGTAAGTACCTGAATCTCCTTAGGGACCTGTTGGGATAAAACTGTGTTATAGGCCTGCCGCACTATGCCCCTCGCGCTGCCGCGATGTTTCTCTTTCTGTCCACACACTGCTCTACTCGCGGAATTAATCGCGACGATCCTCATATGACTCGCACTCGTATTGCTGGTCCTTTGACTCGCGCGCAAAAAGCCGACAAAATAGGGAGCGACGGGCATGACGAGTGGCATGGCGAGTAACGCGGCCACACTACGTCTCTGCCTCCTTTCCTCGTTACTTCCCATGCCACTCGTCGAGTGTGTGGCCGCCGTATTAGGGTCGCCTTCCATTCTAATCGGATTCAGCTGGATACCTGGAGCGGCTGCCTATCTGACTTCCACTTTTTAGCCTAATTGTTAAACTCTATAATTTCTGTCATGAGTTTTAGACGTGTGAGAAAGATTCGAAAGTTCTCATTCTACATTAAAAAGGGGGGATCTTCTGATATGACGAGGGTCGCGTCTTTTGTGTTTATTTATTTATTTAAACTTTATGCACATAATATGTACAATGGCGGACTTAATGCGTTAGGCATTCCATGTGTTAATGCCAGTGAATAGTTGACGGCAATGTTTAGCAGAAAAAAATGACGTTCATCTCTCAGGAATAAAACCAGCTCTCAAAGCCCTACTTCAAATAATAATATACCGAATCTGTCCTAAGCTGTCCTCCCTAAAACGACGAGTGACGACGCCCTAAACCGAGATCTTAATCCCACTGGGTTTGCTCTTAGAGATAGTTATTTAGGTTATAATAACGTGACCCTACTACATGAAAGCACTAGTTCGTAAACCCTTCTGGAGCCCTTAAATTCCACAGGATAAGCAGGTTGAGTCTATATCTGTAGGTTGAGCAATAAACAATCTTCTAACGTTGAACTCAAAGTGTCTTATCCAAACGGAGCGTACATGATAACATAAGAAAGATGTTACTAAACATGTTTCAGTAATGTGGACACTGAATTTAATAAAAATGAATTGAATGTGGCCGTATGTTGCAATGTTGAAAAACAATGTTACATAATGTAGACGTGTTATAAAACACAAGTTATATAACATGTTATTACCCTGTACGCACCGCAAAAATGATTTCATTATTCTAAATCCTTTTTTTTTTGGTGAGTGGGAAATCATCCAATGACTGCTCCCGGCCTGGGTGCGGCGGGAGGGCGTGTCAGACTTTTACTGACTAAAACCCACTCATGTTCCTTCGATTGCCCTTTATTTTCCAGGGTCACGGTAACTATTATAAACATTCCGCAACCCCGGCAGGCGTTGGCCCTGTTGGGCCCCTTCCTGTGCTGACTCCTTGTCTTTGAGGCGCGCGTGGAACACTAACGCGCCGTCGACGCGGTCCTGGCGAGCTACCCATCGCTCGCCATCCGCAGAACCGCGCCTACGGTGGCCGGTAGTCGTCTTGCGACTCTCGACGTCTTCGCCTGGGTCTTAGTCCGGGGCGAGAGGCTCGTCGTTGCCTCTCGAGCGCCGCCGCTTCCTTCACTAGCATAACTGCTTCGCAGAAGGAGGCGACGGCATCCCATTCCGTCTCGCCCATTAATCTAAATCCTCAGCTGTTCTTTTCAGCTGAATCGTTTCTCTGAGACTCGTCAAGCTTTTCTTAATTGGCAATTTCTAGTTGTTACCTCTATAGATTACGGCTTCTAGAAGAAGCTGTAGTTGGGAATAGTATGGCCTGGCGAACTAACGAATATCAAACATAACACGTCCCACCCGCAATATCATAAAACTTGAGCAGCATGTTAGTTCATTCCGTCTTCTTGGCACGGTGCCACGCGTCATCTCTAGGTCAATGTTGCCACTGCACCCATACCTGACGGTTCTATAAATAAAGACGCTTCCTGTATTATTAGAAATACTTAATTGGCTTTCTTTTCTTCTGAGTATCCGATATTTCCAATTTGGCACGACGCGTCGTCTTTTTCCACTCCTTCAAATATAAACTTTGAATTACTAAACTATTAAAAGGATCTATCTATGTAGTGTCTGTCTATCATTGAATAATTCGTACATCGTGCATAGTTTCAAAGAAATAGTTGTGTGATGTAATAATTACTTCGGAAGACATTAGTCAGGCCTAATTGGACATTTTGGTTATCATCAATTATATTTACCTCTAGACGCCTTCACAGCTTATTTTGATATTATGTTTGCGATTAAAGAGAACATCGTGAGGAAACCTGGACATATAATCTGGGGCCCTAGTCTGCTATTAAAATCGTGTCTCAATGACCAGTCATCGGCCGGATATTTGACAACTTTGACAGTTTTTGTATGGGAAATGTGTCAAAAGTTTGACGTTACACGTCAAAAATCGATCACTGAGACACGATTGTAATAGCAGACTAGAGCCCGACAGGTAATGTGAGTCTGAAATCGCCAATCCGTCTTGAATGAACATGATGATCAATGCTCGTGCCTTCTCTGCATGAGAAGAGGACTTTGCCCTGCTTACTGGTATATTATTAATATTATGTTCGCATTCGCAACTGTGTTGGGTTTTTCCTCTCTGTCTTATCGCCCGACCAACGTTGAATGACAGCAGAATGTAGGCCGTAAAGGGCCAATATTATGCACACGATAGGTAATACGTTGTCGTATCGTTCACGTTCCATAAAAAAATCTTCTACGGGAAATAGTCGAAATTTCCCATGATGCTATGTGAAGAATTGTGAATGTCTTTCAGAACTAACGTATCATCTGTAAAAAAAAAACTCGCTCTAAAAGATAATTCAGATAAAATTATTAGTTAATTTTATACAAAATTGATTCGGTCTGTGCATAATTTCAAGAAAGCATTAAGCATTGTTACGCACAGAACTCACGTGTTTTTGTTCCCTATCAATGCATTGCTTTATTTTCTGCTAATCAGAATCAGCAAATTTCTTCTAAGAGGTTTACGGAACTGATCGGAAAATTCTTTATTCTCCATTAAAGAGGGAGGTTCTCCAGACTAATGTGTGGTGGGCTACTGCCCGACTACGGTATTAATCTGAATTTTGTGTACATGATCATGTCACGACAAACTCTAATTGTGCGATCTAGGATATTTGATTAGATTTAGTTTTTGGACTACCAACTGGGTTGGGTGATAAAATCGACACATAATATACCTCAATATCTTACCAAACTTGTTAATCCTTACCCTTCAAGGCTGACATGACAAAAACAAGGTAAAATTTTTCGGAAATCCCAACCAAATAAACCTTGCACATCGAAATTTGGGCATGCGCAACAAAATCAACGGTGACTCAGTTCCAGGCGATGTAAATAAACAATTGAGATTTAGTGCCGGGTCCTTCGTCGATGAAGGCAATAATTTAATAAGAAATAAACTTTATGACCTGGTTTTAAAGTGTGGATTTAATTGACGGTTCTGGCGTATTATTTTGTCTATTCCGCTCAATGACTGGTCAGTGGTTAAGGCGCTTGCCTCTCATTTAAGAATTAAGGTCATAGCTCATTAGAGCCACCCGGCAGCCACTCCGCACCGCCTCGCCTCCTGCGGCTAGTATTCTTTATATAGACTTGAATGGGCATGCGCTCACTAAATCAACTCCGTAGCCGCACCGGATTGCCTCGGTTATAAGGCGAGTCGGTGCGGAGTGGCTGCCGGGTGGCTCCCTGTCTTCAATCATCCTGTGATCAATGCTTCTGTCGTTTCTGTATGAAAAGAAGCATTTGTCCTGCAGTGGGACAGTAATAAGCTGTTATTGTATTCCTCATCCCTTTTAAATTACTGAAAAAAGGTGGATGTTCTATACTATTTGTGTTTTTTGGAAGATTTTTAAAGGGTCCTTTGTGGTAAGGCCCTTTGTTGTCTCATGTAAGTTTTGTAAAGACCTGGTATAACATTGGCAGATGACCAATGGAGAGTTCCATTCTCAATAACAAACAGTTTGCGTATTTTGGTTGTTATATTAAATCCGTTTTGATACCGTATGAAACTTCTCATCGATAAACAGTGAAAAATAATATAAAATGGACATCGTGCCGGCCGAGGAGGATAACACATTTCTGAATAAATTATTTGGTGAGGCGTAGTAACTACATTATTTCCAATTTATTGTCCTTTGTATCTTTTGTTACCTGGAACAAGCAACAGTTCCTAGAAATGCTTCGTCAGAACTTGAATTAAACAAAAATATTATTCACAAAGAGACCAGTTGTTATAAGTAAACAAAACTGCCAGACGCAGTCATCCTTTATGTATTTCTGTAATACCTAATTCAAATAATATGTAAATTAAATCGTTGTTTGAAAACTATCTTTGTTTTGCTTTAACAATATTGGCAACGTACCACGGAAGTGAAAAGCAGTACTTAAACCTCTTTGTAAAAAGCAACTCTGAAGTAAAACAGCGTTCCTGACGGGGTTGCGGAATAGTTTTTATAGTTACCGCGACCCCGGAACATAAAGGGCAACCGAAGGAGCATGGGTGGGTTTCAGTCAGTAAAACTCTGAGACCTCCCCCGCCCAGGGCGGGAGCAGTCATTTGATGATTTCCCATCCGCGTTGCTGTGTTCCGATGTGAAGGGTATGTATGTGTGCCGGTATAGTTACAAGGCACATGAGACATATCAACTTTGTTTCTGTGATGACAACGCATCTACGAGGCTGGTAGTACAGTTTTTAAGACTGGTGACCGCATAACATCAGAGACTCAAGTCTGCTATTGCAATAGTGGTGCAATGATCGATTCTTGACGTGGAACGTCAAACTTTTGACACATTTAATTTGCAAGAACT
This sequence comes from Athetis lepigone, assembly GCA_033675125.1. Taxonomy (NCBI): domain Eukaryota; kingdom Metazoa; phylum Arthropoda; class Insecta; order Lepidoptera; family Noctuidae; genus Athetis; species Athetis lepigone. The sequence goes on from CM066241.1 coordinate 901,442, forward strand.
GTCAAAGTTGACAAATATCCGGTCAATGACTGGTCATTGAGACACGATGGCAAAAGCAGACTATAATATATAATAATATAATAAATCGTTTATTTAGAGACTTAAGCCCCAGGTGGGCTGAGAGAACAAGCTGATGGCTCTGCAATACTAATACAGCCACACTATTCCCAACCACTGTACCTCCTAAAACTAAATCAACAGTGTAGGTAGTCCGCCAGAAAAGAGCCGAGCAATGAAGCCCGTCGAGTCCCGGAAAAAGGAATCCACTGTCTTAGATCTGGAAATTAATCAGAACATATCTAGGCCAGGTGTGATTGTAATTGGGAGAAGCCAAAATAGCTTAACTCCGCGTATATTTTTTTAAATTACTAATACCAGTCGTCTTCTTAGATGCTTTGCCGTTACAGGCAATGATAATATTACCTATGTCTGAAGTGAGACACCAATACTTTTCATACTGAACATAGCAACGCAAGTTTGCAGCAGTACGATGTATGGTGATAGTATTTTCCAGGTCTACTTCATCACAAAGGCAATACAATACCACAGTTTTACGATCCATATGGATCGTTAAACTGTGACAATACGGTAGTTTCCACCATTGTCAATTGACGTACTTTTTATGAGCTGTCAAAACGCCATTCTCCAATAGATTTTGTACGGCAATGGCGACTTATGACGTCACTAAAATAACAACTCAGTTTACTATCTATTTATTGATTTCAAAACAACTAAAAATCAAATTTTATAGCAAATTGAAAATGAACCGAATTTATTAGGCTGAAATTAATAGAGGTTTTATAGAAATTGTGTCTAACATTTATTGGTTAATGGTGGAAACTACCCAATTCTCAATAGAATCTTTATTCATGAGATATTCAATCCCAATAAACACATCATTCTGCTCTCATAGTAACAAATAGACTGAGTGATAACTGAATCATACAAAAAATGTATCAAGTATTTTTAAACCTTGTTACCGAGGTGTTAAAGATTGTTTTGAATTGACAAGGAGTGCTGTAACCCAGTGACTTAGTAATAGACTTTGAGCTTTGAAACTATGCCAACTTTTTCATTAATGTTTGTCAATAGAAGAAAGATTTCGGGGAATAGGTCATTAAAAACAATTACAAAAGTATTTTCATTAGTTTTATAATGTTTTGTTTTTAGGGTTCGCCATGACCGTCTGTCTGTCCGTCTTCAGTCTGGCTGCGGCTTACCTCGAAAACTCTTAAGTCAAGATTACTCTTTTGTCCGCCTTATCACATTAGCGAAATCATGCCCTCAGCTCCAAGCTTAATAAACCTTCGAACACACGTGATTCGAGACGCAATAGAAACACAATTGCAGCCCGACAGCCGGCTGTCGCTTGGCTGTCGAAAAGTTAAATATGTATTGAAGTTTGTCGTTTGACAGGATTGTGGCCGTGACATGCTGGAAAATAAACTAAACAAAATATTATTGTGTGTTCTCGCACATTTTTGACCAATACGATTGTATGGACTTTAAAAGAGACTTTGACCTCTGAGTTTGTTTCGGATGTTTCTTCTCAGAGCAGTCCAGCTACGAAACACCGGCCCCATCGTTCGCTTAAAATAAATATAAAAAAAAAAACAAAATTTGACGTGTAAAAGTGTTATGATATAACCCATTTACAAAAAAAAAAAATACTGTTACCGTCGCATATCCGTCCAATCCATCTGTTTGCATGGGTGTCCTCTCGTGTGTTCTAGATAACTTTCGATTTCAGTGTAAACTGACACAGATTAAAAACAGACACCATAATCAATTGACATATTTCTTACAAGCTGTCATATAGACAATGTCGTGTTCATCCCCCTAGCCGTTTCTTTCCCAACTACCTTGGGGTCGACTTCCATCGCAGCCTGATTCAGCAGGATAAGTACCAGTCTTTTAGGTGAAGCAACTGCCTATCAGACCTTCACAACCCAGTTACTGGGCGACACGGTCCTAGGTGTTTTGGCAGATCTTTGACAGTCGAGTCGTTACAAGTAGTCAGAAGCCAGAAATTCTGGCAATCTAACCAAGGAGTATCGGGTTACAAAGTAACTTGGTCGTAGTGGTTTGATAGGCGCTCCGTGTTAAACACTGCGTATTTAGCTGGACCCAATTAAACTGGAAACAGTCTAACATAGTTAGCAAAAGGCTAAGGAGATGAGTTGATGATTTTTTCCATCTCCGTTAACAGCCAAAACCGAAATCCAGTTGGCAAAATCTGAAGTTAAAACAAACTTTGCTTTTAGTATTTGTTCAAAGCCATTTTCATCTGTCTAAACTATACGTATCAGCTTCATATAGGCAGTTTCCACACCATCCACGGCCATTTAAATGGCTAGAATCTAAATCACTTGCAGGCTAATAAAAATGAATCTATTTGACAGTACCTATTTGGTCTAAAAATAGATGATATCATTGTTAGTGCTTGCTTCCTAGTATAGCATGCTATAAAATGCATTTATATGTATGCTGTGTAATGTTCTATACGAGCTTTTGCCCGCAACTTCGTCCGCGTGGATTAATAGTTCCCGTTCCCGATGGATTTCCGGGATAAAAACTACCCTACGTCCTTTTAGGGTCCCAGACTATATCTGTACCAAATTTCTTTCAAATCGGTTCAGTGGTTTAGGCGTGAAGACGAGACAGACAGAGTTACTTTCGCATTTATAATATTAGTACGGATTGTGATGTAGATGTGGCGATATCTATCGTCTTAATGTGAACTACAAGTGTCATCTTACGCCTTATGACACTATCCTTGTTTTCAAAACTCAGCCTATACATTCATACCTAATACATAGATAAGTTTGTTATTTTAAAAATAAAATTAGTACACCATCCACTCTACAATACTGCCGTCTGGTCGGAGGATCCTCCCTTTACAACGGAGGATGGGGAACTTTACACTCTGTTCGTCATATCTCTAAAAAGGCTATTGAATATTAAGGTCATACTTAGCTCATTATAGCCACCTGGCAGCCACTCCGCACCGGTTCGCCTCCTGCGGCTAGTATTCTTTATATGAACTTGTATGGGCATGCGCTCACTATATCAACTCCGTACCGTCACCGGAACGCGTCGGTTATAAGGCGAGTCGGTGCGGAGTGGCTGCCGGGTGGCTGTAATGAGCTATGACCTTTATGATTGTTCTAGAAACAGTCAGGATCCTTCCTACTGATTAGCAGGCGGCCTCGCACAATGCATTTATTTACACGTCGCGTTTGCAATACTAAATAGTAGGTTAGCTATCCGGTCCTAGTCAAGGCCATAGCTAAGAATGAACTTCGGACGGACGTTGAACTCTGAACCATATGTCCTTCTTAGTTCAGATTTTAAGCCTACCTTCCGAAATGGCAAGAGACGTCAATTTTTCTATGATCTGGGGGAGAGTAGACCCTCAGGGCCTACTCGAGGTGTAGCATAAAATAGTTAAAGGAACCGGGACCCCACGCTCAGCACTTACGCTTGCTACCACATGACCAACAACAACAAGGCAATATTCGAGATTTCAATCCGAGGCGGTGACCTCTCGCGCCCGGCGCTGGTTCAGGCCATGCTCCGGGGCGAGACGGAATGGGATGCCGTCGCCTCCTTCTGCGAAGCAGTTATGCTGGTGAAGGAAGCGGCGGCGCGCGAGAGGCAACGACGAGCCTCTCGCCCCGGACTAAGACCCAGGCGAAGACGTCGAGAGTCACAAGACGACTACCGGCCACCGTAGGCGCGGTTCTGCGGATGGCGAGCTATGGGTAGCTCGCCGCCCGGCTAGGACCAGGACCGCGTAGACGGCGCGTTTTGTTCCACGCGCGCCTCAAAGAGAAGGAGTCAGCACAGGAAGGGGCCCAACAGGGCCAACGCCTGCCGGGGTTGCGGAATGTTTATAATAGTTACCGTGACCCTGGAACATAAAGGGCAATCGAAGGAACATGAGTGGGTTTTAGTCAGTAAGAGTCTGACACGCCCTCCCGTCGCACCCAGGACGGGAGCAGTCATTGGATGATTTCCCACTCACCAAAAAAAAAAAAAAAAAAGATTTCAATCCGAAATATTTTATTATCAAAGCTTTTAAATACAACGTCAAATAAAAAAAAAGTCAATTGTCAATAAATAACCCGCTCCTGAACGCTTCCGGTGCAAAAGTGCCCATCACACTCGCCCACCTCGCTGAATAGCGATGGCCATCCTTTGCACCAAGAACGACCCGGACCGGGAGTCACCCGTAGCCTCCCCGAGCCTACGGTCCAAATCCACCACAAAACTCTTTGCCTCCATACTCCAACTGCCCAGAGCCTCCACAGCAACCGGCACAAAATGGAAACACTGATCCAAGGCAGAGTACTTCAGCCTCTTCTTAGAGCAGGCGTCTTCAGCGGCGGCATAGCCATCCAAAATTGAACCTTCGAACACACAATAAAAAGTCAATAGCAACCAAGGAGGCTGTCCTTGGCTGCTATTATCTTTTTATTGTCAATATTTTTCTCATAGGTTAATTTCATATTGACGCATTAATTACGACGTTATTCTAGATTTTTTTTATTGGGTTTTGCGTAAACAGGAAACAGAGTGAAACCAACTGATTTCAAGGATGATACTAACTATTATAGCCTGAGAAATTATTATCTATAAATATATTTAGAAGGTCGCACAGAGTCGCTGGATTTACGTCATTACAGCATAGCATGGGTTTTTATACCATGTACTATTATACCTATGTTCAACAAATAAATTATTATGAATTATGAATTATTATGAAATTTTGAGTATACATAATTATATTAACCTCTAGATGACCAAGCGACAGTCGGCTGTCGGGCTGCTATTGTCTTTCTTTAGTATGTTTATCAGTTGTCTGGTTACCGAGCACAAGTTCTGCAAGGTCAGCCGAAGGAACAAGGGTGGGTTTTAGTCAGTAAAAGTCTGATGATTTCCCATTCATAAAAAAAACCCCACCCCCTCTCTCTGACTCTTAAATATTTTGTTTTATGTACAATTTATTGATACAATCTGAAGATAACAATACACGATAAAACACATCTTAAGGATCTTTAGAGGACTTTATTCAAGTACATCTAGATTTTTACATACTTATCGCACAAAAATAAGTACAAAGTTCAATTGGGTCTTATCAGTATATTGTTGATTTTGTTTTGATAAAGTGCACTTCACCTTAGTACAAGTAAATGGTTCTTAAATTAAGTTAGGGTGAAGATAAAGGGACTACGCACATTTATTCAACTCTATTCAGATTATGTACAGTCAGCAAAGTAGATAGGTATGCAGGGCCGTTATGTGCAATAAAAATGGTGACAGCATAAAAAAAATGGCATTCTGTTTAGTCCGTCTTTTAGATCGGCCAAAAATACGGGACACGTATTTTTTGCTTGATTAAAATAATAAAAGGATAAAGAGCAACAAAGTTCCGGAGTGGGGTTTTTGACGTCACCGTGCTGCAAAAATTGTATCTGATCGTGACGTCACGCGCAAATTCAACGCACTGTATCGTTGTCATTTTTCGTTTACGAGAAAAAAGAAAAAATACGTGTCCAAACTTTTTTTCGTCGTCTGGCCTATTGAGGTTATCTTGAATACCATTACCAATGAATGTTTTCATACGAGTTGCGGAATGTTTATAATGGTTACCGTGACCCTCAAACATACAGGGCAATCGAAGGAACATGAGTGGGTTTTAGTCAGTAAAAGTCTGACACGCCCTCCCGCCGCACCCAGGACGGGAGCAGTCATTTGATGATTTCCCACTCACCAAATAAAAAAACCTTTAGTACAATAAATGGTTCTTAAATTAAGTTAGGGTGAAGATTAAAGGACTACGCACATTTAGTCAGCTCATAGAAAACATCGATTTTTGTTGTTTTCTATGTACGGTCAGCAAAGCAGATATGTATGCGGGGCCGTCAGATACAATTTAAGTTTTCTCATAAACCCATTGATATTTTTTTAATAAAAATTTAAACTATTGTAGATAATGCTGCTGATTCACTTGTTCAAAAACTTAACTAAATTTAAGATAAGTTAATGCATCTTTCTCTTTACATAATCAGAATCAGAAGATACATTTTAGTTTAATTCTGTCAAATTAGACAGCGCCTGCAGTAAATTGACGTATTTTTAGTCGCCATGTTTTTAATCGCGTCTAAATTATCTATGTAATTTCTAAATTTGACAGGACTTAACTAAGATTTTATCTTCTGTCCTTCTCTTCAAGAAATGGAAAGAGAAAGATTCATTTAACTTAAATTTAGTTAAGTTTGTGAATAAGAGAATCGGCACCATTAACTAGTTTTTTAATTAGGTTAAATTTCATTTGAAAAAAAATATTGGTATTAAGATAACCTCAATTGTAGATACGAGCCTGCATACCTATCTACTTTGCTGACTGTACTACATACGCTGTATAAGTGCGCGAAGTTCTTGAGGCCATAATCCGCCCACATTGCTCGAGTATTACCATCGGATGTTCATGACCTACCCAAACTAAAAAATCATTGTTCTTTTAAATATTTACGTCAAGTGAGTCCTATAGAATAAATGTAGGTATATTATGTATTTATAAATGACTAGCTGCTCCGCGCGGTTTTACCCGCGTTACGTTAGGTTTTTTGTTACTGCCTCGCTCCCGTGGGACATAGCGTGATATTATATAGCCTATGTTACTCAGGGATAATGTTGCTTTCGAATGGTGAAAGAATTTTTTAAATCGGTCCAGTAGTTTTTGAGCCTATTCATTACAATCAATCAAACAAAGTTTTCCTCTTTTATTTGTGTAGATATGAACGCGTTTATCAGTTGTCTGGTTACCAACCATAGTACAAGCTGCTTAGTTTGGGATCAGATGACCGTGTTTGAGTTGTCCCAGGATATTAATTTATTAATTTTATGTTAAAATTTCATAAAAGTTTTGCTTAAGTAACGTTACTTAATTTAATAATTACGTCAAATAAATTCTAAAGAACAAATCTGTTCATTGTAAATATGTAAAATTAATCATGTTGAAAACATAAATAAAAAAATTTTTTAAAGCCAAACATCACAGCGATAATTGAGATCGCTCGACCACTAACGGCGATGGTTCTCGAATGATGAGTCAAGCGGTCGCTGGAATCAACAACTTTTTGTTATTTTTACGTGCTGTTGTTGATCAATTTTTTTCTTATCACTTAATAAAATACGACTGTATCACGGAATATTGTAGTTCAAAATGACGATGTACAGTTAAATGGTCCTACTTTTAAGAGGACTAAAGCTCATTACAACAGCCACCCGGCACCCACTCCGCACCGACTCGCCTCCTGCGGCTAGTACTCTTTATATGAACTTGTATGGGCATGCGCTCACTATATCAACTCCGTACCGTCACCGGATCGCCTCGGTTATAAGGTGAGTCGGTGCGGAGTGGCTGCCGGGTGGCTGTAATGAGCTATGACCTTAAGTGCGGAAACCAAACCTCTCCGAGGGAGGTCCATGATGAAGATGAAGTCTGTTAAAAAAAGGTTGTAAAGAGGCAGTGAGAAGAATGTACTTTGAGACAGTGATTAGTTTACCAATTAATCAAAGTTGGTCTCAAGCTGTGCTCCCCTAGCAACGACGCCGACGTCCTAAGTCGAAATTCTTACTCCACAGGGGTAATCTCAACGTATAGTAGCTTAGTTTATCTTTGAAACATACTAATTGGCAGTAATCAACGCAGAGCCATAACTAAAGCAGGCTAAATCTAGGTATGTGTTTGGATAGTTGTTTCTTTTTATGACACACCAAATAAGTTTTTTTTTTGAAATTTAACCACTCACCAACCAGTAACCCATTAATTCAACCCCAACAAAAATGGGACAAAATCAAAACAGTTTTAGAAACCACTAGCGACCCGCCCCAGCTTCGCACGGGTGTTACAAATCTTTTAAAATCCCGGTTTTTCTCTACTATAATAAGCATGAATCACTCTATCTATTAAAAAAACCGCATCATAATCCGTTGCGTAGTTTTAAAGATCTAAGCATACATAGGGACAGACAAACGGCGGAAGCGACTTTGTTTTATATACTATGTAGTGATAACAGGTCACAGTCCCTTGAACAAAAACCTATTCACAATAGGAGTAACAGACATCCCTCTATGCAGAGTATTGCAGAGGACGCTGAGAAGCAGAAGAAACGCTACAACACGTCCTCATGGAGTGCACCAGTGTGGCCGAACATCGGGCAAAACTACTCCAACACCCCGGGTCACTCCCAGAAATCTTTAGCAGACTGAAAAGTTTACTAAGATTCTGGGAAAGTGTGGGATGGTTGGAATAGGCGACTAGTCAATCACGCACAATGGCCCAATTATGAGGCTAAGTGCGGACAAGCCCAGCGAAACTAAACTCAACCCCAACAATAAGCCACAAGGGGTGAAAGGTACCGTGCAACATCAGGTGGCACGGCCGAACGACACTGGCCTGGCCGAAGACCTATTTGTCTAAAGCCGTTTGTCCACCGTCACGTCAACAAGAACTAGATGACGGGCGGCGTGACGAGTTAGTACGTGGTGACGTGACGTGCAGTGGACTCAGAATGGAGAATATAAGTACGGTGGGCAAAGCAGATAAGTATCCTGGGCCGTCAGATACAGTTTAAGTTTTCTCAAAAACCCACGGATATTTTCTAATAAAAAATTAAACTATAGTAGAAAATGACTAGTTCTTCAATTAGGTTTCATTTGAATACATTCATTGGTATTCAAGCAAACCTCAATTGTATATGACGGCCCTGGATACTTATCTGCTTTGCCCACTGTACACGTCCGTTCAGCGATCTGCATCTGCAATGCTATTCTGTAAGATCTCACCGGATTCCGCGGTGAAAACTGTATTAGGTATTCTGTAACCCAATGAAAACTACGCTAGCGCCACTCAATGAGAACGTAGGTTAAGGAAACTATTTTCAGTGAAAAGTTGTCTAATTTGACATTGAGGTGTGTTAGGAAAGAATGAGACCTAAATCGTATTCGCACGCAAGTTCTTACGGAATCGCACTGCTGCTTAGCTTTCGTAAAAAAACGTGATTTTCTATGGGCATGACTTTATAGTAGTCCATTAGTCTGTAGTCCATCCTATTTTGATTTCTACCAATAACATAAGCCTTATCTTGTTACCAGTATACAGTATGTTATACCTACCTACTAACCTATGTAAAGTACATTATATAACGGTTATTGCAGACAGCGCGTGACCAATCTCCTTGACCGTAGATTATTTCCTTCCGCGCCCGCGGTGACACTTCCCGGTCTGACTTTATCGTATTTACTAGAATTTGTAAATAAGACTATTTGCTGTTTACGGTTGAAAGGATGTATTAGTTCTTCTTTCTTCCGGTAGCGTTTCAGTCTTAGCTAAACTAAGATAAATGTACGGTCAGCAAAAGAGATATGTTACCAGGGCCATAAGATATAATTAAGGTTTTCTTGAACACCGATTGATGTATCCAAATGAAATTTAAATGTATTGAAGAACAAATTACTTTCTACAACATTTAAAATTTTAATTAAAATATATCTATTGGTTAATGAAAAAACTTTAATTGTATCGGACGGCCCTGGTAACATATCTCTTTTGCTGACTGAATACACTGTTTCATGAATTTTGTAAAAAATCCAAATTCTTTATATCTATACCCTATAGGCCTATACCCTCGATAATCATTTATTTTTCTGTATTCTAGCACCTACTATGTTTTATCTCTGCATCGCCCTAAGGTAGACTGGTAAAAATGCCTAAGGCATTAATTCCCATGAAATTACCTCAAAATAGGTGACAGACTCCTAAACAATGTGTAACACAACAGCTGATATCGCTTATTACTTGCTGCTCTTTTTATCATATACAACATCACAAAGACCCGAGAACACTGAACAAGAATTCGAAATCTGATGCAACTGCAAAAATTACTAAGGACAGATAAACTAGCGTTTTTTTTCTGCACGTTCACAGTCGTTCCGGTATGGAAAACATAATTTTCTTACTCCTCCGCTGTTCCTTTCTAATTAATTTCGTTGCGGGATCCAAGACAGTTGAATCATTTCTCCGGGACTCGTCGAGCTTCATGGCTCGGCGCTTTTCTGGCGGACTCCACTGTTGATTCAGGCATTCAGGAGTTGCAGTGGTTGCGAATAATGTGGCGGGATTGTCCCAAAAAAATGCTTGAACACGATGTCTATAAAGTTGCGATTCTCTATCAGTAATCCCTATAATCTCTAGTGTTTTAATATTCTTTATCAGTTTGCCAATGACAGTTTTATCCATGATTTTATCTAATGCGTATTATGACTAAGTTTTCTGATACAACACCGATATCTTTGATGTTTCGATTTCTGATTGGTTACCATTTTTTTTAATGAAAGAATGAAGTTAGAAACATTAAAATGCACAGTAGTTTCTTCTTTTTGAAAATGATGATTTTAGAATATTCAACCCCTAACCCAAAATCCCAAACTGTTGGAAGTTTGCATAGAAATAGGGCTTATGCCACTAAACCCCTACACACTACAGCCATCGTTCTCAAAAGTCTACGGCCGGCCCATACGTTCGTTCCACTTTAGACCCCAAAGCGATTATATTTATTACAATAAAATTAAAAAAAATAAAAAGCTTTTTAAAAAAAAGATAACCGACTTCAAAAACTAAAAGCTCAAAAAAATAACTATTTCGGAAGTCGGTGGCAACACAAATCGACCGGCAGAAGAGAAGCCACCGACTTCCGAAATAGTTATTTTTTTGAGCTTTTAGTTTTTGAAGTCGGTTATCTTTTTTTTAAAAAGCTTTTTATTTTTTACTTTTCAGTTAGAGTCTCAGTGTCTGACTACGTTTTAGGGTAGCTCTCAAAATAAACTTATAATCTTATAAAAATCTACAATCCAAGAAAGCAAAACGCAATCTATGCGGGCAACGTCACGGGATATCTATTAGTGTTATATACTAAAACCTTCCCCAGAATGTAACAAACACTTTGCTGAAAACCGCATCAAAATCGGTTCAGCCAAACGCGAGATAATCGCGGACAAACATCCATACATACATACATACAGGTCGAACAGAGAACCTACTTTTTTTTGAAGTCGGTTAAAAATATACAAGCCTTCGGGTTGAAGTGGAATAACTCGTGGGGTTTTGTGGCATATGCTAAAATAAAGCGGACAAAGCCGCAGAAAACAATTAGTATCAGAATAAATATATAAATGACAGTTTGTCATTCATTTTTAGGGTTCCGTAGTCAACTAGGAACCCTTATAGTTTCGCCATGTCTGTCTGTCTGTCCGTCCGTCCTCGCTTAATCTCTGTGACAATTAGCACTAGAAAGCTGAAATTTGGTACCAATATGTATATCAATCACGCCGACAAAGTGGTAAAAAACTGGAAAAAAACGTTTTATAAGGGTAGCCCCCCTATATAGAAATAGGGAAGTGGTTTTTTTTTTATTTCAACCCTGACGTGTGATATATTGTTGGATAGGTATTTAAATGAATAGGGGTTTACTAATATCATTTTTTGATAATGTCAATAATTTCGGAAAAAACCGCTCTAAAAGGAAAAATCAAAGCGTCCCCCCCCTCTAACTTTTGACCCGTAGGTTTAAAAAATATGAAAAAAATCTGGAAAGTAGAACTTTATAAGGACTTTCTAGGAAAATTATTTTGAACTTGATAGAAAGAACAGTTTTTGTAAAAAAAAGACAAAAAGTTGTACAAACTAATTTCTGCGTACTTAGTATGTCAACGTAACAAATAGCCTTTTTTTAAACTTATAAGTAGGTCTGTACACTTATTGTGACGGACGGGAAACTACGGAACCCTACATTGAGCGTGGCCCGACACGCTCTTGGCCGGTTTTATTTTATTGCTTTACTTTTTTTAACAGTTTTCTGTAAGTACCAAGTATTTATTTTTTCTATCTTATGTATTTACCTACCAAGATTGTCAAGATTTACAATAACAAAACTATTTGTTATTTTTAGCTGTCGCTACTTGATCCATTATTAGCATAGCGTAAATACTCATACTACTTGTTATCATAAATGTTTTATTATGATAAATAAATAGGTACTTACTACTGACGTATTTTAAAATAAATTTATATTATTGTTCAAGCTTTGAATCGACCAGTCTGTCTTGGCCGACCTGTCAATGTCAATTTTACGTCAATTTGCTTCTGTCAAAGTTGTCAAGATAGGCTGGACGCTTTTATATTTTAATCTCTGTAGCTGTGTTGATGATACAAAAGATTATGGGCCACAACAGGGGACTTTAGGTGATACTTACATTATAAAGCTGAACAGTTTGTTTGGTTGAATGCGGTAATCTTAGGAAGTACTGATTTGGAAATTTTGTGTTAAATAGCCCGTTAGACGCAGGAAACTATTCCGAGGATATACAGGAGAGATCCATACTAATATTATAAATGGGAAAGTGTGTCTGTCTGTCTGTATGTTTGTCTTTCTTTCACGGCAAAACAGAGCGACGAATTGACGTGATTTTTTAAGTGGAGATAGTTGAAGGGACGGAGAGTCACATAGGCTACTTTTTGTCTTTTTCTAACGCGAGCGAAGCCGCGGGCAAAAGCTAGTAGACTATAAAATAGCACGCTGTGAACTACGGGCATGGAGTAGCAGCGGGTAAATCCGCAGGGGCCACTAGTATCAAAATAAAGCTGACAAGATATCTTTTTCTTCGTTGAAACGGGCTAATTAATCGTAAGTCGAAAGTCGAAGACGGAAGTCGTGGAAAAGAGCTAGTCATACTAATGTAATATTGAGACTAAGTTTTTTTATAAGTTTTCTTGTACGCGATAATCTTTGGAGCTTAGCATAATTAAAAAAAAAATTGATAGATATTAATATATTTCAGACGAAGTTACATGCCGAAGCTAGTATTTCATTAAGAAAATCATTAAAGAGAGTGTAATTTTTACGATCTACAAGTAGGTATTTCTGTTTAATTTAATTAAAAAAATACTAAGATATTTTAAAACATTCGCGAAACATGTTGATAATAATTGATAAGAACGTTTTTCTTGTAACACCGTTCAGGGTTATTTAGCGGAGAAGTACATAGTGATATGATAGTAGATGTTTTTATATTTATTGTTACAAAACATTACAACTTGATAGACCTATTACTCATTATCATCACTACAAAGTATAAAATATATAAGACTAAAATTATTATTACTTACCTAATGAAAAGTACAAATGGCAACTATTCCGCATCAAACTTAATAAGAATCACGTAAATCATAAATCTTAGCGTAATAAATGTCCATACATGTCTCTGCATCGTCCATTAAAGTCTGCCACAGACTTGGAGAAGCCAAAAAAAGCCATCACAGGCCTATTCTAGTTAAGTTCACCAAGTATGAGGACCGGGCTGCAGTCTGGAGAGCGAAGACTGGACTGAAAGGTACTTCTATCTCCGTGAAAGAGTTCTTGACTAAGACTCGGCAGTCTGTCTTTGGGAAGGCGCGACTTCATTTCTCTATGCGGTGCTGCTGGACTCAAGACGGGGTCATAGTCATTAAAGCCCCTGACGGAAGCAGGCACAAGGTCACCACGCATGAAGAACTGAGTCCACTGCTGGTGAAATATCCCAAGGCCCAGACACCTGGAGACAATCTGAAAACAAAGACGCGTTAGTTCGTACGGTAACATTTTCTGTTATTATTTTACACAACCACTATTTGAATAATATGCTAATTTCTTACCTTATATAAATTGTTTGTTATTATGGTTGTAGTTTTAACTTTTATTCTCGGTATTGTAATTGTAACTTGTTTTTCTTTTTAGTCGCATATCTCAGTGATTGCATATATTAATATATTGCACCTAGTTATTTTACCCTCAACTTTACTTTTGTTACACTTTCTTGTTATAACCTATTTCATACTCTTTGTGTCAAATTGTCTGTTGTCAAATCTGACGTATGTATTACGTACGTTCGGATACACTCTTGTCTCAAACAATCTATAATCCTGTCGCGTTTAGTTTCTTGTAAATGTTTTCTTATATATAGTGTGATGTTTAATGTTGTGATTAGTGACTTGTATTGTTTTACCAAATATTGATGTTAGCTGGCGGGTGGTGCAGAGATGCTAACGTCTTACCACTTTTTTGTGTATTTTTTTTCTTTATAATATTTTTTTATATATAAAATTTTATATACCTATTCCTATTTATCATTATGCAAACCTTGTCTGATGACTCTTTTTTTTCTGCAAATGATTCTGCTGCCTCTTTAGATAACGATACTTTTTGTTCGGTTACAGACACCCTTGGTGATTTGTTGCGACAAACTTTTAATTGTAGCTCTGATCGACTATTTAACGTCTGTCACATCAACGCCCAGAGCATTCCGAGCCACTACAGTGAACTGTATGACACTTTCACGAACAACTACGTGCATGCCGTCCTGATATCTGAGACTTGGTTGAAACCAGATCTTCTGTCTTCCACTTACTCTCTTCCCGGTTTCGTTCTTCTGCGGAATGATCGAATCGGTAGGAGAGGGGGTGGTGTAGCTATTTACCTTCGGGCTGATTTTCCCTATAAAATTCTGGCTACTTCTTCCTCTAACTGTTCGGCTGAGTTCCTTTTTCTTGAAGTTTCTGTTAAAGGAGCTAGAACCGTTATTGGAGTTGTGTATTGTCCCCCTTCCGTTGACTACTTCACCGAATTTGAGTCGGTCCTAGAATCCTTGGGTACAGAGTATGCACATCACATTATCATGGGGGATTTCAACACCAACCTCCTTGCCCATAACTCCCCTCGGTCCTGCAAATTCCTTCATTTGGTCGAGTCAGCTAGTTTACACGTGTTGCCTCTTCAAGCAACTCATCACAACACTGTCGGTGATGACTCCTGGCTCGATCTGATCCTCATTTCTAACCCTTCCCTAGTTTCCTCACATGGTCAACATATCGCTCCTGGCTTTTCTCATCACGACCTTATTTTCCTGTCCTATATCCTTAAACCTCCTAAGCCCAAACCCACATTCCAGAACAGGCGTGCCTTTGCACAGATGAACACCGAGAAACTTTTACAGGATGCTTCAAATATTGACTGGACACCCCTGGAAGAAGCCACCACAGTGGATGACAAAGTTGAGCTCTTTAACTCAGCTGTTGTCAAACTGTATGACACCCACGCTCCGATCAGAAGAATTAAATTGAAGCGCCCGCCTGCGCCATGGATGAATCGGGGAGTGCGTATGGCTATGCGACGAAGGGATCGTGCGTTCAGGAAGTTTAGAAAGGATCGGTCAGAAGATAATTGGGCCCTATTCAAGACTGCTCGCAACCGTTGTAATCAGATGATACGCAACGCGAAACGCCGACATATTCTCGATAACATCACTTCCTCTTCTCCTGCTGATATTTGGAAATTCCTTGGGACTCTAGGTATTGGCAGATCGCGACATTCAGACCTTCCTAATACATTTGGTTTGGACGATCTCAATCACCATTTCGTCACTGTTCCCATTCTTGATAGTTCAACTAAATGTCAAACTATTCATTACCTTGATGGTCTGACGCGTTCCAAGATAATACCCTTTGCCTTCACCCCAGTCGATCCGGGAGAGGTCAGGAAGATTATCCTTTCCATAAAATCCAAAGCTGTAGGTTGTGACAACATTAGTCGTTACATGATTGTGACGGCTCTTGATCAGCTCCTTCCTGCCATCTCCCATGTCATTAACTTCTCCCTGTACTCCTGTGTTTTTCCTTCGTTATGGAGGAAAGCTCATGTTCGTCCACTGCCTAAAATACCCAATCCCACCCTTCCCAGTCACTACAGACCTATTTCTATACTTCCCTTTCTATCTAAAGTACTTGAGGCCTGTGTCCATAAGCAGTTCTCTCACTTCGTTCTCCAAAACTCCCTTATTAGCCCTTTTCAATCCGGGTTCAGGCCGGGTCACAGTACTGTTTCTGCTCTCCTTAAAGTGACTGACGATATAAGGCGGGGAATGGAAGATACTAAAGTTTCTATTTTAGTTTTGATAGATTTTTCAAATGCTTTCAATACCGTCAGTCACGAAGTCCTTTTATCTGTCCTTTCCTATTTAATGGTCTCTCCTGAGGTCCTGGATTGGTTTTCATCATATCTTCAGGGGCGTCAGCAGTCAGTCCTTGCGGGAGATTCTTCTTCCAGCTGGCTTGATCTTGTTTCTGGCGTCCCTCAAGGCGGTATATTATCTCCACTTTTGTTCTCTATTTTTATAGATCTTATAACCACCGAGCTTCAGTGTGCGTATCATCTTTACGCTGACGATTTACAGCTTTACAGTCAGGCAAGTGTTGACAACATATCTGATGCGATTGAGGAGCTAAACCGGAATTTATCAGTGGTGAAAGATTGGGCTAATCGTTTTGGGGTAGCCGTTAACCCAACCAAGTGTCAGGCTATTATTATAGGGAGTGCTTTTAGCTTGCGCAGGCTGGGTGGTTTAGTGGTGCCTCCTGTTACCTTCGATGGCACAGTCATTCCGTTTAGCTCCGACGTCAAGGACTTGGGTCTGCATGTTGACACTTGCCTGGACTGGCGAAAGCAGGTTGCGACTGTGAGCAAAAAAGTCACCGGAACGTTGCGGTCGCTGTATAGGTTGAAAAATGTTCTTCCAACACACATAAAGGCAATGCTTGTTCAATCCCTCATATTCCCAATCCTTGATTATGGTGATGTGTGCTACTTTGACCTGAATGCAGATCTACTGAACAAACTTGACCGACTTCTCAATAATTGCATTCGATTCGTGTTTAATCTTCGCAAGTATGATCATGTCTCCGCTTATCGGTCGATCCTAAAATGGTTACCTATCAGACAGCGCAGAGCGTTAAGGGCTTTGACTACCTTGTTTTCTCTTTTAAATAATCCCAGTTCTCCTTCTTACCTGACTACTCACTTTCAATACTTATGCTCTGCGCATACCAAAAATCTTCGTTCCTCTAATAACCGCCTTCTTCGATGTCCTTCTCACCGCTCTGGCTTTCTTAAATCTTCTTTTCTTGTTCAGGCGGTTTTTCTTTGGAATGCGCTTCCTCAGAATATCAGGACGGTGACCAGTCGATTTACTTTTAAGTTAAAAGCTCGTGAACATTTACTGAAGGAGTTGGCAGACTCGATTAATAGTTAATTTGCAGTTTTTCACCACCTTAGTAATTATATCTCTCAATGGCTTTGTTTCGTATATGTATGAATATGTATGTATATATGTATTTATTATTATCGTATATATGTATAATATATGTATGTTTATATTATATTTATTTCTACTGTTACATAAGAAATTTTATTTATATCTTTGCACCTGCCATGTTTTGTCTCTGCATCACCCTAAGGTAGACTGGTAGATAATGCCCAAGGCATTAAGTCCGCCGTTGTACATTGTTTTTTACATGTGCATAAAGTTTTCAAATAAATAAATAAATAAATAAATACATAAAAAACCAAATTCATCAAATTCGAACGTCTTTCTTTTTTTAAATCGGTCAACAAAGTCGCTTTCCGCTGTCTGTCCGTCGTATTCGTATGCTTAGATCTTTAAAGCCGGGTCCAGGCATGATCATTTGACCGATCCTATCACCGTATCGTAAGTTGGTTGGCCAATTTGGACCCTATCGGTCCAAATTGGCAATTCCTGAGATTAGCACGTTCAAGCAAAGAAACAAACTCTTCAACTTAATAGTAATAATATTATTATAGATATGAAACAAAATGACGAAGGTAAAAAGCGGGCGGATGCGGGCTGTCTACTTCAATAAATATGTTTATTTTGTAAAGGCAGTTTTAATGACTATTAAATAACAATATACTCCATATTGATTGCGAATTTAAATTCACACAAGTACATCTTTATCTTCATCATATACCTCCCTCTGGGAGGTTTGGTTTGCGCACTTAGTCCTCTTATATAGGACCATTGTACGTGAGCCACGGCGGCCGCTACTCCAGCCAGCCCACCTCCTTCCAGAAGCAGATCACCTTCCGTAGACTTCTCAGGGCATCCGGGAGTGAACTTGGGGAACCAAGAATCTCTTTCCGGACTTCGGTCACGCCTGTACATTCAAGAAGTACATGCGCGACCGTCTCCTCGGCATCCATACACGCTCTGCAAAGAGGGCTATCTGTGATACCTAGGTTGTGAAAATGTTTGTTGAGTGAGCAGTGTCCTGTTATGGTCCCCGTCAACAGGCGCAGACTAGGTCTGTCCAGTCGTAGAAGGCGTCTGGTCAGTTTACGATCCAGGGTCGGCACCGCTTCCTTGGATTGTCTGCAGCCTGGTGCCGAGTGCCACAAGTGTTCAGCCTGTGTCTGAGTGTGTTCCCCTATCCATTTACGTATTTGGCTAAAGGTAATGGGTATTGTCGGTTCAGGTCCAATCGCTGTTGTGTTGGATCCACTCCTTGCCAGCTCATCAGCTGCATCATTTCCCAGGGATCCGCTGTGTCCTTTAATCCATTGTAGTGTGATCGTGTTGCGGTTGAGCTCCGCAACTCGTTATAGTGTGTTATGACATTCTAGGAGTAGTCCCGAAGTGAAACATTTCTTGCTTAGGGATTGTAGCACTGAGGACACTGGCACTGACACACAAGTACATATTTACGTAAGTAATGAAATTGTAATTATGTACGAAGGAAAACAATGGTTTTCACTTCACACGATTAATTGACCTTATAATTATGATGCATCCGTGCGCGGGCGCACGTTAAAATACTCGTCAGCAGGCATTATAATATTATAGTTGATTGAAAAAGTGTTAAATAATAAAAAAGGCAGCTTGTTTTAAGTTAAGTTTCTTTGTTGCGTATCACGTCTAAACTGCTGAAAGAGTTTCGGTAAACTTTAGTATAAACTAGCTTTTGCCTGCGACTTCGTCCGCGTGGAATAATAGTTCCCGTTCCTGGGGAATTTCCGGGATGAAAACTATCCTTTATCCTTTCTCGGGTGCCAGACTATATCTGTACCAAATTTCATTCAAATCGGCTTAGTGGTTTAAGCGTGAAGAAGAGACAGACAGAGTTACTTTCGCACTTATAATATTAGTATGGATTATACGAAATTACTACTAAATACTTAATTGGTTATTAAGTTGTGTGTGTTGTTTTGGTTGAATAAGGATTATTGTTCAGTTTTAATTGTATTACACTATTCCGTAACTGTTTGTTATCCCAAAGAATGAAAAACAAAATAATAGCTTTACTTGGCATTTTTTTGATCAGTGTACGTGTTTGTGAGGCAACTCCTAAATGACTGGACTGATTTGTGTCTATTTCAAGAGTTTCTTTCTGAATCGTTTAAAAACACAACTGTATTTGTATACATAGATTGTACCTAATAAAGGACCGTGGTTACACATTTATGCGGAAAAACGAAGAAAAATCTATTAAACATATAAAAAAATGCTGGTATGAGTATGACTAAAGATAAAGGATTCATACCAAGCAAAGTAATTACTTTATTAATACTAAGTGCTGCTTTACGAGGCAACTAAACGAATCACAGTATACTAGGTAATATAATAATGGATCCCTTGAGTGATGGGCCATTATATAAAACTAGCTTTTGCCCGCGACTTTGTCCGCGTGGATTAATAGTTCCCGTTCCCGGGGGATTTCCGGGATGAAAACTATCCTACGTCCTTTCTCGGGTCCCAGACTTTAGGTCATAGCTCATTAGAGCCACCCGGCAGCCACTCCGCACCGCCTTGCCTCCTGCGGCTAGTATTCTCTTTATACGGACTTGTATGGGCATGCGCTCACTATATCAACTCCGTACCGTCACCGGATCGCCTCGGTTATAAGGCGAGTCGGTGCGGAGTGGCTGTAATGAGCTACGAGTACCAAATTTCATTCAAATCGGTTCAGTCAAAGTGGTTTAGGCGTGAAGAAGAGACAGACAGACAGAGTTACTTTCGCATTTATAATATTAGTACGGATGTCTTTATCGTGTAATTTCCTTCATAGTCGTGGTAAAATGTTGCTACCTACTATAGAACTGTTGCACGCGATTATGCAGTACATGAGCGAGAGCTCTGCTCCGCTTCGCTCCCGCCACAGCCTTCTTACCTAACCTGGCCGAGTCGGGGTGCCCTGAGTCGAGGCGAGGAAGAAATGTCCTGAAATCGGGTTTGGCCGGTAACAAATATAAGCTGAATAAATGTACGGAATCCTTAATCTTATCATAGTTAGCCTAGCTCTTCAAGTGTTTGTTTCCAATATCAAGTACATATTGTGTTTTTTAAGGTCAAGAAGATATGGACATGGACAAGACTGTTGTTGTTCAATTGCTATCGGCATCTGATCGTCTTTAAACGACCTTTATAACTTCACTAGCTTCTGCCCGCGACTTCGTCCGCGTGGAATAGTTCCCGTTCCCGCGGGATTTCCGGGATGAAAACTATCCTATGTTCTTTCTCGGGTCCCAGACTATATCTGTACCAAATTTCATTCAAATCGGTTTAGTAGTTTGAGCGGGAAAGCGTAACAGACAGACAGAGCTACTTTCGCATTTATAATATTAGTATGGATACTTGGCTTTTTAAACAATCTTGAGTGTAAAGTGTAGACAGTACAAAGCTATTGAGATTACATTTATTAGCTTAGCCTTTCAACGACAAAGCGACCGCCGGCTGTCGCGCTGCTATTGTCTCTATTGTGTCGCGAATCACGTGTGTTCGAAGGTTTTAGGACGAACTATACCTATGTGCCTTGTCCAGATTTCAACTAAAAGGACCATTTATTATTATTTTTTTGCAGTTTCTTTGGAATGTATTCACCATGTAATTTCTGTGGTAGATTTGTAATTTATCCACAATGATTCTTAGATAGTCACTGGTGTCGATTCTCTTATTCACATACAAAATAAATTTAAGTTAAGTGCATCTTTCTCTTTCCATTTCAATAAGAAAAGGGCAGAAGATAAAATATTAGTTAAGTCCTGTCAAATTTAGACACTCCATAGATAATTTAGACGCGATTAAAAACATGGCGACTAAATGTACGCCAATTTTCTTCCGACACTGTCTAATTTGACAGGATTAAACTAAAATGTATCTTCTGTCCTTTTCTTTAAGAAATGGAAAGAGGAAGATGCTCATAACTTAAAAGAGATTGCTCAAAATAGCCTACGAATTGGCTGGCATGAAACCTTTACAGTAATTACTAATTTTTTTTATAAAGTGCATTACGACTATTACAATATAATGGACAGGTGCTAATTTCGAAAACATTATAAAAAGTAACTCAATTTAGTTTCAATCTCCGGTGTCTGATATTTTTGTTTAATTTAAAGTTAGTAGTAGACTAAGGTATCGTAGCTCATGCAGCCTAGTATTACAATAAGTATGTATAGCGAAATTAAAAAACTCAATATTCTCAGTGCTTGATCTATGAATAAGGTTTTAATACGAATATATTAAAGCGACAGAAAGTGCTGTGTGAAATGAGAAAGCCATTTATTAAAAAAAAAGATCAACATATTAGTCTATTGTCTTCCGTCAATTGAATTGACAGATGCCAACATTTGACCAGGTTCTGGGTAATCCTGTTGTTTGTGCTCGTTTGAATTTTATTATTATTCCTTTCCGATTTTAAGTAACAACTTGGAATATATAATATAGATAGATAGATATCTTGAAATATCGACCCCTAGCTGTGATTGACTGATTTACGGACCTACTAAGAACGACCTGGCATGTCGGTGGGTGTCAAGAGGTTAAACGGACTTTGCGGATTTAATATGGAATCCCAAAATGATTCTATATTTTGTGTAAACTGCGGATCAGCTTCTGACTCCAGGTTACTAGAAGGTGAGCAAATTCTTTATTGTATACAACAGTGGACTGCTTCTCGATTGGTTAGTAAAACCTCTCTTTTTCTCGAGTCTCGAGAAATGCTGACGATTCGTAAACTTATTTATCAAATCACCCTGCATCACTCCCTGCTTAGTGTGGGACCATCAAGAAGTTTATGTTAAAGATGATAGGTAGTGTCGTATCCATGGTGACAATTTAACAAAGTAAAAAATAATGTCATATCTTGTGTTGTTTTAATTAAAAGTATTTTCTGGTTAAAACAATATATATTATATTAGAGACTCTTGCAGCACATATAAAATACTAAAGGTAGCGATGGTTAGTGGTGGCTGTTTAGTAATTCCAATCTTTTTTCAGGTTCATACACATGATCTTCTTTGTCGGAAGCCAAGAATATAGGTAGAACACCAAATGTAAGTCACTTTGGTGAAGAATGTGCTCTGCGTTTCATTGCCACCATATCGTGCACGCTCTCATCAAGTAATTGCATTGAGGTTAGACTGATACCATGTGAATATAATAAACATTGTCTTGGAAAGACTTCTGCCACTGCAATAATATTAGTCGAACATATATATGATACCTGGGATGTGACATGATGTTGTTATTAAATAAACATTTTGTGAAGCAAAACATGTTGTTTTAATCTATGATGTATGTTTGTAATGGCATAATTATAACCTCAAAATCCGAAAGCATTTTGATGGCTTTTAGAAGTCTCAAGTGTCCGTAGTTTTAATTTAGTTTCAATCGAATATATATATCATTTAGAACTCAAAATGTTAAAACACCTCCCTGTCGGTTCTTAGGCCAACAATGTACGGATGCGTAGCAATGTCCTTTAGTTAAGTTTGTTACGAACAAGGGAATCAGCACCATTATAGTATTAATTCTCTAGGGGTCTACTCTAGGGGATACTGTGGTTACCATTTCTTTCGCTCGTAAAATGACCACCCAATGTTCCCGTTCATCTCCAGAACGCCTTAACCAATTTACATGCAGTCTTCTGCAATAGATTCGTAATTAATCAACGATGGTAGATAATGCCGAGGACATTAGTTCCGCCTTTGATCATTTGTGCAAAAAGAATAAATAAATAAATGCAATTAACTTTAATTAACCAATACTGCTACAATTACACACAACGCAATTTACTGCACACATTTAATTAGTGTGTCGAACATTTTTAATGACTTAATTACCATTGCTAATAGTGATGAAACGATGATAAGCTAAAACAAAACTTAGGTATTTAAATAACTGTTTTTAAACGTGCAGGCACATTTTAGTCTTAAAAGACTCAGCACGAGAAAGGGCCCAACAGGGCCAACGCCTGTCGGGGTTGCTAGATGTTTATAATAGTTACCGTGACCCCGGAACATAAAGGGTAATCGAAGGAACATGAGTAGGTTTTAGTCAGTAAAAGTCTGACACGCTCTCCCGCCGCACCCAGGACGAAAGCAGTCATTGGATGATTTCCCACTTCCCCAAAAAAGAAAGTCTTAAAAGTTTTTTTGCGATTTCTGGGTTATTAACCTCCCCCCCCGTAAAACCGCCTGCACGAAGTTGCAGGTTCGAAATCGGTTTCAGCTATATCTTTTCATTCGTTGTTGCGTAACACAATCACAAATATTTGCGTTTATACATATTTCTTATACTATTTAATGTTTTTTTGCTTGTTATGTAAATTAATATATTATTTTAATACTCCCTTTTATTTTCACAGGTAAGCACCAATTTCAAAAACTTTTTGAAAGCTGATATAAATGACGTGTGAGTACTGCAAAATTTTACCTTTTGGCGACGGTCCAGAATTTAAAAAAATACTTGCCTGTTGGTCTAATGGTTAGTAACCCTGCCTTTTAAACCGGCGGCGACGGGATTACGTATCTTGCAGAAGCCGAGCGATCGCGATAATATCGCAATAATTGCTTCTTAAACGTCAATTCGTATTACGTATCAGCAATAGCAAGCGATAGTGCTGCCTCTGTGGAGTAATCAGTTAACTAAAACATGCATTTATCGTTTGGTGATCGCGATAACTTCGACTTTTTAAGAGCAAAGCTAAGTTGTTTTTTTTTAAGTTGATATTTAATTAGTTCCAGCGATTGCTACTTCGTCGTCGTCGTAGCAATAAGTGCATTAGAACAATCGACGAGCGATCAGCAAACGATTCATACCTACATAATACGATTTTATTTGACGTAACGCGATTGATCGCGCGATCACTGCGCAATTATTTCTGATTGCTGTTTCATAGGTAGGTAGGTGTAGGTGGCCAGGCGGAGGTCGTGGGTTCGATACCCACCCAGAACAACTTTGTGTGGTGAGCGTGACTGCTTGTTTTTATAAATTTATTTCTTTATAAATTATGTATTTGTTTAGTTATCTGGTCGTGTGTGTATGTCCCAAGATATTTATTTTACTCTTGGTCGTCGAAAAGTATGTCTAAAATTACTGGATTGCAGTTAAGAAAACCCATTAAGTATTGTCGTTTGTCACATATGACGTTATACAATAATATTTATTCAAAACATTAGCAACTGACCAACCTCCATTAGAATCGTGTCATAATAATAAAGAAGTACTTAAATAGAACCTTATTTACAACAGTTCGCGTAAAGCGATGTTTAACAAACATTATGTCATTGAAAAGTTAAACGCAATGACATTTAAAATCCGTACTATATTTGTATTTTTTATATGACATTATAAATGCGAGAGTAACTCTGTCTGTCTGTCCGTCTCTTCTTCACGCCTAAATTACAGAACCGATTTGAATGTGGAACAGATATAGTCTGGGACCCGATACAGGACATAGGGTAGTTTTCATCCCGGAGACCCCCGGGAACGGGAACTATTATTCCACGCGGACGAAGTTGCGGGCAAAAGCTAGTTAACACTATAAATTATCTTGCAGTTGTTGTTTTTATGGGACAATCCCGCCACACTATGCCCAGCCACTGTAACTCCTGAAAGCTAGAATCAACAGTGGAGTCCGCCAGAAACGCGCCGAGCAATGTAGCTCGACGCGTCCCGGAGAAACGATTATTCTGTCTTGGATTTAATAAGAAAAGAACAGCGGAGGAGTAAGAAAAATATGTTTGCCACTTTCCTCCATAACAAGAAGGAGACAGAACAGAACTAGGCCAATAGGCACCAAGGCGCGATTAATACTGGGAGAATAAAATTTGTTAAAATTAGTGGGTCCTAACCTAAACTCCTAAAGTGTTTTAAATAAAGTCGATGTAGTATTCATTCATATAGGCTTGCCAGATGTCCGAGAAATCCGGGATTGTCCCAGAATTTTTTTCGTGTCCCGTGTCCAGTAATGAAGGTTTTTGCGTATGAGAAATCCGCTAGATGGCAATACGTAGGCGTGAGGTGCAACTGCAGCATGATTGGTGAATTTTTACATATCTGTCAATGTCATGTCATGTTTCTCATACGCAAAAACCCTCATTAGACCTTATTATTCTGGATTCCGAAAACGAATTAGTTTTTTCGGTTCCCTTATTTGCGTGGTGTTATATAGCCTATTTGTTTGGAAGTTTCACGGCTAAAAGTGCAAACGTTTTGCATTGCAATAAACACAAGTAATATTAAAATAGTCCCTTTTTTAGAATTGTCTTGGATTTGCTTTGGTATGAAATTGTCCCGGATACGACAGATTCTATCTGGCAACCCTGTCTCATGCCTGGGTTGCGAAATAGTTTTAATAGTTACCGCGGCCCCAGAACATAAAGGGCAACCGAAGTGAGTGGATGGGTGGAAGTGGGTCTTAGTAAAAATTTGACACTCCCGCCCCGCCAAAGACGGGAGAAGTCATTTGATGATTTCCCATACATAAAAAACCCTACCTCCATAGCAGCCCATTCGGCCTCCTAATTAAGCAGTATAATGAACGTTTATGGGATACTAGGTTTTTCCCGCGACTTTGTCTGCGTGGATAAATAGTTCCCGTTCCCGGAGAATTTCCGGGATGAAAACTAGCCTATGTCCTTTCTCGGGTCCCAGACTTTATCTGTACCAAATTTCATTCAAATCGGTTCAATGGTTTAGGCGTGAGGAAGAGACAGACAGAGTTACTTTCGCATTTATAATATAAGTATGGATTCTTCAATGACGTCACTTGGCGCAGATTAACGAGCGTAGTTAATTTAGCGATGTTTTTATTAGTATTTAGGAAGGTGGTTCTGGTAAAGTCAAATTGTTTGTTTCAATTAAACATTTGAAAGGTTCATTTGAAGGTTAAAAAAGAAAAATTATATATTTAAATACCATCCCACCCTAGTGGATGGGTGACCTTTGAAGAGTGGTTTTTACGTTATTTTCAAATAATTTTCTTTATTGGTTTACGTCACACAGATAAACCTCTTAGACTTCATGATTTTTTGCGCAATCTTGACAAATTTTATTGTCATATTTTCAAAACTTAAAAAAAATTTCAAGATTTTTGAAGGATTTAAATACTAATTTTTAAACTTTCGCGTTTCATGTTAACACATATTATCACAACGGGTATTAACGCGAAAAGTGTGTGCTTGCGACCACGACCTGTGCAACCAGGTCGAAACGTCAAGCCTTCCAAGGTATTTATAATCACTTTTCGCGTTAATACCCGTTGTGATAATAGGATTTAAATAATTAGTAATAGTACTTGCCGTTCTATCGCGAGTAAGTTCAGTAGCGGTGCAGTTACGATTCTTTGGGATCGCTGTAAAATACTTTCGCAGTGTTGGTAAACTTTGGTCTTACATTTCACGCTCGGTTTTGATTCAGTTTAGCTGAGGTGCAAACTAGTGATGTGCCGGGTGCCGGATCATCAAAAATGTATATCCGCGGAACGGATACGGACATTTAGTGTCAAGATCCGCGGATACGGATATGGATACGGATCTTTACTTTTTTAGTTAATCGTTGTCGGCGCGTGACCTTGAAAGGATAGTTGACGACACGCTCGCCGCTGCAGCGACGGGCAGGATGAGCTTCGACTTGCCAAATATTTGATTTTAAGAATTAAAAAATACTCTGAAGGGATTATTTTTTAATAATGCTACTTAATTACATAATCTAAGTTTTATCCTGTCAATTGAATATAAAAGATCCGCGATCCCTCTCTTATCGTCGTAGATTGGCAGTTGTACGACGGTGACAGCTATAAATCTTAGCCGATTACAACTCGTACGATTTATTTATCTGTGCACCTCGCTGGAATGCTCGCCCTCTCCCGCTTCCCCGCTCGCGCCCCGTGTTCGCCTCGTTCGTTTAGTAGCAATAGCATTTCGAGAGCGTTACGTCACAGCAAGAGGTGCACAGTTCAGTCGTGTTTAGTCATTTATTGTTCTAGACTTTTATTAGGAAATCGCTGTTATAGATAACAATAATGACATTCTGATGTAACTTTAAACAAAACAACGGTTTTATAGCAATCTTGTTTATTATAACAACATAATTATCTTTGGTGTTATTATGAATGTCTTCGACCTTGCTTTGTTTACAATACTATAATATTGTTATAATATTTATTGATGAATAAGTACATAGTTAGTTTATTGAGTACTTATTGTTGGGAACGTGAGAAGGCTTGATTGATTATTTATTTAATTTACTAGCCTTCGATTAGAAATAAGACAATAGGTTGTGTAAATTATTTACGGTTTTTATTTTACTACTAGGTTAGGTGACTCACGTTGAAAGATCAACTTCCTCAGTCATTCTAAATCGGATTTTTTTCTCGTTGGACTCTTAGAACTTTTCAACACGTTTGCAAGACTCGAAAAATTCAGCTCTTGTTGTGTGTAGTGTAGACCAATTACAAGCTATTATTAATTTTCAAAAATGTGATGTGAGAAAGTTGCTTTTTTCAGGGCGTTAGTATTTATTTATTTATACTTTATGTACAACGGTACTTGATGCTTATTGATGCTTAATGTTGGTAGTGGTACGGTTCTCTTTATCTAGCCAGAAAATTTGATACTTGTTCAATCAAGTATTGGTGACGAAACAACGAATATAAAGATCTTACAAAATAAATCCGAGAAATCAGGACTGAACTATTAGAAATCTGTAAAAATTTAAAAGTGCCTGTAACTGGTTAACACACGAAGTAAGTATAAGGTTAACATTACTTATAATAAACGCGATAGTAACTTGCTGTCTGTCTCGGTTCCACGCCAAAACTACTGGACCGATTTAAATGCAATGTAATGTGTTAAGGTACAGAGATAGTCAGACATAGGATGCGTTTTATCCCAAAAACCCCACGGGAACGGGAACTACGCGGGTAAAGGTCATAGCTCATTAGAGCTACCCGGCAGCCACTCCGCACCGCCTCGCCTCCTGCGGCTAGTATTCTTTATATGGACTTGTATGGGCATGCGCTCACTATATCAACTTCGTAGCGGCACCGGATCGCCTCGGTTAAGGCGAGTCGGTGCGGAGTGGCTGCCGGGTGGCGGTAATGAGCTAGGACCTTAAAACCGCTGGGGACCGCTAGTTTGAAATAATTTGTATTAAAAGTCTGTCCTACTGGCATAGCAATAGCGCTAGGCGAAAACCTACCAGAACGTTCTAGAATCCTATTCCTTTTACTTGATCATATTGTGTTTCACAAGACGTACCACATAATTTCATACGTAGGTTTAGGATTACGGTATCATGATATCAATATCGTGTTTCTCTCCAGTATATCGAACCGCAGGTGTCATAATTGTCTCGTATTTAGTTAAATATTCGAACACACGTGATTCGAGACACAATCCGGGGTTGCGGAATGTTTATAATAGTTACCGTGACCCCGGAACATAAAGGGCAACCGAAGGAACATGAGTGGGTTTTAGTCTGTAAAAGTAAGACCCGCCCCGACCAGGACGGGAGAAGTCATTTGATGAATTCCCACTCCCCAAAAAAAAAATAGGAAGTCAATAGCAGCGCGACAGCCGGCTGTCGCTTGGTCGTCGAAAATCGTCGTTTAATTTTGCTACCTTCTGCCTATAGATTTTGTTCGAGAAATAGGTATGCCTTGAGCAAGCGTGGTGGGCAACCTCGACCCTGGAAGCCCCACGATCCCTAATTTTGACACCTAGACACAGCTCTACACATCTTGTACCAATCAGTGTCACTTTGCAGTTATCTCATGTCATTACTCTGATAAGAAAGTCCCAGGAATTTTGGCCCAAAGTCAAGCGTACTACCGGCAAAACCGGCAGCATTATTGTAAAAATCTATTCGGGTAGTTCCCCTTAAACACTACTCAAAAGTAAAGTAATCATTGTATCTATAGATGAACTCACAGACATTGGTGAAGCAAAACACCGTGAGGAAACCTGGGCTTGTAATGTATATAAGTCCGAAATCGCCAGTCCACCTTGAGCAAGCCTGGTGAATGTGGTGATCAATGCTAGGCATGAGCATCTCTATGTGAAGAAGCCTTTGCCTTGTAGTGGGGCAGTTATTGGCTCGTATTATATCTCATCATCTCCCTAGCCTTTTTCCCAACCGTGTTGGGGTCGGCTGCCAGCCTAACCGGATTCAGCTGTATACCGGTGTTTTACGTGGAGCTACTGCCTATCTGACCTCCACAACCCAGTAACTGCACGACACGATACCTCTTGGTTAGACTGGTCTGAGTTTCTGACTAATCAGTAACGACTGTCAAAGTTCTACGGATGACAACCGGGACCAACGGCTTTACGTGCTTTCCGAGGCACGGGATGTCAGATATATCTATAGGTGGAAATTTGAGCGATTGTAGTCCTCACGGAAGCCTCACAACCCTCAATTTTTGACTCCTAGGTACGCCAGTGCGCCAGGGCAGTGCAGTGGTACTTCCGATAATTTAAAAGTGACTGTTATAAAACCACTGCATAAAAAGAACGCGAAGGATGACATGACCAATTATAGGCCAATTGCATTGATTCCCATTTTCTCCAAAATTATAGAAAAAATAATATATGAAAGAATTTTTAACTTTTTAATAAATTTTAGTATTATATGTAAAGAACAAAATGGTTTCATGAAAAATAAAAATATTAATATGGCTATATACGATTTACTCGTTACAATAATGAAAAATGTTGATAATAAAATTCCTATATGTGCAATTTTTACCGATATGACGAAAGCTTTCGACTGTGTCAATCATGAACTTTTATTCGAAAAACTGTATGCTTACGGAATACGCGGAAATGCCTTAGATTTAATCAAATCGTATATCAGTGGTCGTAAGCAATTCACAGAAATTACGAGGGTTTGTACTAAAACTAGAATTGAACAGACGTATAAATCTACCTTGAGAGAAATAAAATTCGGAGTTCCACAAGGCAGTGTCCTGGGGCCACTTTTATTTTTGCTCTATATTAATGATCTCCCTCGGCAAATCCATCACCCAATGGTTCTATACGCTGACGACAGCTCAGCATTAATAAAATGCCATGATAAACAGCATTACGAAAACGATGTAAATCATACACTAAAAGTACTAATCAACTGGTTAAATCATAATAATTTACTAATTAACTTAAATAAAACAAATATAATGCACTTCTACCAAAGACTGCGTATCGAAAACTTAAACATAAATTATAATAACCAAAACATTGAAAGAGTAGAAGTCGCTAAATTTTTAGGCATTACTTTAGATAGTCAATTGACATGGAAAGCTCAAGCTGAAACAATATGCAAGAAACTAAGTTCATCTGCTTATGCATTATTTAACCTTTCGAAAAAAGTTAATATTAACGCAGCATTAGTAGCCTATCATGGCTTAGTGGTCTCGATACTAAGATATGGAATTATTTTTTGGGGCAATTGTACTTATAAAGAGGATATCTTTCGTGCCCAAAAGCGCTGCATACGTTCAATGCTCAATATTAAAGTCACCGACAGTTGTGTCCCAGTTTTTAAGGAACTTAAACTGTTAACATTTCCATGTATATATATTTCAGAAATGGCAATATTTGTTAAGACCAATCTTCATTTGTTTAAATCTTTAAAAGAATCTCGACATCGCACAGTCTCTATGAGATCACAATATCAAAATTTATTGTATGAAGGTAACTGTAAAACAGCTTTGTTTAAAAAAAGTGTCATGGGAATGGCTCCTGTTATTTTTAATAAAATTCCGAATTGCATTAAGGATCAACCTTTAAAACTCTTTAAAAAGAGACTCACCGCCTTATTGTTAAATAATTGTTATTACTCAGTTCAAGAATTCTTAAATGATCCTTCTATTACCTAATTAATTACCAATATTGTATGTTAATCAAGTTGCATTAGTTTTAAAGTTATTGTGAGCAAATGTCGCTCATAAATGTTTGTATGCCTAAATAGGCAGAATGTACAAGGATGCTTTATATATCTGTAACACCAATTGTAAATACCTACATTCTTTACAAATAAATTATTACTTACTTACTTACTTACTTTCCCATTATCTCAATCAGTGTCACACAGACTGCACTGTTATCTAATGACGTCACACCCTGATAAGAAAGTCCCAGGAATTTTGGCCCAAAGTCAAGCATAGCAACCGGCGACGATATTACGTGAGATGACGGCGTCACAGTGGAAACGTTCAAACATGATGTGTTAGATGAAAGTGTGGAAATTTTGTTACCTAGCAAATATTTGTTTTGTGAATGGCTTCTGAAAATTATGATGTTGCGGTTTAGTATCTTTTTGAACGTCCTGATTGCCCTATCCGGCACATAAAATAAATAAATGTCTAGGGACAACTAACACACGCACGGGTATCTGGTCCCAAACTAGGCATAGCTTGTTTGTACTATGATTATTAGACATCTGATATACATACTTATAATACAATTGAAAATACATTATATCATAGATAAATGACACCCAGATTCAGAACAAACAGTCATGTTTATTTTCTAAGTTGTCTTTTCAACCTTCGTGTTATTCACTCCATTCTCTCTCTTATTGCGGGATAAATAGACCTTATTAAGCACGCACTTTGACTTAGCTGCGTTCCGTCTCTATCGTACACTTGACTTTGTGTAAAAGTGACAGGTATAGTGCTTAGTCAAAGGCAACGTCTATTTACCTCGCGATTGTTATATTCTTCACCTATTCTGCCGATTTCTAACTTTTCTTTATTTTCTACTTTTATTAATTTTCTTTATTTATATTTATTACTCAATCAAGTTCAACCATATACGTTTCATCCTTCCTCTTCACAAGTCCAATTCCTATACGATTCCCAATTCTCAAATCTTCTTAAATTAATCCTATCACTAGTTCTTCTTTCAAACTTCCTCTAAAACACTCAGTTCTTAATTTATCAGCTGTTATTGTCAAGTTTAGTATAACATATCTTATGTTTTGATAGAAACTTTGATGATAAGGGTTATCTGTGTCAACGCGGTCGTTTCACAGGTTATCAGAGGTACTGATAACAGCAACTGTCTTTATTAATCCAAAGACGGATGTAAAACCTTTTCCGAATGTTATCAGAACAGTAACATTTTAAACACACTTGCAAGTTTTCAGTTACACGGGTAGAATAGGGTTCCGTAACCAACCATTTCACACTGTAGTTCACTAATTTCGCATTATATCGGTTTCAAGATTGACATTATTTTGTTTCTTAATCGTAAACTAATAAAGTTATATGATTTGTTATAGTTTTCTTTCAAAGTTCATAATATGGACTACCATCACGATTTTTTTTTTTGGGCCAGCCGTTTAGCTTTTAGAGAGGGAAGGGGGGGGGGGACTAATTTAATTAAAAAAACGCTTTAAACCTGAATATCTTGCGTACAGCTTCCTAAATCAAAAAAGCCACCTTAGCAACCTCTAACAGACCTGTCTAATGATACGCCGCACTGTGGGGTAGACGCGAGAAAAAGAAATCATCCCCACTACGTTTACGGGAGATTCCCTTAAAAAACCTAGTACCTTACAAAGAACACACCCCCCAAGTTTCATGTCTCCAGGACCAGCGGTTTTGGCTGTGCGAAAGCTAGTGTCAATTATTTATAAGTCTAGGTTACCTCACGACATTATTCAACACCAATGTCAGTGCTATTGAATATAACTTTAAACGTCCAAAAATACAAACAAAAATATAAAATCAAAGTACTATGACTTGTGTTTCTGGCTCAAAGTCCAAGTCCATCGTCCGCTGTGCTAGCCGTCCACGTGCCAATATATTTTTATTTAATCTAGACTGTAGATATAGATAGATAATCCACATATCTATATTTTTTTTATTTTGGGGAGTGGGAAATCATCAAATGACTTCTCCCGTCCTGTGCAGGGCGGAAGAGCGTGTCAGACTTTTACTGAATCAGAGAGATGTTCTTGTGCCTTGGACGCCACGTGGAGACAAGCCCCTGATCTCTCCACGAAAAATCGGTAAAAGAATCATTAGGAACGTTAACATCCAAACCGAAATAAAAAAGGAACTAGCTGATCCGTTTATTTTCATCCCTCGTCCCAAAAAGAGGGGATGCTATAATCAGACAGATGCTTTCTTGCCTTGCACGCCACGTGGAAATGAGACCCTGATCTCTCCACGTCGTTTTCTATCGCTTCATGCCACAGACAGACACGCAAACAGCACACACATAACAGTAAACTGTTTTTTTTAAGATGGGAAATCATCAAATGACTTCTCCCGTCCTGGGCGGGGCGGGAGGTAGTGTCAGACTTTTTGTCTACTAAAAATCTGTTAAGGATCATTAAAAATAACGGTTACTATAGGTTAACCCGTCGAAATTACAAAAGAAACTAGCTGATAATTTTTTTTTTTGGTGAATGGGAAATCATCCAATGACTGCTCCCGTCCTGGGTGCGGCGGGAGGGCGTGTCAGACTCTTACTGACTAAAACCCACTCATGTTCCTTCGATTGCCCTTTATGTTCCAGGGTCACGGTAACTATTATAAACATTCCGCAACCCCGGCAGGACTAGCTGATACATTCATTGTTTGCGCTGAGATTGTTACGATCATCGGACATTATCTAAAGTAATCTAAAATTCTGAATAATCAGGAAGATACTGAGGTAAAAAACGACCATCCGACATCATACCACATTTTTGCAGATAGCAAAACTTCTACTCTGAATCATTATAGCAAAATTTTCCGCGCGTCGCGTTTAGAATTTTGCATGTTCCTGAAGAACTACATTATTACTGCATCATTACACTGTAATGTGCCCTGGTTAGCTTTGTTTAAAGTTTGATATCTTTTACCTATTTCTAGCAGCCGCGGCTTCGCCCGCGTGCCTCCAATCATTATTATCTTCGGGTCGAATTTCCAAAAATTTTGTTCAGTGGCTACCTACTCTACAAATAACATACCCTTCAAGTTTCATGTCTCTAGGACCAGCGGCTGTGAGTTGATATATCAACAATCAGTCAGTCAGCTTTCCATTTTAATATAGATAAGACTTTCTTGCATAATCGAAGTCGGTAATTCTGCCAAAACTTTTATGGCGAGATAAATAGTCAGTGCTTCTGCTTATATAGTAACGTCTATTTATCTAGTCATTACTAATCATTCTGAGGGCGAAATAAATACGCGTTACTTAGCACGTGTTTGGCTAAGCACTATACCTGTCACTGTTACACAACTGTCAAACGTCAAGTGCACGATCGAGACGGAACATGGCTAAGCCAAAGTACATGCTTAGTAACGTCTCTTTATCTCATCATGAGTCATAAGTGTTACTTAAAACGGCTGTCAAAGATCTACGAATAACCTTGACCATCAGCATAACACACTTTATAATTTAAGAAGCTATACTGATGACGTCAAGTACTATAAGTCAACGACCTTGTTTGAACTTGACCGCATTATCTGTTTCATAGAATTGTCTGTTGAGAATTCTACAAATAGGAGATGTCAGGATATTTCGCGGTGTAACGGTGTTGTTACCAGCTGACTACTCTGAGAAGAAACAACCGATCAAACTCAGAGGTCTAAATCTCTTTTAAAGTCCTTACAATATTGTGTTGGTCCAAACTTCTCGTTTATTGCACTTCAACAGCAAGTAAAATCAGCAACAACTGTACACGAAATAAACTCCATCCGTACTTCAATAATTAAAGTACGGATAGAGTTTAGTGCGTTTGCCCTAACTGCACTCTCGTTGCACTACTTGTACTCTTACTGCACTCAATTTGCACTTAAACTCCACATTTACTTCACTCAAACTGCACTAACTGCACTCTCCAATACACTCCAAACTGCACTCTGATTGCACTTCTTTTGTACTATTACTGCACTATAACTGCACTTAATCTGCACCCAAGGTACGCCCAAACTGCGCTTAAACTCCACTCTTACTGGTCTCGACCTGCACTAACTGCACTTTTTTTTTGATGAGTGGAAAATCTTCAAATGACTGCTCCCGTCCTGGGTGCGGCGGGAGGGCGTGTCAGACTTTTACTGACTAAAATCTACTCATGTTCCTTCGATTGCCCTTTATGTTCCAGGGTCACGGTAATTATAAACATTCCGCAACCCCGGCAGGCGTTGGCCCTGCTGGGCCCCTTCCTGTGCTGACTTCTTCTCTTTGAGGCGACGTGGTCCTAGCCGGGCGGCGAGCTACCCATCGCTCGCCATCCGCAGAACCGCGCCTACGGTGGCCGGTAGTCGTCTTGCGACTCTCGACGTTTTCGCCTGGGTCTTAGTCCGGGGCGAGAGGCTCGTCGTTGCCTCTCGCGCGCCGCCGCTTCCTTCACTAGCATAACTACTTCGCAGAAGGAGGCGACGGCATCCCATTTCGTCTCGCCCCGAAGCATGGCCTGAACCAGCGCCGGGCGCGAGAGGTCACCGCCTCCGATCGCCTCTACGAGGACACGTCGATGGACTAACTGCACTCTCACTGCATTACAATTGGACTCGCTTCTGCACCCAAACTGTACTTTAAACCTTCGAATACACGTGATTCCACGCACAATAGAAAGACAATAGCAGCCCGCTGTCGCTTGGTCGTTGCAAGGCTAATTGCACTTAAACTGCACCCCAACTGCACTTAACCTTAAACCCAACCTAACCTAAATCAAACCGTCTCTTTGCAGTTCCTAAATGTTTTTAAACTATCTTGTTCTTGACATTAATCCTACTTCTATATTATAGAGGAAATCCCAATGATCTAAACGTCACAGCTTCGGCATATCGCCAACCGACTCGTAAGACTATTGGCACAAAGTCCAGCTAATAATTCGATCACTATATTTACTACTAGCTGTTCCTCGCGGTTTCACCCGCGTTACGTTAGGTTTTTAGTTACTGCCTCGCTCCCGAGGGACATAGAGTGATATTATATAGCCTATGTTACACAGGGATAAATGGAAAATGTAGCTTTCGAATGGTGAAAGAATTTTTAAATCGGTCCAGTAGTTTTTGATCCTATTCATTACAATCAAACAAACAAAGTTTTCCTCTTTATAATATTAGTATAGATTATTGTCTAGTAAATAGGTTGTTAAATGTTATTTTATTTTAATATAGCTGTCATCCGCGGTTACTCGTGTTTTTGGTTACTATTTCGCCCGTATGTCGTAGCGTCATAGTTATTAGCCTTTATTCTTCCTCGATAAATGGATTATCCAACAACAATAAAATCACTTCGATACAGTATTTTTTGAGATTAGCGCGTTAAACTAACTAAACTGAACATACAAATCTGTGTGCTTTTCTCGTCAAGAAAATCTTCATGATTCTCGCTCTCATTATTTCACCAATAACAATTGTGTGGACTTCAAAAGATACTTTGACCTCTCTCTGAAAGTGTTATGCATAAAACTTATTTACAAAAATAAAGATCATGTTTCACTTTAACCCATATATGCCCGTAATTATTATTTACTCCGAATTTTGTAATTTTTTGATATATTAGTGTAAGTATATATAAAAACATATCTGTAACATCACTTTCGTGAAAAAGAAATGGGAAAGTGGTTTTTCATGGTGGGTCACCAACGACCCACTGGGCACATACCAGTCCTATGGCTATTAAATAAATAACTTCAAACATGTCGTATCAAAGTGAAATAAACTTTATAAAAAAACTTTATTATTACAATTTATGATGATAATTAGCGCAACATTTGATAAGTAATTGAATTTCACACTTTTTACAGGTTTTTATGGTCTTATTTTTTACACACAGCACATCACCTTCTTTTTTGTCGGGTATTTATCATATTATCTGCTTCAAAATAGCTAACTGCTGACGCTATTTGTCATGATGTTGATGGGCATGAGGGACCTGGCTTGTTCCCTGGCATTCCAAATCTCATGAGAAGCGTTCTAAAGTGTCCACAAAGCTGCCTAGTGCCTAGAGATTTTTCCAAAAGGGTAGCTTTGTTTACAGTTACATAACATGATTGGCACATACCATTTTTATGCTATAGCATTGCCATCAGGGGTACCTACATTGGTCAAGCTTTTCTACTCTTTCCTTGTACCTGTTATGTAATTATGGCACCTTTTTGGCACAATTTTTTTCTTTCCCTATTCCCGTTGGTTTTGCTGGTATTTTTTTTACAGAGACTTCTTCTTTTAGAGGATTGTGACGTTCTTGGTCTAGCTGGCTCGCCTTCACTTTCCTCGTCTTTTTTATTTACTCTCAGATACTAGCTGTCTTCTGTTTATGACTAATTCAGCATGTGCCTGAAGTTAAGCTCAATTGAGCCGATCTGAATCATTACATCATTCGTCTCCAGAGTTTAGTTCTGAATTCTGGCCACTATTTAGAGGATCTAATATAAATATCTATTTCATCAACTGTATTTCTTCAGCCACCCTTTCCAATTCATCAAAAATCTCAAAAGTGTTGAGCATATGGTGAACTCCTATATAAATATCATTAGGTCATATATGTGCTCAAAGGGTCGTTAACGACCCAACCAAGTTTGCTCTTGATTATAACTATTGTAATAATTACTAATTGCAATTTTGATTATTTATTATGATTATTTAGTTATTCGTCAATATAAATTTACCGCAAAAAATATTTTCGTATAGACAAATAAAAAATATTTACATTCGTAAATAGGGAAGCGTGCACTCAACGACAAAATTTGGCTGGTAATAATTTCAAAGTACTAAAATAACTTCTCATATTCACAAAAAATGGAACGATGGTAGATAAGAACAAAGGGATGTTTGTCAAGCTTCGAATCGCGCGTCATTGCTGATCTCAAGTGTTAAAAGAATTGCATAAACAATCACTTAATTACCTTGAGTATGTGTGGGTCGTTATCGACCCTTTGGGCATATATGGGTTAACAATGAAAAACCCTTCTACTTTATAATATTAGTATAGAATTATCCCGGTGGATATAGGTAAAGAGAGTTCAAGATGAGCTGTCATCTCACCAGCCAGTGCTGTTCCGGGCCGCGCGGCGAGTTACCCATCACTCGCCGTCCGCAGACCCGCGCCTACGGTGGCCGGTAGTAGTCGTCTTGCGACTCTCGACGTCTACGCCTGGGTCCCTGTCCGGGGCGAGAGGCTCGTCGTTGCCTCTCGCGCGCCACCGCTTCTTTCAGCATAATTGCTTCGCAGAAGGAGGCGACGGCTTCCCATTCAGTCTCGCACCGGAGCATGGCCTGAACCAGCGCCGTGTCCTCCAGGCGAGGCTTAGCTATCTTGACGTCGTTGTTTGAAGTACATAGTTTCTTAACATAATCTATCCACACATCTCACATTTTTAGGACCCAGTAATTTTAACAAATTTAATCCGTGGTGCTAGGCAATCCGGGCTTCTCCCAGTTTTATTCGCCCCTTTTTGCCTATTGGCCTAGATGTTCTGTCTTCTGCTTGATATGGAGGGAAGTGGAAATTATGTTTTTCTGCAGTTCTTTTCTGATTAATTTTGTTGCAGGATCCAAGCAGTTTAATTGTTTCTCCGGGACTCGTCGAGCTTCATTGCTTCGTCGCTTTTCTGGCGGACTCCACTGTTGGTTTTGACTTTCAGGAGTTGCAGTGGTTGGAAATAGTGAGACGAGATTGTCCCAATAAAGAGATAATCTATCCACATGGATGTGTGGATAGATTTTTGTGGTGATGTGACAAATGTCAAAAGTGATTTAGAATAAAGCCAAGATTAAAAAAAAAATCAAAGAATTTCATTTATTTGGCTTTCAAACCGGCACTTGTAATGAAAGGTCCTTAAAGAAACCTTAATAGTGGAGGCGTTATAAGCCAAAAGCAATATTTTTTGCATTAAAGCATGAGACTTGGTACACTTGTTAGTTAGGTGGGTTAGAGCCAAAATCGCCCGGGAGGCAATCGGAGGCACCCCTCTGGGGGGGAGGGGGAGGGGTTGAAGTTCTCTTCTGCCGCGCGCTTTGTTTGTCGTCATAACTCCTAATTTATCGTTACTATGGCAAGTGGGGTATCATTTTCGGATAATACAAAGATGGCCAATCGTTTTCTGAAATAAAAAATACATGTCTACACACAAAAAAAGTGAATTATGCCCTAAAATGTGAAAATTTCAACCGTAACAAAAAACATTAAATGGCTATAATTTTTCAAATCGTGGCTATATCGACATTAAAAAAATATGATTAAAAATCTGTATGCGTATAGATTTTGAAAATATAATATATGTCTATAGTGTATATAGAAAAATCGTTAGAAAAAAAATGAAAACAGCTTGGCGGAGCAGCCAAAATTCATTGTAAAATAAGGACAATAAAATCGATTTTTACAAATTGACCAATCTTTTTACTAGTAAATATAGAGATTTGATCAAATTAAATAGATATTGAATTTTAATGTTTTTTTTTGTTAAAAATCTATCGTTTTTACCCTTAGAACAAGTATAAAAAAATGACATTAGTCATATTTGATCTTATAGCTGAGCGGGCTCTGTTGACTAGTTTAAGTGAATTAAACGTCTGTAATTAAAGTAACAACATATAACTATGCTAAAAATACTTACTTATAAAATAATATAAAAGGTGACTGCACCAATGATAAACACTTTAAGAGTTAGCACCAATAGCAGGACGCAAAGAGTTGTTCGACATTTCAGACCGCCGCACTTCTTATTACATCTGCACTGGACCATTTCTATATAGGTTGAAAACCACTGGCAAGTCTGTCCATGTAGGCTGACAGTTGTCACTTACTCCGTCCCCAATCAGACAAATCAGTTGGATTTCCAGACATCTGATCCCATAGAGGAAAAGTTTTGGAATACTGCTCAAGAAATGTTGGTGCAGGGCAGCTTTTGTAAGACACCATTTTCTAGTTAACGAATATCTTTAATAAACAGATATTTTAGGTTTCATTTACTTAGCAAAATGTGCAAGACCAGAAATAAACACTTCTAACTATCTTATAAACTTTTCAATAATATCCTGTGACAGCATAATATGCCATCTGATCTCAAACTTAGCAGAGCTATACTATGACAGACTGGTCTTCATACATATA
Organism: Athetis lepigone; assembly: GCA_033675125.1. NCBI lineage: Eukaryota > Metazoa > Arthropoda > Insecta > Lepidoptera > Noctuidae > Athetis > Athetis lepigone. The sequence goes on from CM066241.1 coordinate 941,734, forward strand.
TTTTTTTTATTTTTATTTAATTACATTTATATTATAAATTCGTACATATTATAGATAAATTACAATCAGACACAGGATAAACAATGCTCATCACGCAAATTTTGTTCTGGTTGGCATCGTAGCCACGACCTCCGACTTAGCAGTCAGGGTCACTAGCCACTAGACTAACTAGCCCGCGAATAATAGTGAAAGCCTCGCTAATCCATCCCTCATATGCTGCCAGAAACCCTTTTCCCCTTCACAGTTAAAAAACAAGATACATTGTGACACCTTGGAAAAGCGTAAAACAGAGGCAAGACTAGCTTTAAGTGGTCCTGTAAAAAGATTTTTTTATAACGGCGGATACCAAGTGGCGAACAACAGGATGATAGGACTAACGCAGTAGTCAGAGTTGTGCCAAAGTAATGATACGTACACGTACTGTCGATACTGACGTCTCGTTAGCAGTCGTTTTGGTATAGACGAGTGCCTGAGCTAGAAGAGCTGTGGGTAATGTAGGCACTGGAAAACCCCACCTGTACCAATTCAAGGTATCAAGTACTCTCCATTGAAAATACTTAGAATCTTTCATCCGCTGTATACTTCCTAGGACTAAAATAGGATGAGGATTATTTACAGAACCACCAGTGTGATGGCTCTGTAAAAAAGCTGTGACACAGTGACTTATTTGAACGGTGGAGAAAAAAAGCGCAACGGAGACATGGAATGCTTTTTTAACTGTCGCAAAAGAGTTTCTGGCAGCACATGAGAAAAGGATTAGCGAGGCGTTCGCTTTTATTGAAAAGCTGCCCTGCATCTCTTTTTGAGAACATTTTTCATCGAATCCACCTGATCCATCTAATAAGGGATAGAGTAAGGTCGGTTATTTTACTGTTAACATACATGGAGAGACTTGCCAGTACAGTGGTTTTCGACGTCTGTGTGGAAATGATCCGGTGCAGGTGTAAAAAGAAGTGCGGCGGTCTGAGGTGTCTATTCTATCTCAGACACCTTTCTCTATTTTTGCTGTACTTTACCCAGGGTAAACAATGTACCCATGATGTTAAGATAAATAAATAAAGATAAAGATGCTCTCAGCGGGAACTTAAAAGATTGGAATTGTGCGACTGCGGACGGCAAAGTATTTAATAAACAATATAGGGGCAGCGGTTGTCATTCGTGGAACTTTAACAGTCGTTACGGGTAGCCAAACTAGAAAGTCTGACCAGCCTAACCAAGAGGCATCGTATCGCCCAGTTACTAAGTTGTGAAGGTCTGATAGGCAGTCGCTTAACATAAAACACTGGTATCCAGCTGAATCCGGTTAGGCTGAGAGCCGACCCCAATATAATCCAGAAAAGGCTAGGGAGATGATGAGATAGGGGCAGTGACTCGAATGCTAGCACTGCACCAAATTATCAGCACTCTGAACAAACAGATATAAGCTATTATTTTGGCCTATAACTCATAAAACTTACAATTAAGATATTTTGGAACTCTATTTCTGGCAAAACCATACTATCCGACGCAAAAAATGGCGACATTTAAGAAAACAATTCTTTGCGTCCTGCTATTAGGGCCAACTCTTAAAGTGTTAATCAATGGTGCTTTTTACATTATTTTACATTATTTACCTTTTACATTATTTTATAAATACTTTTAGCTAAGCTTTTATTACAGACGTTTGATTCACTTAAAATAGTCAGCAGAGCCCCCTCAGCTATAAGATCAATGACTAATGTCATTTTTTTATATTTGTACTAAGGGTAAAAACGATAGATTTTTAACAAAAGAAAACATTTAAAATCATTATTTATTTAATTTGATTAAATCTCTATATTTACTAGTAAAAAGATTGGTCAATTTGTAAAAATCGATTTTGTTGTCCTTATTTTACAATGAATTTTGGCTGCTCCGCCAAGTTGTTTTCATTTTTTTTCTAACGATTTTTCTATTTACACTATAGACATATATTATATTTTCAGAATCTATACGCATATAGCTTTTAAATCATATTTTTTTAAAGTCGATATATTTACGATTTGAAAAATTATGGCCATTTAATGATTTTTGTTACGGTTGGAATTTTCACATTTTAGGGCATAATTCACTTTTTTTGTATGTAGACATGTATTTTTTATTTCAGAAAACGATTGGCCATCTTTAATTTATCCGAAAATGATACCCCACTTGCCATAGTAACGATAAATTAGGAGTTATGACGACAAACAGAGCGCGCGGCAGAAGAGAACTTCAACCCCTCCCCCTCCCCCCCAGAGGGGTGCCTCCGATTGCCTCCCGGGCGATTTTCACTCTAACCCACCTAACTAACAAGTGTACCAAGTCTCATGCTTTAATGCAAAAAATATTGCTCCCCATACATTAATGGCTTATAACGCCCCCACTATAACCTATCCTGTCTCATCACATCACTGAGCTCTATTTGCATCTATTTGTACTGTACAGAATAGTACTGCAACTAATTTACCCTAGATACAGCTAAAAACTTCATAACACAAGAATAAACGAACTTAATACTGTGCCAACTTTTCTTCCCTCCTTCCCCCCTTTCTATGAATACCGGACAACGCTTGGACTTTGCACCGTGTGACAATATTTCAAGGTCACTTTTTGTTTATAAACTGCGTCGGGGCGAAGTGCAATGGCCGATTGCTTCGTGAGCTAGAAAGAGATGGCGATAGTATTTTTTTGTGTGAAAAGAGGACGGAAATATGTGAGTGTTACAGGTGAAGTGGACTACCTTATTTGAATAGGAATTTTAATGTTTGTATTTAATAATGTTAGTATTATTAAATCTACTACCTATATAAAAATAAGTCGAGTTTTCCTTTTTGAAGCTATAACTCCAGAACGGACGAACCGATTTCCACGGTTTTGCATTCGTTGGAATGGTCTCGGGACGGGATCCGTGAGGTTTATGTTTTTAAATTCAATTCCGTAGTTACTAAGATTAGCGCGTTCAAACAATCAAAAATTCTGTTTCGTAACATTAATATGTATTACAGTACTAATGAATTATGTACTTCTACCGTTTCGTGTGTTATTTATTACACGTTTTGTTGAATCATCCAGCTGATTTGAATATATAAGTATATTACGTTTTTTTCGTCAGTGTCACGCCCCCTTTTCTAGGTAAATACGTAATATTATTGACTCTAATTGCCCACAAGTCATGTTTGGAAAATTAATAGAACCGTGTTATTTAATAAATGTGAAGGACAGTGTAGACGGCTCGCATTCAAGGCTGAGAACCGGTTAATAATATAGCGATTAAACCTTCAAACACACGTGATTCGAGACGCAATAGAAAGGCAATACCAGCGCGACAGCCGGCTGTCGCTTGGTCGTTGAAATGTATATCGGTTTTCTTCGGGACTTTACGCGAAAGAGTATTATAAAAATAAAAACCTAAATTAGTCTAATCTGCACTAGTTTCCTTTAAAGTAGTTTTTTGATTGGCGGCCTAAATGCGTCGCAAACCTTTTGTAATATTTTGCAGCCGAACGGATTAATACTTACTAGAAAAGAAAGCATACGAATTAACCGGTTATTATTGCCCAAAACCTTTACTTTCGAAACCTTTATAAGATTTTTTCAAATGCTCTTTCAATGAGGGTTTTTTGGCAGCACGTAGGCGTCAGGTCCAACTGCAGCATGATTGGTGAATTTTTGACATATCTGTTTATGTCATGTCGTTTTATCGACAGATATTATGTCAAAATTGTAGTGTACGTATTGCCATCTAGCGGATTACTCATACCTACGCAAAAACCCTAATTAATCGATCTAAGTTGAAACTCAAAAGAAATAGTTTTTGCGACAAAGTCCACGATACCGGTTCCAAAAATTTTACCGGAATCCGAGCCTCGCTTGCAATAGTTTGTTTTTCTTGTAAATGTCATAACGCGTTGACGTTGAGGTTTTTCCAGAAACCGCGATACTTGATAATATTATGAACATGTTATGAACATATGGCGTCAAGGACAAATCTATTACATAATGTTTGCAGTTATTAATACCTATTTGATTCACGTCTCTTTGACATTGTTGTGTGTTTATTTTATAGGTAAACAGTATTATAAACGTGATATTGAATAGGAAATAGCTATCGATGTGTTCCTCTAAGCGACTTACTTGTTTTTTTCTAGCTAGCCTACGACATTCAAAGTTGTTTTAAACATTTTATAAAATTTATGGTCATAGTACTCCTCGTAAAACATTAAAAAATAACATTACAAACGGACTGGCAGTTTCAGAGATACAGCCGATTAAACAAAGAAAAAACAAAAGCAAAACTTGGGCTTGTGTAACTTTATTAATGGTTTCGCCATAATTTATGATAATATAAGTAAGTATGTGCGATTATATTGATATGTATTATGTAAATATATTATCAGATTCGTTTAATTTTGATCAACATACAATTTAACAACGCTGTTTGAATAGTGAGAAACATAACCTGACGGGCCTGTTGGTCTAGTGGTTAGTGACCCTGACTGCTAAGCCGGAGGTTGTGGGTTCGATTCCCACCCAGGACAAACTTTGTGTGATGAGCATGATTGTTTGTTCTGTGTCTGGGTGTAATTTATCCATAATATGTATGTATTTACAAAGCATATAAGTATATCAGTTGTCTGGTTACCATAACACAAGCTCTGCTTAGCTTGGGATCAGATGGCCATGTGTGACTTGTCCCAAGATATTTGTTATTTATTTATTATTATAACCAAATTTAGTACGTTACCTTGAAATATTCCAGGATCCTAGGCCTTATAATATTGATTTCATTGATGACTACTGACAATTAATTATAATACGAGCCTATATACTTTCCCACTGCAGGGCAAAGCTATAGCATTTACCTTTAGCCTTCCGCGATAATTGGGTTTACCAACTAAAAAAAAATTCTTTAGCAAAAATAAAAAAAAATATCAACTAGTTGGGTACCTAATAAAATCAAGGCGGGAATCGAATTCCAGTGTAGAGTTAAGCTAAATACCGGTGCTTTACATATATAGCGACTGCCTATCAGATCTCCACAACCCAATTAACCAACAACTGGGCATATAGCATCTTTAGTAATGTAAAGCACATCTAAATACATGTTTTACATGAAGCAGCTGCCTATCAGACCTCCACTATCCAATTATCCAGTAACTGGGCATAGACTTTAGTACCTAATTTAAAGGCCATCTCTGATTACGTGTTTTATAGGTATACGCGACTGCCTATCAGGCCTGTGCTTTACATGATTTCAATAATGTAAATCACAGCTGAATACGTGTTTAATATAAAGCTTCTGCCTATCAGACCTCAACCCATTTACTGGACAAGCGCAAGTTAGTTAACTAGATAAAAAATATGAATGGCCGCCTCGTATCGTTGCATCGTGTTGCATAACAAATTCGCACGATTCTCGCCTCTGTGGCCACTTGATTACCTTGACGCTGTGGTTTAGTTTATTTAGTAGGCATAGGATGTGTTTTGGGTCCTGAGATTTGCCCGGTCCGGTCGAAACAATAATTTCATTACTATTTATATTTTTGATACCTAGGTGTTTCGCTCGTTTCTTTTTTTAGACAAAATTTGTACGTGTAGAATGAAAAACCTCTTAAATTTCGCAGTACAAAATATAGTTATTTTTTTACGGTGAGAATAAAAATATTGTTTTTGATTGATTGTACAAAATAAGCTTAACCTTTCAACGACCAAGCGACAGCCGGCTATCGCGCTGCTATTGTCTTTCTATTGTGTTTGGAATCACCTGTTCGAAGGTTTAAAATAAGTATCGGCCGAAACACGTATCAAAAAAAAAAGTGAGCCGTCACGGGACGCCTGGCAGATGTGAAACATCGACATTATTTTGTAAAAGTAATATGATTGAAAAGAAAAAGCGCATGGCATGCGTCGCCACGCCAGAAATTTGTTTTACGTGCGGCTATAGCTATTTCACATCAAAATATTAATAATAATGCAATTACTGTTTCGACCGGACCGGGCGAATCGCCGCCGCAGAATCACATACTAAGTAAGCCATTTAGTATCTCCTTATTATGCAAGAACATCAAATTCAACACGGCAGACAAATTATAGAACCGGATTAATAAAATTCAATAATTATGCCAAAATAACAACTAACTTTGCCATTAAAGATGTATGTTATCGAACCTTTAATTTGGGCAATTAAAAAATATCGTTTCGTACTTAGTACCTTTTTTTTTTACTTTCGTTTTGATATTTTTTGGTGCTAATGGAGTGACTCGTTAGTTTGACGATAAAATCAACATGGAATGTTAATTGTTGTTTTGACATATTAAAAAAGAGAGATCCATACTAATATATATTATAAATGGGAAAGTGTGTCTGTCTTTTTGTCTGTATGTTTGTCTTTCTTTCACGGCAAAACGGAGCGACGAATAATTGACGTGATTCTTTAAGTGGAGATAGTTGAAGGGATGGAGTGTAACATAGGCTACTTTTAGTCTCTTTCTAACGCGAGCGAAGCCGCGGGCAAAAGCTAGTAAATCATAAAAGAGAACTACCATCCACTCTTATGTGGTCGGAAAGGGATCGTAACCGTATCGCCTTTCGCCTCACTGTCAACCAGGCGTCAACCTAACGTATGCAGTAACATAACCAATAGTTAGTAGGAACCAAAGTTCCTTAAACCTTCTTTATAAAGCAGTTGGTCAGAAATCCACTCGACACTATGGCCGTCTTATAGGCTGAAATTGTTGCCCACCAATTAAATTAAAATCCTTGTTCAATTGACCACTAATGGACGTCTAGCCGATTAATAAAGATTATCATCATCACATAGTATAAAACAAAGTAGCTCTGTCTGTCTGTCCCTATGTATGCTTAGATCTTTAGAACTACGTAACGGATTTTGATGTGGTTTTTAATAGACAGAGTTATTTAAGAGGAAGGTTTATGTACTAGATGTATTCTTGGTCTTGCACAACACGCTAGGAGATGATTCTACCCATGAAAACAAACAACTTTTATTATGGGACCAACTCTGAAATCGCGACAAAAATATCAGCTGTGCTTCAATGCCCTCCCGACCATAATGTATGAAACAGCTGATATTCTTTTCGCGGTTTAAGAGTTGGTTTCATAATAATAATAATAGTTGTTTGTTTTTATGAGTAGAACCATCTCCTAGCGAGTTGTGCAAGTCCAAAAATACACCTAGTATAATACAAGCATAACATAGTAAAGAGAAGCGAAGATTTATGACGATTTGTAACATTCGTACGAAGCTGGGGCGGATCGTAATAATTCTCTCAGGTTGCAACTTTGTGTCAGTCGCACTAAACGCCTTTATACATAGACTCTTGCATGCATTTGAAACGTGTGTAGGTTTTTAATTACTGACAATGCCACGAGTACCTCTTACAGTCCCTTTTAAGTGTCCTTTGTTTTTTAATTATAGGACCTGTATAAGAACCGGCCATGTGCGAGTCGGTATAGGGTAGGGACCACGCACTTATTCACTCATTTGCGGGCCTGTTGGTCTAGTGGTTAGTGACCCTGACTGCTAATCCAGAGGCCGTTCGTAATCGGTTGGTTCGATATCTGCCCAGGAGAGGAGGGAGGAGGACAGATGAGGAGGGCACGCAGCGCTTCTCAAAATTGTTCATAATGCGCACCGCAAAGAAATGGAACTCCCTGCCGCGGCGTCTGTGTTTCCAAATTCATATAATCCGAAAGTATTTCAGAAACGAGTGCATAGGCATCTACTGGGTAAGCTCGCTCCATCGTAGGCTCCGTCTATGCCCTCGGGCTAGTCTGGGACCAAGAGCAAGCCCATAATAATAATAAAAAAAAAGATGTTCCTTCACTACCCTTTAGCGATGTTCCATTTTGCGGAAATCCTCATGGACTATTACTCTGGGCAAGGCTGAGGGGTCGCTAAGAGGAAAAATGCACAGCTTATGTAAAACTTCATTTGCTATTTACTCTATAGTTTTTACCCCCCTTATCACATCATAGTGTATCACAAGACAATGATTTTATTTTATAAAACAATTTTATCACGTTTTGATTAGCAACGTAAAACAGCGGTGAACAACAGTTTATTTGTAAAACCTGATAACAGGCCATTGATAATGAAAGTCGTTTTAAAAACAAGTTCTGCATGTTGAGGTGACACACCTACTTCTTATTTGAGTCCAAAGTCCATACGTTGATCGAATTTTAATGAGAGTAGTGTTTGTACTTTTGATGTTATTTTTTTTTTTTTTTAATTATTAATATATTTTGTTAAATAACAAAATAGTTGGAAATTGTAGCAAAGATAGAGCCAATTATAAGTTTTCAAAAGTTAAAAAGAACAAAAATAGGCCAAGGTTAACAAACAACCGTTGCATAAATACAAGTATTTATATTACCCTTTTTCTAGTATTACCCTTTCGACGATCAAGCGACAGCTGGCGCTGCTGTTGTCTTTTTAAAAACTTTTATTTAACTTGCAATGTATTTTTGTCCTGGTGGAATCTTACAACTCAATTTTAAGGCACTTTCCCTCAACCGATTGAGCTGAAATTTGGTATGCACGTTCAGTTCGGATGACAATGCACGATTAAAAATTTCGACTTTTTTAGTAAGTATAAAATAAAATTTAGGTAAAAAAATCCTTTTTAAAAACAAGCTTTTATTTAAATGAGCTAAAAAGAAAATAATAACTTATTTTTTAAAAGCTTGTCGCGAGATTTAAGTACTTACTCGTATTTTCTTAGTTTCAATATTCGAGTAATTATACTAGTGATAAAATCTCGCGACAAGCTTGTGTTCAAAAGAATAATCCATCATTCAAAACAAATAAATTAAATAAAAAATATCACATCTAATATTGCAGATGGAACTTTAAACTTCAGTAGGCAAAACAGATTGCTCTAAATTGAAGCACCCAGATGAACCATTATCTCCTAGTTTCAGCCTTTTAGCAACTTTTCAATTCGACGACTCAGAAAATGGCTGAACCACTGTGGGGTGAGATAGACAATTTGTGGCCATTTAATTGAAAGTAATATACAGGGAAATGGCCCTTAGAATGAGGGACTAGGCACACTTATTCAGGTCTATTCGCGTTTCGCTGAACCATTTTGGTCACACGTCACACTTATACAGTTCTATTTCAATTAGCCGCGTTAAGCGTCTTGAGAATTGAAAATAGCCGTCAAGCCGCCCGCCCGCGTTAATAAAAAGAGAACATAAAAGAAAAGTTAAAAAAAAACTCTATGTCCATCACCTGGTTCTAAGCTACCTCCCCACCAATTTTCAGCCAAATCGGTTCTTCCGTTCTTGAGTTATTAAATGTGTAACTAATACGACTTTCTTTTATATATATACATACATAGATATGTGTGTATGTATTTTAATCATAAAAGTATGTATATCAGCTGTCTGGTTACCATTGTACAAGCTCGGCCTAGTTTGGGATCAGATGGCCGTGTATGAATTGTCCCGAAAAAGATATTTAATTATTTATTTATTGAACCACTATTGCAATAGCAGATTTGAGCTAAAGTTCAAATCAGGTTGGCCGTCAACTTTTCGACTTTCAATGAAATTCAAAACAGTCTTGCTTACATTTGAATTTAATTATTCAAACGTAACAATTTCAACTGTTACTATCGACCTCTCAATGACCTTCGACGCTGAGATCGATTCTGTGTCAATCAACTTAATCTGTACATGTAATAAAATTGATTCGAAGCATGTTTGTTGGAACATCAGGAAGTGCTACCGGATCGACTGTTCTTTTCGCTAAATATTTCCTACTAATCTGGCCTAATCTTGCGCTATTAGCTGGGTGGGATGAACACTATTGCAAGTTATGTGAATAATAATACCAGCTTATTACTGCCCCACTGCATGGAAAAACCGCAACTCATGCAAAGAAGACAATGTACATTGATCACCACGCGCTCAAAGCGGTTTGGCGATTTCAGAAGTGGGATAGGTCGCTTTATACTTACACTGTACACACTGCGACTCATGTGTGTGGAGCAGTATTTAAAGATGCGGATGAAAGCAACAGCCTTGGGAAAGCTTTAAGCTAGATTATCTTTTCAACGTCCAAGTCACAGCACTCACAGCCGGCTTTCGGGCTGCTATTATCTTTCATTTTATTATGTCTTTAATCACGAGTGCTCGAATGATTAAAATGAAAAAGGCCGGGGCGAGACGGAATGGGATGCCGTCGCCTCCTTCTGCGAAGCAGTTATGCTAGTGAAGGTAGCGGCGGCGCGCGAGAGGCAACGACGAGCCTCTCGCCCCGGACTAAGACCCAGGCGAAGACGTCGAGAGTCGCAAGACGACTACCGGCCACCGTAGGCACGGTTCTGCGGATGGCGAGCGATGGGTAGCTCGCCGCCCGGCTGGGTTCAGGACCGCGTCGACGGCGCGTTAGTGTTCCACGCGTGCCTCAAAGAGAAGGGGTCAGCACAGGAAGGGGCCCAACAGGGCCAACGCGTGCCGGGGTTGCGGAATGTTGATAATAGTTACCGTGACCCTGGAACATAAAGGGCAATCGAAGGAACATGAGTGGGTTTTAGTCAGTAAGAGTCTGACACGCCCTCCCGCCGCACCCAGGACGGGAGCAGTCATTGGATGATTCCCACTCACCAAAAAAAAAACCCCCCGCGGTTTCATCTTCGTTTTTGATCACTGCTCTGCTCGCGTACTTCGTAGCGTGTAGTTGTATCTAGTTCTACCTAAAAGTCACAGAAATAATAAGTCAATGAACCCACGTGTTATGTACTGCTTATTTGTGTAGTACATAACGATGATAAACTAATGACGTGGTTTCATTCGTTATCTGTTATTTTATTGATATAAAGAACAGGCGTTTTAGTGTATAGGGGCGATTGGGATAATAATTTAATTATGTTTACAATGGCTTCTGGCAAATGGAACTAAAGTTTTTATCTGTAAAAGACTTTTTGTAATTGGTTCAGTAATTTCAGAGATTACTTCTTTTAAACAGACAGACTTCTTTATACTACTAATTTAGAATTTGTGCCGTAGATAATTTTTGGGAATGAAGCTGATATTAAAGTATCAGGTATCTCGAAGTCGTAATTTTTCGCAAATATCCTAATTTTTTGCGTATTTTTTAGTGTATATTTTTATCAGTACTTAGATAACATAATAAATGATTTCTCTTTCATTGTTTCAGGTTTAAACGCGTGCGAAAGTAAATCGTTTCTGTTTCTACGGAAAGAGCTGCCAGTCAGGTAAGATATTATTCTTACTTCATCTATATACCGGAGTCTTATTTATTTATTTAATTATGGACAACCAGTAGCTGTTACATTATTTCTTACATCTAAACATTAAATACACGGTAACAAAGTTCAATGTACAGCACTATAAGGTGTTACAACATGCACGAATATATTGTAGTGACACAAGAAAAGACAGAACATAATTGAAAATAAAAGAGAAAGAATTATAAAATACAAATAACATAAATATAAACATTGCAGAAATTACAATTCTAACTCAATATAAAATAAGATAAGTAGTTATAGATATCACTGACAAATATCTTATCTATGACATCCACAATAGGGCATCGAGAACCGGCCCTATTTTAGGAACCGGTTCTTTCGGTTCTAAATTCTAGACGGAACCGGGTACCCGGTTCTTTCGGTTCTTTCGAGTTTTTTCACAAATTCAGGTTGAAAAGGGTCTAAATAAAACACACTTTATTGGTTAAACATATTTATATAATTTTTTTTAATTGTACTCTAATTAAAACATCGTTTTTTACTATTTTTGGCAACAATTCAACAGTCAACACCGAAATTCAAATAGTCATACGTTTTTTACAATTGCCAGCTCACTATCGGATAGTATGTGTCATTAACGCGAATACAACTTTTATTACCATACTATCCGAGACTGAGCTGCAAATTGCAAAACAACTGTCAAAAATTTGAATTTTGTGGGGTATCGTGGAGCATTTACCTTAATGTCCCTTAAAAACATCGTTAGTTTCTTAAAGATTCAACATTTTTGGGCTAGTTTTAATACCAACTAAAATAAACTTAATATTTGCATAGAGCAAAATAAACCCTTTTTGTTACTACACCGAAGTTCTAAGTCAAGCCTGTGAGATAATATTTAAACTCAAAATACGTAATTCGTTAGAGAAATAAAACCTAGTTATTGTTACATTTCTCGTATTAATTAATGTGCGAGTAAGAAAGTAAAAAACTACTACTTTCCTGTGTGTGTGTGTTTTTTTTATATACCTATTTAAACTTGTCTCTGTTTACTCAATGTAATTGGTGTTCACCGTTTAGTGTGAACTAAAATAAATAATAAATATACAATCATATTAGTCGGACATTGACATCCCATATTAAAGGAAGAAGACGTTATTTCGTTCATTTTTTCCCGAGATTTCTACAATGCACGACAAATCAAAAATGCAACTGACTACCATTACAGCACTTATAAATAACATTTTTGACAATCAAAAAACTTTGCATTTACACTGAGTGAAACTTAGAGATTAAATGTTCAATACTAAATATAATCTCAGAAAATTGATTTAAAATAATGTTAATAATAATAATGTTGAATTCTATTAAAATAATGTGTTTTTATTTGTTGGCCGGCAAATTAAAAATTAGCCCAATGTAGGTTATGTCCTATGGATAATAACTTGATGTTTAGGATAAAGAGTATTATAGAGATAATATTACTTCTAAATTTATTTTAAGAGAGAACCGAAAGAACCGAAAAACCGGTTCCTGGTTTTACAGAACCGGTTCTGTCAGGGTCTCTCAGAACCGGGAATTCCCGGTTCTTTTGGAACCGGGAAAAACCGGTTCTGATGCCCTAATCCACAACCCAACCACTCAGAGTCTAAGTACCTAAGTACAAATAAATACCTTTTTTTTACGGATGGGAAATCATCAAATGAATCATGAAATTCAGAGTGTATCAATAAATTGTATGTTCATAAAACAAAATATTTAAGAGTCAGAGAAAGGGGGTGGGATTTTTTATGAATGGGAAATCATCAAATGACTTCTCCCTCTCTGGGCGGGGCGGGAGGGAGTGTCAGAAGTTTACTGACTAAAACCCACCCTTGTTCCTTCGGTTGCCGCAGAAACTATCAGAACTATTTCGCAACCCCGGCAGGGCAGGGTAAATAGAGACCCTTTGGTTACGAAATCCTTAAAACGAATTGGCTTGTAAGCAAATAATTTCTCATTATATTCCACAAACCCAGCTGGCACTTAATTTGCGTAAAACGAGGATTCAGGACAAACAGAATTATACGAAACTAGCTTTTGCCCGCGACTTCGTCCGCGTGGAATAATAGTTCCCGTTTCCGGGGGATTTCCGGGATGAAAACTATCCTATGTCCATTCTCGGGTCCCAGACTATATCTGTGCCAAATTTCATTCAAATCGGTTCAGTGGTTTAGGCGTGAAGAAGAGACAGACAGACAGAGTTACTTTCGCATTTATAATATTAGGAAGTATGGATATATAATGAATAATGAGATTACAAAGAACTCACGTTTATTTTTGTACATTACTGCCGAATAAAGAGTTTGTTTAAAACTTTATCAGCTGTTATCTATACACATAATAAAATCGTGAAAAATAAAAACTGTACGTTGAATATTGTTAATTAAGAATACGGTCGATGCTAAAGCCAAAAAAAATGTCTGTTTATCTATACATTTTTTCGTAATAAACTCAAAAAGTACTTTAAGATTTTCATTCAAATTTTTCATGAATATTACCAGAAGGTTAGGTCAACACACAGGCTATTTACCGTGTTATGTAAGTCGAGGGACATATTGGTGCCGATTCTCTTGTGCACAAACTAACGTTTTAATGCATCTTTCTCTTTCCATTTAATTAAGAAAAGGACAGAAGATACATTTTAATTTAATCGTGTCAAATAAGACAGCGCCTGATGAAAATTGACGTATATTTAGACGCCATGTTTTTAAATCGCGTCTAAATTATCTATGGAGTGTCTAAATTTGACAGGACTTAACTAATATTTGATCTTCTGTCCTTTTCTTAATTAAATGAAAAGAGAAAGATGCACTTATCTTAAATTTACGTTAGTTTGTGCACAAGAGAATCGGCACCAATATTGATAAGGCTATTTAGTATTAGATTCTTATTTTAAATATGTTAAAAAACATAGTATTTTTGCTGCAGGCCTAGTATTTTTGCTACTTTATATCGTCCACGCGGGTGACGTCGTGGGTAAAGCTAGTTAAAGAAAAAATAATAGAACTCTTGTTTATTTTCGCACTAGCTTCTGCCCGCGGCTTCGCTCGCGTTAGAAAGAGACAAAAAGTAGCCTATGTTACTCTCCATCCCTTCAACTATCTCCGCTTAAAAAAATCACGTCAATCCGTCGCTCCGTTTTACCGTGAAAGAAAGACAAACATACAGACAGACATACAGACAGACAGACAGACACACTTTCCCATTTATAATGTTAGTATGGATTCCACGGCATTAAACAAAGAGTTGGTTTTAAATCTTTATCATCCGCTATCACCAGGCCACTGTTTTTACATAGCCGTTAAATAAATAAAACTTCGTCAAATTATGGGAATTTTAATTAGTACTAGCTTTTGCCCGCGGCTTCGCCCGCGTAGATGTCGAACTTCTATCCACAATTTTAAGCCCTTTAGGAGTTGAATAAAAAAAATCCTCTCTTAGTGGCTTAGGCTTACTCTTCACAAAGAATAATCCTCCAAGTTTCGTGTCTCTAGTAAGTTATTGTTAAATATCAACAAACGCGTTGATATTAGTCAGTGAGATTAATTCCGGGGCAGCGGTAACTATTAGAATTAATCCGTAACCCCGGCACGTGCTGACTTCTGTTTGAGGCGCGAGTGGAACAAACGGTCGACAGGCGGCGAGCTACCCATCGCTCGCCATTCGCAGTCCCGCGCCTACGGTGGCTGGTAGTCGTCTTGCGACTTTCGACGTCTACGCCTGGCTCACTGTCCCGTGAGTGCGGCTTGACGCTGCGTCATGCGCGCCGCCGCCTCCTTCTCCAGCATGACTGCTTCGCAGAAGAAGGCGACGGCTTCCCATTCAGTCAACCCCGCCGATCGCCTCTGGAAGAACACGGCGGTGGCCCACCAAAGCGGCATACTACCATCGTATGCTCCACCGTGTGCTCTAGGCGACCATTTTCTCAGATCTATATCCGTTTCTGGTGTCTCAGCGTTATGTTAAATAGCCTATAACCAGGCCAAGAGTATGGAATTAGGGCATGTAATATCGGAAGGTTTTCAATTCCGATACTGATTTCCGATATTAGATCTCAAAATCGGAATTCCGATATTAATATCGGAATACGTTATTTCTTTAGAAATTCCACATTTTATTCATAAATTGCACAAAATAGGTATGAGGTTGGATTGAATGCAATAAAAAGCATTTTTAAATAAGTATGTTCTTTAAGGTTCATACATTGGTTGTTTTGTTTTTAAGTATGGCCACTGTATTTATTAAAATCACATATTTCTCATTATTTTCCATTATTTTTATTACTAATTAAATTACCTTAATCAGAACAAACAAAGCTTCTTATAAATTAAAATGAGCAAGCAAACTAAACAATTAGGAGGAATAACAATATGGAAATATTTGTTTATCATATTACTCACTAGCGACCCGCCCCAGCTTCGCACGGGTGTTACAAATCTTTAAAAATCCCGGCTTTTCTCTACTGTAATATGCATGTATTATACATATAAACAAAATAAGTTAAGTAATAAAATAAGAATCTCTCTTTCTATTAAAAAAAACCGCATCAAAATCGGTTGCGTAGTTTTAGAGATCTAAGCATACATAGGGACATATAGAGGATAGCGACTTTGTTTTATACTATGTAGTGATTATTATATCCTATACTTACAACTTATTAAACTATTAGAATTTAAAATACGCAAGTAAAATTAAAACATAGAAAAATTGACCGATTTCGATATTGGATTTCCGATATTACAATTCCGATACTAGGTGATCCCAGTATCGGAATTGTAATATCGGAACTTACGGTCCGAGATTCCGATATTGCGATATTCCGAGATTCCGAGATTCATGCCCTATATGGAATACAATCGTACCAAGTTTGGTTAAATCCCTTTAGTATTTTTTAGCCCATACGTGCACATACAGACAGATAAAAAATTACTGATTGCATTTTTGGCATCAGTATCGATCACCAATCATCCTACAATATTAATCCGTACTAATATTATAAATGAGATAGTAACTCTGTCTGTCAGCCTAGTCTCTTCTTCACGCCTAAACCACTGAACCAATTCGAATGAAATTCGTCACAGATATAGTCTGGGACCCGAGAAAGGACATATGATAGTTTTCGTCCCGGAAATTCCCCGGGAACGGGAACTGTTATTCCACGCGGACGAAGTTGCGGGCAAAAGCTAGTTTTGAATTTTTATATAATTTTGCTTCACGACCCACTCTCATAATAAGCATACGAAACGACACCGACACCCCACATACTCGAATCAGGGATAGAACCTGCAAGGGGTTAAAGTACCTAAACAATTAATTAATTTACTAAATTAATTGATTACTTATTGTTTTTGACCAAATGACCCAATATTTATCACAAACGCATCGACAACCAAACACTTTTTTACAACAGGGATAGAACCTGCACGAAGGAAAGTTGCCTGGGAGAGTAATTATTTTCACAAAAATCAGACGGTACAGCGCCATCTAGCAAAATTAAACGGAAACTATAGAGAAATTTAAACCGTTGCGCTTTGAGTTTAATAATTTTTGAATGAGATGTCCGATTTTAGTAATTCAAAAAGTAATAAAATTTGTAGGTCATGAAACAGACTTGAATAAAAAATATTTATTTTGGTAAGGTTGTATACAATATTTTATTTTTTGATTGATTTGATTGATTGATGTGATGATGCGATTCTTTAGATTGACATAACTTTTTTATTTTTGGACCGATTAATACAAAACAAAGACTAAATGTTAATCCCAGAAAACCGCAACGCATTAGTGAAAACCGCATTCAATTAGGTTAAACCGTTTCTGAGATTAGCCTGAACAAACGTACAGACAAACAGACATACAGACAAACAGACAAACAGACAAAAGTTCTAAAAACATTGTTTTGGGTTCTATTGCGTATATAAAGTTCCCCTAATAAAGTTTTTCTTATTTATCTTCCATGTACAGACACCGACCTTTTAGAATTTTATTATATGTATATAGATTAATGAATAAATAAGGCTTTGTTTATGTGGGAACTAGCTACGGCCCGCGTCTTCGGCTGCTTGAATTACTGTACCGTGAATAGAATTTTACTTAACCTTTTAACGACCAACCGACAGCCGGCTGTCAGGCTGCTATTGTCTCTCTATTGTGTCTCGAATCACGTGTATTCGAAGAAGTAAACCTTTGATTTGTTTTTTTTTAACTATTTTGAACTGTGCTTTTGTACGAAAAGTGTCACCAAAGTTATCAGTAGTACTACGTTAAAGAATACCAAAAATACATTCATTCATCCTTACGATTTTCTGCGTATATAGAAAGTTTTATTATTTTTAATCCCTTGACTTGAGAACTTGAGACACAAAGAAAAGGAAAAAAAAACAAACACATTTGATTGACAAAATATTCTAGTAATCTGACCTAGTTTTTCAAATCAATGAGTATCAGAAACTTCGAAATTATCTACATTTTGATAAGCCTACAAAACTATGTACTTGCTATAATCAGAAGCTACGTGGGGTATCAAGTGATTTGATAAGTATATCTTGAAGGTTGCGGGCAGAGCCTGGAGATAACACGTGTATGTACGGTGAGCGTGAGGGTATAGTGATAGGCGGAAGCGATTTAGCATCGCAAGTTGAAAGACGTTTATTATCGCAAGTTGAACGTTATAATCCATACTAATATTATAAATGGGAAAGTGTGTCTGTCTGTCTGTCTGTATGTTTGTCTTTCTTTCACGGCAAAACGGAGCGACGAATTGACGTGATTTTTTGAGTGGAGATCGTTGAAGGGATGGAGAGTAACATAGGCTACTTTTTCTCTCTTTCCAACGCGAGCGAAGCCGCGGGCAAAAGCTAGTGATTATTATAAATGCGAAAGTAATGTCGTGATGGTTGCGAGTGGTTAAAACCTCTCATGTGAGAGGTTGTGGGTTTGGATCCGGAGAGGTCGGTAGTGTATAATTGTGGATCAGTTTGGCAGTTACTAACTAGACGAATGTGTTAAATTATGTGAAAAATCAGGGTCGTGCGTCAGCTCGTCCCAAAACAAAATCGGACTATTGGGCCGAGTTGACGAATTTCAAAATTAATATTTATTGCGTTCATCATCTCGTCCCACTTTTTTTTCCTTAATATTTTAAGTTGTTTTGGTACAGTCCAAACCAAAACTTTTTACTATACATACCGACTCACTTCCTCACATCCATCTTATCATCTAACGACTTTGTATCAGAATATCTCAGTATTTTAATAATCAGAAATGGGTAATACAATTTCAGCAGACCATGTACAATTTCAGATTACAATGGTGAACGCGAAACAAAAATGCGTGACGTT
The DNA here is from genome assembly GCA_033675125.1 of Athetis lepigone. Classification (NCBI taxonomy): domain Eukaryota; kingdom Metazoa; phylum Arthropoda; class Insecta; order Lepidoptera; family Noctuidae; genus Athetis; species Athetis lepigone. The sequence continues at coordinate 960,356 of CM066241.1, forward strand.
CTGATTATAACTGTGATAAGGTTTTTTTAAATAAGGCCATGATATAAATATTGCCTACTAGATTTTGGATGTTGAACTTCCATCCCCTATATTGGCGCTTTAGGGGACGAATTTCCAAAAAAAACTTTTTTAGTAGACATACTAGACAAAGAACTCACCCTCCAAATTTCATAACTCTAGGACCAGCGTTTTGGGCTTGCCGGGGTTGCGGAATGTTTATAATAGTTACCTCCCCGGAACATAAAGGGCAACCGAAGGAACATGAGTGGGTTTAGTCAGTAAAAGTCTGACACGCCCTCCCGCCGCGGCGGGAGAAGTCATTTAATGATTTCCCACTCCCAAAAGGGTTTTGGGCTGTGCTTTGATATAATATTCCTGTGTAAAACTGACTGACAGACTGTTTATAATATAAGCAGTCAATCAGTCAGTTTATACTGCTCGATTTAAATTGTGTGCGAATCAAAGTTGTGGCTAGATAATCTATACATAAATCATAGAAATCGCCATTATGACGCGTTGTTTACACTACTCGTGAGTCAAGGTCTGTTATTCTTCTTGTTTTGTCGTTAAATGTACGGCAATAAGATATTACAATCGTTTTTTTTAATCCATACTAATATTATAAATGGGAAAGTGTGTCTGTCTGTCTGTCTGTATGTTTGTCTTTCTTTCACGGCAAAACGGAGCGACGAATTGACGTATTTTTTTAAGTGGAGATAGTTGAAGGGATGGAGAGTAACATAGGCTACATTTGGTATTATTAACGCGAGCGAAGCCGCGGGCGAAAGCTAGTAATTACATAGTTTTTTGTGTTCACTGGCATATCTCCGCCACATCTCCTAAATGATCAAATCGCTCTCGCTGCCGCTTATCACCTTGTCTCGTTCGACCACCATGACGCATTGTTTACGTGCAAATCAAGGTTACCGGTTGATCCTGTTATTGTTATGTTGACTTATCTTTGTTAAAGTGTTGTTAACCCTATGATGGAATTTTTTCATATTTTTTTGATCACATAGCCGCAACTATTTAGGTCAATTTTTTCGCCATCTTTTCTTGCGAGGTTGTCGGGGACAAACTTTTTTTGAGAGAACTCTTCCAGTCAATAGTTATATTATTTGTGGTTTTCATAGGCACCATAATATGGGTGCTACTGCGGTGTGGGGATCTAATTATTTATAAAATCGCTCCCGCTACCTCCTATCACAGTGGCACAACCACCATGATGTTTACGCACAAATCAAGGTCGGCTGTACCTGTTGTTATGATGTCGTATAATCTATGTTCTAACGATGTTTTTTTTTAAATATATATTTATTTTAGTAACCCCTTAAAATACACAGCCCACTTTTCACATCTCATAGTTAAATTATAAAATCGCTTCCGCTGTCTTCTACCACTGTGTCTCAGCCACAATGACGCATTGTTATGTTAGGGCATGATTGTTTTTGTATTTTTTGGTCTTGTAGGCTGTATGATGAAAAAAAGTAATGAAGATTTATTTCTTTAGAACAGAATTGAATAATTTATATTGTCAGAAAGATGGTTACAGGTTGTTACAATAATAATATTGTACAAGCTCAGCACGTCTTATCGTATGATCGGTATACAAAATTTGACATTTTTTTTTGTTTTTTTTTTATCTTCGGACAACTCACACACGGTTATCTGATCCCAAGCTAAGCAGAGCTTGTGTTATGGTAACCAGACAACTGATATACATACTTATATAATTTGTAAATACATACATGTTATAGATATACGGTTTGAGTATTTAATGCGGCCTACCCAAATGTCCTTACTTTGGTACTGTTCGTCAAGACGTTGGGCTCCTCAGTTTTTAGTTGAGCTAAACGATTACTGACAAATGCTTGCACTGTCTGGACAGGTCCACTCAAATCTGTGTCCTTCTCTCATCAAGAGAGTGCCTCAGACATTAACCTCCATGGTTCTCGCACATTTTTGACCAATACGATTGTATGGACTTTAAAAGAGACTTTGACCTCTGAGTTTGTTTCGGATGTTTCTTCTCAGAGCAGTCCAGCTACGAAACACCGGCCCCATCGTTCGCTTAAAATAAATAAAAAAACAAAATATTGACGTGTAAAAGTGTTATATATATATAACCTATTTACAAAATAAATATGATTTTATGATTTTTATGATTTTATGATAAATCAAACCCAGACACAGAACAAACAATCATGCTCATCACACAAAGTTTGTCCTGGGTGGGAATCGAACCCACGACCTCCGGTATAGCAGTCAGGGCTACTAACCACTAGACCAACAGGCCCGTCAAAATTATAATGTCGTTTTCGCTACCGCTTATCACCGTGACCACTATGACACATTGTTTACGCGCAAATCAAGGTCGGTTGTCCCTGTCGTTATGTCGTCTAATCTGTGATAACGTAATTTAACGATAACTATTAAAAGACGTCGTAGGTGAAAACGTGCGCAAAAATGTTTAGATTTTTATCTTCGAGTTTGTTATTGATTTTTTGAGAGTATTATGTTGTTTTTATTAAGTATTTTGTACTCAAAGGGTGATTGATAAACACCTCTCTATTGTTTTGACTTCGTAAAGGCTCCTACACACATGCCGGCGGCTCATGTCGAGCTGCAGTGCCTGGCAATTATGCTTTTTATGATTATTCAAAGCCGGCTTTGAATGCCGGCGGCAGCACCGGCGGCCCGGCCGTCGGCATTGTGTGTAGGAGCCTTAACTGTGTATTCGTCTGGTGGACTGTAAGTATTTCATAAAATGTAATATGGAGAGAATTTAAAGATCACAGAAAATGGTTTTATTATTAAGAAAAAAAACTCGTTGATAATTCAATATTTATACTGCGCTGAAAATCTCAGTTTCGTTGGTCAATCACAAATTATTATTCGTAGGTACGTACTAATATTATAAATGCGAAAGTAACTCTGTCTGTCTGCCTGTCTCTTCTTCACGCCTAAACCACTGAACCGATTTGAATGAAATTTAGTATAGATATATAGTCTGGGACCCGAGAAAGGACATAGGAAATCCCCCGGGAACGGGAGCTATTATTTCACGCGGACGAAGTCGCTGGCAAAAGCTAGTTATTAATATAAATATAAAAAAGTTAATTACCTTTTATTTAATTTTCCTTACAAGTGCGTTTGAAAATCGTTGTACAGCATTGATGATCATGTTATAATTATTTATTACGCTATATGCTGCACCTCGAGCCGCAATACTCGGGCATAATAACAAACAGCCCACTTGTACTATAACACAGTGTATAACAATTTATATTTCTATGGTATTACATCACGATTTTGACATCCTTGTGAATTTTATAGCATTCCTTAAACATACACGTCGCAATTCGCAATTATGCGATAAGATTATTTCATTCAGAATAACAAGCAAACTGCGTTCGCGCACAAGGCCGAGAAAAATACTAGGTGTATTTTTGGTCTTGCACAGACAGCTAGGAGATGATTCTACCCATGAAAACAAACAACTTTTTTAACCAACACTGAAAACGCGGAAAAAATATCAGCTGCTTCTAACAAAAGTTCATTGCCCTCCCGACTATAGCTAATTTATGAAACAGCTGATATTTTTTTCGGGATTTCAGAGTTGGTTCCATAATAAAAGTTGTTTGTTTTTATGAGTAGAATCATCTCCTAGCAGTTTGTGCAAGACCAAAAATACACCTAGCATAAGGTGCTTAGGTAGTGGTAAGAAATATTGGTATCTCCTTCGCACAACTGATAAACTACGATGGTAAGTTAAAGACAGAGAATAGCTATGCCAAAGTACGTGCTAAGTCCATATCTATAAAAGATGAAAGTGACTGACGGGTTGACTGACTGTTGATATAATTATAATCAACGCACAACTCAGGTAAACTAGGGGATGGAAGTTTTGACATACACGCGGGCGAAGCCGCGGGTAGCAGTAGTAAATAAAAGCTAGTAAGGTAATAAATAATTTTATTTACATATCTCATAATCGAGATAAATAAAAGAGAGAGAGACTATAGGGACCCCCCTTAATATTTTATTTTTGTTGTTGTTATAGTTGTTATAGCGGCAACGGAAATACATCATTAATTGTGAAAAGCAGCTTTCTAGCTATCACGGTTTATGAGATACAGCCTGGAGACAGACAGACAGCGGAGGCTTAGTAATAGGGTCCCGTTTTACCCTTTGGGTACTTACTACTTACCCTAAAAAGAACGATTTTGTATGAAGCCGCGAACGCGTCCCGTTCAGCTTTCCGCGTCTGTGCAGCTTTCGTACTAAATCATTGTTTTCTGTGGACATAGTCTGTCAGGCATTAATAGAGCTAAATAAATGTTATGTTCCAAAAACTGATTTTCGCACATCATACGCAAGAGGTTGTGGGTTGGTACTTCGTAACCGACAATAGGCGAGACGACAAAAAAAGTAAATTTTAGTCCGTCAAATAGATTATCAAAAATTTTTGGACACGTATTTTATCTTTTTTCTCGCAAACGAAGAATGACGACGATACAGTGCGTTGAAGTTGCGCATGACGTCACGATCTGATACAATTTTAGCAGGACGGTGACGTCAAAAGCCCCCACTCTGGTACTTTGTTGCTCTTTATCTTTGTATTTGTTTATTAATTTGATCAAGCAAAAAATACGTGACCCGTATTTTCGGCCGATCTATCAGACGGACTAAACAGAATGCCATTTTTTTTAATGCTGTCGTCTACCATTTTCTATTCTTTATGACAAGAGCCTTGCCCCGCAGTAGGACAATATAAGCTGATACTATTAGGCATCGTTCAGACCAAACGTATTGTCGGCCGCTGACTGTGAGCGCGCGTTACGCAGTTTATTGCTTTTCCATATATATATTGAAATTGCGTTCACACCGAACCGACTATACGCTATTACGTCGTCTGTTGTCGCTGACTCTCAGTGGCCGATTATTTTACTACGCGACTATGCACGGCGGACGCGGATTGGCTACGCGGATAGCCTATTGTCGGCTTGGTGAGTACGCGTACTGCAGATTGAGTCGACGTTCACACTGGGGCAGACAGTGAGTATACTCACAGTCAGCGGCGGACAATACGTTTGGTGTGAACAATCCCTTATTGGTACTTTTTTTAACTGAACTAAGTCCATTCATTACTAGGATATCATAATATAAAAGAACGTATTAGGTGACGATGAATCACCTAAGCCAATTGTCACTAGTTACGTAATAGCAGATAATTGAAACGGCTCGTTGTTCTAGTAATTAAGGACTGTGTGGGACACAAATAAATGCGTAGATTACTTACTGTCTATTTCAGCCGTGTTTACTCGACTGCGACGTAAAGGAGGGTAAATGGGGTTGCGGTTAATAGTTCTAATTAATTGTTACCGTGGCCCCGGAACATAAAGGGCAACCGAAGGAACATGGGTGGGTTTTAGCACAGATTAATAAATAGTTACTACGTAACAGATACTTCACTCCAATACAAAAACCAAAATACCTACGCTATAATAGCCTACAAAATCATAATAATATTTTTTTAGTTTGCAGCAAGGAGAAATGTACCATAAGTACGCACTAAGAGAGTTGAGATTCTTTTGCCCGCCGCGCGACTAACGTGTGTGCGTGTCGTCCAGCAAATCTGCTAGGGTTATACGTATGATGACAATGGTAATAAAACGAATGTTTTAGAAAAACAATTATTATTTTATTTGTTGATCGAATATTTTTTAGTTTGATAAATTGACTGATGCATATTTTTCGTTCCTTGAATTCCCGACTAATATATTTTAGTGTCAAAAATATCCAAAGCCGCGTGAATAATTTTAATAAATAATCAAAAGGGAAACAAGAGAATTGGGAAACAAGGGAATTGCACAATAATCAGGCAATAATTACGTGGTTTCGGCATTTTGATAGTCAGCGCTGTACCCGTGACGCGCGAGCACTCAGCCGGGCGCGCGACAGCCCGGTGTTCGTTGTATCGTCGACGATACGCGAAGCGGTAGGCATAAAACGCGTGGCCTTGAGCGAGTGACGGACGCCTGGTTTTAGTCAGTAAAAATCTGACAGCTGACACTAGGGACGGACACTCTGGCTTCTGACTACCCGTGACGATAGTCAAAAAATGGAAACTGGGAACAAACAATGGCTTTACGTGATTTTCGAAGATCCTGTGCGTGTGTCAGTGATGTCCTAGAATTCCTAGATAAAACTTAGAAAATACATAATAATCAATCAATCAATCAATTTATTTATTTCAGATAATAAAATCCATAACATTGTATATACCCATTCAAACATTCAGTGATACATAAACAAAAAAAAAATATATAAAAAAAAAAACAAAAAAAAAAAAACAATAAAAACAAAAAAAAACAAAATAATATGTTGAAATTCGCGACAATTTTTCTTTACGTATTTGAAATGTATACTAATGTTTGTATAAAGATTTGAAAAATCGACTCATAATTTATTGACTGATTTATCGTTAATAGGCATATTAAAAGTTGGTTAATAAAAGTAAACCAGCTAGAATAGCTAGAATTGAATGCAAAAATGCATTTAAAACATATATATGACTATGTTGTTACTCATAGTTTGTACATAAGCTGTGTATTTATAGTTTATGGTTGCGAACGCATATAACTTTTCACCTTGGTGTATTTACGTACATAATTGTAACATCCTGTAGTTAACAAGGATATTATTGTTGTCTGTATGTTGTACATACATATTTTGTCATAATGGGATATTTAGCCATTTGAATACATATACTTAGTTTTAAGATAATATGCTTAATAACACCCGTCTCTCAATAATTAAATTAATTATGTCAAATAGTATTTCGAATATTTCACATTACTATCTCCATAATATACTGCAAGCACTTCAAAATTTTGGGTAAAAAAATATTTATTTATTTATTTATAAGTAATATAATTTATTTTTAATATGGATTCATTTTGGCGAAGTATCTCCCAATGTTTTTCCTAATTAAATAAAGAAAGAAGAAACGAAAACTTTATTATTTAGCACTCACACAGACAATAAAATATATTATTCTTAATTTTATTTTATTGTCTGTGTGAGTGATACATCGTAGAAAGAAGAGACCTAGGAGTAGAGGTACAGGAGAGTACTAGGCCAAAAGACTTTTAGATACCGCAAGCGCTGATATTCTGATAGGTTTCTTCCGAAGCATCAGTATTTCTCTATTAAAACTATACCCATCTCTTTCTCTCTTACAGGCTGGCGAACATAATGAAGGAGATAGCGCTACTGCCAGAGAACCTACTCCGGATGCCTTCAGTCGGCCTGGTGAACCAATGGTACGAGAGGTCCTTCGAAGAGATCATACAGTTCGAACAAATGGATCCGGACCCTCCTATATTGAGCTCGTAAGTATTGGCATTAAGTTTTTTTTTTTCGGGCCATCTTAATACTATTTTCCAAGCACTGCAACTCCTGAAAGTCAGAATCAACAGTGGAGTCCATCAGAAAAGCGCCGAGCAATGAAGCTCGTTCAGTCCCGAAGAATGGATTTGACTTAGGTTCTGTCTGATTTTTGGATGGGAACAGCGGAGGAGTGAGAAAAACATAATGTCCATATGAAGCAGGAGACAGAATAGAACTAGACCAAGAGGCACACTGCACAAGGGAGTAATGACAACTGGGAGACGCCCAGATTGCTTAGCACCACGGATATAAATTTATGAAAAGGTTGGGTAGTAAAAACAGTGACATTACGTATGTAGTCCCACTAATGGTAAATCATCTTCAATTCTTCCTCACTATCGTTGCATTAGTCCGTATGACTAAGTAACGAATCTGCTCTATGTGATAATAAAAACCACTCCATCTAAATGAACCTTTTATCTTTTCCGACATCATCATCTCGCTAGCCTTTTCCCAACTATGTTGGGGTCGGCTTCCAGCCTAACCGGATTCAGCTGGATACCAGTGTTTTGCGTGAAGCGACTGCCTATCAGACCTCCACAATCCAGAAACTGGGCGATACGATTCCTCTTGGTTAGACTGGTCAGACTTTCTAGCTTACCCGTAACGACTGTCAAAGTTTTACGAATGACAACCGGGACCAACGGCTTTACGTGCTTTCCGAGGCACGGGATGTCACAAACTCTACTTACTTATCTTGACAATCGTCACTTAGTCACTCACTACAGTTTTGATAAAAGTATTTTGTAATATTAATAACTAAAAATGTCTGATATCCATATTATCACCGAAGCCAATGATGTTATAAGTAAAAAAGTGTAGATAGGTTATATGCAGTCAAAACGTGGCACATTAAAAGTTTGCCAATTGACAAACATGATACTGAGTATTTATTTATTTAACTTTATGCACATATGTACAATGGCGGACTTAAGTATCGCGTTGACATTTGACGTTTATCGCTTTTTCACTCGCACCACTTCCGTCATGTCATCCTTCTTTGACGTGTAATGTACCTATGTGTGCGTTAGTGTGCCGGTTTGAAGATAGAATTTCGTTTGGGTAACCTATCTACAATTTTTTTACTTATAACATCATTGACCGATGCCAACACGGGCTGCATAATCTGCATGTTTAGCTCTTGACTCTAGGCCAATAGAGGTAATCGATTTCACACTCGAGTTGTGTTTATACCTAGTGCTAGGTAAAATTTATGGCCTTCGTGTGTGTGGAAATTAAAGGAAATATTTTTACTCATAATAGTTCATTTAATAAGACCATTTAAGTCTTTTAATTGTAAGTGATATTTTAATATAACTAATTTAAGTAGTCAATGGTGCCGATTCTCTTGTGCACAAACTAACGTAAATTTAAGTTAAGTGCATCTTTCTCTTTCCGTTTAATTAAGAAAAGGACAGAAGATCAAATATTAGTTAAGTCCTGTCAAATTTAGACGCAATTTATAAACATTTTTTTTATATATGCATCTACTTCTTGTTCATGATGATAAAAATCAATTAAACAGTCTTGCCTTCGATAAACGCATCGAAATACACACATCAAAACTATATAGCCTATCTAATCTGATAATAAACTTTTAGATAAAATAAATTTAAAAAAAACTTAGAGGAAGAGGAAAAACTCAGCCAAAATTTCAATCTAAACTTTATTTTTGAAACATCAAAACCTAAACAAAACAACTATTTTTTTTATAAAAATTGTTGAAAACTTAAAATTAATAATCCGTGGATCTACCTAAGACTCTCCTGAGTGACATATCTGCAGCGGTTCTGTATACTCAAAACAAGGGTGTCAATATCCTGTTGTGGAATACTGTCCCAAATTGCGGTTTCTGAAGCCATGGGGACCAGTCAGAGCGTTATATCCAGGCTTTGGTCACGTTATCGTGTCACGGGGGAAGTGGTAGAACGGCACCGAGGACCTCAACGCATTAAAACACATGTACAGGACCGATTCATAGTAAATGCTGCATGAAGTCAACCAAATGTAACGGCAATGCAATTGGTTCAAAGGCTACAGAGAGAGTATGGTTTGCTGGTAAGCGGTCAAACTTTGAGAAGACGACTGCATGAAGTCAACCTACGTACTCGTAGGCCACTTCGGGTACCAGCGCTAAGGAGAGACAATCGATGAAGAAGATTACAATGGGCTATTGCACACGAAAACTGGAACCATTCTCAATGGTTACTTGTGCTTTTCACTGATGAATCCAGGTTTGGATTTCATCCTGATTCGCGAAGAGAGAACCTGGACGTTGGAATCGACTGCAGCACCTACAATAAGTTCATGCATATCGAGGTGGCACGATTATGGTTTGGGCAGGAATTCGTCTTGGCGGTAGAACGGACCTCGTTTGGATACAAGGCAATATGACTGCTCTAAAATACCGAGATGAGGTGCTAGAGCCTGTAATCTTGCCCCACAGACAACAAATGGGACAAAATTTCCAGCTAATGCACGACAATGCCCGTCCACATACGGCGCGTTACAATAGCATGATATCCAAGCTTTAGACTGGCCTGCACAATCCCCTGACTTAAATCCTATTGAGCATGCCTGGGAAATGCTTCTCAGAAGAGCTCTTAGGAATTTCCCTGAAGATATTGAGGATGAAAACCAGCTTTTGGGACAGTATTCCACAACAGGATATTGACACCTTGTTTTGAGTATGCAGAACCGCTGCAGATGTGTCAGGAGAGTCTTAAGTGGATCCACGGATTATTAATTTTATGTTTTCAACAACTTTTGTAAAAAAAAATAGTATTTTTTTTGTTTAGAATGTGATGTTTCAAAAATAAAGTTGAGATTGAAATTTTGTCTGAGTTTTTCCTCTTCTTCTATTTTTTTTTATTTAACTTTATCTAAATGTTTATTATCAGATTAGATAGGCTATTAAACAAGATTTATTTTAATGTGTTGGTGTCTTAACAAAAAGTTAATAGAATTTTAGGTTTAGGTTTAATTGAAATATCCCTAGACACTTTTGATGTGTGTATTCAAAATAAACTCACCCAAACACGACAGGTGTTATATCTTCCAACACTTTATGAATTTCTCTTTTAATTCCACATTGCGTCATCATTAAAAGCTATTATTATGTTATGCACGTTATCTACTTGGCTATCACGTCGGACCCTTCAAAGTGATTGGCAGGCACGTCGGGGCTCCGAGGGTGCTCTGTTTATATCGGCTTAGCGGAGTAGTAGTTATTGGTTTTCCTCGCTTAGCGATAGATGCAATATGTAATGTAGTAGTGCTAAAGCTTTTAACTATGAAAACGTTGACCGAATAGTGTATTGGTTACTTAGGAAACAAATAACTATTTTAAAAGGTGTTTTTTTCCAATCCAGAGCGGAGCGAAAGTTTCTAGTAGACTTTCGAGCTTAGCAAGAGATTCAAAAGTAGAAAACTATATGATAAAAAAACAACATTCTATTTTTGGCATATATGTCATATTACGTTCGTGGCCAATTTGTTGGGTTATAGGAACTTTTAGGTGATTAAGGAGCAAAATTTTTGCCTTTCGATCTATTAACCCTCACCCAGTCAGCCTCTGTGTCGCAGACAACCAATTCTAATGACATCAATCCCACTTCTGCTGAATCTACTTCAATACCACTCCTGCTACATCTACATCTATCCCACTTCTGCTACATTAGCTGACAATTATACAAGGTTTTAACCTTTCACTGACCAAGCGACAGCCGGCTGTCGGGCTACTATTGTCTTTCTATTGTATCTTTAACCAAGTGTTCGAAGGTTCAAAGAATTTACGTTTTTCTTCTCTATTTCTTGACAGATTCTGCGAACGCCTCGTCCACATTCGAAATCGACACGCCGACGTGGTGCAGACCATGGCTCAAGGAGTCCTAGAGCTGAAGGAGTCACATGAGGTGGACCACGGCACTGAGAACTCCATACAATACTTCTTGGACCGGTTCTACATGAGTCGGATATCTATCCGGATGCTTATTAATCAGCACAGTGAGTTGATTATTCTTATGATGTCTAGGTTAAACATTTTAATAGAACTGTAGATTTTAAAGTGTGTGGGAAGTGGGAACCGACCGCTGGTTATTTTTCTGTGATTCGAAGAAATTTTAATGCTCAGGAGCCTACAACTGAAGTAGCAGTGGACGACAAACGTTAGAGTAAGCTTGTTCTGTAGTCGTCATCACGTTCAGCTTCAGTCAGGCAAGCTTAGTGTGGTACGGTCCCTAGCCAGATGGAACACGATCTGCGAAGGGCTGTAGCTGGACGACTAGACTGTAGCCTAAGATCAGGTGAAATGGGAATCGCGCTTTTTGAGAGGCCTGTGTCCATCTCTGGATTGATGATGAGACAAATTCTCAAATGAAAGGAGCTATTTAAGAGTTTTTAGTAACTTTAAAATTAATCCAACAGCTACGTCAATTCATCAATAGCTACATAAATTACCTGCTATTACCACGCAAAATGTATGAGGAAACTACGTTCTGGTACTGGCGGCTTAAAAAAATCTGTAAACTGCTGTCTCTTCTAATGTCTATCTCTCTCTCTCCCCCCAGCTCTCCTCTTCGGCGAAGAAATAGGCGCGGGTCCACGACAAGCCTCAGTGACAGGCAAACCGGTAGATAACCACATCGGGTCCATAGACCCCGCGTGCAACGTGGCGGCGGTCGTACGAGATGCGTACGAGAACGCGCGGTTCCTGTGCGAGAGATACTATCTCGCGTCGCCTGAGTTGCAGTTGTTGCAGGATGGAGGTATTAAAGAAATCTTTAGCATGATCTATAGATGATATACAGGGTTTCCCACGGCTATGCCACATGGAGGGAAAGTACCTTAAATATTGTAGATAGAACATTCTACTGAAAGAAGACATTGTTTGAATTTTGAAAACATTTTAAACTGCATTGATAGATATTTAAATAATTACATAGTTTAACTGGGAATCGAACCTGTTACCCGAAAAAAATAATCAGCCTGTAGTTTTTCCTACCGATCGAAAGGCTTCATCACAAGGATTATTTTTTGCTAAATATGAACATAGTGTCAAAAATAGAAGAAAGACCATGAAATTTTACATTTTTAATACAAAATTAGTCAATTTTTTAAATGCTCAAGATTAGTCCCTTCTTCTTGAATACAATGTTTTCTTTTTGGGGTAGTAGTGAAATTTCCGCCGCCATTTTGTTTATTGCGTAATGGCTGAGGGGTTAAATCTCTATTTTCTCAATTCCAGTGCCATCAGACGGGCCAATGCCGATAGTGTACGTCCCATCCCATCTGTACCATATGCTGTTTGAGCTGTTCAAGAACTCCATGAGGGCTACCATGGAGCGCCATGAGGAGTGTCCCCCTCCCATCACTGTGAACCTCGTGAGGGGGCAGGAGGACGTGTCTGTTAAGGTAAGGCAATAAATAAAGCTTACCGGGGTTGCGAAATAGTTGTAATAGTTACCATGACCCCGGAATATAAAGGGCAACCGAAGGAACATAAGTGTGTTTTTTTTTTTAAGTTTCGCGTGACGTCACAGCTAACTTAGAAGTGACAACAATCACCAGCCCCCATTCCAGAACTTTAATGCCATTTATGTTAAAATAATCAGCTGTTTCTAACAAAAGTTCAATGCCCTCCCGACCATAATGTATGAAAGAGCTGATATTCTTTTTTTGAGATTTCAGAGCTGATTGTTTTTATGGGTAGATTCATCCCTTTTTTTTGGGAGTGGGAAATCATCAAATGACTTCTCCCGTCCTGGGCGGGGCAGGAGACCGTGTCAGACTGTTACTGACTAAAACCCACTCATGTTCCTTCGGTTGCCCTTTATGTTCCGGGGTCACGGTAACTATTATAACCATTCCGCAACCCCGGCAGGCAGAATCATCTCCTAGCGGGTTTTGTAAGACCAAAAATACACGTATTAGATGAGAAAAATTACCATTTATTAACAAAACACTCTTCTTCCTAGCTGTCAGACCGTGGCGGTGGAATACCACGCAGTGTATCAGACCTGCTGTTCAAATACATGTACAGTACAGCGCCGCAGCCCTCCAAGTCCGACGCGCATACCGTGCCGCTAGCTGGTAAGTTGTTTGTTTGTCAAAGCAGGCCCATAGATAAATGCCATTTTCAATGGGATCAATATATTTATTATAGCACGGGTTCCAAATTTGTGACGCATTGACACCTTACAAATGAGCAATATAAAATCTTGAGAGTTTTAGCCTTCTTGAAGCACCCTGCAAGTCTCATAATAAAGCCAAGCTACTTCGAAGCTTTGGCCACTATATAATCAATATGAAGATTGAATAAAAGCTTGGAATCGTGATAAACTCCCAAGTCCCGCACCTCACTGCATCTCTGTACCATCTGCCCTTTGAGCTTATATACAGTTGGTATTGGGGTGCGTTTCCTGCTGTAAGAGATTACGGAGCACTTATCAGAATTCAAGTCCAACTTATTCATCATGCAGTAATCTTCTAAACGTGATAGGTCAGATTGGAGAGCATCCATGTCATCCCGTGACGATATTGAAGAAAATATCTTCATGTCGTCCGCAAAGCAAAGTAGGTGAGAGTTATGGAAACACGAGTCGATGTCGCTTACGTAGATTATAAAAAGCAACGGGCCCATCAGTGATCCCTGAGGAACACCTCTAGTAGCCGAAACCCAGCTCGACATGTAATTGTTGATGACAACTGCTTGGGACCTGTTCGAGGTAAGAAGTGAACCAGCGGAGTAAGTCACCTCGAATACCGTGGTTAATATCTTTGTTAGATTTAAGGATGTCATGATCAGTTCTATCGAAAGCTTTGCTGTAATCCGTGTAGACGACATCGACCTGTGCTCCATTGTCCATACTATCCGTCACGAAGTCATTAAGCAGTGTCAGGTTTGAAACAGTTGAACGGCCCTTCAGAAAACAACGCTGACGACTTGAGTGCAGCATAAACTTGGTCATAGACCACCCTCTCAAAAGCTTTAGCCAATATGCACAGTTTGGAGATTGGCCTATAGTTGACTACTTCATTATTTTGCACTGGAGTTATAAAAGCAGACTTCCAGATCAGGGAACCAGTGCATGATGAAAGCGATTTTTTAAACAGGAGAGATACTGGCAAGGCAATGGATTTAGCACATCCAATGAGGAATTTAGGTGATCTTCTAGGTCAATCTCAATTGAATGAATATCGGAGCGTTATATTATTAAAAGTTAGAGCAGCTTGGGGAACATTGTGAGAATTGGACGATACACTACAGGGGTTAAAAAAAGTAGAGTAAAATTGAGCGGGAAACGCATCACAAATGGAATCCGGAGAGGAAACCGTCACACCACCATATTTGAGGTAGATGGGCATGGAGTTAGACCAAAAATGCTTAGGGTTACTTTCGATCGACGCCTCAGTAGCTGCCATGTAATTAGCGTAGCAGCCCGCCTCCACTGTTTTAACTCTTTCTTTATAACGGAAAAATTATCGGATGTCATAGTTTAACGGTCACCTTTTGTAGTAGGTAACCTAACGCCCTTTCCACTCATAAATATAGGGTTATTGGTAAAACACCGACATCCTCTCAGGACTATGTTACTATCATCATAAACAACAACTTACTTTTGTTCTATGATTTTTTACAAAATGTTATACATTTACCAAAAACAAATCTTCAAGATTTCGTTGTCCTATCTAACACATTTCAACTCTGTATTGTGCCGTAACAACATACCTACGCTTGCCGCGCACTGTCCTCGTATGCTACGCAGACTTCGTCACATTTAGAGTGTTCAATTTAAATATTTTTAATTTTGTATGAAAATGTAATGAACTAAAATATGATAATTTTTAAAATGTCGTAGAACAAAAGTTGTTGATTATGATGTTAGTAACATAGTTCTGAAAAGGATGTCGGTGTTTTACCAATAACCCTGTATACACAACTAGCCTTCGCTTGCGGCTTCGGTCATGTGAATGTCGAAACTTTGGATTACCCCTTTAGGGTTAGATTTTTCAAAAATTCTTTCTTAAGGTGGATGTTCAAGGTAGCCCGCGAAATTCAAATTTTCTTACGTATTTTTGCAATTTGCAGCTCAGTGTCTGGGTGTGTGTTGATATAGAATGATTTGCGACTGTAATAAGCCATTAGTTACAGAATTAAAATCATTAAAATCATCAAAACAGCCCTCAAAGTGCATATACCTCAATTGAATGACTTTTTCATGGAATAGGCGATCAATCGAGTACAAATCAAAACAGTTTTCTACTTTTTTGCCTATTTTTTTTTATTTAAATTATAGAAAATAATTATTTTTATCCGGTTACTTAGGGACTAGGCACACTTATTCAGCTCTATTCAGCTTATGTCCGTAGAAAACAACGATTTTGTATGAAGACGCGTACGCGTCCGTTCAGCTTCCGTACAAAATCGTTGTTTTATATGGGCATAAGCTGAATGGAGCTGAATAAATGTGCGTAGTCCCTTAATATTTTTAAATGGAATTAATATCTGGTCGTCTATTGATTGCCAATTGTTTTTTTTTTTTTTGTATATGTACTACGAACATTAACTATCTGGCCAATTAATAAAAGGTTTTAGTATGGTCCAACATAACTCAATAAACAGCTTTTCTTTATTTCTGTATAAATCAATGTTTTATTTACTTTGTGACGGCACCGCTGGCGCAGAGGCTGAGCGATTGGCTTGTACGTTAAAATCTGGTAACATTATAATTTCTTGTAGGTTTTGCTTCTTCAGCTTTGGTAGGAAAATTCAGCTCTATTTTAAGTGCTTAGTGATAATATTTCACTGTAAATTATGTCAATTATTGATATACAAAAACCAAGATACGCAAATGGGAATTAAAAACCTTCAAACAGCTTTAAACTAATCAGTTTTTTTCAGAGACGCCAAATAAATTCGATAAGTTTAAGGCATCAGAAAAAAAACATAAAAAATTGAGGTTATAACGCTGAAATTGCCCTATCCCTCTGATAGTTTTACTTGATCTGTGCATCAAGGATTTTGTATATCATTGCCTGTTATAAAGATCTTACAAAAAGATGCCAGCACATCACAATCTGTCAAATTCCTTCAATAGATTTTCAGTCTTAAAGCCAAAGCATTAGGTTCAAGGTTAACTGGTAAAAAATGAGATTTGGTATTTTGATAGCTTGACAGATGTGTTGGCGTCTGCACACGTGATTCGAGACACAATAGAAAGACAATACAGCGCGACAGCCGGCTGTCGGTTGGTCGTTGAAAGGTTAATTTGAGCTAAGAAACATAATGTATAACTGTGATTGTTTGTTTCTGCAGGTTATGGGTACGGGTTGCCTATTTCTCGGCTGTACGCGCGTTACTTCCATGGAGACCTGATGCTGATGTCCTGCGAGGGCTACGGCACTGATGCCATCATTTATTTGAAAGTGAGTCTTTATCCTTATTATAATAAATAAAAATCAGCCCATAATCGTCCACTTTTTCCAGCGCATTCGGTTCTGTGCCACCTGCATCTAACGTTTCCCTGCTTCAGGGTCATCGGTCCATCTGGCTGGCGGGAGGCCATCCTGAGCTGCACTTGACAATACGGCTTAAAAATAAATAATACTAGCATTTTATTATCCCACTGCAGCGCAAAGACCCTCTTCCCATAAAGAGAAGCCACGAGCATTGATCACCACGCTTGCGATTGAAAAAAATAACAGAATTAGTATAAGTTAATTAAGCTAGAGATCGTAGAATCGATTCCAACCCAGGAGATATCTTTTTTTATCTATTTAGATCAGGCTGTGTGTGAGTTGTCCCAAATATTTATTAAATGAATAACCTTTTAACCCACAGGCGTTATCAAACGAAGCGAACGAGCTTCTACCAGTTTTCAACCGAACATCAACCCGGTTTTACCGGCCGGTTACCCAGCTGGCCGACTGGTCCGGTTCTCTCAACACAGCCAGTAACTCCCAATGCAAGAACCGGGAAAAGGTATCGCGACAATCGACACCCGTTTCACACATTCTATAGTCTACGCCCGAGGAGTGAAGTGTCACTCCTGTCAAACAGGTATTTTTTTTACCTGGCAACACTATTTTTTTTGTAAACGAGGTTCTGTTCAGCTGTAATTGTTTATGGCAGTAGATTTATGGTGTTGGAACTTTTTTAATATGTATTTTTTGTTTATACATTGATTTTTGGGTGGCCAATAGTTCAGTATATGATTTTATTTATGATATCAAACATTGTGATGAAAATGGAGTTATTTTTAAAATAAATGAACGTTGTTTTGTCTACTGCTATAAAAACAAATAGTAATTGGTCAATAATGCTTTAGTTTCAAAAAACAGCCTTCGATATATCGATGGAACTTTCTAGAAATTAGGAAAACCAGTGCTTTTTATTAAGACAAAAAATAGTTCTTCATAGATAATAAATTGTAAATTGAAAAAAATGTAGGAAATAGAGGATTGAACTAGTTAAAGACAGGAGTCGGGATGGAATAATGAAATGTATTAACTTATTTACCGTAAATACTCGAATAAAGGATAGCTTTTTCTTGATTTCAATTTTTTTGGTGTATTTGTTTGTCACCCAATGTATGGTCACTATATAACAGTCACTTTACATGTGTTCACATTTATAATATGAGCTTTAACTAGTTACTAAACTAATTAGTTAAATGTTTTTGACCATTGTATAGTTATATACATTTCAGAAGTATGACCAAAGTTCTCAGAATCATTTCAATACTATTTCCTTTCAAAAATCGCCTAAAATAACTAAAATAAAAAGCACTAAAATTGGCTATTTGTTGTTAAAACTAAAAAATAATGGTTGCCATTACAAAAAAGATGGCGTATTTAGGTACAATTTTTGTTGAATAATGTAAAATTTTGTTAAATATTATGAATATTTTTTGTGATACTCGGAGTAGAAAATAATGTTTTTTGGGCTCGCAAATGGACTGATAAAAAGAGCTCTGTTAGGGTGTTGCTTCATGATTTTGTTTTGATAAATCTAAAAATTTAAATAAAAATAATTTCCACCATTTTGTCGAAAACTTCATGAAACAAAAACTATGTTTATATATTATCAACGAAATATTCAGGAAATAAAAACTGATTCAATTCCCATAGATAAAAAAGAAAATTATGAATTCTAATATAAATCTTTGTTTTATTAGCCAGAAGAAAACTGAAAATATTGAAATTTGCATGAAAATACTGATTTAAAGATTACAAGATATCTAAAGATTGGAGTATTTTAAAACAAAACCATGAAACTACAGGTTCAGGTACGAGGATGGTAGTTAAATTAAAATTACTCTATAAATAAATGCTTAGACTTAGCACAGATATCATAGAAATAGTATTTAGTTGTAATAAGACTGTGTGACTGTGGAGTTGATATTTTAAGTTATAAATATTCACTTTTATTTTAGTTTGAAAAATCTTGATAGGTAGTTTTTTTGCTATATTTTTTGCCGCTTTTTTTAGTACGCCATTTTGTTTCATAGACTTTTTTGGTTCGTTCACTTTAATGTCCGAATTTTTAATCGCTGTTTCATCAATTTTTTCTTTTGTTTTTTTTTTATTATGATTAAAAATAAAGTGGTATTTATTTATACATAAAATAAAGAAACTCCATTATAACCGATGTTTGCTATGTATGAGATCTCGTACAATTTTGTATATCATTATGATACGTTTTAGATATTAGGTAGCGTAGTGAAGCTGATTAAATTGTTTTATGTTGAACAAGAAGGATGTAAAATTATTATATTTGATGTAGAATATATATTTTGTATATGTAATGTAGAATTAAATTATGATTAGCTTAAGGCGACATCTTAAACAGCGGGAGAATCGTAAGGATAGAATTTATGAAAGATGACTTGATTACACTTTAGTAGTCATAAACAGAATTTGGTAACACGACAAGAATCTGATGGCACAACGTGTACTTGTAGTCACGATGAGTAATTTCATAGCACGACAAGCATTTGTAATCACAATGAGACTTTGTATTGACAACAAGAATTTAATGCCACGACGAGAATTTGACGGCAAGACGAGAAATAAATGACAATGAGAATTTACTGTAAGATTATCGTCGCAATTCTCTTGCTTGTACAGATGACGCCTAATAATAAATTACGGGAACGTATAACGTCATGAGTAAATTAAAATAATAAATGTTTTCAGCTATTCTATTAGTGACAAAAACGTCTCATTAAAGTATAACGTATACTTTAGTGTCTATAGTGGGTGTATGTTTGTAATATTTTTATTTGTGACAATTTCTAATAATTAGCCAGACTGTCATATTCTATTATGAAGTACAATATTGCAAACAATAATTTAGAATTAATTTAAGATTACACAGAAATTAAATGGTACTAATTTATTGACGTTTTTTTTAAATAATTTTCATGTTTTCGCAGCTGAACCTTAGTATAAGTACGTTCTTTACCTACGATTTATGTAATTTTAATACGAAAAGCAATAATTTATCAAACTGAATTATGGTTGACTTATGGAATATGTAAGTCACTTACTATTTCTGTTTTGTATAAAAAAAAAACTATTTGTCCTCCTAAAATTATTGTAAATATTTTAGAATCTAAATAATCTGACTAATGTCTACCATAAATACTGGAAAATCCAGGCGATAGTTTTAAAAACATAAATTATTTTTATAAGAATAAAATGTACCTACTCGATACACTATTCAAACTACGATTTTTATAAAAAACCTACTTATATGGATTTTTTCTTTTGTAATTAATACGCAAGTAATGCAATGGAATAATATTTAAATAAATAATCATATTTTTTAATAAAACTATGCCTAGCCACTATGTTCAATGAACTTGGTACCTATTGTAAAAAATATTATTACTCATTTGCATTTTAATCTTTCTTATATAAGTTTTATTCCAAAATCGATATTGTGTAATTTAAATATAGTGATTAAATGTTGCGTAGAAAGGAAATTTAAGTGAAGAAAAAATATTTAATTTTTACTAAAATAAACTTTTATGAAATAGAATTTGTGATTTTATTTATCTAGTTACCTATTCTTGGTTCCCCAAGTTCACTCCCGGATGCTATGAAAAGTTTACGGAAGGTGATCTGTTTCTGGCTGGCTGGAGTAGCGGCCGCCGCGGCTCACGCACAATGGTCCTACCTTCAAGTCGACTAAGTGCGGAAACCAAACCTCCCAGAGGGAGGTCCATGATGAAGATGAATATGATCTAGTTACCTACAAGATGCCGTTTTACCAATGGCAGTTGTGTCACCGTCACGTTAACGAGAAAAAGATGAAGGCGCTGAAGCGATCATACATTTTCTACAGCTGCGTGTCCACCGCACGTCACGTTACCTCATACGAACCTCGGCTCGCCGTCATCTTGTTCTCATTGGCGTGACGGTGACGGCGGCGGTGGACAAACGGTCTTACTACTCAGACAATCGACGTTGACACTGGTATCTGGATACTCGATGTAGGAGTACACTGGACTCCATATCAGGTTAGCGTGGGTTGCGAAATAGTTATAGTAGTTACCGTAGCTCCGGAACATACCGGGCAATCGAAGGAACATGAGTGGGTTTTAGTCAGTAAAAGTCTGGCACGCCCTCCACTCACAAAAAACAGGTTAGCGTACTCTGTAACAATCTAAAAGAACGCTAAAATATTATTTTTGGTCCAATTTCTAATTTATTAGTGCCAGATATATTTATATGTATACAATATTCTATGAGCTGACAAAACGATATTCTCCCATTGATTTTGTAGATATAGCAAAACACCTTATGACGTCATTAAGATTGCCAAAAGTTGGCAACCCTAGACTTAACTCAGTCAGCCGATTCTGACGAAGTAACTGCGCCAAACTTAAACACTTTCAAATAATCGACTTCCTTCGGTTCCTTTTTTGACCAAATTAAAAAGGGAAACGGAGCTGTTTCCCTTTTTAATTTGGTCAAAACAGGTACAAAACTTAGTACAAAACAGGTATTTATATCCCTTCTTTTTCTGTACCAATGAAAAAATATATGGAAGCTACCGTTTATGTTATGGGGGTAGTCGAGTCTAAGTTCGCTCCAAGGAGTACAGTATATACCATGAAACCGTTGATATTTTTTCTAATTTTAAGCGTCTGATTCACATTCTCCTGATAAGTTCTGATTAAAATATCCGGCAGATAAATGTTTATTTCTGAAAAGGTAGGCAGACAACGTAAGATCTACTGAGAAATCGAAAGGTGCAAAACGCCGTATGTGAAATCTGTTACATTTATTTCCATATTTCGTACTTAAGTGATATTAAATTATTTCCAGTTCCTGATAATAAATGTTTCTGGTTTTTAATTGCTCTTTTTATTTGTGAAAATCTCTTTAATCTATTTTGTGCATTTAGTATAATTTCTATTGCCTATTTACACTTAAAACGAACAGACCTGGTATATTATCCAACCATATAAAGTAAGCTGCGTATCTGATATTCTATGCATACAAAACGAAGACTTTTCTATTTGGCAAGGTAATCGCGTAAGTGAGCTGTCTTTCTGTCAGCAATGTGTCATTCACTCAAGCGTGTCAATTGCGTTCCATTACTTCAAATTTAAAAAAATGAGCATGAAATATATTTCTGACTCCTTTTTACATAGCTTGCAAGAAAGAGAAACAAACATATGCATTAGAAACATTTTCGCTGCCAGCTGGGTAGAACGTAGAGGTTATGGAAAATTGTTATTGATTTTAAAATTACGTTTAAGACTGAAAATTGTATTAAAATGAAGATTTACACAAACAAAAACAACACTTCTACGTTAAAGCTACTCATTGCTGCTAATTTAGCGGGAAAAAAAGTGGAATTGGTCGATGCTTCGTTTGAAGGTAGGTGCATTTTCCTCTTCGTCACTATAAAAATAATTTTTGTTCTTGTATTTCGCGTCTTTTATCTTTTCTATGGTCTATATTTGCATGCATTACATGTTTCGGTATTCGGGCATATTCCTGTGTACATTTTTCATTAACTTCTACCTATGGGAGAGAAACATTTTTCCATGCCTGATTTTTTTTGCAAATCGCATATGCAACGCACGTCTCTGAATGATACCCATGATTCACTGTTCTTTACTGAATTCCATATTTAAAAATAAGTGTCTTATTTCTATTTTGCAAATTGCCATGCTAAGTTCAAGTATTCTAGCAAAAAATAAATAATAAATAAAAATTACAGTAATATTGTGTTTATTGCATCAGAAAGTGTGTGTTCATTTTTTTCATTATTTCCTTGAGTTACTAATTTCATATTCGTCAGTTGGCTTTTCCGTAACCATTGTTTTTTCTTATATGATTCTCATTTCCTGCCATGCTTGTGTTTTGCACTTAGTAAATGACTCATGGACTTTAGTAAATACTTAAACTTAGTTCTGCCAAAATAAGCCATCCGACAATATCAATAAATTACCTTAATTAGTTATATCCAAGTTATTCAATGTGCTACAATCTTTATACATAAGCGTCAATTCACACGTACCACAACCACACCACGTCGCAGCGACAAAATGTGGTCAAGATGTGGTTACGTGTGAATAGTGTCGCAGCGGCTTTTTGCAGCTGCGTTGTGGTAGCCACAAAATGTCGATGTGGTTAGCGCAGGCGCCAGCTAGGCGCGCGTGGACGTCATGTCGTGGCGATGTGGCCGCGCTGCCGCCGCGTTGCCGTCGCGATGTGGTTGCGATGTAGTCGTATTATACAGGTGGTCGATAACAACCACAAAATGTGGTGCGTGTGAATTGTAATATTCATTTTCAATACAAAATTTACGCCCGACCACATCGCGGCGTTGTTGTTTGTGGTGTGGTTGTGGTACGTGTGAATTGAGCCTAAAGGTACAGTCTATTTGTTGGTACAGCTAAAAGTACTGAACCTAGAACCCTGTAATTTGCACAGTAGTTTCTGAAAAAGTATGCTAAAAAATTACTATAGCAATTTTATTTTTATATAGAGATTTTTGGAAGTTCAACCCCTGACGGAGCAACTGACAGGGTAGAACTGGGGATGAAAAGTATTTTTGTGCAGAACTTATACTTAGTATATCTTTTAAATGAATATATCTGTTAATTATGCAAATTAATTGCAAATACTTTGGCAGATACGAGAAACTTTTTCATGAATTTAATCATTTTGACGAATTATTGTTTTAAAACATACTATCTTTCTTGAAATACCTGCTCATAATAACTAGACAGGTAAGTCTCAGCTTGTTGCTAAGACCTTTTAATATGAAACTTCGTAAGCATGGAGTAAAGCTATTAAAACAAAAAATAAAAACTAAAAAAGATTATTGACAACATGTCTTTAGTACTGTTATGAATAAAAAAAAACCTTTTAATACTGAATTTAACACAATAATTTATTGATAATGTTATAATCTTATTAGAGGAAACCTTATTTTAGCTTGTGCAAAAGGCGTGCTATTGACCTTGACTGTAATTGCGGTGTGTTTGTGACCACGTTTTGAACATATTTAAAACATGATTTGGCCTTCAGATATAAAAAATTAAATAAACAAATTATTGTGAGATAACAATATTTACATTTACAAGCTATCTCCTACAGATAATTGTTGTTTTATTTTGATGATTGACAAATATTAGTATCTTTGTTTACAAAAAATAATATAGATAATCCAATGTCATGCTTTTTGGATAAAAGCTTTAAAATAACTTGGTAGGCTAGCACTTGGTAACCAACTTAAACATTCCTGACATTGTAAACATGTTACAAATGGCAAAACTTTATGCTTTTTTTTGCTTATTTAGGTATATAACACTTTTTTTTTTGAGTGACTTCTCCCGTCCTGGGCGGGGCGGGAGGGCGTGTCAGACTTTTACTGACTAAAACCCACTCATGTTCCTTCGATTGCCCTTTATGTTCCGGGGTCACGATAACTATTATAACTATTCCGCAACCCCTGCAGGTATAAAACACAAGGCCCAAGTTAAAGACACAATCTGATAAAATAGCATATGGTTTGGCTTAGTAATACTGTCTCTATCAGCATAGTGTGATATTTTGAAGAGATAATAAAATGTGGTTATAATAGAACTGGGAAGTGTTTTAATTTAGGTTTAGAGATTACTCACACTAATTCAGCTCCATTCAGCTTATGTCCATAGAGAACAACAATATTGTATAAAAGCTGAAAATACGTGGTTATCTGTATGCATAGGTGTTTTCATAATTATAAATTTGTTGTTTTCTATAAACGACGGTATGCTAAAAATCCTGGTCCGCTTTAATAAAATCGTTTAGTGTTTCTAACTGTTAAAAATTAATAGCAAAATTATTAAAATGCATGCAAACATTGGAGGTACATTTGGGTATATGCAAATGGGTGGCGGTGTATCTAAGTTTTTGTTTTTAATTCAATCAATATATTTTTTTATGATCTTTTAAAATTCCACATAGATTTTGTAGACAGGTCTGTGACGTCTGTTCTCGTGAACTTAATTGACTAACTAGTTTGTGTTGATTTCGAAGCAATTAAAAAAAACGGGATGTAAGCTAAATTAGGTGTATTTTTTGGAGTTGTCTTGGTTTTGAAACTTGAGCATTACGGTCTCAGTAAGATAGCTCTAAATTTTATAAAATCATATTTAAATGATAGATTGCAGCAAGTTCAAATAAACGGTGTAAATTCTTCTGGTCTAAAGGTAAAAATGGGTGTACCACAGGGATCAATATTGGGTCCATTCCTATTTTTAGTATATATAAATGATTTACCGAGTATACTGGAAAGCCAACCTCAAATGGTGTTATTTGCTGATGATACTTCACTGATTTTTAAAGTGAACCGACGTGCACAACATCTTGACGAGGTAAATAACGCCATGATTAAGGTTCATAATTGGTTTACAGTAAACAATTTAGTATTAAATGAAAAGAAAACCAAATGTATAAGATTCACTTTGCCAAATGTTAGAAATAATGAATGTAGTGTGGTATTGAATAGGGATGTGCTAGAATTCGTCGAAAAAACTGTTTTCTTGGGGATCACGCTTGACTCTAAGCTGCAGTGGGGTCCTCACATAACATCTCTAGCAGGGCGGTTAAGTTCAGCTGCATTCGCAGTCAGGAAAATCCGACAATTAACCGACGTAGATACCGCGAGACTGGTGTATTTTAGTTACTTTCATAGCATCATGTCTTACGGTATTTTGCTTTGGGGACGCGCTGCAGATATAGATTCTATCTTCATTCTGCAAAAGAGGGCTGTCAGAGCTATCTATAACCTCAGCAGACGCGAATCACTGAGGGAATTGTTTAAACAAATAAACATCATGACGGTTCCCTGCCAATACATTTATGAAAATATTATGTATGTCCGTAAAAATCTTCAGCTCTTTAGTAAAATAAGTGACAGGCATAATTTCAATACAAGAAACAGGAACAAATTAGACCAGCCAAGTTTCAGATTGTCCAAGGTACATACTTCTTTTATGGGGTATTGCGTTAAATGCTACAATAAAATACCTCTCAATATTCTTCAATTAAATGAAAAAACCTGTTTGCTTCCCTATTTGCGAGCAACTCGCGTCTTGATGCAGGCCTCCATCAACCACCTACTATACCTCATTGCGATTCCTCAATGAAGGATATTGCTGTTCACCAAAAAGAGGTACGGAGGGTTCTGCTGAATTTAGACGTAAATAAAGCCAGCGGACCAGATGGAATACCTGCGCGAGTACTTAAGCAGTGTGCGCCTGAGTTGTCGCCTGTATTGACACGTCTATACCGCCTCTCTCTCCAAACTAGAACGGTGCCAAAATCCTGGAAGCTTGCTAATGTGCAGCCAGTGCCCAAAAAGGGCAGCCGCGCCGATCCCTGTAACTATCGACCTATCGCCATCACCTCCATGCTCTGTAAAGTCATGGAAAGGGTTCTAAATAACAAACTGTTGGCATACCTAGAAGACAACAATCTACTCAGTGACCAGCAATATGGCTTTCGCCGTGGTCGGTCTACTGGAGATCTTCTAGTGTATGTTACACATTGCTGTGGCGAAGCCATTGAGAAAAACGGCGAAGCCCTTGCCGTTTCGCTCGACATCTCAAAGGCTTTTGACAGGGTTTGGCACGCTAGTCTCCTTAGCAAGCTTCCTGCTTATGGCATCCCGGCTGACTTTTGTAGCTGGGTATCAGACTTCTTGACGGGACGGTCGATCAGAGTAGTCATTGACGGCTGCTCTTCGGACCTTATGGCCATTGATGCCGGTGTTCCTCAAGGGTCTGTCCTTTCTGCAACACTATTCCTGCTCCATATAAACGATATGCTAAATCCTAGCATAGTCGGTTACGCAGATGACAGTACCGTTGTAGAGAGATATCTGGCCAGCGCAAAAGACAGTAGGGACGACATACGTTCACAGAGAGAGGCCATGGTAGAGCGAGTGAACTTTGCCTTAAGTCGTGTGTCCCAATGGGGCCATCACAATCTAGTGCAGTTCAATGCCGCCAAAACGCAAGCGTGTCTGTTCTCCGCTAAACGGAGCCCATTCGACCTGGCTCCTACTTTCCGAGGTGCACCTGTAAATGTAACCGGCTCCCTAGAACTCCTTGGCATGGAGTTGAGTTCTGACCTCAACTTCGGCACTTTCATCGAGTCCAAAGCACTGACTGCGGCGAAAAAGCTGGGCATCCTTAACAAGGTTAAGCGGTATTTCACGCCGGGACAGCTTCTAACGCTTTATAAAGCTCAAGTCCGATCGTGTATGGAGTATTGCTGTCACCTATGGGATGGCTCAGCCAAATACCAACTGGCCGCATTGGACTCGGTAGAACGCAGAGCCAGGAGGTTGATTGGCGACAAGAAGCTGGTGGCCCAACTACAACCTCTAGCCCATCGGCGTAAAGTTGCCTGTCTGGCGGTGTTTTACAGATTGCACTTCGGTGAGTGTGCTCATGAGCTACACGAGCTCATTCCCCCGTCTCCGTTTTTCCACCGGACATCTAAACGTACGGCGGGATACCACCCTTTCTTGGTCGATATTCCTCGTATCCGCACGCAGCGTTTCTCGAATTCCTTCATTATGCGCACCGCAAAAGAATGGAATTCCCTGCCGGCGTCTGTGTTCCCAAATGCATATAACCCGGATATATTCAAGAGACGAGTGCATAGGCATCTTTTGGGTGAGCTCGCTCCATCGTAGGCCCCGTCTATGCTCTCGGGCTAGTCTGGGACCAAGAGCAAGCCCATATATGTAATAAAAAAAAAAAAAAAAAAAAAACAATTTAAAACATGCATTAAGCGCACACTATGCAGTCAAGCATACTATAATTTAGAGGATTATATTATAGATAAAAATGCATGGTTGGGTGCTGGTCCTGCTCCACAGCCACCTAGTCTCACAAATTAGGGATGTTTGGAAGAGAAATATGCTAAATGGTCCCTAAATTGACATAAATAACTAATTCTGTTATTCCTATTTTTGTATTTTAGATTAAAACTTTAGTTTTATATAATTTAAAAGCATTATTTCCAAAATTAGAAATTTTAATCATTGGAAGATTAAAATGTTTGTTATTCCCTTAATTTTTGACATGATTATTTAAGATCGTTATTGTTATTATATTTATAGGTACCTAAATAAATTTCACCCATGTATATTATTCATTTACAGTACAAAACTTTGGTTTGTGTAATTTAGATGCATATTTGAATTTTTGTAAATGTGAGTACGATGCAGTGATTTATTACGATAGTTCTCTACTGACACAAATAGACATGGCGGTTAGGAGCATTGTCATGCTCGCTTAAAAAGTCTCGCTGATGGTGGCGAGTGCGTTGGATCATTCGGTTCCCTTCAAAATGGTTGAGCTAAATGGTGCTGATGCCACGCGTCATGCTCGTGAACGGGCGCTGTCAGTTGAGATGGGTCATCTCTTAACTGCCATGACTTTTTACTTTTTATTTTTTAATTTTATATTTGTTTATTATTTTTGTTACATACACATTGTTTTCACATGTAGAAGCAACAAAAAGAAAATGTAACCAAGATTTTGTAAAACATGATTTTTTTAAAAAGAGTGTCCGTGGAGTTTCTTGCCTGGAAGCCAATTCTCGGTTTTAGAGATGATGTCGAATTCGACAAAAAAGTCGAATGACGTCATTTTTTCGTCAAATTTTAAAAGTTGCTATTCTGGGGATGTCGAGTTCGACATTTGTCGAAGGCTAACGTTAGAGTTCATGTCGAGTGCTTCTGAGCAGTAGAGATGTCATGTCGATTGTAGAGATACGACATTTCTGTGTGAATTCGTTTAGTTTTGGATTGTACCCTGTGTTTTTATTTCCTTATTTTTTTAATAAAATACGGCTTGGCATCTCATACCTACTGGAAATTCGATTTAATACTTTTTGATTTGTGCATTGTGTTGTTTGAAACGACGACCACGATTAGACTTGAAACCACTGAAAGATGGACGAGTTTATTTGTTTATTAGAATTTCTATCTTGCACACCCTAAAATACCTAATTTACGTGTTTGTTGAGTGCACAATTATTGTAACCGATTTTATTATAATTGATTTTTTGTATGACTTAACTATTTTTATTTTAAAATAAAGAACTTTATCATTTACTTCCTACCTAACACTTGAATTCTGTCATTGACAGACAGTCAACTGTCAAACTGATTATTTTTACACTAAACGTTTCGTTTTATAATTAAATATTCGTATATTCAGCATTTTAAAACGAAATCATTCATTCACTTATGCTACTTTTACTAAGCTACCAAAAACGGAACGTGCGATTCTTCATAATGGTAACATTATCTTCACTCGACTCGACATTTTCGTGACATTTATTTCTATTTTGACTGAGAATACGGAATTCTGCTCAATTCGCCATTTTTTGGTAGAGATAGAGATATTTTTGATAGACATAGAGATAGACTTACAATCTCGAACTCGAGATAAATGGCGAAAATCGAGAATTGGCCCCCTGTTCTTCTCCATAGAGATCTACGTTTTGGAACAGGCAATTAGCGTCACTTTTCTTTTCTGACTAACCGACAGACTCTTTGACAATTCATAAGTACCTGTAAATGGTCTAAGTGAAATAAATGCTTTGAATTTTGATTTTTTGAATTTTTTAGTGTACCTACCCGTGGCTGTTGACCGTTCGTTGATATTATTAGTAAAGAGATAAGATATAAAAGATTTTCGAATTTCGAAAATGCCACACGAATTAAAGTTATCTCAGAGTATCGACAAACGTTAAAGACAGTCAAAATGTCTTTAAGAGCCGCGTGTGGACTCTAGGAATTCTTTGGCGAACAGTTTATGATATATTTACATCTTTGTTACTTGTGATGTGCTTGTTAACTCCTCACTGCTTCCTCATTAACACCTTATAACTGTTTCGGGTGTTTCATAACCATAGGTAACAGCAACAGGATACATTCGCAGGGCTGCATCCATTTCCTCAGGGTTAGTAAGGAAGCACTGAGAGGTTGCTGCTTCCTCACTAACCCCTCATTTCCTCACTAACCCCGGGTAACGGCAACTGAGCGTCGTGTCTGTGATTAGAGCTGGACTTTACCAAAGAGGAGAGATGTATCGTACAGCCTATCATCATTTTCACAACCCTCCGCTTAGCTTCAGCGCAACACAGTATCCTATTAGTTAGTTATGACAAATCTCCGCTTTGATAGAGTCCGAGCCTTAGTAAGGAAGCAGTGAGTAAAAGCTCATTGCTTCCTCACTACTCCCTCATTTCCTCACTAACCCCTGGGTACGGTAACTGAGCGTCGCGTCTGTGATTTCAGACGATGTATTCGCAGGGCCGCGCCAACTGCCACTGCTCGAGGTTGACGATAACGTGAGCTTCTTCTCGAGTAACGCCGCGGCGCAGTATCTGTTCCCCGTACTGGACTTGTCTGATGATGGCCAGTGGTATGTTTGGTTTATCTATATGTATGAACAAAGAAACTGACAGACTGATTTATTTTCCCTGCGTCTTTCTGAGCTTTAATAATGAGCACAAATATTTCTTAGGTGACGTAAGTGTGAATTAGGAATTTTTTTTTTAATGTCACCCAAAGGGTCTAATATGAGGTTGGTTTATATGCAACTTCGTTATTTTTGTAGTAGCTTTTTGAAGCTCATAGTAAATTGCGGTTGAAACCGCGTGGTCCAGCTTCCCTTTGTATTTAAAAAGACAGGCTATTTGAAACATGAAATTTGAAAAACGCGGACTAAGAATCGTTTTTTTTTTGGGAATTCAAGCCCCAACCATGTAAAAAAACTATGTAAACGAAAGTTTATATCTGTCCTTCATAGTAATATTTGCACTTTAAACTCCGATTTGCCTGTTTATCATCATGTTTTAAATGCAATGTGAAATACCTAGTATAAGCTTTAACGGGCATAGGAATAACTACCAAAATGGCTACGTCTTTGAGTTTGAATTTAAATGCATGCTATGCAAAGTGATCTTGACATGCACGTGGTTTGTGAGTTTGAATAAGTCTGGAATACTATTCAGAAATAGTTGGGATTCTTTTCGAATGTTGAGCAAAGTATGTGGAATCTTTGGCTGTGTTCTTTGGCGGTGTATGTATCGTAAACTCGTGACCAAAATCTTTTAATGAAATGATTAGGTTAGTACATTCACATTAATTCTAAGATTTGGTGATACATGTCGCAAACATTTTGTGTGAATTTTCCGTTTACATACGGTGTCGTCATTTCATAAACGCTCGAATTGCGTTAGCTCGACGATGCTCTGCGAGGCTTCTATTTTCGGGGTTTAAAAAAATACCACGAAGACAAATATTACATAACAGTAAGCGTTTATAAGATGACGACGCCGTATGTAAACGGTGGATTCACATAAAATGCCTACGAAACTTACATCTCAAGTGGTAACATAGACTCTCGTAGCATACGAAACAATGTTATTGTTTTTTGGTCCTGCGTGGGAATTGAACCCACGATATCCCGTCACGCAGTCAAACCATAGCACCACCAGGCCAGTCATATAGTTTTTAGATAAAGGATAAACAAAATAACGTATATAGGATAAACAAAATAATACTAAGCCGTCTTCCAGTGCACAGCTCCAAGAGTGGGAGGCGACACGTCTTTCCCCGTCCGTATCGACCGTGCTGACCAGCAAGTCAGTGCCCGCTGACCTCAAGCAGACGGTGCTAGCTCAGCTCGCTACCATTGACGTCTTGTTGAGCAAGCATCAGTATATCTTGGGGGTAAGTGAGGAACTTTCTTTTTTAAATGTTGTAGGGCGCGTTGGAATAGTATGTGAAGGGTTTTGTACTGCTCAGAAGAAAACGAGGGGTATTGAACACCTTATGGAGTCCTCGCTAACTCCTCCTCACGTTCTCGATAACTCCTCTTTCCTCGCAACTCTTTCCTCGCTTAATATTGCTAACCTACGTGTCCGTATATCCACCCTCACAATCTTTGTCGTCTTTAGGATACCGTACCGACATGGTACAAGAGAAACTCTAATAGTTTCGTCCTGTCTGTCCGTCTGCCGTGGTCTACCACCCAAACGGCTAGAGCTAGAAAAGTGAAACTGCATGAATACGTTTATTTATTATTTGCTAAAATAAAATCTCATTTTTTTGGGGTACCTTTCCTACACGTAAAATGGAGATGATTTTTACACCCCATAAAGTGAAGTATAGCATATCTTTTAAAAAGGTTGAGAGGTTTCTAAAACGATGTTTTTTATTTAGGTATCCGTTCCTGTAATATGCAAAATGCAACTAAGTAGAGCGTCCGTTCCTCCCACCCCACTAAAAGAAAAATGGCTGTCTTAAAAATTTGGAAAAACATCTTGTAAGTTTTAATAATATATCTCGTAATATATCTGTATCTCGTTCCCAGGACAAACTATCGCCCGTGGACATCTCAGTGTGGAGCACGCTATACCCCTTTTGCCACAGTCCGGAACTGAAGCAGGCCTACTTAGGTCAGTGCAGACATATCATGCGCTGGGCTGAAGAGCTCGCTGGTGCTAAAGCTGTGCAGGTAAGGCTGGGCGCAGTGATTATTGAAGGCATGTGGTTATTTTCAGAACTTCAGAATGGTTATGGAATCTGGTGTTATTTTTTCGAAAATACCGTGAACCGCGAAACTAAGAATATAACAATTTTTTAACTTGATTATGGCAATAAAGACCTATACAATTTGGGATTGTTTTATAGTTTAACTAGCCTTTGCCCGCGACTTCGTCCGCTTAGAATAATAGTTCCAGTTCCTGGGAGATTTCCGGGATGAAAACTATCCGATTCCTTTCTCGGGTCCCAGACTATATCTGTACCAAATTTCATTCAAATCGGTTCAGTGGTTTAGGCGTGAAGAAGAGACGGCAGACAGAGTTACTTTTGCATTAATAATATTAGTATGGATATGGATAGTATGGATTAAAACAACTAAATAAAATAAAAATCATAATTTACATGAATGAAGTCAGTAAAGTAGTTCTCAATTTATGACATACCCAAAGAAAATTGCGGTTTATATTTATATAGATTAACATCTCGCTAATTTATCACTAAATTAACTATCAAATCATGAAAAAGAAAATCTTATAAGGTTGTAACTCCAAACCATATACCTATATCAGGAAGCAGTAAAGCAATGGGGCTCCGCCACAGGCCCGTGGGGCGCCGGCGCCGCGCTCGGCATCCCGCAGGGCGCCGCACTGTCCTCACCTCTCGGGTAAGTACTGTGCAGTCTTAGCGCCTTACTAATAAACGCTGCATAAAGTTATGACAGGTTTATACGTCAAAAAATGTATGGTTACACAGGCTTTATTCATGACATAACTTTACACAGTGATTATTAGTAAGGGCATTAATCTTTATGTAACTGCTTATAAATAACTGGCTAGAAGCTCCTTTGGGATTTTTTTCTTAACACTCAGGAACTTCATGGAATGAGGGTTTTTTGGCGGCACGTAGGCGTCAGGTCCAACTTCAGCATGATTGGTGAATTTTGGCATATCTGTCGATAAAATGGCATGACATTGTCAAATATGTCAAAAATTCACCAATCATGCTGCAGTTGGCCCTGACGCCTACGTATTGCCATCTAGCGGATTTCTCATGCGCAAAAACCCTCATTGAAATAATCTAGAGAGAATATTTCAATTTGATTTAGTAGTTTGTTTTTTATATACTTTGACACATGTCGCGTCCGAGGCTCATCGGATGAGCATGTATTAAAATAAAAAAAAAACAGTTAAAAGTGCTTCGTCTTTATATATATTCACTAGCGTTTGCCCGCGACTTCGTCCGCGTGGAATAAAAGTTACCGTTCCCGGGGGATTTCCGGGATGAAAACTATCCTATGTCCTTTCTCGGGTCCTAGACTATATCTGTACCAAATTTCATTCAAATCGTTTCAGTGTTTTAGGTGTGAAAAAGAGAAAGACAGACAGAGTTACTTTCGCATTTATTATATTAGTACGGAAGTACGGATTCAATCAAGAAGTCTTGAAAACTACTTGGACCTATGAAGTTGTGAAATGTAAACAGAAAAGTCAGAATATTAATAAAGCATTTCTTTCAGATCTCCAGATGAAGCCGTCGAGGACCTAAGACCCACGGCTGAGGAAATGGAAACAGCGAAAGACAACTGGCTTAACGGACTCAAGTACCTACAGACACCACTTATTCCCGGCAAATTAGTGTGAGTAAATAAACTTAACTTTAGAAGGCGAATTACGTAACTCAAATTCGCATCAGCACCAGTATCAGCACCTGCATTAGCATCTGCATCAAAATCAGCAAAATCTTTACAGTAATTTAGTATTATAAAAAAATTTAAGTCATACTAACTTCATGAATAGGGTATTACACTCTTTTTTTTTAAGTATTTCAAATAACTCCTACAGTACTAAGAAACCACTAAAAAAAATCCAAAATTTTTATTTAAACGCTAAGTACCCTAAAAACGCTTTAAAAAAATGAATTTTCAAATTTCGCGCGGAAATTTCCAAAAACGGAAAACGCCGTGGGCGTGGTTTTGCTTTGGCGATATGACGTCCTTACGTCATGTAAATAAACAAATGCGCTGTGACACTTTACATCATTAATATTGTTTTTATCTCAAAAATTAGTTACTGTTCGACTTACCGTTGGTGTGCGTTTCGGAATGCAAGAACACAAGTGTGAAAACATCGGAATAATTGTGAATTCTAGTGTTAACTGATTCAAATTTAAGAAAAACTTAGTCAAAAGTGGTGGGAAGAGTATTCCAACTATTACACCATAAAAACCCGTTTGTACTTTAGTAAATATCACTTTGATGTAAGTACCTATGTGCATTAGCCATCTAAAATATCTTTCACAATAACTTCCATGAAAAAGTATATTTTTATAATAAAGATCGTATTAGGTGGTTATAAATAAAACAAATAGTGACGTCTAGTTGACACTGTTGACAGTCGACAGCTGTCACTGTCTGTGGTCTGTATTTCGGTGTGTTCAAGAACAGATAAAAAAAACTGAAAACTTTGAATTGAATTTAAAAAAATATTATCTAGTTTTATGAACTAAAACTAACAGTGTTCGGCTGCTTTTTGCATAAACTACCTCAATAATATATTTTTAGATTTTTTCTCTTATACAGTGTAATACCCTATTCCTGGTACCCCTTTGTACCAGGTAGTAGGAATGCAGAAAATAAGGTCTTGTAATAAGACAATTTATTTGCTTATTGCGGCTGAGAGGTACTTAAAAAATAATTTTATGTAAATTTTCTCCAACTGTAACTAATACAATAGAAATTCAAATTAATATACAAGATAAATAAATTAAAAAATGGAACAGATTTTGTATGAATTTAGCTGCCAGATATTTTAATCAGTACTTATCAGAAGAATGTAAAACAGGCGCTTAACTAATCCATAAGAAAAAAAAAATTATATCGCAAAGCTTGAATTCAGGATATAAGTTTTTAAGTTAAATGAGAATTAGTTGAGAGGTACCAGGAACGCAGGATATCAGTTCTCAGTTACCTTTATTTTGGGAGTGTGAAATCATCAAATGACTGCTCCCGTCCTGGGTGCGGCGGGAGGGCGTGTCAGACTTTTACTGACTTAAACCCACTCATGTTCCTTCGGTTGCCCTTTATGTTCCGGGGTCACGGTAACTATTATAACTATTCTGCAACCTGACAATGAGGGTTTTTTGGCAGCGCGTAGGCGTCGGGTCGGCTGCAGCGTGATTTTTTGGATTTTGACATATTTGTCGGTAAACATGACATTGACAAATATGTCAAAAATTCACCAATCATGCTGCAGTTGGACCAGACGCCTACGTATTGCCATCTACCGGATTTTTCATATGCAAAAAACCATTATTTAATAAATTGCTGTTGAGCTACGAGCTTATTTATATTATATTTTTGTGCAGGTTACCAGTAAAAGATCGTAAGAACATCCTGATTACATCGTCACTTCCATATGTAAACAACGTGCCGCATTTAGGAAACATCATCGGATGTGTGCTCTCCGCTGATATATTTGCCAGGTAACACCGTCCTTTCCATATTCTGTGCTAAAAGTCCTTTTCCATATTCTGTGCTGAAGCGAATTTCTGACTTTGTTTGTATATATTTTTATTAGTAGCAAGATGAGTTGGTCCTATAGAAGTTTTTGACCAGAATAATTGATATGCATAGCTGAAACAGCTGGATCTACCACTCATGAAGTTTTGCATTAATGTTGCTTATATGGTGTAGGCATGCAAAGTCTAGTGGTTAGTGACCCTGACTGCTAAGCCGGAGGTCGTGGTTTCGATTCCCATCCAGGACAACCTTTGTATGATCAGCACGAATGTTTGTTCTGTGTCTGGGTGTGATTTATCTATAATATAAATAAAATATATAAATAAATATTAGGTCTCAGGATATTTATTTATTTATCTTTAGTGTATACTTACCCGTATCCACTATGAATTTTTTTTGGAAAATAGGAGATAGAAGTTTCGACGTTCACGCGGGCAAAGTTGCGGACGAAAGCTAGCTTAATATAAGTCTTCCTACGAAGTTAAAACGATCTTATGAAGTTGCGAATAAACACACTACGGCAGATAAGTTCATATATGATAATACTAGTTTTTACCCGCGGCTTCGCTCGCGTTAAAAAGAGACAAAAAGTAGCCTATGTTACTCTCCATGCCTTCAACTATCTCCACTTAAAAAATCACGTCAATTCGTCGCTCCGTTTTGCCGTGAAAGAAAGACAAACATACAGACACACTTTCCCATTTATAATATTAGTATGGATATACCTTATATTTATTTCAGATTCTGTCGATTATGTGACTACAATACGCTGTACATATCAGGCACAGACGAGTATGGTACTGCTACAGAAACTAAGGTAAAATAACTACAAATTACTTACTATATCCTGCTCACGCACTTCAATTAATATTTTTGATTTAGTCTATGCAATTATTTACATCTCTGGCTGTCATAAGAAGCAATATTTTTTTTCCCTATCCAACTGAAAAAAAAAACTATATCTATTAATTCTTTGTTTTTATTGTTTGTTTAATCTAATCTCTAAAGGTACTAGTCGAATTTAAATAATTAACTATATAAATAGTCCTCATGAATAATTCGACTATATGAATATTTTTTTATGAATCGGTTTGACCCACGGGAACATATCTGTATTAACAGTATAGCAAGCTAATCATTATATTACCATAACCACAACTTACCTTCACTGTTGATTCTGGCTTTCAAGAGTTGCGGTTGTAGATTTTTTGGAACAATCCCAACACACTATTCTCTACAATAGTGGGTTGGGATAGTCCCAAAAAATACCACAAATTTAGTGTAACACCCGTCGTCACAAATAAAGATTGATTGCACTGCTGGACAGGTCCACTCAAATCTGTGTGCTTCTCTCATCAAAAGAGTACCTCAGACATTAAACCTTCATGGTTCGCACACATTTTTGAAAAATACGATTGTATGGATTTTATAAGAGACTTTGACTTCTGACTCCTCTGAGTTTGTTTCGGATGTTTCTTCTCAGAGCAGTCCAGCTAGGAAACACCGGACCATCGTTCGCTTAAAATAACAAATGGAAATATTGACGTGTAAAAGTGTTATGTATATTTGGAGGTATGAGGGACAGAGTGTAAAGTCCCACATCCTCCATTGAAAAGGGAGGATCCTCCGACCAGACGGGTGTTGTGTCTGGTGGGCTACTGCCCGACGGTTCTAGTCGGGTTTGTTGTACTCGTTCTAATGTCGCCGATAACTCACATATCGCGATGTAGAATCTGTCAGTTGTAGTTCGCATGTGCGGCGATAGATGTCGCCACATAAATAACCTAGTAGCTTTCCCCCGCGGTTTCACTTGCGTTATATCAGATTTTTTATTATACCACGTTTTATGTCACGTCCCACTGAAACAGGATAAAAACAAAAAGAGAAGATAAAAGTATTCTATGACGGACATAGAATACTTTTTATCTTCTTTTTTTGTTTTTATCCTGTTTCTAAACTACCTGCTTAACAATTTTCAGCCAAATCGGTTCTGCCGTTCTTGAGTTATAAAATGTGTAACTAACACGACTTTCTTTTATATATATAGATTTACAAAATAAATATGATTTAACTGATTGATTTGATAAATTTGTTTCTCTCAGGCATTAGAAGAAGGCGTGACTCCTCGAGAGATCTGTGATAAATACTTTGACATACACAACTCGGTGTATCGCTGGTTCAATATCGGGTTCGACTACTTCGGACGAACTAGCACGCCGCAGCAGACAGAGTGAGTATTATTATAGTTTATCGTATTATAAATATATTTAATTTGAATGGTCTATGAAAAAAAAAAGTTAAGATTTTGTGTTAAAGAAATTTAGAGAAATCGAACCGTTATGTTTTTTTAATTATTTTACTGTCAAAAAAATTTATAAAAAGATCTTCAAATATCAAATTTTATTAAAGGGGACTTACTAATTTCAAAATTTAAAAGTAGAATTTTAAGAAGTGCTTCTAGTGTAAAATAATGTAAGAAAATTGCTTGAAAACAAAATGTAGTATAATATTAACTTAACAAAACACTATTATCAAAACATTGATATATGGCGGACCTCTAATATAAAAAATG
Source organism: Athetis lepigone (assembly GCA_033675125.1). Taxonomy (NCBI): domain Eukaryota; kingdom Metazoa; phylum Arthropoda; class Insecta; order Lepidoptera; family Noctuidae; genus Athetis; species Athetis lepigone. The sequence continues at coordinate 998,993 of CM066241.1, forward strand.
GTATGAGAAAATCGAATGTCAAAACGTTTTTTTTTATCTAAAACTGCCATTGTTAAACATTTATAAGAAGAAATGTGAACATCATACAAATGATGTGATATATTTTGTATAACTCTTTTCTTGTCCACAGAATAACACAAAGAATGTTCTTAAAACTACGCGACAATGGATTCGTGAGCTCGCAGTCTGTAGACCAGCTACACTGCACCAACTGCGACAGGTTCTTAGCGGACAGGTAAGATACATCCCACTTCTGATACCCCTAGTTTGTTTCTGTTTGATCGTGAGCTCGCAGTCTGTAGACCAGCTACATTGCACCAATTGTGACAGGTTTTTAGCGGACAGGTAAGATACATCCCACTTCTGATACGACTAGTTTGATTCTGTTTGTTCGTGATCTCAGTATTTATTATATGAGGTTTTTAATCTATACTAATATTATAAAGAGGTAAAATTTGTAAGTTTGTAAGTTTGTATGTTGAGAATTTTTCAAATCGGACCAGTAGTTCCAGAGATTACCCTCTGGAACTACTGGTCCGATTTAAAAATTCTTTCCGTGATAGATAGCCCATTTATCGAGGAATGCTATAGGCTATATACCATCACGCTACGACCCACGGGAGCGGAGCAGTAACGAAAAATGCGGGTGAAACCGCAGGGGACAGCTAGTAAGACAATATAAACATTTTAAAATAAAGATCTGAGTCTGATTCTCTTGTTTTTTCTACAGATTCGTAGAAGGCATATGCCCATACCCCGGCTGCGGCTACGACAGTGCCCGCGGCGATCAATGTGACAAGTGTGGGAAACTCATCACCGCCACAGAACTTATACAGCCCAAGTGTAAAGTGTGCGGACATACCCCCGCCGTCAGGGCTAGCGAGCAACTGTTCATCGAGCTGGGACAGGTGAGAGACAGACAGACAGACAGGGTTACACAGTGGCCCATGAATGAAACTCATCACCGCCACAGAACTTATACAGCCCAAGTGTAAAGTGTGCGGACATACCCCCGCCGTCAGGGCTAGCGAGCAACTGTTCATCGAGCTGGGACAGGTGAGAGACAGACAGACAGACAGGGTTACACAGTGGCCCATGAATGAAACTCATCACCGCCACAGAACTTATACAGCCCAAGTGTAAAGTGTGCGGACATACCCCCGCCGTCAGGGCTAGCGAGCAACTGTTCATCGAGCTGGGACAGGTGAGAGACAGACAGACAGACAGACAGGGTTATATAGCGATCCATACTGGCCAATGTTGGACCATGCTGGCCAATGATGACCCACGCTGGCCCATCTTAGTTTACACAGTGGCCCAAGCTGGTCTATTTGAGTTTACACAGTGTCCCATGTTGGTCCATGCTGGCCAATGTTGGTCCATGCTGGCCCATGATGACCAATGTTAGCCCATGCTGGTCTATTCGAGTTTACACAGTGGCCCATTATGGCCCAGTTTAGGTTACACGTTGGCTAATGCTGACCAGTTCAAGTTCACACAGTGTCAGTGTTGAGTAATAATAATAATATTAATAAACCCGCAGGGCAGCTTGTGGCGAGCTGTTGGGCAGTAGCGACCCCCACGGACCTGACCTCCTGGGAGACCCTTTGTTCTTCACCTCTGGCTTGCCTTCATTGGCCGGCCAGAGTGAGCACTGACGAGGAACAAGGCTTCCACCTCACTCTTGCCTTAATTGGCTGGTTTGAGTGGAGAATCGCAAGAGCAAACGTGCTCGGGGGAAGGAAGTGTTCCAGTAAGATGCTGGTAGGGATCTTGACCGTACTTCCGGGATTGTCCTGATAGCCGTGGAATACCTCTCCACTCCTCAAGCACCTCGATATATGTTGCCCCCTTGTCGCTACGTCACTATGTGCTAGCGGCCGTTTTCGGGGGCCCATTTACTGAGTGTGCAAGTCACCCCCTGCCATTTTTCCGTGTTTACAACCATTGGTCAGGCAGGGGCCATAGTCATTCCATAGTATCTGGTACCTTATTCATTAAAGAATCCAAGCCCATACATAGTCCAAATTCTTTGTAGTTGCCATATTTTACAATAGTCCAACACCATCCGGGGGTTGTCCTTAGGTGCACTTATATAGTGCATATAGGGATAATCGCCGGCTAGTGTCCCTTTTTACATAAAGTTTTGCCCAAGGGGCCTCTGCGAGTTGGCTTCGGCCCCTCGTACGCCTTCCAAAAGCCCGGGACCCCTGGGTCCCGAGATATAGAAATATATAGAAAAAATAATAATAATAATAAATCATTTATTTGCTTGAAACATAATGCTGGCTTATCGCTGTTTACTTAGTGGCTTATGCTGCGACACCAAAGTTTTATGTTAGTGTGAGGCCAAACGAGCGTAATTTTGTGAGTTGTGAGTCGCAGAATTTCGGTCGCTTTCATAGAAAAGACTTGCAACGCAAAATTAGTGACGTTCCGGAGATCCGTATCCGTATCCGTATCCGCGGACATCCACGGGAGAAATAAAGTTCGTGTCCGTATCCGTATCCGTCACTTTATTCTCGGATCTTTCACGGATATTTTATATTCAATTGACAGGATAAAATGCTGCATAATAACTTAGATTTTGTGATTAAGTAGCATAATTTAAAAATAACCGCTTCAGAGAATTCTTTATTTCTTAAAATCAAATATTTGGCAAGTCGAAACTCGTCCTGCTCGTCGCTGCGGCGGCGAGCGTGTCGTCAACTATTCTTCAAAGGTCACGCGCCGACAACAATTGACTAAGAAAGTAAAGATCCGTATCCGCATCCGCCGATCTTGACTTTAAATATCCGTCTACGTGTCCGCGGATATACATTTTTGACGATCCGGCACATCACTACGCAAAATATGAGTGGTCTGCACCGTACCAGAATACGAAATTCTGCGACTACGACTCACAAAATTACGCTCGTTTGGCTTGGCCCTTATTGGTGCTGATTCTCGTATTGACAAACTAACCTAAATTTAAATTAAATGCATCTTTTTCTTTCCATTTCTTAAAGAAAAAGACAGAAGATAAAATATTAGTTAAGTCCTGTTAAATTAAGACACTCCATATATAATTTAGACGCGATTAAAAACATAGCGACTAAATATACGCCATTTCACGCCAGGCGCTGTCTAATTTGACAGGATTAAACTAAAATGTATCTTTTGCCCTTTTCTTTAAGAAATGGAAAGACAAAGATGCATTTAACTAAGTTTGTGAACAAGACAATCGGCACCAATGTCTCACACTATTTAACCTTTCGACGACCAAGCGATATACGGCTGTCGCGCTGCTATTGTCTTGAATCAAGTAAAAACACTTACAGCACATACAGTGCATCTTACCTAAAGTCATTTTACTCTTTAGTTTAATTTTTTAAATAATAATTTATAATACTTTTGTTGAATAATATCTATCAGCTTGCCAGCACCTAATAGTCATAAGGTTTATAGTGTCCAAGCGGCAGTAGAACACTGCCTCCTAAGACACAGGGATTCCTAGTTTAGGAGGCAGGGTTACAGTTTTTGTACGCCTTTAGTTTATTAAGAACCATACTTCGATACTAAGTAGGCTGTAAGGCATAGTATCAATAAAGTTTTATTATTATTTATTGGCTTGTGTTTAAACACCGCCCAAAAAAGTACCAATTTTACTACCAAAAAAGTTTTAAACGGTTACCAAAATGGATAAACGGTCACCAAATAACGTTTCTTAAAATATTATAAACTAAATTCTATTTGGTTTTTATATGAATTTGACTGAAAACTGAAACTTTATATGAATCACTAGTAGATCGCGTTGTGTGGTCACAGTCCTAAACTAACCTAACCTAGCTAAATTTGGTGACCATTAATCCATTTTGGTTAGCAATAAGATTTTCTTGGTGATCATTTAAATTGTATCCTTATATATTTAAGTGTGTTCGCAGGTTTAACCAAATTCTCTCTTTTCCTACAGTTAGAACCATCAATCCGTTCATGGATGGCCACAGCAGAGAAGCAGTGGTCTCCGTCCGCGCGAGCAGTCGCACGAGCGTGGCTGCGCGAGCCTCTGCGTGCGCGCGCAGTCACCCGGGACCTCAAGTGGGGCGTACCCGTGCCGCTCGAAGGGTACACTAATAAGGTAATATAGCGTAAACATAGAATAACATATAGCCTACTAGTTTCTGCCCGCGACTTCGTTCGCGTGGAATAGTTCCCATTCCCGCGGGATTTCCGGGATGAAAACTGTCCTATGTCCTTTCTCGGGTCCCAGACTATATCTGTACCAAATTTCATTCAAATCGGTTCAGTAGTAGTTCAAAGCGTAACAGACAGACAGAGTTACTTTCGCGTTTATAATATTAGTATGGACATAAAATCGCGAAGCAGTCATCAAAAACATAATATCATCATCTCCCTAGCCTTTTTCCAACTATGTTGTGGTTGGCTTCCAGCCTAACCGGATTCAGCTGGGTACCAGTGTTTTACGTGGAGCGACTGCCTATCAGACCTCCACAACCCAGTAACTGGGCGACACGATACCTCTTGGTTAGACAGGTCAGACTTTCTGACTTCTGACCACCCGTAACGACTGTCAAAGTTCTACGAATGACAACCGGGACCAACGGCTTTACGTGCTTACTGAGGCACGGGATGTCTGTGATGTCCAAGATAAACTTTAGAAAGTATATATGAATTGAAAAAGTCACATTGGTACTTGCCCGGATTCGAACCCCACAACCCGGAAGCCCGGATTCGAACCATCTTACACGAGAGGCAGGCCAGGCACCTTATCCACTGGGCCATCACGACACTGAAATTGAAATTGAAATTGAAATTGAAATTGAAATCGTTTATTTTGCAAGTAGGATCTTAAAATCACTTTTACATGTCATATTTTTTATGCTAGTTGGAGCCGGCATTTCCTAACTGGACTACCTCTGAGAAGAAACGCCGAAACAAACTCAGGGATCATCGTCTCTTTTAAAGTCCAGACAATTTCAATATTTTTGTGCAACAAACCATGCAGAATAACATTCAGGCTAGCCTTTTGAGGAAAGTGCCACAAACAGTTTTGGTAAACCTGCCTCAAAAAGCATAGTGAGCTCAACTTTAATCAAAAGGAGCTCCACAAACCGATACCACATTACTGCTTGTAAAATCATGGGCTTACAAGTCGCCCGCCGAATAGTCATTATGTGCATTCTAGATGACTTGTACACTTACAATATAGTATGTTTTATTAACAAAATATGTATATATTATAGACGGCTAAATAGTGCTTAGCAGAGCGAGCAGTTCAATCCCAAGCTTTTTTGTCTTCTAAATAATCTGATATTTTATAGTACCCTTTTTTATAGAGTTTTGTTTTAATACAGTTTTTATATCTTTTGATAGGTAAATTTCGAATATCAATAGGAAGTTTATTGTAAAAGCGTATACATTGACCCATGAACGAGTTGCCTACTCTGTGGAGGCGAGTGTGATGTACAGCAAGATTGTGTTTGTTCCTGGTATTTACACTATGAATATCGGAATTTTTTTTAAAGTCCGATATATTTTTTTTTACATACATTAGGTTTTCAAATATATACTGTGAAGCTACAGTCAGAATGTTCACTTCTTTGAATTTTTCTCTAAGAGACTCTCTAGGACCAAGGTTGTAAATGGCTCGAACAGCCCTTTTTTTGTAAAATAAAGATGGTATCGATGTCCGCACAGGTTCCCCAGAGAAGAATTCCATACGACATAAGACTATGAAAGTAACTGAAATAAACAATTCTGGCTGTATCCACATCAGTTATCTGTCGAATTTTTTTCACAGCGTATGCTGCTGAACTAAGCCTACCCGACAATCTTTCAATGTGTGGACCCCACTGCAACTTGGCATCAATAGTTAGTCCAAGAAAAACTGTCGATTCAACAGGGCTCAACTCTATTCCATTTAGTTGAACATCGGTACTTAGCTGCCTGACATTTGGCGTAGAAAATTTAATTAGTTTAGTTTTTTTTTCGTTTAAGAGAAGATTATTTACATTAAACCAATGAACAACTTTAGAGAGCGCATTGTTAATTTCGTTAAAATTTATTAATTGACGTTTGATTTTAAAAACGAGAGAAGTGTCATCTGCGAACAACACTATTCTATGATTGTCTCTTACGTGGAATGGTAGGTCGTTAATATAGATTAAAAACAAGAAAGGACCTAGAATTGAACCCTGCGGAACACCCATGGTAACCGCAGATCCAGCAGACCTCTTACCATTAACATCAAGCCTCTGAATTCTATTACTCAGGTAAGAAGTCAGAAGGTCGAGAGCTCTGCCCCTCATACCATAGTGGTACAATTTCCTGATAAGTGTGTCATGGTGTACGCAGTCGAAGGCTTTGGATAAATCACAAAAAAATACCAAGCGCATCTTGCGATTCCTCCCAAGCCTCGAATATGCTTTTCAGTAATTCCACGCCCGCATCCGTAGTTGAACGACCCTTAGTAAAACCATACTGTTTCAGGTGAAACAAATTATGTGAATCAAAATGTCTTAACATTTGCTTTAATATTAACTTTTCAAAAATTTTACTCAAAGTTGGTAATATGGAAATGGGCCGAAAATTTGTAGGATCAGTTGTACTACCAGATTTGAACAATGGAATCACTTTGCTAAGTTTCATCAAATCAGGAAATACACCGGATGTGATACAACAGTTAAAAACAATAGCTAAAAAAGGTGATATAACATCAATTATTGAGGACATAGTAAATACAGACAATCCCCAAAGGTCAGCGGTTTTTTTTATATCGAGGTTCTTAAAAGATTCTATTATGTCTTTAGCAATAACAGTTTTAAATTCGAAGTGTATGTTACATTCCGGTACACATTCAGTGAGTATTGAGTAGGCAGAAATGGAGGAAGACGGCAAATCCTTAGTTGTTAACAAGGGAATATTAGTAAAGAAATTCTCAAACTCTGTAGCCACCTCCATGTCTGCCTTAACATCTTCATCATTAATTCTTAAATGGAAGTCACGGTTTTGTACTTTGGTTCTTCCAGTTTCAGAATCAATAATATTCCAAGTAGTTTTAATTTTATTTCCTGCTGATTTTATTTTATTTTTAATATGTATGGCTTTAGCTGAGGAGCAGGCTCTTTTGAAAATTTTTGAATAATTTTTGACATATTCAGTAAAACTAACATTGTGGTTATACGTTTTCTCATCATACAACTGAAATAATTTTTGCCTACTTTTATAAATACCTGGGGTTGCCCAGTCACTAAACATAACACGGTCACTAACAGGCAATGTTTTTTTTGTGAAAATCTTCATAAATTCACAATTTATTAGGTTAAATAATAATTTATATGCATGATCTGGGCTACTATGATATGGTAAGTTTGGTAGCTTTTCCATAAGGTTATTTTTAAATTGTCCTAGACGGCTTTTGTTTACAGGAACAAAACTCACAAGTTTTCTTTGAGCTCTGACATTGCTATTCTGAGGGAAAGTCACCAACTGGCCACAGTGATCAGATTCTAACACATTTATAATTAAATGGTCGGAAGGTCTTAAGTTTGTAAAAATGTTGTCAATGCAGGTAGCACTTGTGGCAGTTATTCTAGTCGGCTCAAAGAATCTTGCATACAAATTATAGGACTTGAATAGGTGTATGAATTTATTTACAGCAGCTGATTTTTCAAGGATATTAATATTAAAGTCTCCACAGACAACAACTGTTTTGTTGCTATTACAAGTCTTTAATAAAACTTCTTCCATATATTTCTCAAAAATATCATAGGAAGCACATGGGGGCCTGTATACACTCATTACAATGAACTGCTCAAGCTCAATGCAAGCAATTTCAATAACTCGTTCAACAGAAAGGCTTACAATATCATTACGTTCTTTAAATTTAATATTATTACGAATAATTATTAGGGAGCCACCCCGTATCATATTTACTCTGCTGAACGAGCTGGCAACCTGGTGATTGTTAAAGCTGAACATGAACTGATGGGATTTTAACCAGTGTTCAGTAACACAAAGGATGTCAATGTAACTACAGTTCATGAACAACTCCAATTCCAATTCTTTACTTAAAACACCCTGTATATTCTGATGAGCTATTTTCAAGCAATTATTATTAGATTTATTTAAGATGCTACAATTTAAAGGGTGTGGTATTATATCTTGGCTTAAATTTTTGCCAGAGTTTAACTCTGTTGTCTCAATGTCAAAATCGGTATTTAAATAATTATTGCTAGAGGTTGACTCTATTGTCGTGAGTTGTAATTTAAATAACTTGGAACAAATTCCAAGTTCTGCTCATTACTAATAAGTGTATTACTTAATAACTGCTCAATAGAAGCAGTATAGTTAGCCAAACACTCAAAAAACAATAATATAACGCGGATAAAACCGCGGGCACGCGTACCCTTTGGTTAGATTGAGCTTCTGATTACCCGCCACTAGTCAAAGTTCTTCGAATGACAACCAATAACAAGATGCCCTAGTCTGCTTACAATCGTGTCTCAGTGACCAGTCATCGGCCGGATATTTGACCACTGACAGTTTTTGTATGGGAAATGTGTCAAAACTTTGACGTTACACGTCAAAAATCGATTATTGTGACACGATTGCAATAGCAGACTAGGGCTTAAGGAGTCATCTCGTGTTCTTGGTTATAAGAACACGTGTATGATCTCCATACTATAATTTAATAAGCGTACAATTGTCATTTAACCTGAAATATTATTTTCAAACTGGACATTGGCAGAAATCACCGAAAATTCGGTGGATTGCCATAATTTATATAAAAGTTGAAGTTGAAGTAGGGCTTAAGGACTTTGCTTGCTCCGATGCACGAGATGTCAGTTATGTCAATTTTAATACACAAACGCCCGAATACTGAAACGTTATTTCAACCTTTCATCGACCAATCGACAGCCGGCTGTCGCGCTGCTATACCAGTGTCGTGGACTCATGCCTATGTATGGGTCACGGCATTATGCTGAGCGCTAGCCGTTTCGCGCAGTAGTGACGCTACTTAGCTGTATTTAGTTTTAAGGTTGTAGTATATAAGTTTTTTATTTGTAGCGCACATTGCGAGAATAAATTGTTTTTCTTTCTTTCTTTATATTGTCTTTCTATTGTGTCTCAAATCACGTATGTTCGAAGAATTAAGACCTCTCAAATATGTTTCTGTGCTACTTTACACCTTAAGAGTGACAAAGACAGCAATAGATTTGAAAGCGTTTTGAAATTAAGCGTTTGATTATGCGGGCAAAAGCTATTTAAAACATGATTGCACAGTAATTTCTTTTTAAAACGCCACAATGCCATCGAGTACATTTTTGGAAATTTAACTCCTATGGGGATAAAATAGAGCTTGAAAGTTTCTATGATTACCGACGCATGAAAACCGGCTGGCATACTATAAATAAAAACAATTTGATGAACGAACGAACAAAATGACGGGCCTGTTGGTGTAGTGGTTAGTAGCCCTGAATGCTAAGCCGGAGGTCGTGGGTTCGATTCCCACCCAGAACAAACTTTGTGTGATGAGCATGATTGTTTGTTCTGTGTCTTGATGTAATTTATCTATAAGTATTTATCCATACTAATATTATAAATGGGAAAGTGTGTCTGTCTGTCTGTCTGTCTGTCTGCCTGTCTGTCTGTCTGTCTGTCTGTTTGTCTTTCTTTCACGGCAAAACGGAGCGACGAATCGACGTGATTTTTTAAGTGGAGATAGTTGAAGGGATGGAGAGTAACATAGGCTACTTTTTGTCTCTTTCTAACGCGAGCGAAGCCGCAGGCAGAAGCTAGTAAATTATAAAAGTATGTATATCAGTTGTCTGGTTACCATAACACAAGCTCTAAGCAGAGCTTAACTTGGAATCAGATGACCGTGTCTTAGTTGTCCCAGCAAAATTGTTTTTCATTAATAGGGATGGATGGATTCATAAATAAATGGCATTCTGTTTAGTCCGTCTTGTAGATCGGCCAAAAATACGGGAAACGTGTTTGTGGCTTGATTCGCTTGAAAAAATCCACACTAATATTATAAATGGGAAAGTGTGTCTAGCTGTCTGTCAGTCTTCTTTCACGGCAAAACGGAGCGACGAATTGACGTGATTTTTGTGTGGAGATAGTTGAAGGGATGGAGAGTAACATAGGCTACTTTCTGTCTCTTTTTAACGCGAGCGAAACCGCGGGCAAAACCTAGCACAAAGATAAAGAGCAACTAAGTTCCAGAAAATGTATCAGATTGTACCGTCGTCATTTTTCGTTTACGAGAAAAAAGAAAAAATATGTGTTTAAAATTTTTTGATTATCTAACTGGCGGACTAATTACTTTTTTTGTCGTCGTCACGCCTATTCAGGTATTCTACGTGTGGTTCGACGCTCCGATCGGGTACCTTAGCATCACACAGAACGCCACGAAAGAGTTTGAAAAATGGTGGAAACCCGACAAGGAGTATAATGTAAGTTGAATTTTGTTATTTTTTTATGTGCTTGGTGTAAATTAAAGCAAATTAATTAAGAAACAATAAGTTTTGCATAAATGCCTCTAGGCAATATTATTGTCCGCTTAAAAATGATTTTATTTTTGTAAATACGTAAAGAATTACACTTTTACACGTCATTTTATGTTTTCTTATTCTAAAAACGATGGCGCATACGAACGAAATTGAAACAAATGCTTCCAGTTTTACTAAATTATTTCACTGTAACTTTTAATTGATAATATCTTGGCTGTGACAGGTTTGTTTGTCTAGTAGTTAGTGACCCTGACTGCTAAGCTGGATGTGGTGGGTTCGATTCCCACCCGAGACAAACTTTGTGTGATGATCATGATAGTTGTGTGTGTCTGGGTGTCATTTATCTATAAATATGTATGTAATAAAATAAGAGCCGTAATTGCGTTTCTGAAAATTATAAAGAAAACAACATTTAAAGCCCTTATATAATACAATATTTTATAACTAACAAAACGAAATATTTAATATAATTCTATTCTCTATATGACACTCGTGACTTGACATCTGTCCTTCAAATTCATAAACAAAGAAAAACTAAGTCATTCTATGGAGTATGTGTAATCTGTAGGTTTTTCTTTACATGTATATATTTATAAAGTATATAAGTATGTATATCAGTTGTCTGGTATGTTAATAGCTTGGGATGTTAAATTTTATTTTGTCTGTGTCCAGGTGAAGCTATACCAGTTCATGGCGAAAGACAACGTGCCGTTCCACAGCATCATGTTCCCAGCGACGTTACTGGGCATCAACGAGGGACATGTGCTCGTCAGCCATCTGTTCGCTACAGGTATGAACAGCTCCAACCCAGGGGTTGTGGAATGGTTATAATAGTCACCGTGACCCTGGAACATAAAGGGCAACCGAAGGAACATGAGTGGGTTTTAGTCAGTAAAAGTCTGACCCGCCCTCCCGCCCCGCACAGGGCGGGAGAAGTCATTTGATGATTCCCAAAAAAACCCAGGGGAGGGGTCTATCGCCATCGCTCGAATGATAGTCTGGGACCAAGAGCAAGCCCATTCGAATATAAAAAAAAAGTAGCGGATTATTAAAGAAATAAATGATAGCGAGATAAATGGACGTGAGTTGTCCCAGGATATATTATTATTTGTATTGCTGCAAAAAAAATGCAATTAAAATCTTATTAATATAATATATAGGTTGCTTGACCGCGATGAACTTCTAAACTACTCAACCCATTTTAATCAAATTTGCACACCGTTTGCACTTTGATCCAACTTGAAAGAGAGGCCATAATCTATTTCGATAACAGCAACGCGTGGCAAGAGTCAACTTGTAAAGTAACGCTTCGCCGTAACTCCGAAATCACCAATCCGCCTTGATTAATAATAATAATAATATGCTGTAGCAGCGTGTCGTGTGGCTCACGTCAAATTTCCTCACAGTGACGGAGTCACACGACCTAAACCTACTGTACCAGCGTGGCAGTGCAGAATTGAGCGTCGTATTGGTGAGGCTAGAGCACTCATCGGCAAGCTCATCTGCTTCAGGGAGGGCAATACACGCCCTAGAGTGTTTGCGGGGACTGACATTAGTCCCCGAGATTTTATAGCCCACATCACAGAGCGTATCGACTTCCTGAAGCAGAAGATCTTTGCATGGGCAAACCGTATTCGTCGGTACAAGCGAAGAGTGGAGCGCTATACTCTGAATCGCACATTCCAGAGTGATGAGAGGTGGGTGTATAGGGTTTGGGAACGACCAGGCCAAGGTGTGATTGACACGCGCCTTCCGGATGATGATGCCATGAGTTCATTCTGGCGCAGCATCTGGTCGGTGCCTGTCGGTCACACTGAGGGCGATTGGATTCGGGAGGTTGAGCGAGCATGTGATATAATACCAGAAATGGAGGCTATTACCATCAGCCCCCAAGATGTAGCTTGTGCAGTTCGTCCGTTACCAAACTGGAAATCTCCGGGGCCGGACGGGCTGCACAATTTTTGGATAAAATGGTTCCTTAAATCACATGTTTGCTTGGCATCCCAGTTCCAATCAGCCTTAGAGTCTGGATCGTTACCCCAATTCTTAACAACTGGAGTCACCCACCTGCTCCATAAAGCAGGTAGTACCACGGAACCCAAGAATTATAGACCAATAACTTGTCTTCCCACGGTCTATAAAGTTCTTACATCCATTTTGAGAGCTAAAATTAATAATCATATTAATAATAATTATATTATGTCTGCCTCTCAAAATGGATGTAGGAAAGGGTCTCGTGGTACCAAGGAGCTTCTCCTCATTGATATGGCTATCAGTCAGCAGGTTCGTCGTTCTCGAAAGAACCTGTCGACATGTTGGATAGATTATAAGAAGGCCTACGACTCGGTGCCACATACATGGCTCATGAGGGTGCTGGAGTTGTACAAAGTAGATGCAACTCTGCGCACCTTCTTGGTGTCGTGTATGGGGCAATGGAGGACGGTCCTTCACTATCCAGGATGTCGGCAGATCCGAGAGAGCGGCGAAACCATAAAGATCGAGCGAGGTATATTTCAGGGCGATAGTCTGAGTCCACTGTGGTTCTGTTTGGCCCTAAACCCTTTAAGCACATTATTGGAGGGTTCAGGGCTAGGCTATCGATTGCGAAGAGGTGGCCAGGTCATATCTCATCTCCTTTACATGGATGATCTGAAACTCTTTGCCCCCACCGATTTGCAACTGATGAAGCTACTGAAAGTAACAGAAACTTTCAGTAGCGCCATCAGGATGGAATTTGGTGTGGACAAATGTGCAGTCATGCATGTAAAGCGAGGGGAGATTGTGGAATCCGATGGGACTCAACTCTCGGATTCCATACACCTTAGGTCCCTCTCCACAACCGAAACTTACAAATATTTGGGTATGTCGGAAGCGTTAGGCATCAATGCTGCCGACATGAAACAGGCGTTCTTTGGCCGCCTGAATAAAGTACTAAATAGTGTTTTATCAGGCGGAAATAAGGTGCGCGCCTTCAACGGTTGGGTCATGCCGGTTTTGATGTACTCTTTCGGCATACTCAAATGGACTCAGACTGAACTAGACGCCTTGGATAGGAGGGTCCGCGGTCTACTGACTGCAAACCGGATGCATCACCCACGGTCGTCGGTGATGAGGCTGTATATCCCACGGAAGTGTGGTGGTCGAGGTTTCTTAAACGCTAAGACCCTGCACAACCGTGAGATATGCAATCTCAGGGAGTATTTCCTATCGGCCACCGTGGGGATGCATCGGGATGTAGTTTCGGTGGACAAGGGCCTCACCCCGCTCTCCTTAGCGAGCGAGAACTGGCGCAAACCTGTGGTACTGGACACTAACGACCGCAGGACTGTATGGCAGAGCAAAGAGCTTCACGGACGCTTTTATCGGGTCCTACATGGGCCCGATGTAGATTTCCTGGCGTCCGTATCCTGGCTGCGTTTCGGTGACCTCTTTGGGGAAACCGAAGGTTTTGTCTGTGCGATAATGGACGAAGTTATGATGACGAACAACTACCGGAAATACATTGTGAAGGACGGCACGGTTGACATATGTCGGGCATGCCACCGTCCCGGGGAATCAATCCGTCACATTATTTCTGGGTGTTCTAGTCTGGCTAACGGAGACTATTTGCACAGACACAACCTTGTAGCCAGGATTATTCATCAACAGCTTGCTCTGAAATACAGTCTTGTGGAATCGGAAGTACCGTACTACAGGTATGTGCCCGACCCAGTTCTTGAGAATAGCCATATCACATTATACTGGGATCGATCTATTATCACAGACAGGACTATTGTTGCCAATAAGCCTGACATTGTGGTAATAGATCGATTAGAGCGTCGGGCAATGATTGTTGACATAGCCGTTCCGCATGACGAGAACCTCGTGAAAGCCGAGAAGGATAAGCAGTCCAAATACCTTGACTTGGCTCGCGAGGTTGTCGACATGTGGGACGTAGATTCAGCAGTCATTGTGCCGATAGTCGTGACGGCCAATGGCGTGATAGCAAAGAGCCTCGATCAACACCTAAGGAGGCTCTCGCTAGGCAGCTGGATCAAGGGCCTGATACAGAAGGCGGTACTCCTGGGCACGGCGCGCATTGTCCGGCGATTCCTCACTCTGGAGCCCTGACCATCGGTAGCTTGGACCCTGTTCCCGATGCCGGTGGGCTACTATTTTTTATATTTTTAAATGTTTTTATTATTTTATAACAATATTTAAAAATGTAATTTATAAGTGTTTAAATATAATAAATGGAATAATAATATAATAAATTCATTTATTTTTCTCATCACAAATGTTGGGGACAATACAGTGTGCTTAAACTAATAGTAAAAATAACATTTGTGGTTTCAAAACCTGTGTTACGGGTCACCAGGCCCCCAAAACTTACAGTTAGACTCTCTGTTATTAGATTAAGTATCTACTTAGTGTGTGATCGAGTTTACAATGCTAATTTTATTGTATATTAAAAATCTTAAGATTTGTTAAAATAATGGATATGTTAAATAAGGGCGAATGTATGTATGTGAGAGTATGTGAGTAAATGTAAGTGAATGGGTGTGTAAAGTGAGTGAGGTGAGTGAATGGTGAGTGTGAGGTTGTATGGGTAGGTATAGGTTGAGTGGGTGTTTTTGGGTACTAAACAGAGATGGATTCGTTGGGGTAGAAAAGTGGGTCAGCGAATTGGGATCAGCAGATTTTCAGTAGCATAATAATCAAGAGTTTTTTAGCCATTTTGATAAAGTTGCTTTACAGATTGATTTATTGAGTGGGTAAATTGTAAGCATCGTATTAATTTTATTATACAGGTATGCACCAAGAAAACAGTAAAATCGTTGGGAGAGACTGGTGTGAAAGAAGTTAGTAGGGCACACATTGCCTTTTCTACGTTTAGTCTTTGTAAGGTTTGGGTCGTATTTAATCTTGAGTATGTTTTTTTAATAAAATTGATAGTATAAAGGACTGTCTGATTGTTAGTACATCCCAGCGCTTATATAGTTCAGAGGTTGATTATGTGTGTCATCTCTTTTTTTTTTTTTATTATTATTATGGGCTTGCTCTTGGTCCCAGACTAGCCCGAGGGCATAGACGGGGCCTACGATGGAGCGAGCTCACCCAAAAGATGCCTATGCACTCTATTCTTAAATACTTCCGGGTTATATGAATTTGGAAACACAGACGCCGGCAGGGAGTTCCATTCCTTCGCGGTGCGCATTATGAACGATTTTGAGAAGCGCTGCGTGCGGATATGAGGAATATCAACCAAGAAAGGGTGGTATCCCGCCGTACGTCTGGATGTCCGGTGGTAAAATGGAGATGAGGGAATGAGCTCGTGTAGCTCATCAGCACACTCACCGAAGTGCAATCTGTAAAATATCGCCAGACAGGCAACTTTTCGCCGATGTGCTAGTGTATCTCAAAATAAAAGAAACAATCTCTTTCTCCAGAATACTTGAATTATGAAGACGGCAAGTTCTCCAAGTCGCGAGGAGTCGGAGTGTTCGGAAGCGACGCTCAGGTAAGCTTATTTGTTGTATTTAATAAACTATCTAAAACTATGAATTGAGCTTGCATGAATACATACAAAAACCTACTTTCGTCGTACATTTAATTATCTGGATGCCCACATATAAAAATAATTTCGGAAAATGGACTTTCTTCTGTATTTTAAATTGTAAGTCCGTCCATCCTCGGCGTACCCCCAAACTATTAGTGCTAGAGAGGTGAAATTTTGCATAAAATGTGAATTGTTAATTTGTACAGCGTCGACGAATTATTAAAATATAATCATTAAAAAAATCTTAGAGTTACCTCTCCTACACTTAAAGCGGGGAAGATTGTTTTTCCTCGCATATGGGGTATATGTTCTATAATGTGGGGTATCATTATATATAGGTCTTGTAAAAACAATGACAGATTTCTAAAATGATTTTCTATGTATGTGTGTGTGTGTACTGACACGCACTTTGTCAATTTTATTGTTATTTGCGACGATATCGTCGGATGTTTTTACAAATCTTTTTCTTATTAAAATTTTGAACGAGTAACGAGTGTATGATAATACTCTCCAGGACACAGGTATACCGTCAGACGTGTGGCGCTTCTACCTGGCCAGCGTCAGGCCGGAGAACTCCGACTCCAGCTTCAGCTGGGTGGAACTGGGCACCAGGTGAGGATATCATTTACTTACAGTTACAGTGTTTCAAATATAAGAAGTGCAATTTGACACTTCTAACCTACTGAAGAATAGGGATTGGGTTAAAAAAATCGATTACTACAATATCCGATTTATACGAGATATTGATTTCATTTCTTTATAATTTATAATCGATTTAAGTTACAGATTTATTTATTTTATGACTGTAAATTTCTGAATTTTAGATGAAAGAAATTCTCAAATTCTCACTTGCCCAGTGTTGCCAAATTAAAAGAAAAAATATTTTTTTGTCAAGACTTGGGCACGAGCGATTTTGCTTACAAAAACTAATTAAAATTATAATAACTATATGTTTAATTTTAAATATGCTTTTTCGTTGACATTTAGAATACATCAAAAATATATTTAAATAATAAATGTCGCTTTCATTGAAAACGATCTTTACTAGTAAGTTCGATTATTCGGTAATTTTTAACGATTATTGGTATACAAGTGAGTTTGAAGAGTCACAACACTACGGTATCGTACCTTACTACGTGACTTTGACACGACGTCGAGAAAAAATATTATTTATTGTCAACAATGGATAAATTGCTTTGTTTGAAAATTTTTAATGTAAATTAAGTAATTAAGAATTGTGCAGTTTGTGATTAAATAAAAATAACTTTAAAATTACCTGGTTTTACGGAAGAAATAAATGTCAATTTTTAAGTTACGCATGTACAAAGTTGTGTCGTCATGAAAAGTATGAAACGTCAAATTGCACTTCTTATATTTGAAACATTGTAAAGAGTTCTTACTAGATGACATTAGAAAATTGTTCTGTACGAGTATTGTTGTAGTTTTTACAAAAATATAAACTTACTTATACAGCGAACCGGACTTGTAGCAAATATACATCATCTAATATATAAAATTCTCGTGTCACAGTTTTCGTTGCCATACTCCTCCGAAACGGCTTGACCGATTTTGATGAAATTTTGTGTGCATGTTCAGTAGGTCTGAGAATCAGCTACTATCTTTTTTTTTTCTTTTTTTTAACGCGGGTGAAACCGCGGGAGGCAGCTAGTTATTCTATAGTTTACTAGCTGTTCCTCGCGGGTTCAGCCGCATTACGTGCGTTTTAGTTACTGCTTTGTTCCCGTGGGACATAGCGTGATATTATATAGCCTATGTTACTCGTTGACAACGTAGCTTTCGAATAGTGAATTTTTAAATTCGGTTCAGTATTTTCTTAGCCTGTACATTACAAACAAACAAACAAAGTTTTCCCTTTTTATAATATTAGTGAAGATAAAAAACCCACGTGTCTAGTATTTTTATGTAAAGAATCTGTTATAATATGATGCAGGGGGACTGGGAACTCTTCATTAAAACTAGTATTAATAAATCAGCTTCAGCGAACATCTCTTAACTCTTTTATTCAGCCATCTTAATTCCACTACCGTCAGCAGTCTGTGTTGCCAGCGAATAGATACAATAATACAACAGAATCTAAGTGCATTTCAAAACTGTATCGTGAAAAATAACGAAGTTGTGAGCATGTTATTATAGCTGGTTGTCCGTCCGAAAACACCATTATATATACTGCTGTGCATGGTAATCACGAAGATTTAATATTAATTTTAATGTCTGGACTCGAAATAAGATATAAGTTTGATTCGGCACTACTTCTCAGAGGTAGTTGCAATAAAAAAAAAATGTGTGACGTTTAAAAGTGATTCTAACATAACATTCAAGTTTTTTTAAATACTACTGTCATATTGAAACAATTTGATCTACAAAATGTAATGTAACCCCCTTTCCCCAGGAACAACTCGGAGCTCCTAAACAACCTGGGTAACTTCTGCCACCGTTCCTTGAGCTTCTGCGCCGTGACCTTCAGGAGACGAGTGCCTGACCTCGCGCTGACCGAGAATGACCTGGAACTCATCGCGCTGGTCAACAGAGAGATCGTCGGTAAGGAATAAACCGGTTTTCATTACATAATAATAATACCAGCCTATAACTGTCCCACTGCTGGGCAAAGGCCTCTTCTCATACAGAGAAGGCACGAGCATTGATCACCACGCTTGCTCAAGGCGGGTTGGCGATTTCGGACTTATATTAACTACAAGTCCAGGTTTCCTCACGAAGTTTTCCTTCACCGATGTCTGTGATGTCTAAGATAATCTTTAGAAAGTACATATGAATTGAAAAAGTCACATTGGTACTTGCCCGGATTCGAACCCGCAGCCTCTTCATCTATCATTACATAACAAAACAAAAATTAAAGCAGAATGACCCTTCATCTGGCGATTGGTATAGTTTGTCGACCGTCAGTTGAGTGAACCACAACCGTAGCACAGATAAAACAATTAAATGACATTGATCATAAGGGTCAATTTCGCGTGGCAGTAATGACACCTGACATTAGTGACAGTTGTCAAATAGGCGAGATGACAAAAAAAAGTAATTAGTCCGTCAGTTAGATAATCAAAAAATTTGGGACACGTATTTTTTCTTTTTTCTCGTAAACAGAAAATGACGACAATACAGTGCGTTGAAGTTTCGTGAAATGTCACGCCTTTGTATAAATTTTACTGAGAAGTGACGTCACAAGCCCCCTCTCCGGAACTTTGATGCTCTTTATCTTTGTATTTTGTTATTAATTTGATCAAGCAAAAAATATGTGTCCTGTAGTTTTGGACTGTCTAACAGACGGACTTTTGATGTAGTCAACATCCCTATTGACATTATCGCCAGACCACAGGATAATAAAAAAAAATGCTTTCCGATATCTGTACCTATGTAAGCCTAGATGAACACTAAGCAACGGATTATTTAGTTTGTTTCAATCGATAGTGGTGCTGATTTTCTTGTTTACAAAATAACCTAAATTTAAGTTAAATGCATCTTTTTATTTTATTAAGAAAAGATCAGGAGATACATATTTGTTTAGTCCTGTCAAATTAGACAGCGTCTGAAGAAAATTTGAGTATTTTTAGTCGCCATGTTTTTAATCGCGTCTAAATTATCTATGGAGTGTCTTAATTTGTCAGGACTTAACTAGTATTTTATCTTCTGTCCTTTTCTTATTGAAATGGAAAGAGAAAGATGCACTTAACTTAAATTTAGGTTAGTTTGTGAATAAGAGAATCGGTACCAGTGTCAAGAGAAAGGTTTAAATATTTGTATTCTTTACTTGCGTTCCATAATGTTTACAGTAATCTTACAGTGGGCTTAAAGCTAAGATACAGTTATGTACCTCCTAGGGCACAACAAAAGTATTTAATTTATAAAATGTATATAAATTCGTTTCTTCCTCGTGGTCAAACTTTGTAGTCAAACTGATTTGACCACGAGGAATTTCATCATTCTTCGTGGACAAACTATCTCATTTATTGAAAATTAACCACTTGTACTAGTGTTTTGAAAACAAATTGTACAGTCATAACCAAAAATTTATTTTTAACGCAATTTATTTAAAAAGTAACCAACACTTATTTCGTCGTGTAATAATTGCATTTGACAATTTATTATGAATGTTGTAACTATGTAAATATAATATTACAGACAGAGGGGAGCTACTTTATTTTATACTATGTATTGATACATGTATATTTATAAATTGTATAAATATGTATGCCTACCATTGTAGAAGCTCTGCATAGTTTGACGTCAGATGGCCATGTGTGTGTTGTGCCAAGATATTTATTTATTTTATTTATCTCAAGATGTTTATACATTCTTCCACAGCCTACGTGCAACACATGGAGAAGGGTCGTCTCCGCGAGGCGTTACGTCATGTCCTGGCCATCTCTCGACTTGGTAACCAACACATGCAGTTCCAACAACCCTGGGTGCTGCTCAAGGGATCTGATGATGAAAAGTGAGTTTAGACTTGATTGTTCAGCATTTCTTGAATATCCTATTTATTAATACCAGAGATTGGAATTAGGTAAGTAAAGTTATTTTAGTACTTGCATCGAAATATTGATATTAATATGGATCTTCCTAGAATTTCTAGTAGACAATCTCACAAAACAGTATTACAAAATAATTAAAAATAATAAAATCATCAGAGATAGACGAGACAAATAAATTGTGTAAAAGTAAATAACTTCTTTATTTAATAAATCACGGATTTTTTCTGCTCTTTAAAAGTAACTCCGGGATTTGAGGTATTTCCACTTTATTCTTTCGGTGTGTGAAATCAGTGTATGTACCATCGACCCAATGGAATCATGACCCACCATAAGCTTATTTTCCGACAGACATTCAAATACAATTAGGTCGACAATCGCGTAAACATGTATTAAAAATGTCACACGTCTAGTCTTATTATTTTGACAGCTTCAAACGATTTGTCGTCGAAATGGGTCATGATTCAATTTTGTCGATACATGAATTCCGACCTATGATTATTACAGGCAAATAAAGTTCAGGGTCAAAATTTCTAGTTCCCATGTTCGGAAATAAGCAGGGCTTTTTTTGTGGATGGGAAATCATCAAATGATTTCTCCCGCCCTAAGTGTCAGACTTTTACTGACCAAAACCCACTCATGTTCCTTCGATTGCCCTTTATGTTCCGGGGCCACGGTAACTATTAGAACTATTCCGCAACCCCGGCAAATAAACAGTGTTACTTTAACTGAATCTAATATCTAGTACATTAATTAGTCTAATACAGCAGGTTGCCACAATTACCTGGCAAACTCAGAAAAAAGTACACTATACAAAGTGTATTTTTGGTCCTGAAAACTCCGCTAGGAGATGATTCTACTCATATAAACAAACAACTTTTGTTATTAAACCAACTTGGAAATCTGGAAAAAATATCAGCTGTTTCATACATTATGGTCGGAAGGGCATTGAACTTTTGTTAGAAACAGCTGATATTTTGTTTCGCGATTTCAGAGTTGGTTCCATAATAAAGTTGTTTGTTTTTATGGGTAGAATCATTTCCTAGCATGTTTTAAGACCAAAAATACACGATGTATCGTGAGTCAAATAATTATGCCAACATATTGTACCAGACTATCAAGTCCCCGACTGAACAGTGTCTTTTTTACATACATCTTTTTAATACATTATTTTGTGTCCACTCGCATTTTAAGTGAACGTGTATTGCTTGATCCAAATTTTCATGCCATATACGAGCCAAAAACACCTAAAAATGATAACAGCATGCAACCTTTACCTGAATAATTTTGTTTCTTTCTCCAGATTTTTGTTCGAAATATTTTCTTGTTAACTTTTAACTTTTTAATTCAATCTAATCGGGTTTTTTCGATATGCATGTATGTTTGTCCGTAATTATCTTGCGTTAGGCTGAACCGATGTTGATACGGTTTTCGGAAAAGTATTTGTTACATTTAGTTCGAACATTTTAGTGTCTTAACCGCCTTTAGAAAAGAGGTTCAGGTTTTTAGTTTTTAAAGGGGGTTATTTAAAAAATAGAACAGTTTTTATTTATTTATTTATTCTTTGAAAGATTTACAGCTAAACAAGACAGCAAATTGCAAATTTGACATGAAGCCATATCCACATATAGATTTATAATAATAATAATTAATAATAAATCTGCTTATTTAAGATAACCATGATCCAAATTAAATTATGTAACTTTATTTTTATTTATATTATGAACTGTTTTTCAGGAAGCGTGGAGCGACAGCAATAGGACTATGCTGTCAGCTAGTAGCTCTTCTATGTGCGCTACTGTCACCATACCTCCCTGAAGCAGCACGGAAACTTCGAGAACAACTTAATGTCAAGCCGGAGACGCTTAGGATTAACCCAAAGTAAGTTAATTTAATATACATCATTACGTTTCTCTAGTCCGGCTGGTGAGTGGGAAATCATCAAATGACTTCTCCCGTCCTTCGTGTCAGATTTTTACTGACTATAACCCAATCATCTTCCATCTCATCTCAGGCACCTTTCTCTCATTCATTTCACAGATAAGTTGGTGTGAGTATAAATGTATATTCTACTATTCTGGTTGTGTTGTTTGTTGCTAGCTAGTATTTTTTTTTTTTTTTTTTTAATGCTTATTGTAATCTGTGGAAAACGTAGTGGGTAGCATTATTGATTTAAAATGTATCGTTTAAAATACTGTTTGTAATTCTTATTGTGCTACTGTTTTTCCTTCAATAAAATAAAATAAAATAAAAATCATGTTCCTTCGGTTGCCCTTTATGTTCCGGGGTTACGGTATGGGTTCAGTGGTTTAGGCGTGAAGAAGAGACAGACAGAAAGTCAGACAGACAGAGTTACTTTCGCATTTATAATATTAGTACGGATTACTACTATAGAAATCATCCTTAAATATTTTTTTTATTACATTTATGGGCTTGCTCTTGGTCCCAGAAAAGCCCGAGGGCATAGACGGGGCCTAAATTTTGCGATTACGAGCGTTTTAATTATTTGACAAATAAACTTGATAAGAAAATTTTCCAATATTAGAATAAACAATTATTCTTAACTAGCTTCTGCCCGCGGCTTCGCTCGCGTTAGAAAGAGACAAAAAGTAGCCTATGTTACTCTTCATCCCTTCAACTATCTCCACCTAAAAAATCACGTCAATCCGTCGCTCCGTTTTGCCGTGAAAGAAAGACAAACAGACAGACACACTTTCCCATTTATAATATTAGTATGGATAATTTATTAATATCAAGTATACAAACCATCTTAGTTTTTAAAATTATAACCCATTTTTTTCATCAATTTTTTCTCCATTTTTTCAGAAAACCAGCTCTCCTAAAATACCTCCCAGCGGGTCATATGATCGGCACACCAGAGCCGCTGTTCGCTAAGATAGAACCAGAACTACTAGAGAAACTACGAGCTAAATACGCCGGCACGCAGAGCGAGAGGGCGAACAAGGTGAGAAAGAGATAGATGATACGTGTGGCGACATCAGTCGATCATTTATTTTTCATTTATTTAGAAAGTTAAAGCTACTGTAATTATAACAAATTTAAATAAAATACGAAATTCCAAAAACACTATTACACTAAAAATGGTATAAGTCACATGGTATGATATGCTAAATTACGCGCTAAATACGCACACAGCGAGAGGGCGACCAAGGTGAGACAGAGATAGCAGATACGTGTGCCTCCCCCCCCCTCTCCCAAGGTTCGGTACCGCTGTTCTAGATCAAGGGATCCATAACATAAATAGGGATCTGTTTTGGCTGTGGCGACGTGGCGTTATAAACAAACGCAAGTAAGGCATACAATGCGTTTGACTGTTGCAAAAATAAGGCCTTAGGCCATTTGTCCACCACCGCCGTCACCGTTACGTCAGAACGAGATGACGGTAAGCCCAGTTTAGTTTAGAAGACGTGACTTGCAGTGGACACGTGGCTATAGGAAATATTTAGGTTGACTCAATGATGTTATAAGCAAAAAAGTGTAGATAGGTTATATGCAGTCAAAAAGTGGCACATTAAAAGTTTGCCAATTGACAAACATGATACTGAGTATCGCGTTGACATTTGACGTTTATCTCTTTTTCACTCGCACCACTTCAATCATGTCATCCTACTTTGACGTGTAATGTATGTGTGCGTTAGTGTGCCGTTTTTAAAGATAGAATTTCGTTTGGGTAACCTATCTACACTTTTTTACTTATAACATCATTGGGTTGACTGATAATAAGTGTACGGCTTTGCTCCCATATTAAAAATGTTGGTTATCATGAGCACAAACACGTGTTTAAGTATCGTACACTAATTAACAGTCACCATATAGTCAAAGTCAAAGTCAAGGCATTTATTTCACTTAGACCATTTACAGGCACTTATGAATAGTCAAAGAGTCGGTCGGTCAGTCAGAAAAGTGACGCTAATTGCTTGTTCCAAAACGTAGATCTCTAATATGTACCGCCATTTTGTTGCCGTTATCTGGTTCTAGTTGACGTGACGGTGACGGCGGTCGTGGACAAACGGCCTTACTCTTACTCATATTTATAAGGAAAGCCGGTAAAAATCAAGTTTTTTGGTGTCCCCGATCCTGTTTTTGTTAAAATTCCTGTTACTATTTTCAGCAAAACGGTATTGCCGTGGCAGACTTAGAAGAAGCGGTCAAAAAACAGGTGAGATGCTCAATTAGTTATTTATTTTCATTATTTAATTATTGAATGTGTTGAAAAAACAACCAACAGATTTATATATTTAGACTAGCTTTTGCCCGCGACTTCGTCCGCATGGAATAATAGTTTCCGTTCCCGGGGGATTTCCGGGATGAAAACTATTCTATGTCCATTCTCGGGTCCCAGACTATATCTGTACCAAATTTCATTGAAACCGGTTTAGTGGTTTAGGCGTGAAGAAGAGACAGACAGACAGAATTATGACTAATTATGAATAATTAGCAACTTTCCCGAGCTAGGTTTATAAAAACCTGTGTCTCCGGTTTTTTTTTATTATCAATTTAGCATATTGCATTAGTTTGGAGTAGCTAACAAAAATATTAAAAGATTATGGATCGACTAATCGCAATTCGTTTCATATTCTAGGGCGAGATAGTCCGCCAACTGAAAGCGTCAACGAAAGACAAGTCAGTGTGGCAGCCGGAAGTCGCCAAGCTGTTGGACCTCAAGAAGCAGCTGGAAGTCGCACAGAAGACGCAGGCTGCGGCTTCTTCGAAGTCGGCAGCTGTTGTACCGAGTGGTGACGCCAAGAGTTTGGAGAAGGCTGTAGCAGAACAGGTAATAAGGAGTTGGTTGTTGATGGACTTAGCTGGTGATGACTGGTTGACTGTGGCCTATGCTGGTGATGGATGGATGATAGTGGCCCTTAGTGGTGATAGATGGTGCTAAATGGGACAGCCGGATGTCGCTTGGTCGTCGAAAGGTCGGTTCATTCTTAGATGATTAAGAGTCCTGGTTGTGTGTATGAGAGTTTAAATATTATTATATGCAAAATTTCTTGAATGGCGGCAACGTTTCTTATAAAAAACGAAAAAAATACATTAGTAACAAAAATACAACATCCATCCTCACAACATTTTGTGTTTATTTCAGTAGAACACAATTTTGAAATATGTATTTAAATCCATACTTATATTATAAATGGGAAAGTGTGTCTGTCTGTATGTTTGTCTTTCCTTCACGGCAAAACGAAGCGACGAATGGACGTGATTTTTTAAGTGGAGATAGTTGAAGGGATGGAGAGTAACATAGGCTACTTTTTGTCTCTTTCTAACGCGAACGAAGCCGCGGGCAAAAGCTAGTTTAAATAATAAATAAAGTCCACTCAATTCTTTTATTTTTTTTCTCAGGCTGACAAAGTTCGTCAACTCAAAGCTACCACAAAAGACAAAGCTGTCTGGCAGCCGGAGGTCAACAAACTGCTGGACCTCAAAAAACAACTCGCAGCTGCCCAGACCACTGCTACTCAGAATACTGCTCAGAACAATGCTTCTAACAACAGCAGTGATGTGCAGGCAATGGAGAAATTGGTGGCCGACCAGGTAATGTCAAATTTTATGACCGCCATCTTTTAATAGAAACTGCAACTATGTATCTTCATATCTCTTTATGTTCAGTCAGCAAAGTAGATAAGTATACAGGGTCGACAGATATAATTTAAGTTTTCTTAAAAATTGATGACTGTATTCAAATGAAATCCTTACTAATATTATAAATGGGAAAGTGTGTCTGTCTGTTTGTCTTTCTTTCACGGGAAAACGGAGCGACGAATTGACGTGATTTTTTAAGTGGAGATAGTTGAAGGGATGGAGAGTAACATAGGCTATTTTTTGTCTCTTTCTAACGCGAGCGAAGCCGCGGGCAGAAGCTAGTTTACTATAATTAAAGAACTAGTTATTTTTTACTATAATTAAAAATTATATTAAAAAATATCAATCGGTTTTTGCGAAAACTTCATTAATATGTGACGGCCCTGCTTACCTATCTACTTTGCTGACTGTACACTGCGTTTCACGAAAGAATTTCCTTCGTCGTTTTGTTGGTTTGTCTGTCTGGTTAGGAAAATTGGGTTGCAAGTTTAAAATTCCGAAAATAACAAGTAATAATATCTGCTGCCAGTGCGCTAGATAATCTGTGGTTTCATTCTATGAGTAGGCTCTTTTCTTATATCACATAAAGCTATGAATTGTTTTGAATTCCTAATAAATAAAGTTATAAGGTAATATGCTAAATTAACGAAATATCAGTAAATCTCCCTAGAATTAAGTAATTTCATGATAAAAATGAAGTAACACTGATTTTTCGTGGTCCAATATTATGGTGAAAGGAATACTTGAAACGCACTTTAATTTCAATGAAATGCTTCATCCCAATTAATCGAATCCTGGTCATTTTGTAGTGCAGCCTGGTATTTGTGGAGATTTCATAAAAAAAAAATTAACGGAACCCTCGTTGCGCGAGTCCAACTCGCACTTGACCGGTTTTTTTAAGTGGAGATAGTTAAAAGGATGGAGAGTGACATAGGTCTCATTTAACGCGAGCGAAGCCGAGGGCAAAAGCTATAAAGGATATAAGTAAAATGATTAATGAATAATTGTATATTTTCTATATTACAGGCGGATAAAGTACGAAAACTGAAGGCTTCGACGAAAGACAAGGCGGTGTGGCAGCCAGAGGTCAACAAACTGCTGGACCTCAAGAAACAACTCGCCGCGTTACAATTAAACAAATAAATTATTTATTTATTGCTATTTATTAAACTGAGTTTTATTATTGTCCCATATTTATATGTCTATTTATGAAAACAAGTGATAAATTCATTTGTTTTCATAAAAGCAAAGACGAAACTACATGAAAGCACTTGAAATCAATACAATCATCATTACATAGTATAAAACAAAGTTGTTTTCTGTTGTCTGTACTTAATTACTTATGTATGCTTAGCAGGGCCGTATTAAGCTAATTCTGCGCCGGGGTGCGGGACTTTGCTAAATCATCATCTCCCTAGCCTTTTCCCAACTATCTTGAGGTCGGCTTTCTGTCTAACCGGATTCAGCTGTGGTTCTACGTGGAGCGACTGCCTATCAGACCTTCATAACCCAGTTAATGGGCGACACGAATACCCATTGGTTAGACTGGTCAGACTTTCTGGCACCGTAACGACTGTCAACGTTCTAGGAATGACAACGGCTTTACGTGCTTTCCGAGGCAGTGGATGTCAGTGATGTCCAAGATAAACTTTAGAAAGTACATATGAATTGAAAAAGTCACATTGGTACTTGCCCGGATTCGAACCCGCAACGGGCAACCTCTTTCACGAGAGGCGGGCGCCTTATCCACTGGGCCATCACGACATCTTGGACATCGCCAAAAAATATTGTTGCCTACCAAAATTGATTAATGATCTAGTGCTAAACGGAATAACTGTGACATCAAAGATAACCGGCTGCATAAACCATTCATTCTTCGTAAACTTAAGGTAAATTCAAATTCCCGCGAAATTCAAATTTTCTTCGTGTTTTTGCAATTTGCAGATTAGTGTTTGGGTGTGTGTATATGTTACGGCTAATACCCGAAGTGCGGCTACACCTAGTTTTAGCCGGTTAGAACTAGGTGAAGCCACTTACTCTTGGTTAAACCTAGTACGAGCCGATTGTTTTCGGGTAAAACTAGGTCTAGCCTTCATCATGCCGGCTACAACTAGGTCCAGCCATTCCCTGTTGGGTAAAACTAGGTCTATCCGATATCATTCCGGCTAGAACTAGGTCCAGACAATCCCTGTTGGATAAAACTTAGATGCGTGTCCCGCCAAGCCTTCCGCCCCGCGTCACACTCATGACTCACAGCATCTGCAGCAGCGGCGTGGGGTGGAGGGCATAGCGAGGCACGCGCCTCTGCATGTTGTGAGCGCCAGGTGCTGCTGATCTACTGCAGGTCTACTAGCGAGTGTGACTCACAGCGTCTGCAGCAGCAGCGCGTGTCTTAGTTTTATCTAACAGGGATTGGCTGTACATAGTTGTAGCTGGCATGCTATCGGCAGAGCTTTTTTAGATATTAAAAAAACATTCAATAAAAAGAAACTTAGAGAGTTTTTTTATTTATTCTTATAAATCACATTGTAATAATTAGCACAAATTATTAGGAGTACAATTTTTAATATAATAGGAACTATCAGGAACATTTTTTAACAACAGACAATAAGTAGGTTCATATTATAATTTAAAGAATGATATTATAATAAATTATAAATCACACTTTTATAAAGTAACATAAACTATTTATTAGAACAACTTAAACTTGAGTTGCACAAATACCAGCAGCTTTGCAGAGGCCCTTTTTGTTGCCACATTTTGTTTTAAGACACGCGCTGCTGCTGCAGACGCTGTAAGTCACACTCGCTAGTAGACCTGCAGTAGATCAGCAGCACCTGGCGCTCACAACCTGCAGAGGCGCGTGCCTCGCTATGCCCTCCGTCCCCCGCCGCTGCTGCAGATGCTGTGGCTGTGAGTCATGAGTGTGATGCGGGGCGGAAGGCTTGGCGGGACACGCATCTAAGTTTTATCCAACAGGGATTGTCTGGACCTAGTTCTAGCCGGAATGATATCGGATAGACCTAGTTTTACCCAACAGGGAATGGCTGGACCTAGTTGTAGCCGGCATGATGAAGGCTAGACCTAGTTTTACCCGAAAACAATCGGCTCGTACTAGGTTTAACCAAGAGTAAGTGGCTACACCTAGTTCTAACCGGCTAAAACTAGGTGTAGCCGCACTTCGGGTATTAACCGTAACATATACATAATATGATTCGCGACTTTAATAGATATTTGTATTTAGTTACTGAACGCCATTCAATGCAATTCTATTCTACATTATAGTAGCGATAAAAACACTGATACTCAGTAGTTACAAAATCTACAAACATCGTAACAAAAGTGGAGATTAAATACTGCCTTGAGGAGCGCCAGCATCAAGATAGAAAGGTCTCCTGCAAGGACTGACCTTTGACACCTACGAAATCCATACTAATATTATAAATGGGAAAGTGTGTCTGTCTGTCTGTATGTTTGTCTTTCTTTCACGGCAATACGGAGCGACGGATTGACGTGATTTTTTAAGTGGAGATAGTTGAAGGGATGGAGAGTAACATAGGCTACTTTTTGTCTCTTTCTAACGCGAGCGAAGCCGCGGGCAGACGCTAGTTTATTATATTTTTTTATTGTGGTTCTTGTCTGTGACCCCACTGAATGTGTCAATAAACGTTTTTTCTTTCTTTCTTTAAATTAAGAAAAATCTTCACCTTACAAACCACTAAGAAAATTACATTTACATTAAAACAATGTGCATCTGGATTGAGAGCCCAAATTTTAAATATTCTCAAAAGACAATAAGATTTACAGGGCATTTAGTTAAAATTTAGTAAAACTTAGGGCAATATGCCATGAATTTCTTAAACGTGAAATAAATCTTTTATAATGAAATAACTAGGGCTCTCAATCCTGACGCCTGCATAAAGTGGCATAGCCTGAATCTCAGAAAGTACTGCCTCTGGGCTCATAATTTTTATTTAAGGATTTAGTTAAGAATTTCTTACAACTTTTAAGAAATTCCCAATTATGTAGAATACTATATTACAGAGTTAAAGCGGTATATCTAGGGCCCTCAGTTCATAAATGTTTGTACTGAGGAATCATCAAACTAATGGATTTATTCAAAGAAATACTTAAATGCGACCGTTATATGTTTTACCTAAACGCGTCTGTAAATTAGTAAAAAAGAAATAATGTCAAAAAAGTTAATAGTTACACTGTAAATGGAGATTGAATTTTCCTAAAACGTCTGAACTGAGGGCCCAATATTTTTGGCAGTATTGACTAGGATAAGCCTTCTACACTATCTCACATAAGGGTAGATATTTTAACTAATTCTTAATTAAAATCTAGCAAAGCGTCCATTACTCTAATTTTCATACTTTTTGAGATAATTGAATAATATTTTTTTATAGGAGAAAATTCTGTAGGGTAGATATAGTTTTGTTACTTTTTGAAACTAATCAGCATGTACCCTCACACAAGCTGTTTCTTAAACGAATAGTTGTTGCTTGAACTGTCGGAAGCGATTACAGGAGATATGTTACCAGGGCCATAAGATATAATTAAAGTTTTCTTGAACACCGATTGATGTATCCAAATGAAATTTAAATGGATTGAAGAACAAACTACCTTCTACAACATTTGAAATTTTAATGATTTTAATTTTTTGATTTTATAAAGTTGTTTTGGGTGATTCTAATTTTGAAGAATAAAGATTCTGGTATGGCTATCGCCTTTTTTCGTATTGTTATTATGATCATGTGTTATTTAGTTAATTATTTGTGTTGTTTACCTAAGTAAATTTTCTTTTTATCATAATCATCACAGACCAGTTATAAATTACGTGTCGTTTTAGTTTCGGTACAAAATAGGTAAGTTTAACATCATTAAAATTTGTTTGTTGATTACGGTTTCTTTGATGGTACCTACAGATAGTCCACATAACATATTACATGCTACTGGCCTATTGCTTTGTTTCATTTTAGGTATATGAAGCCTATTGAAGCTAATATTGTTAAATTATATTATTTACTAATATTTTTGTTAATTCAATTACCTACGTCTAATATTTCATTGGTTATTGATACGTTTTTTAACAAACTTCAAAAAAAAAGTAGGTTCTCTGTTTGACCTGTATGTATGTATGTATGTTTGTCCGCGAATATCTTGCGTTTGGCTGAACCGATTTTGATGCGGTTTTCAGAAAAGTGTTTGTTACATTCTGGGAAAGGTTTTAGTATATAACACTAATGGGTATCCCGTGACGTTGCCTGCATAGACCCTGTTTTGCTTTCTTGGGTTGTAGATTTTTAAAGACGATTGTATGTTGGACTCTAACTAAAAAGTAATAAAAAAATAAAAAGCTTTTTTTAAAAAAAAGATAACCGACTTCAAAAACTAAAAGCTCAAAAATAACTATTTCCGAAGTCGGTGGCTTCTCTTCTGCCGGTCGATTTGTGTTGCCACCGACTTCGGAAATAGTTATTTTTGAGCTTTTAGTTTTTGAAGTCGGTTATCTTTTTTTTAAAAAAAGCTTTTTTATTTAGTAAAATGTTCTATCTACAATATTTAATGTACTTTCCCTCCATGTGGCATAGCCGTGGGACACCCTGTATAATTATAATTCTCCATCTGCGCATTACAAGATACTACAAGAACATGCCGAACACTTGTTTATTATATTTACATGGAACATTATGGTCACCCTACAGAATTTTCTCCAATAAAAAAATATTATTCAATTATCTCAAAAAGTATGAAATTTAGAGTAATGGACGCTTTGCTAGATTTTAATTAAAAATTAGTTAAAATATTTACCTTTATGTGAGATAGTGTAGAAGGCTTATCCTAGTCAATACTGCCAAAAATATTGGGCCCTCAGTTCAGACGTTTTAGGAAAATTCAATCTCCATTTACAGTGTAACTATTAACTTTTTTGTCATTATTTCTTTTTTACTAATTTACAGACGCGTTTAGGTAAAACATATAACGGTCGCATTTAAGTATTTCTTTGAATAAATCCATTAGTTTGATGATTCCTCAGTACAAACATTTATGAACTGAGGGCCCTAGATATACACCGCTATAACTCTGTAATATAGTATTCTACATAATTTGGAATTTCTTAAAAGTTGTAAGAAATTCTTAACTAAATCCTTA
Organism: Athetis lepigone; assembly: GCA_033675125.1. NCBI lineage: Eukaryota > Metazoa > Arthropoda > Insecta > Lepidoptera > Noctuidae > Athetis > Athetis lepigone. The sequence continues at coordinate 1,031,320 of CM066241.1, forward strand.
AATAAAAATTATGAGCCCAGAGGCAGTACTTTCTGAGATTCAGGCTATGCCACTTTATGCAGGCGTCTGGATTGAGAGCCCTAGTTATTTCATCATGAAAGATTTATTTCACGTTTAAGAAATTCATGGCATATTGCCCTGAGTTTTACTAAATTTTAACTAAATGCCCTGTAAATCTTATTGTCTTTTGAGAATATTTAAAATTTGGGCTCTCAATCCAGATGCACATATTAAAACAGTAAAAGGGTTTAAGCCCGTACCTAAAATAGTAATAGTTTACGGTATGAGTGACATAGCAATTGAGAATAATATTCTAAATCTGGCCAGGCAAGACTTTTTTTTGGATGAACAATGACTGTTTACACCTTCGAACACGTGATTTGAGACATAATAGAAAGACAATAGCATCCCGACAGCCGGCTGTCGGTTGGTCTTGAAAGGTTAAATTTAAAATGCATATATTCTATTGACTTACTTGAGTAGGTACTCGCCTTCGAGCAGTGGCTGCTAAGGATCCTTCCTTGCAGGACGCCATCGCCAGAACCAACACTTCGGAGAACACCCGTATCAAAACGAAACGGTCCGCACTCAGAGGCGACACAGCCCCGTCATAGAACTAGGGCGTAGCGTGCTAATCACCACACTTGTCTTCTATATATCTCAATTACCGACGACTTTTGGCATGATACTGACACAACATTTAAAAAAATACAGGAGATATTGTGCTAAACTTGATTTATAAACCTACTACCCACATCGAGATTTTATATTCAGTGTTGCAAGTAGCGGGTATGAAAAAAACACTTAAGTATATTCACAAAAGTATATTCAAGTATTTACATTATGCAAATAAAATAAGTATTGTTTTTGTTGATTACGATAAGTATGTTGATTTAGATTAAATTCATTGTTATAATTATTTATTTACAAATAATGTACAGCATTACATATCGAAAAAGGCGGGAAAGGGGGGTAGTTAATAAAATATAACAAAATACAACTGTAAACAACATTAAACTTCATTCCAAGCCTCAAATTCCATAAAAAAAGAATTCATCTCAGTCTAAAAAAGCCGATTAATTTTCAATTAGGTGTACAACTGTAAAATTTCTTGGAATTAATCAATAAATGGTTTATCAATTGGATATTTGACGTCACCAATCAATTGATGTACTTTTTATGAGGTGTTAAAACAAGATTTTGTATGATAAAATAGTCACTATAAAATATATTTTAGCTGAAAGTTATAAATTATAATACTTCATGCGAAAATTGCTTTAAAATTTCGCTACAATTACTGTTATTTACATTAGTATTTTCCTTATAAAATAAAATGGCAACATATTGGTCCCAGTAATAGTTAAAATAAAATTGATTACTTAAAATTACAATTAAAATACGAACAAATAATATTGAAGTAAAGACAATTATAATACTAAATGAACGATCAGCACGTGAAAAATAGTCAATATAGAAAATAAATAATTTAAGTAAGAATTCTTATCTTTGTTCAATAATTTGAGTTTGAATTCTTATCTTTGTTAGTTAATTTGTACTAAATATACATAGAACACCACAATATACACGGCGTATTTTTGAACCTGCAAAACTTCGAGTTTAGGTTTATTTAGTTGGCTTTGAAGGTTCTCTAAGGTCCGTATTAATAGACGTCACTCAATTCTGAGACGCTCTCAAGTTTATTGCTGTCCTTATTTTTCCCTTTAAAATGACAAGGACAGCTGCAAGAGACTTGAGAGCGTCTCGGAGTTGAGTGACGTCTATTAATACGGGCCTAAGATAATTGATTATGCCAACTGAAAATAAAATGGCAGAAAATAATAATTGTATTTTTCTTTGTAGTCTGATGACTACAATGCTTATATCAACTTACGTAATTGTAATGATTTAAACACAAATAATTTTATCATAGAAATACTTTCTTATTAAAACTACCTAATTGATTTACTAAAAAAAATTTTCTCGTAACATAAGAGTTAGCCTCACTGCAATTTATATTCAAGAGTACTTCCATCTCCAAAAAGTAGTCATTTAAAGGCTGATTTACATCGATACAGTAGCTGCCACCAGCAACACAGGATTCCACTGGATACTGGACTGAATTGAAACTTGTTTACATTGAAACAGTGCTGATCCGGAGCATCGGATTCCAGAGATGCTGGCGCCAGCTACCGTATCGATGTAAATCAGCCTTTATGAGAATAGGCGAGACGATAAAAAAAAGTAATTAAATAAATAAATATAAATAAATATCTTCGGACAACTCACACACGGCCATCTGATCCCAAACTAAGCAGAGCTTGTACTATGGTAACCAGACAACTGATAAACATACTTATATATTTTTAAATACATACATAATATAGATAAATCACACCCAGACACAGAACAAACATTCATGCTCATCACACAAAGTTTGTCCTGGGTGGGAATCGAACCCACGACCTGCGGCTTAGCAGTCAGGGTCACTAACCACTAGACCAACAAGCCCGTCAGTTAGATAATCAAAAATTTGGGACACATATTTTTTTCTTTTTTCTCGTAAACAGAAAATGACGACAATACAGTGCGTTAAAGTTTCGTGAAACGTCACGCCTTAGTATAATTTTTACTGAGAAGTGACGTCACAAGCCCCCTCTCCGGAACTTTGATGCTCTTTATCTTTGTATTTTGTTATTAATTTGATCAAGCAAAAAATATGTGTCCAGTATTTTTGGACTGTCTAACAGACGAACTAAAAAGAATGTCATTTTTTTGATGTAGTCAACATCCCTATTCAGCCTGTATAACAATCTACCCTACTCATACACCAATCACTGCTCCACACATTGCATACCATTCAGCATCAAACTAACGCCTTGAAGCAACCCCGGTTCCTTCACATGCATCTTAACATGACTCTTCAAGCCGGAGGCCTTTCTAAACGACTGTCCGCACTGCGTACAAATATATGGCTTTTCTCCTGTATGGCATCTTATATGAGAGATTAAATCATTGCGTTGGACAAAGGCTTTTTCACAGTAAGAGCATTGGAATGGTCGTTCACCAGTATGGGTTCTGCGATGGTTCTTCAAAGTGCCTGAAGCAGTGAACCTCATTGGGCATAGGTCACATTGGTATGGTTTTTCTCCGGTGTGTATGCGTCGGTGCTTGACTAGAGCGCTGGATGTTGTGAAGCCATTCCCGCAGTCGTCGCAAACGAAGGGGTGTGCTCCACTGTGCTTGCGATTGTGGGCGTCTAGTTCGCCTTTTGATACGAATCTGGAATTGATTGTTTGTAGGTTACTGTAATGTTGCTTGTATGATTTCTATAGACAAAATGACAACTAGCTCAGTCTCCAAAGTGCAGTAAGTAAAATGGGCCAATTTAGGGCATGAACGATATACATAACTTATGCTACAGTCGATTCATAGTAGGTAGGCAGAATCCGGCAGCGGCCGTCACGCGATGTCGCATTAAGTAAATTTTTGGAGGTTTTTAAGCAATACTGTTCTTCTAAGAAGTTCAAAGAGAGTTTTCTGCTTCTGGAAGGTGGGCTGACTGGAGTAATAATTGTCACAGCACACACAGCATAACAGGGCCGCGACGACCCCCGGCAGCGCCTGTGTGCAAGACCTATGGAGCGCCTCTTTTTTTTTTACAAATATTTATTTAATAAACTTAATGTACGAACACAGTACATAGGCGGTCTTAATGCCTTAGGCATTTCAAATATTCATGTTTCAACGTATTTTTTTCTTTGTTAGTTTTGACAAAATAAATGTTTTCCAGTTTTATATACTAAAGTAAACCCAGTTCGCTTCCGTTTGCTAATTACCCCGGAAAATAAAACGCAAACGAAGAAATCGCACTTAGCCGGTTTTTTTTTAATAATACCGATTACGTATGTTTATCATCAGCCTATGAGCGTCCACTGCTGGACATAGGCCACACCTAACTTTTTCCCTGCTCCCTGCGACTCTAACAAGGTCATCCTTCCATATGGCGCACGATCTGGCAGGAGTGATTCGAGAACCTTTTTCCCCAATCGGCCATCGGTTCTTCGAGCTATATGCCCAGCCCACTTCCACTTCAGCTTTGCGACTCTGTTAGCTATGTCGGTGACTTTGGTTCTCTAACGGATCTCCTCGTTTCTGATTCGATCACTTAGGGAAACCGCGAGCGCGCGATGGAAAAGCTATTTTTTCCACCGCGCCCATAGTTAGCGACCACGTCTTGGATCCGTATGTCATCACTGGCAACACAACACACACTGGTTGGAAACTTTTCGAAGACCAACTCCAATGCCGTTGTGATCAGTTTCGTGGAAATAACATTTCCCTGCCTCACACCTCTATGCAGTTGGATTGGTTTCGAGCTCTGAGTAAATTCGGCATCTCTGCAGGGTCTGCAGCATATCCCTTTTTTTCTTCACATAGTCCACAAACGCTAGGCATAAAGACTGACTATACTCTTTAGTCTTATGTATAATCTTCCGTAGCGTATGAATGTGGTCTATGAAACTCAACTCTTTTCGGAAACCGGCTTGTTCGGCAGGATGGAAGCCGTCTGTCTAGTGTGCGAACGAGACGATTCGTAATGACTCTCGAAAACAGCTTATGCTTGAGCGTGACTAAGCAGCGAGATGGGCCTATAATTCTTGAGAAGCGTGTTGTCGCTTTTTTTGAAGACACCACCACGCCATATCGGAGGATAAGGAGGCTTGGTTCCTTGAAATCTGGGAATCCCCGTGAGTCGGCCGTGACTTCACCCCGCTTGCGTCGCACTCATAAATATGAGTGCGACGCCGATTAAATAATCGGCTCGCAACGCAACGTTCGAAAAACGTGAATATCATCTTGGGTCCAGCGGAATCTCATGGCGGAACGGGAACCGCGATACCTTAATTGCGGTAGAGCACCTCTTTGAGGTGTGGTTGGAGAGGCGCCATGGTGCTGTCACCTTTGCCTGACGCAGGTCCTCACCGGACACGGCTGTTTCGGGAGGTTCCTATGTCAGATTCGAGCGAAAGAAATGCCTGGATATTGCCACTCCAACGGTCGCCTGGAGGACACGACGGGCGGAGCATCGACGTGACCTTGCGTAAGCGATCGGCGGGGTTGACCTCTCACGCTCGGCGGTGGTTCACCTTTGACGCCATGCTCCGGGGTGAGACTGAACGGGAAGCCGGCGCCTACTTCTGCGAAGCAGTCATGCTAGAGAAGGAGGCGGTGGGGCGCGTGACGCAGCGGTAAGCCTCACGCTCCGGACAGAGACCCAGGCGTCGTCGTCGAGAGTCGCAAGAAACTACAGGCCACCGTAGACGCAAGCCGGCGAACGGCGAGCAATGGGTAGCTTGCCGCCCGACAAGGACTATGCCCGTGTGCCGAGTCAGCGCGTGATAGGGCCCTCTTAACTATACCTCATCGATACTCCACTACAAGGTGTATGTTGTGTAAGTGTCACAAAAAATATTTCGGTGGGCCATGGCGGGGCGCCCCTATTGCCGTGGCGCCTGTGTGCGCCGCACAATTCGCACACAGGGGCGGCGCGGCCTTGAGCATAAAGGACTATTAACAAAATTAATTCATAACTTTTTTGAAAGCCACTCACCCACCCACAAAGTCACTTTACAATTCTTTCAATAAATCATTTTTTATTCATATTGAGCACTGAATTTTTATGGCTGTTGGGTATATGTGTTAAGATATAGTAAAGTGCCAAGGCTCGAAATTTGGACTAGCCCAACAGATTATTTTTTAAACTTACTTTTTTTACAAAAATTCTTAATATTTGTTTACTGCATCATATTATGTTTTTTTTGGATTGAAATTGGTATGCCAATGTTAAGACAGAGTATCAAGCTAATAGAGCTTGCCTTATTTTTTGCAATGTATATAAACATGTTTAAGTGCACTAGAGAATAAAAATAAGAACAATCTTTATCAACTCACCCTTTCTCACAATTTTCACATTTAAAAGGTTTCAATCCCTGATGCCTTCTCATGTGCTGAGCCAAATTAGTCTTCTGACTGAACCCTCGTCCGCACTGCGAGCAGAGGAACGGTTTTTCACCCGTATGTGTCCGCATATGTTCCTTCAGAGTACACAACATCAGAAAGGCCTTATTACAGACTGTACAGCGATGCTTCTTCTCGTTCTTATGACTATCTTTATGTAACTCTAAGCTCTCTTCGTTAGGAAAACTTTGAGCACAAACTTCGCAGCTTATACCATTTTTTCTTGAGTGCAACGTTAAGATATGATTTTCTAAATACGCTTTGTATTTGAACTCTCTCTTGCATATTTTGCAAATGTGTTTTATATTGTCTGTTTCTTCGTGACGCTTTATATGGGCGGTTAAAGAGGTTTTATTCTTGAATTTACGTAAACAGAATGAGCATTGGTGTAATTCAGATTTGCTGTTTACCGTTTTCTCGTGTTTTTGAATGTGAGATGTTAACTCTGCTTTCGTTTTAAATTGACTTAGACAAAGTTTGCAGACATGCGGTAACTCTTTGTTATCAGATAACCGTTTGTTTTGATGTACCTGTTGATGTATTCTCCATGCGTTAGGAGTTTTGAACTTACGATTACATTCGACACATTCTATCTCATTCTTAACAGTAACTAATTTATTTTTGTTAACCTTTTCTAAAATCTTTTTGTACTTAATACAGTTTTGTTGTTTTAAATGGCTCTTATATTTGTCCTTCAACATAAATGTTAGACCGCAGTAACATTTGTATTTCTTTTCTTCACTTTTTAATGTTTTTTCCTCCTTAAAGTCTATGGGCATCGTTTCACACTGTGTTCCATCATCATAATGATCAGAATAATCAATATCATCATCGAAATTTAAGTTTATCTCTTCTTTAACTGCTTGTACGGAATTCTCAGGTATACTAGAATCAGAGAGCTTAGAAAAACTAGTGTCGGCTATCGTAAATACTGAATTTTCTTGTGTTAACACATTTTTCTTATCAGAACTGTCGTGACAACTGAAATTTGATGTCTCAAAAGTAATATAATCACTTAATTTCTCCGTTAAAACGCCATTTTCGTCCTTTATTGTGCATTTTTGGTCAATATTTGAAGTACTGCCTAAAGAATTCTGGTATACATTGTTTAAAATCGACTGTGATTCCTGGCAGCGGCGTTTAAATGCATCTGCCTTGCACATGACCGTCTTACATTCACCACAAACCTGTTTGGGCAGAGTATCCTCGAATTTTACATTAATATCGGCAGCAAATGCAAGAATTTCGTACAAGCTTCGTTTTTCGCCGTCCAGCTTTGTAAAAAGAGATTTCATGTCGGCACATTGTGTTAAGCAGACGCGGCATATTCTGTCGAATGTTTCAACAGATACATCCATATTATTTTGTGTAAAATTAGTTTATTTTTGTTGATTTGTGATACCATGAATCAAGCACAAAGACAATACTAAAATGACGCGATGGAAATGTCAATTTCTTTCATTGTCACTGACAGAATAATGTTTGTTAATGTCAGTGGTGATGGCAATAGGGGTTTCTACAAACTGAATCATGTCGATAAATTGATGACATTATATTTATGCTAATAAAATTCTAGTATATTACTAGCCGCGTAGATTTCAATGCTTTTCTTTTTGTACCTTTAGAGTTGGAATTTTCAATCAATCCTTTCTTGGTGGTTAAGTGCCTACTCTTTATAAAAACACTCCCTGCAAGTTTCATGTCTCTAGGATCAGCGCGCAGCGGTTTGGGCTGTGCGTTGATCAATATAATTATCTACAATAGCCATAGTTAAAGGAACGGAAACTGACTTAGGCTACTTTTTGTCTCTTTCTAGCACGAGCAAAGCCGCGGGCAAAATCTAGTATATATTCCTCGATAAATAGGCTATCCAACAGCAACACATTTTTTTTATTTAGACCCGTCTTCAGATTAGCTTGTTCAATCAAACAAAAAAGCACCTTCAGCGTTATGATATTAAAGTCAATTTTTTTTAACAAACGTGTACTGAGTATATCTCTTTGACATTTTGCAATATCGACAGAAAGAGGTTGGAAATTAGTCGAGGCGGAGCCAACGCTTTTAACTCCAATAATAACACTTATGCTGATTATGTGCACTGGACCAATAGAAACGCAGACAAAATTTTTGGTACTTGTTTGTTAAAAAAAACACGCTATAGTATAGATTTGTTAAAGAAGTACTTACCTACCTACAATTTAAACGAAATTTAAACCTACAAGAAATGTCATGTGTGGAGTATTAGCTGCTGGGTTATGGGAGGTGAGATAGGCAGTAGCTCCATTTAAAACAACGATATTTAGCTGAATCCGGCTAGACGGAAAGCTTTCCGTTTACCCCATTCAGCTGAATGGAATGTTTTAGATTAAGTATCACTCTCTCTACGATTTACGGGAGCCGAGCAATAATAAAAATGCGGGTGTCTTTGTAACCGTGGTGTAACCGCAGGAAACTACTAACTCAAATATTATTTATTATCTTATTAAAAATAAATAGTAGCCGATTCTCAGACCTACTGAACAAGCACATAAAAGGTAAAAATCGGTAAAGCCGTTTAGAAATAATAAGGTAACTAACATTGTGACACGAGAATTTTATTTAAAAGTATTTTATTTTGAAAGTTACTCTAAAACGTAGTCATTGGGACTAGCTTTTTCAAAAAAAGATAACGGTGGCTTCTCTTCTGCCGGTCGATTTGTTGCCACCGACTTTGGAAATAGTTATTTTTGTGCTTTTAGTTTTTTAAGTCGGTTGTCTTTTTTTGGAAAAGCTTTTATATTTTTAATAGACCATAAAGGCACTTTAGAACGTCAAAAATAGCTAGGCTTCCGATGGATGCCGACCCCAGTATAGTTTTTTTTTTGTTGAGTGGGAAATCATCAAATGACTGCTCCCGTCCTGGGTGCGGCGGGAGGGCGTGTCAGACTTTTACTGACTAAAACCCACTCATGTTCCTTCTTGCCCTTTATGTTCCAGGGTCACGGTAACTATTATAAACATTCCGCAACCCCGGCAGGCGTGGCCCTTCCTGTGCTGACTTCTTCTCTTTGAGGCGCGCGTGGAACACTAACGCACCGTCGACGCGGTCCTGGTCCCAGCCGGGCGGCGAGCTACCCATCGTGAGCCATCCGCAGAACCGCGCCTACTGTGGCCGGTAGTCGTCTTGCGACTTTCGACGTCTTACCCCGGTATAGTTGGGAAATGAGTAGGGAGATTATGAAACATTTACCTCACAGGAAATCGCCATCAAAGTCAAAGCGTTGTTGACTTTTCTTATGGAACAGGAAAATAATAGGATTCAAATAAAAAATAAAATTTCTAATGAAAAACATCGGAACAGAAAATAAATTCTTTATTTTAATAATATCCAATTTTATCAGATTAACGTAGTCGCTTTGATTAATAAAAAAAAAATGTATTTTATACAATTGCAAGTTTCCTTTCTAAAAATTTCACACAATTTTGTCGGAGGTAAAAAAAATATCTTTTTTAATCTGTATTGAGATCGTAAAATACATCACAATGTTACATTGCCATTTTAAAATATTTTAAAAAGTATTGCCATGTTTTGAGGTGCTTACACCTATATTTATTGCCATATTGACAAGTTCGAATTAATTAATAATTAAATAATAATCATATTTACACATTTTTAAAATTTAGCATTGCCAGACAGTGGATAATAATAATTTTATAATCTGGCAACTTAAAAGCGCGAAAATTATTAAAACTTGAAGGTGTAAGTCGCCCTCGTATAAAAAATTTCTAAAATTTTATTTTACATCTAAACCTAGTTATTTTATTTATTTACAATACACTGCACTGAGGTAACGACTTCTATTTGAAGTCTTTGTACTGTATTATTATTTCCTGTCTAAGTTATTAATATTAATAATATCATCTTACTGTCCAATATTTGTTGTCTAACGTTTTTTACGTATCTAAAAATCTATTATAACAATATCTTATATATGTAATAACTATTATTATTATTTATTATTAACAATGGTTTTCGATTATTGGCACGTCATTGACTCGAAATAATAATTGTATGGAATAGTCACGACCGCGTCACGAACGGCTCAGCCAAAGCGTTTAGGAGATTTATATCTAGGGATATAAAAACTAAAGCTTCTTCTTTATTATCATTCCAATATTAATATCACAACTTTACATAACCCGAAAGGACGCGGTTTTTACAAAGAAATGGAGAAAAAAACTGTTTATAATACTTAAATTATGGCAAGATACGTTTCAAAACCAACCAATGTCTTTTATAATAAAAAAAAAAATACTAAAAATAACTAAATTTGTAATACTACATTTTTTAATCATTTTGACTAATTTTTCTATTAAAAATACTGTAAAACTCCACTTCTTCAGTACAATAACTATTCCATACAACAAATACAATTTTAAGACTAGGTTTATTACCTTCGTTTTGCTTATAAACGTTATTTAAATATTGAGCATTAAAAAAACTTTCATTTAAAATTTAAGCAAACACTACAATTTCTATAAATTTAGTTTCGAAAACATCGATACATATCGATACTCAAGACGGCACTAGTACGGTAATCATAGACAAAACTTGTTTTTAATAAGGTTTATAAGCAAAACGGCCATCTTTATTACTGATACGACACTTGAAACGTCCCCGAAATATAACTATATATGCGTTATATTAAATAATGAAAAGGCATGGTTTAATAAAAAACAGACTAAAGACTTAGAAAATAACAGTTACGCTGCACAACACTAGTTGACATATTGATTTTTTAATGACCATAGACTAGAATTAAACCGTTAAATCTCCACAGATATTGTATTAAAAAATCTTATTTGTTATTTTTAATGGTTTTAGGCCTGTATTAATAGACGTCACTCAATTCTGAGACGCTCTCAAATTTATTGCTGTCCTTATTTTTTCCCTTTAGAATGACAAGGACAGCAAGAGACTTGAGAGCGTCTCAGAATTGAGTGACGTCTATTAATACGGGCCTAAAACCAGTTTTTATGTCAAATCCTGCCTAAATATCATTAGAAATATATCGCAAATACAGCCACGGCCTCCGAATACATAATGATACAATATTTGACAGACTTTCGGCCCTAAGTACTACTTTATACACCGAAAGTATAACGATACATAATTTGGCAGTATTGTTTAATTTGGATGTGTCAAATATTGGAATATTTAAAAATGGCGCTATTAAGGCCATATTTTAGTTAGCTGTTTATTTTTGGAGGGATTCCGATGAGCATAGACAATTACAATTGTATTGTCTATGCTTTGTAAGTAGGTTTGCTTAGTTTCATTAGGCCTTATTGAAATCAACGGTATGTTCACGGCTTAGTCACACGCCAGTTAGTTACGCGGTTGACATGTTGTCTCTTTTCAACCTTCAGATATAATATAGTGCCATCTCTTTCTAACCTAAAATACCCAATATTTGACACAACACCTTCACATAAGAGCTGCCACAGATAATACTATAAAAATCGCAGCATTTACGAACTTAAGCACTTTCCTTAGACTAATGAAAAAAAAAACATAAAAAATAAGCTATTATAGACAAAATGTATAACGAATACAAAAATAACTTCGTAATCACATTGCGAATTGGGCTCTGAGACCACAGAATAGAGTCTTTTTTGCAGTGGCGGCTTAGGAGGGAATCAAGATAACTTTGTATATTATAAGGCCTAAGTATGTTAGATATAATTGTATTTTTTTAGTGTAAGCGATAGGTAATCGCTAAAAGTGCCTTATGTGTCCAACTTAAAGAAAATTCTTCTCAAATAGTTGTTAAAAACCTCAAAATATTTAACTATCAAATGTATTTGCTGACCCAATTCTTGGGAGTTGAATTTAGGCCACCACTTCTTTCCACCAAAAGGCCCAACGCACATCTTTTAATAAACATTTGTTCAGTTAAAATTGTCTATATATTGGCCTTAACTTAATTAATTAAAAAAGGCCCTACAAGGCCACTTTTTACATAAATACTAGTTAAGGCGGCATCTATCTTAATATTGCTTATTCATCGTTGTTCTTAAGGCCTAGACTCTAGTCCATGGCCTCATTGAGTTGGCCTATTATGGTTACAGCAATTGGGTAGTTTACACCATTAACCAATAAATGTTAGACACAATTTCTATAAAACCTCTTTTAATTTCAGCCCAATAAATTCGGTTCATTCTCAATTTACTGTAAAATTAGATTTTTGGATGCTTTATAATCAATAAATAGTTACACAATTGACTTGCTAACTTAGTGACGTCATAAGGTGCTTGCCATACAAAATCTATGGGAGAATCGCCTTTTGACAGGTCATAAAAAGTACGTCAATTGATAATGGTGTAAAATACCGTATTGGCCTTTACCTTTTTTAAGTATTACTGCAAAAAACGTTTCTTTTTATTACAATAACTTTTAAAATGGATTGTCTAGTAGTCATACTACTGAACTCAAAGGAATAAATTCGGTAACTACAATAGATGGCACTTTTAAAACTAGATTACACACAGATGTGCGGTTTCCTTGGCTCGTTGTTTTAAAAACAAACGGTTGGGTGACGTCATTTCCTTTTGCAGCGCCGTCTGGGGGATTAAAGGAGAATATCGTGAAGGTAAGCAGATATTAATTTAACACAAGTGATTAGAGACACAATAGAAAGACAATAGCAGCCCGACAGCCGGCTGTCAGTTGGTTGTTGAAAGGTTAAGATGAATTGGCAATCCAGTTACCTAACTTGTAAAGAAATGTGTTTCTGGAAAAATAACTTTACTAAAGGCACATAAAGTTTAGTTTTCAACAGTAGTTTCAAGCCATCAAAGAAATAAAAAAAAGAATATGTATGTTTCCACATTACGGTATTCAAAATAAATAGATGCCATTTGCTTACAGACAGACGCACAGTAGCTTATGCCCGAATACTGAAACGTCAATTAACTTTAAGACACTCAAATCTATTGCTGTCCTTATTTAGACTCCTAAGAGTGACAAAGACAGCAGATTTGAGGCGGGGCGGAACGGAGTGTCAGACTTTTACTGACTAAAACCCACCCTTGTTCCTTCAGTTGCTCTTTATGTTCCGGGGCCGCGGTAACTTTTAAACTATTCCGTAACCCCGGCAAGATACTCTAAGGACTTTAAAAACTTACCCCATCATTTAGCGCTAGCCTTCTCCAAAAAATCCATCTTCAACCTCAGTTCTATTAAAAACAGTTGTTTTTGCAGCGAGAATATCTCCTCTTTCTGTCGCAGCTCCATATTTAAAATCTTCATTTTGGCCTCATGCTCCCATATAGCGTGTTGCCTTTTAGCAGTAAAATATAACCTCTCCTCCTCCGTGGCCGTACCACAATCATGTTTAATTTGATCGTCCATTTTTTCCTGTCGATCATGACCATTTTTTCGTTTAAGTTCGTCCAAATTGCTCAAATTTAGCGGTGTGTTCGAAAGTTCGTTTAGTTTTTGAAGGAAGTTCTGCTGTATTCTTGCTTGTTCGATGGCTTGCAGGGGGTTTGTGAGGATAGGGAGGTTGGGGATGGGGAGGGGGGTTAGGGGGAGTTGTTTGTGAGGGGGAGGGGTCGGGGAGGACTGGGGGATGATTTGTACTTGGGGTTCAAGGACGTTCGGCATCGTGTCTTCGCTTTCGTTCGTACTTGATAGTCGTCCGTTTGACATCTGCGGATTAGAAATAAATAATAATTTATTATTAGCTTTTATCTGCGTCTTCGTTCGGGAATAATTTAATATGCATATTAAAGTAAAGAAAATTCTAAATTTTCAAAAAATTGTAATCCCCATGAGAGGATGGGACGGGTCGCTAGTAAGTATGAACGGCGGATTCATAAAATAAAAATGCTTTCGAAATATACAAAGCGTGAAACTCACGTTGACCGGCACGCAGTCATCATCCTTAACGCTGTGGCCTCCGTCCGCGCTCGTAGTCGGTTCGCCGTCCTCGTCTGCAACGTGAATAAATAATAAATAAATATGACAAGAAAACTCACACACGGCTATCTGATCAGCCAGGCAGAGCCTGTACCTGCCTCAAAGAGAAGTCAGCACGGGAAGGGGTCCAACAGGGCCAACGCCTGCCGGGGTTGCGGAATGTTTATAATAGTTACCGTGACCCGGAAACATAAAGGGCAACCGAAGGAACATGAGTGGGTTTTAGTCAGTAAAAGTCTGACACGCCCTCCCGCCGCACCCAGGACAAGAGAAGTCATTTGATGATTTCCCACTCCAAAAAAAGGCTGTGATTCCTGATATACATACTTATCATCATCTCCCTAGCCTTTTCCCAACTATGTTGGGGTCGGCTTTCAGCCTAACCGGATTCAGATGGATACCAGTGTTTTACGTGAAGCGACTGCCTATCAGACCTCCACAACCCAGTAACTGGGCGACACGATACCTCTTGGTAAGACTGGTCAGACTTTCTGGCTTACCCGTAACGACTGTCAAAGTTCTACGAATGACAACCGGGACCAACGGCTTTTCTAAGGCACGGTATCTCAGTGATGTCCAAGATAAACTTTAGAAAATAATTTAATAAATAAATATCCTGGGACATCTTACACACGGCCATCTGATCCCAAGCTAAGCAGAGCTTGTGTTATGGTAATCAGACAACTGATAAACATACTTATATAATTTATAAATACATTAACATTTATTATAGATAAATTACACCCAGACACGGAACAAACAATCATGCTCATCACACAAAGTTTGCCCTGGGTGGGAATCGAACCCACGACCTCCGGCTTAGCAGTTAGGATCACTAACCACTAGACCAACAGGCCCGTCAAAGATATACTTAAGAAAGTACATATGGACTGAATAAGTCACATTGGTACTTGCCCGGAATCCGAACCGACATACTTTTACGAGCAGCGGGCGCCTTATCCACTGGGTTATTACGACATTCTCTACTATAGTCTGTTTTTTTAACAAACGAGTACCAAAAATTTTGTCTGCGTTTCTATTGGTCCACAATTCCACACAATCAGCAAAAGTGTTATTATTGGTGTTAAAAGCGTTGGCTCCGCCTCGACTAATTTCCCATCTCTCTCTGTCAAATAACGGAAATGTGAAAGAGATATACTCAGTACTTGTTTGTTAAAAAAATAGACTATAGGCAGTAATAATAATTAATCTCTACATACCTTTAACATCTAGGGGGTGTATGTTCTGCCAGAGCATGCCGTCCAGCAGCCCGGGCGGCTCTGACTGCGACTGCTGAAACCAACGAACAAACACAAATAATCAATTAATCATTTATCCGTACTAATATTATAAATACGAAGGTAATTCTGTCTGTCTCTTCTTCACGACTAAACCACTGAACCGTTTTTATTTTTTTGGGGAGTTGGAAATCATCAAATGACTGCTCCCGTCCTGGGTGCGGCGGAAGGGCGTGTCAGACTCTCACTGACTAAAACCCACTCATGTTCCTTCGATTGCCCTTTATGTTCCAGGGTCACGGTAACTGTTATAAGCATTCCGCAACCCCGAAACACAAATAATCAATCAATCATTTATCCGTACTAATATTATAAATACGAAAGTAAGTAGTAGTAGTATATTAGTTTGAAATGTATTTTTTACTGTGACTTTTTATTGCGACTCTTTCTTCTGACTTGACTATTTGTGTATGTGTTCCAATTTTGTTTGACAACTACAACTTGATTTTTGACATGTATTTAATAATGTATTGTGTTTTACCGAATATGACTTGTAAGAACCCCTTACCAATAAAATACTATGACTAACTCTTTCTGTCTGTCTGTCTGTCTCTTCTTCACGACTAACCACTGAACCGATTTTTTTTCTGGAGAGTGTAAGACTTTTACTGACTAACACCCACTCATGTTCTTTCGGTTGCCCTTTATGTTCCGGGATCACGGTAACTACTATAACCATTCCGCAACCCCGGGACCACTAAACCGATTTGAATGAAATTTGGTACAGATATAGTCTGAAATCCGAGAAAGGACATAGGATAGTTTTTTAAACCAAACAATCATGCTCATCACACAAAGTTTGTCCTGGTTGGGAATCGAACCCACGAACTTCGGTTTAGCAGTCAGGGTCACTTACCACTAGACTAACAGGCCTGTCATAGATATAGTATGGGACCCAAGAAAGGACAGGATAGTTTCCATCCCCGAAATTCCCCGGGAACGGGAACTATTATTCCACGCGGACGAAGTCGCGGGCAAAAGCTAGTTTGCTATAAATTAGTTAGTTTGCACTTAAGTTAGGTTTACAAATACAAACATAGTATGAAATCGGTTCAGCCAAACGCGAGATAATGCCGCACAAAGATACATACAGGTTGAACTGAGGATCTACTTTTTTTTAAGCCGGTCTGTGTGTAGTTTAGTCTGTCTGTACCTGTATGCTTAGATCTTTAAAACTACGCAACGGATTTTGATGTGGTTTATTTAATAGATACTAGATAGTGATTCAAGTGCAATGTGTATATGTATTAATACATACAAAATAAAGTAGAAAAAAGATTTGTAACACCCTTGCGAAGCTCGCGGGTCAATAATATAATAGGGATGACGACAACATAAAAAAAAAATAGCATTCTGTTTAGTCCGTCTGATAGACCGGCTAAAAATACGGGACACGTATTTTTGCTTGATCAAATTAATAAAGAAATACAAAGATAAAGAGCAACTAAATTCCGGAGTGGGGGCTTTTGACGTCACTGTATTGTATAAATTACATAATCTAACAGGCGGACTAATTCCTTTTTTTTTCGTCGTCTTGCCTATTATCAGAATACGAGTACCTAATAATTAGAAAATAAAACTAATAATAAATAATTAAAAATTATAATATGATACGAATGACATTAGCCGCCAAACATTTTTTTATGACATGGTTTAACAAAGCCTCTAAGACTTTAACGCAGTTTTAAAATTGAAATCTATTTATACGTGCCTAAGGTCGTATATTGCGTCACAGAGCACACAAAAGGCTAAATTGAAATAACTAAACCTAAAACGAGTTTGGCTGAATCTGTTTAATTTTTTTTTTAGGATTCCGTACTAAAACAGACTCGAGTACTTGACCAAGTTTCCGTTTTAAAAAAAAATAAAGCCTCTTATTTCCTTAACAACATTTAACCTTTCAACGACCAAGCGACAGCCGGCTGTCGCGCTTTTATTGTCTTTCTATTGTGTCTTGACTCATGTGTGGTCGAAAGTTTAATTGACAAGATTAATAAATATAATCACATAGCATACAATAGGCAAGATGACAAAAAAAAAATAATTAGTCCGTCAGTTAGATAATCAAAAAATGTGGGACACGTATTTTTTCTTTTTTTTCGTAAACAGAAAATGACGACAGTACAATGCGTTGAAGTTTCGTGAAACGTCACGCCTCAGTATAATTTTTACTGAGGAGTGACGTCACAAGCCCCCTCTCCGGAACTTTGATGCTCTTTATCTTTGTATTATGTTATTAATTTGATCAAGCAAAAAATGTGTCCAGTATTTTTGGACTGTCTAACAGACGGACTAAACAGAATGTCATTCTTTTGATGTAGTCAACATCCCTATTTCTATTTTTAATAAATTAAAATTTTACTATTTTTATTATATTATATAAATTATTTATTTTCGTTTAGTCCTGTCAAATTAGACAGCACCTAAAGAAAATCGGCGTATTTTTAGTCGGCATGTTTTTAATCGCGTCTAAATTATCTATGGAGTGTCTTCATTTGACAGGACTTAACAAAAATTTTATCTTCTGTCCTTTTCTTAATGAAAAAGAAAGAGAAAAATGCACTCACCTTAAATTTAGGTTAGTTAGTGAATCTGCATCATTAAGTATAGACCAAAACTAAATAAAAGGAGTTCCTATACAAAAAAGTATACCATTTTTTAGGTATTACATAACATATTATTTATTTTGCACTATACAGAACCAATGACATACTAATCAGATTCGCTTTCGGTCGGTTAATTTTTTCATCAAACATACTCAGATTATTTTTAGCAAAAAAACAAATGTTTATACATATATAGGCAGGTCCAATACCGTCAATTTAAACTGTTTAAACGAAGGTTAATGACTTTATATCAGTTTTTTGTCGGATCATATGGATTGTGGTTTCTTACAATAACTGCTAAGCAGATAAATATATCAACATACATATTTAGAAAAAACGGCCAAGTGCGAGTCCGACTCGCGCACGAAGGGTTCCGTACTCATAATCTATAATTGTCAAGATTCTACCTGTTTATTAAGATCGAGTAAAAATTGCTTAAAAATTACGTTTGTTGTATGGGAGCCCCCTTTAATATTTACTTTACTGTTATTTAATTATTTATTTTGAAAGGTAATATACAAGTATATACTCTGTGAAAATTAGAAAGAAGCGTCTACCTGTTACCGTTTTTAATATTGAGCAAAAAATACGAAAAAACACGTTTATTGTATGGGGACCCCCTTAATATTTTATTTTGGTTAATTTTAGTATTTGATGTTAAAGCGGCAACGGAAATACATCATTTGTGAAAATTTCAGCTTTTTAGCTATCACGGTTTATGAGATACAGTTTGGAGACAGACAGACAGACAGCGGAGGCTTAGTAATAGGGTCCCGTTTTACCCTTTGCGTACGGAACCTTAAAAAGCAATCCTCTATATCATACAATGTCTCCTGCGGTTTCACCCGCATTTTTCGTTACTGCTCCGCTCCCGTGGGTCGTAGCGTGATGGTATATAGCCTATAACATTCCTCGATAAATGGCCTATGTAACACTGAAAGATTTTTTTAAATCGGACCAGTATTTCCAGAGATTACCCCCTACATACAAACTTACAAATTTTACCACTTTATAATATTTGTATAGATAATGTAAAAGTATCTCTGTATGTTACAAACTTTAATAAACCTATGTATTTTTTTTGCTGGACCCAACAGGGTCCATAATTGTTACTTTTGTCAAATGTTTACCACCTAATGAATGTGTTAAATGAATTTGGCGCTACAGTAAATGACCTTGTCCTCACTATTAATGACCTTGACGCTCCAGGAAACGATCGTGTTCTTATAGTTAATGACCTTGCTAACCTGAGTGTCATGTGCGCGCATCTTGCATTTCTTCTTATAGTTCTCGTACCACATCTTGACCTGCGCCGGAGTGCGAGGACGGTCGCCCCCGCACCTTTTGTTCACCTCCTCGCATATTGTTGACCACACCAACTGGAAATTAGGAGAAAATGGTTGTTAATGTTATGGCAACTTATTTTGTTAAGAGAGAAAGGGAGGTTATCATTTATAAAGGTTTCAGAAGGGGTTAAAGGGGTCGCAATTAGTCGTAACCCATCCATAACCTAAAATCGTTGGAGTTCACAAAGTAGAAGCCTTTAAGTCAGGGTCTCATAGTTGTAGGTCAAACCTTTAAGTCAGAGGTATCACAATTAGTCGTAGTTCAAGCCATCAAGTCAGGGGATCAGATAGTTCAAGGCTAAACCTTCAAGTCAGGGACACATCGTTGTAGGTCCAGCCTTTACTTTAAGGTTTCAAACCACTTAACTCAGGAGGGGGTCGCAAAGTCAAAGCCTAAAATTCAGGGGTGGGTCACTCACAGACTATTTTAGCACAACCAAAGTCGGACTTGGCGAGGAAGTTTTGCGAGTTGGTGTACCGTAGAGATTAAGGCCCGTATTAATAGACGTCACTTAATTCTGAGACGCTCTCAAATTTATTGTTGTCCTTATTTTTTCCCTTTACAATGACAAGGTCAGCAAGAGACTTGAGAGCGTCTCAGAATTGAGTGACGTCTATTAATACGGGCCTTAAGCACAGTTTAAGTAGTCCGATTTGGGTACTTAACTATCCGATGCTCAACTTAGCAGTAAGCAGGATTTGAGTACCGTAAATAGTGTTCAGAAACGCAAAAGTTCACAAAACTCAAGTTGATTACATTATTTGATGTTGCAAACTGTCAAATTTGAGATTTCTCAAACTCTATGCTTAAATTTGAGATTACTCAAACTCAATGCTTAAATCAAACATAAACTTCAGTTCAGAAACAAAAATGTTTTTTAAGTCCTACTTAAGTCATAGATAAGTATTCTCAACGTAAAATACTCAATTCAGAAATCGGCTGTTAAACTCTCCTTTCAGTTAAGTATAATTAGTAATTTTAAGTGAAAGTAGTTTGCATAAGACATGATGGAGTTGGCGTATCCATTGGGATAAAAACTCCAATTAAAAATCTAGATTAAAAAAAAAAGTGGGTGGGTCACAAAGTTGGAGACCAAGCCTTTAATTTATATGTCATCAGCGACCGGCAAACTGAAGATCTGTATTCTTTACCTGTGTAAAACAAAGTGAATTAATAATTTGGCCAAGATCCTGGTCAAAAGACGGATAGGTTCAAGACGGCTTATGCCACTAAACCCCAAAGCGGTTGTTCTCAAAACTCTACGCCCAATACAAACCCAATCCTACTTACTACTTTCATTGTGTCTCGAACCACAACACACGTGGTTCGAGACACAATAGAAAGACATTAGAAGCCCGACAGCCGGGTGTCGCTTAGTCGTCGAAAGGTTAACTGACTGACCAATTGACAGACTGTGAGTTGTGGAATAGTTCTAATAGTTACCACGACCCCGGAACATAAAGGGCAACCGAAGGAACAAGGGTGAGTTTTAGTCAGTAAAAGTCTGACACTAAGGGGTGGGAAGTCATTTGATGATTTCCATTAAAAAAAAAGACCGTTAATATTGACACTAAGGGGTGGAAACTTATTTGATGATTTTCATTAAAAAAAAAGACCGTTAATATTGACACTAAGGGGTGGAAAGTCATTTGATGATTTTCATAAAAAAAAGACCGTTAATATTGACACTAAGGGGTGGAAAGTCATTTGATGATTTTCATTAAAAAAAAGACCGTTAATATTGACACTAAGGGGTGGAAAGTCATTTGATGATTTTCATTAAAAATAAAAGACCGTTAATATTTACACTAAGGGGTGGAAAGTCATTTGATGATTTTCATTAAAAAAAAAGACCGTTAATATTGACACTAAGGGGTGGAAAGTCACTAATGATTTTCATTAAAAAAAAAAGACCGTTAATATTGACACTAAGGGGTGGAAAGTCATTTGATGATTTTCATTAAAAAAAGGCACTGGTGATATATCAACGTAAACTTAAAGGGTGTGTTCTTTGTGAAGAACAGGTATTCACTTAGAAAACATTTCTGTAAATTCGACCCCTAAAAGGGAAAAGTAGGGGATGGAGGTACGACATAATATATATTCGCGGGAGAAAGCTAGCCTTGTTACAATGAAAGAAGACAAACCAATGGATCATTATTAGATGTAACCACAAGTGATAAAATCATAAAAATCGTGCAACGTTACTACATAGATGACTCCAAAAGCCGGTAATCCAGGACCTTTAAGCGTTATCTAAACCGACCACTCACCAAACCGGATCACAGTCGATAAAATAGGTACATAACTACATTCACTAAAGATCTATATATACAGCTAAAAATATTCTCACACTCAAGTTATTGTATAACTGGATTTGTCCATCTTATATTAGTATCCAGTTTTTTTAACGCATAAAATTTTTGGCTAATTGTGGTCTAGACTAATCGATAAAAATCATTTTTCAAATTTTGAGAGGTTTGTTCTGAAGCTTGATTAGTAAGATAATCGCATTGACGCCTTTGAGATGTGGTGCTGGAGAAAGATGCTCCGTATCCCCTGGACAGCATTTCGGACCAACGTCTCCATACTGCGAGAACTCAACATCTCGTCGCGGTTGTCGTCCGAG
Source organism: Athetis lepigone (assembly GCA_033675125.1). NCBI lineage: Eukaryota > Metazoa > Arthropoda > Insecta > Lepidoptera > Noctuidae > Athetis > Athetis lepigone. The sequence goes on from CM066241.1 coordinate 1,053,181, forward strand.
TGTCTACGCAAAATCCTACAATACTTCGGTCACATTGCAAGGGAAGATGGTGATAACCTCGAGAAACTCATTGTGACCGGGAAAGTAGAGGGGAAAAGACCTCGTGGACGCAGCCCAATACGCTGGTCTGACCAGATCCGCACCATCCTTGACTCCACAGTTCACGAAGCCCTTCACACCGCCAGAGACAGAGTAAGATGGAAAAAAATCGTCCGAAAAAAAGTGAGGAAGAAGGGAGGTCACGACCCTCAGCACTGAGGAATACGACGCAAGGAGGAGGAGTAAGATAATCGATAATAACATAATAAAGGGGACTTTTACGGAATTGCGGAATAGTTCTAATAGTTACCGCGGCCCCGGTACATAAAGGGCAACCGAAGGAACATGGGTGGGCTTTAATCAGTAAAAGTCTGACACTCCCTCCCGCCCCGGCCAGGGCGGGAGAAGACATGTTTTGCAACTCGATGTCCTAATATGGCCCTTAAAATTGGGAAAAAAGCTAGGGAGATGATGTGACGGTTATTTCCGAAAAAAAATTCACCGATAGAAGGCTATATTATTTCTAGGTAATATAGCCTAATTACGCGCGGACAATAAATATTGTTTTTATTGTTTGTAAGAGGTAATTTCTGGAATAACTGGTCCGTTATGTTTAAATCGCGGTTCACCCTCCACCGCGTTGCGTAACGCGGAGAGTTATAAGAACTGCTTGAAATTGTATGCAGTTCTTCTTATACCAAATGCATATACCCGGTGAACTTATTCAGAGCAACGTATTCCCATCATATTTACAAATTTTTGCCGAGTTTAATAACTTAGTATACACAAAATGATTACTTTTGTACAAAGCGTGTCAGATAGCCTCCTTAACGCTACGTTGTAGAAGTGGTACAATTACTGTCGATATTAAAAGATAAAGACAAAAAGAGTAGGTACTATTTAATTACATTTTACAATATAAATTGTTTGTACCTACTCGATAATTGCTGAATACTTAATTACTCAGAAGTGTTCGGTATAGCAAAATTAATTGAGAATCTTTATTTTGGTTTTATTAGTTTTTAAATCACCCATTGGTTTCTACTCATTTCTTGCTGGGAAATCGGTCTATTAGGTTTGGTACACTATTTCTTTTTATTCGTCTAAATTGTACACTTCCGGTTCCTGTTAACTTGGAGGCTAGGGTATTGACATGATTACTAAGTTTTTTTTGGTAGTTAGAGCTCTCAGATTAAAAAATCAACACATTTCAGAGAATATCAAACAAATTAACAGCTAAATGTTTTTTTATAACAGATCGCTGTGTAGGCAGAGAAACAAAAAAAAAAAAAGTTTTTAAATAACATACAATGGTGTCATTTCTCTTGTTCATAAACTAAAATAATATTAGGTTTAGTGTAGCTTTATCTTTCCATTCATTAAAAAAAGGACAGAAAATAAAAAGTGTTCAGTCTTGTCAAATTAAGACACTCTATAGATAATTTAGACGCGATTAAAAACATGGCGACTAGAATGCATCGATTTACTTCAGAAGCGTTCTAATTTGTTGCGGAATGGTCATAATAGTTACCGTGACCCCGGAACATAAAGGGCAACCGAAGGAGCATGAGTGGGTTATAGCACAGATTAATAAAAAATAGTGACTACGTCAGTGGCGTGCCTTCCATACAAGCCTAAAAGCCCGGCTTGCCCGGATTCGAAATTTGAGATAAATAAAAAAAAACAAACGTGACTAAACTATAATATCAGTCCCTACAATATTTAAAAGTTTAAACTTCGCGCGTTTAATCCGAGCGGACGCCAGCGCAACAGAGTAGGTACGCTGTACGTAACAGATACTTCACTCCAATACAAAAACGAAAATACCTACGCTATAATAGCCTACAAAATCATAATAATAATACCAGCTGTTTGCAGCGAGGAAAAATGTACCATAAGTACGCACAAAGAGAGTCGATCTTTTGCCCGCCGCGCGACTTACGTGTGTGCGTGCCATCTAGTAAATGTGCTAGGGTTATACGTATGATCAATGATGATAATGGTAATAAAACGAATGTTTTAGAAAAACAATTATTTTTTTATTTGTTGATCAAATATTTTTTAGTTTAATAAAATGACTGAAGCATATTTTTCGTTCCTTGAATTCCCGATTATTATATTTTAGTGCCGAAAGTAACCAAAACCGCGTGAATAATTTTAATAAATAATCAAAAGGGAAACAGGGGAATGGCACAATAATCACACAATAATTACGTGGTTTCGGCATTTTTTAGTCAGCGCTGTACCCGTGACGCGCGAGCACTCAGCCGGGCGCGCGACAGCCCGGTGTTCGTTGTACCGTCGACGGTACGCGAAGCGGTAGGCATAAAACGCGTGGCCTTGAGCGAGTGACGGACGCCTGGTTTTAGTCAGTAAAAGTCTGACACGCCCTCCCGCCCCGCCTAGGACGGGTGAAGTCATTTGATGATTTCCCACTCACCAAAAAAAAAACGCGTTCTAATTTGACAGGCTAAACTAATACGTACATTTGTCCTTTTCTTAATGAAATTGTCTGATTACCAAGCTTTGCTTAGTTTGAGATCAGATGGCCGTGTGTGAGTTGTCTAAAGACATTTATTTATTTACTTGACATCAGTTCATTCAGCACGGAAGCAGTACAACAAAAAAAAATGATAACAGATATCATATTTCGTTAACTGGTAACTGATAAGGCTAATCTTTACGTAACTTCTGATAACTGATAAGGAGATTATATTACTTTATCACATAATCGTATCATATCCTATTAACTGGTAAAAATATCAATGGCGAGGAATTCAATTAAGTGGGTGGTCAATGGTTTAGATAAAGTCAATGACAGATGTTCTGATAACTACTAACTGTCTTTTTTTAGGTTTTTAATAATTTGGACCGTTTTTAACAGACTTCCAAAAAGGAGGAGGTTCTCAATAGGGATGACGACAACATAAAAAAATGGCATTCTGTTTAGTCCGTCTTGTAGATCGGCCAAAAATACGGGACACGTATTTTTTGCTTCATCAAAATAATAAAAAAAATACAAAGATAAAGAGCAACAAAGTTCTGGAGTGGGGGCATTGTGGGGGCTTTTGACGCCACCGTAATGCAAAAATTGTATCTGATCGTGACGTCACGCACAACTTCAACGCACTGTATCGTCGTCATTTTTCGTTTACGAGAAAAAAGAAAAAATACGTGTCCAAAATTTTTTAATAATCTCAATGACGGACTAATTACTTTTTTTTCGTCGTCTCGTCTATTCGGCTGTATGTTCATTGATACTTCCGCCAAGTATGAACTGATTTTAGTACTTTTTTTAGAGGTGGTCTGATTCTTGTAAAAAGGCAGTTGTTATATTTTTTTGGAAAAAAGGTTTTTTACGCCCGCATATCGTGTAAGAGGTTGTGGGTTCGAATCCGGACAAGTACCAATGTGACTTTTTCAATTCATATGTACTTTCTAAAGTTTATCTTGGACATCACTGACATCCCTTACCTCGGAAAGCACGTAAAGCCGTTGGCCCCGGTTGTCAATCGTAGAACTTTGACAGTCGTTACTGGTTAGTCAGAAAGTCTGACCAGTCTAACCAAGAGCTGGTTGTGAAGGTCTGATAGGCAGTCGCTTCACATTTAACACTGGTATCCAGCTGAATCCGGTTAGGTTGGAAGACCTCAACATAGTTGGAAAAAGGCTACGGATAATGGATTCAAATACTATATTATGTCTGTTAATCCTTTGAACACACGTGATTCGAGACACAATAGAAAGACAATAACAGCCTGACAGCCGGCTGTCGCTTGGTCGTCGAAAGGCATAAATATGTCTATTAGTGAAACCGGTATAAAATTCGTTGAGAAAACTATTAGCTATTTACCCTTGTATGTCTTGTTGTACGAAAAAAAGAAAATATCTGACATAATTTACTAATACATAGACATAATTACATGCTTATTTAATTTAATTAAAATACACATCAAAATAAACTTAATTCATCACATAATCCATACTAATATTATAAATGGGAAAGTGTGTCTGTCTGTATGTTTGTCTTTCTTTCACGGCAAAACGGAGCGACGAATTGACGTGATTTTTTAAGTGGAGATAGTTGAAGGGATGGAGACTAACATAGGCTACTTCTTGTCTCTTTCTAACGCGAGCGAAGTCGCGGGCAAAAGCTAGTTTATAATATTAGTAAGTAAAAGTATGGATAAGTAAGGATTTATTTAAAAAGGCAAAATAAGTGCCTTATTTGATTTGATAGCATTCTCTACTCTATCATTCTACCTAGAATGATGTAAAGATTACCAAGAAAGTGCAAAGTCCCTCGCCGCGTCTATCTGTCTGTCTGTTTGCGATAAACTCAAAAACTACTGAACGGATTTCCATGCAGTTTTCACTAATTTTGTAAACCGTTTGTGGAAGATTAAGTTGTATAGTACATGTATATTATTGTAGAGAAACGCTGAGTATTGCTAAGATTTGTAACATATTAGGAATAGTTTGCTATAATATTTTTTATGATTAAACTACAAAGTGGTTGTAGTTTTTTCTTAGACATAGAACCTCGTCCTTCAAAGTCGGTTGAAACTGATCATCGTCCATCAAACATTCATACTAATATTATAAATGGGAAAGTGTGTCTGTCTGTCTGTATGTTTGTCTTTCTTTCACGGCAAAACGGAGCGACGAATTGACGTGATTTTTAAGTGGAGATAGTTGAAGGGATGGAGAGTAACATAGGCTACTTTTTGTCTCTTTTTAACGCGAGCGAAGCCGCGGGCAAAAGCTAGTACCTAATAATTATTAATAATCATTATTTGGTAAACAAGACTGCCACGAGGCAGGTTTGCCTACACAGCACTATATAAAACTATGCGCATATCACATTACTGCAAGCGTTACGGATCGTATTCAATGCGCATTTATATTTACTAGTTAATTCGTGATGGTTTGCCTGCGATTTATCAATAAATATCTTGGGAAAACTCAGAGATGGTCATCTGATCCTGAACTAGGCAGGGGGCCTACCACAAGCCCTTATAGCAATACTACTTCGATATTACTTTCAGTGGGAAAGAGACGGCGCTAGACAACGTGTCTAACGCTGTCACTTGCACACTCTGGAACAGGAATAAAACAATCTTACATTAAACGTCATGGTACAGGGGCTGAGCCTGTGCTATGGTAACCAGACAACTGACATACATCTATACTAATATTATAAAGAAGTAAAATTTGTAAGTTTGTAGGTTTGTAAGTTTGTATGTAGGGGGTAATCTCTGGAACTACTGGTCCGATTTGAAAAATTCTTTCAGTGTTAGATAGCCTATTTATCGAGGAATGCTATAGGCTATATACCATCACGCTACGACCCACGGGAACGGAGCCGTAACGAAAAATGCGGGTGAAACCGCAGGGGACAGCTAGTACTTTATAATTTCCTTCGGGTTTCATGTCTCTAGGCCCTGCTTTTGGCTGTGCTTTGATATATCAACAATCAGTCAATCAGTGAGATAGGTAGTTAACAGTTAACCATTTCATTAAGTCGCTTGGAGGACACGGTCGATCACACAGTGGAGGTGTGCCGCGCATGGGCGGAGCATCGGCGGCGGTGACCTCTCGCGCCCGGCGCTGGTCCAGGCCATGCTTCGGGGTGAGACGGAATGGGATGCCGTCACCTCCTTCTGCGAAGCAGTTATGCTAGTGAAGGAAGCGGCGGCGCGCCAGAGGCAACGACGAGCCTCTCACCCCGGACTAAGACCCAGGCGAAGACGTCGAGAGTTGCAAGACGACTACCGGCCACCGTAGGCGCGGTTCTGCGGATGGCGAGCGATGGGTAGCTCGCCGCCCGGCTAGGACCAGCCCCCCTAGCCAAGTGGCATTGTAGAATAGATAGCGAAACGAAAACGATTGTCAAATGTATGGAGATGTCAAATTGTTTAGCGAAAGCTTATGTCAATTTCATACATTTGACAATCTATTCGTTTTCGTTTTCTATTCTACAATGCCACTTGGCTAGGCCCTCTGGAATGCGTCGACGGCGCGTTAGTGTTCCACGCGCGCCTCAAAGAGAAGGAGTCAGCACAGGAAGGGGCCCAACAGGGCCAACGTCTGCCGGGGTTGCGGAATGTTTATAATAGTTACCGTGACCCTGGAACATAAAGGGCAATCGAAGGAATATGAGTGGGTTTTAGTCAGTAAGAGGACGGGAGCAGTCATTGGATGATTTCCCACTCACCAAAAAAAAAAACCATTTCATTAAGTAAAGGATAGTAGATACAATTTAGTTTAGTTTGTGAACAAGGGATTCGGCACAATTGCTTGTGAAGCAAGAAAAACATCGGGCAATATTTGCATATCTGTTGAGGTACATTATTATTCCTAAAAATAGAGTATAGTGTACATCAACGTTTAAAAAAAATACAGTGCTATAGAGTGCTATTTTCATATTTCGTATGGAATTCCGTGCAGCAGTTTTTCAGTTTATCGCAAACATACAGCCAGACTAGCAGAGGACGAGTGTTCTTGGCTTTAAGAGCATTTATTTCACACGGCATACAAACTTTCCAAAATCTTAGAAATTAATGAACCGATTTTAATTGGACCTGATATATATGTTACGGCTAATACCCGAAGTGCGGCTACACCTAGTTTTAGCCGGTTAGAACTAGGTGTAGCCACTTACTCTTGGTTAAACCTAGTACGAGCCGATTGTTTTCGGGTAAAACTAGGTCTAGCCTTCATCATGCCGGCTACAACTAGGTCCAGCCATTCCCTGTTCGATAAAACTAGGTCTATCCGATATCATTCCGGCTAGAACTAGGTCCAGACAATCCCTGTTGGACAAAACTTAGATGCGTGTATAAATCACATTGTAATAATTAACACAAATTATTAGGAGTACAATTTTTAATATAATAGGAACAATCAGGAACATTTTTTTTAACAACAGACAATAAGTAGTTGCATATTATAATTTAAAGAATGTAATTATAATTATAAAATTACACTTTTATAAAGTAACATAAACTATTATTATTAGAACAACTTAAACTTAAGTGACATTTTGAGTTGCACAAAATACCAGCAGATTTGCAGAGGCACTTTTTGTTGGCACATTTGGTTTTAAGACACGCGCTGCTGCTGCAGACGCTGTGAGTCACACTCGCTAGTAGACCTGCAGTAGATCAGCAGCACCTGGCGCTCACAACCTGCAGAGGCGCGTGCCTCACTATGCCCTCCACCCCGCGCCGCTGCTGCAGATGCTGTGAGTCATGAGTGTGACGCGGGGCGGAAGGCTTGGCGGGACACGCATCTAAGTTTTATCCAACAGGGATTGTCTGGACCTAGTTCTAGTCGGAATGATATCGGATAGACCTAGTTTTATCCAACAGGGAATGGCTGGACCTAGTTGTAGCCGGCATGATGAAGGCTAGACCTAGTTTTACCCGAAAACAATCGGCTCGTACTAGGTTTAACCAAGAGTAAGTGGCTACACCTAGTTCTAATCGGCTAAAACTAGGTGTAGCCGCACTTCGGGTATTAGCCGTAACATATACAAGTAAGATACAAGTCTGTGGAAGCACTTAATTTTGCGAGGTTTAAATATAAAACTGTAAATTGCTCTACATTAGATGCAAGATTTTGGATTCGAAAGTTACTTTTAAATTACTTGTAGCGTAATAGTACGTTATGATATATCTAGTGTAAATTGGCAAGAAAAATCCAGTTTTTAGCGGAAAAGATAGCGTTTCGTGTTAAATAAAAAAGTTGAATAAACTCGATTTTGGTACAGATTAAAGACAAATAAAGCTTCTCGCTACGATGCGTTTATGAAATCCGTACTAATATTATAAATGCGAAAGTAACTCTGTCTGTCTCTTCTTCACGCCTAAACCACTAAACCGATTTGAATGAAATTTGGTACAGATATAGTCTGGGACCCGAGAAAGGATATAGGATAGTTTTCATCCCGGAAATTCCCCGGGAACGGAAACTATTATTCCACGCAGACGAAGTCGCGGGCAAAAGCTAGTTGACTATAAAAGTTTCAGTGATCGAGCTTGTCACTGGCTAGGACCGCCATGACCTAATCTGCTTTTGTAAGTTTTTTAATCGTGGAGATATTCTTATGGACTATATCCCGTCTGGGCAAGACGGAGGGGTGTGCCGTGACTCGTACCGGCTAAAACCACCACAGAGTTCCTCGACCGACCTTCGGCGGAGGTATGGGACTCTCCTGCGCATTCACCGCGAGAGGTGCGCCACTTTGTCTTTTGGATAACATTTCCATGCCCATCAGTGATGGTGGAGGTAAAGCTAGGGCAGTTCGTACCTGTTTGCTCCTGTTGGTGGCGTTATTGGAGCGTCCGTACCGCATCACGTTCCAGGGCTCTTCTGCAGCTCTAGTCTTTAGAGTTCTTGGAAAAGCGTTAGTGTAGGTACAAGTTAGGTCAGCACACCGTAGGCACGGGCCTGCGGTCGGCGAGCGATGGTTAGTTCGCCGGCCGATAAAGACCAGCCCCGTGTCGATGGCACGTTTAGTTCCACGCGCGCCTTAAAGAGCAGTCAGCACGTGATGGAGCCCTCTAGGGCCATTGCCTGCCGGGGTTGCGGAACAGTTTTAATAGTTACCGCAGCCCCGGAACATAAACGGCAACCGATCCTTCGGTTACAAGGGTGGGTTTTAGTCAGTAAGTCTCGCACTCCCTCCTGCCCCGCTCACGGCGAGAGATCATTTGATGATTTCTCATTCCCAAAAAAAAGCTAGGGCAGTTCGTACCTGTTTGCTCCTGTTGGTGGCGTTGTTGGAGCGTCCCTGTCGCAACACGTCGCGATGGCGCGCGATCAGCTCGAGCACCGTGCGCTTCTCCAGCTCGGTGAAGTTCTTTGAACGCTCCTTGTGGCCGCGGCGAGCGCGGAAAGATGTGGATGTACTGCGCGTTGACATATCACTCTGGGGAAGAGAGAAAGATAGGTAAAGATTTGTGCAAATACCACGATTATGACATGACTATGGAAGGTGATCTGGTTTTGAAGGAGGGCTGGCTGGAGCAGCCGCCGCGGGTCACGTATAATGGTTCAACATCACGAACTAAGTGCGGAATTTGGAAACAGGCCTCCCAGAAGGAGGTCCATTAAGGTTGATGTTCACAATAGCCCGCGAAATTCTAATCTTTTTTACGTATTTTTGAATTTGCAGTTTAGTTGTCTGGGTGTGGTGTGTGTTGATATAGAATGATTTGCGACTGTAATAAGCCATCAGTTACAGAATATTATAATCATTATTATCATCAATATAGCCCTCAGAATGCATACAACTCGATTAAATGACTTTTTCATTAAATCTGCAATCCAATCGAGTCATCAAGCTTTTTAAACTTCCCCAATCAATTTTGAACTTAAAACTTTAGAAATAAAATTGAAAATCTATAATAATAATATATTTATTTGCTTAAAACACGGTATAAAAGGTCTTACATACAAAAAATGAGATCATACATGTTTAGCTTAAAATAAATCATGCAAAATTGTTTAGCACAAGTGCAAGTTGCAAGCGTTGCATGGTGTCAACGTTAGTGTTCTAAGTAGTCCTTAACACTATAGAAATTATTTTCATTCAACCACTTATACAATTTAAATTTAAATACTCTACAATTTAATTCTTTCAGTATCTTTGGTAAATTATTATATACACGTACACACGCTATTAAAGAAAGACACTTTAAAAAGTGGAGTTATATAATTTTTTTAAATATTATACACACCTACATATACTCGTATACAACTAGATACAAAGTAACTTTAAAATTAGAGTCAAAACTTGTTTTGTAAAAGCTAATATTGATGTAGATCGTATAACTAACCGGAAGCAAATAATGGCCAACAACCTTTTTAAAAGTAATTTATATCTATTTACTTTCTTACATATAAATCTACACTTAATTACTAACCTGAATAACTAATGAACTCAATATGTTAAAAATAACTATGAGTTTTGATTTCGCGAAAGCGCTTAGGTAAAAATAAATATACGTTTAGCAAATAATGCGGTTAAGCAATATTAATTACTAGATACAGACATACAGCAGAAAGCGACTTTTTCTTACCTATATGTTACTAGCTTTGTCCGCTTTTTCGCTCGCGTTAGAAAGAGACAAAAAGTAGCCTATGTCACTCACCATCCCTTCAACTATCTCATCATCATCTCCCTAGCCTTTTCCCAACCGTGTTGGGGTCGGCTACCAGCCTAACCGGATTCAGCTGGATACCGGTGTTTTACGTGGAGCGACTGCCTATCTGACCTCTACAACCCAGCAACTGGGCGACACGATACCTTTTGGTTAGACTGGTCAGAGTTTCTGGCTAACCAGTAACGACTGTGAAAGTTCTACGAATGACAACCGGGACCAACGGCTTTACGTGCTTTCCGAGGCACGGGATGTCAGTGATGTCTAAGATAAACTTTAGAAAGTACATATGAATTGAAAAAGTCACATTGGTACTTGCCCGGATTCGAACCCACCACCTCTTACACGAGAGGCGGGCGCCATATCCACTGGGCCATCACGACACCACCCCTTCAACTACCTCCGCTTAAAAAATCATGTCATTCGTCGCCCCGTTTTGTCGTGAAAGACGAACAAACAGGGGCCCTAGTCTGCTATTACAATCGTGTCTCAATGACCAGTCATCGGCCGGATATTTGACAACTTTGACGGTTTTTGTATGAGAAATGTGTCGGAGTCATCTCGTGTTCTTGGTTATAAGAACACGTGTTTGATCTCCATACTATAATGTAATAACCGTAAAATTGTCATTTAAACTGAAATATTATTTTCAAACTGAACATTGGCAGAAATCACCGAAAATTCGGTGGATTGCCATGATAAATATAAAAGTTGAAATTGAGAAATGTGTCAAAAGTTTGACGTTACACGTCAAAAATCGATCATTGAGACACGATTGTACTAGCAGACAGGTAGATCGACAGACAGACACATAAGCACTTTCCTATTTATAATATTAGTATGAATTTATGATTCAGAAATCTATACCAAAGTTATAAAGTTGTAGTTTGATTGACCGAACACGTTAATCTCAGAAACTACTGGTCCGATTTCGAAAATTCCAAGGGGGATGAAAGTGTGTATAAATATCCGCAGGCGTGGACACAGGAAGTAACTAGCTATATCAGATAAGATTACAACTGTGGTACAGTCAATTTATAAGGCTGAGGCTACATTAGGCCGCGACGCGACCTGCGACACATGAGCGATTAAAACAAGTAAATGAATGCTCACGTATATGGCTACACCGTACATCAAATATTACTACCGATCTTTGATTTCTTTATGCGATAGGAACAACATTACTGAAATCACGGCATCGGCTACATCAACATATGAGCGAAATTGAAGCGAATTTATTAAAAAATTTCTCACTTGCACGACTAGTTCAATAGTGCTGCTAAATATACGTGTGGCTACATTATGCGTATAGTAACCGTTGATGAGCATGTGTACTGTAGCCATGTCATCGCAGAATATACGCCGGAATTTCCATGTTTTTCTCGTTTCGCTCTTCCTGTCGCATCGCAAATCGCTCCCTACTGTAGCCTCAGCCTAAAACTTCTCATTTTCTAGATCAAAACAGGTTGAACCATGTTAAGAATATTTAAGTATTTAATTTTTAGATTTACCAGAACTAGTTTTAAGTCGTTAATAGTTAAATCAGGAAATCCTATTGAATATTAAAAGATTTTTTTGCGAATTTTTAACAGCTTAGGCATAGTTATGTGATACTATAGTGTTTGACCGCGGTTTCAGCCGCGTGGTTGCATACAACGTTGTAGATTAAAAGGCTTTGTGTTGTGAAGGGGATCTCTAGACCCAATGCCTGCCGGGGTATCGGAATAGTTCTGATAGTTACCGTGACCCCGGAACATAAAGGGCAACTGAAGGAACAAGGGTGGGTTATAGTCAGTAAAAGCCTGACACTCCCTCCCGCCCCGCCCAGGGCGGGAGATGTTATTGGATGAATTCCCATCCACAAAAAAGCATTCGTGTTTCGGCCGCTGAGATTCGACCGTTCGGTCGAAAGGGGTATTTCAACTATTAATATTTTTGATAAGTGTTTCAATCGATACTGTTTTTAAGCTGACTTTGTACAAACGGAACGAAAAATCTTATCTTTAGCACAGTACAGAATTATTTATTAAACTTTATTTTGTATTGTTGGAATGTCGTGATGGCCCAGTGGATATGGCGCCCGCCTCTCGTGTAAGAGGTTGTGGGTTCGAATCCGGGCAAGTACCAATGTGACTTTTTCAATTCATATGTACTTTCTAAAGTCTATCTTAGACATCACTGACATCCCGTGCCTCGGTAAGCACGTAAAGCCGTTGGTCCCGGTTGTCATTCGAAGAACTTTGACAGTCGTTACTGGTTAGTCAGAAACTCAGACCAGTCTTACCAAAAGGTACCGTGCGCCCAGTTACTGGGTTGTGGAGGTCAGATAGGCAGTCGCTCCACGTAAAACACCGGTATCCAGCTGAATCCGGTTAGGCTGGCAGCCGACCCAAACACGGTTAGGAAAAAGGCTAGGGAGATGATGATTTTGTATTGTTAACAGCTTTTTCATTCGCATTTGGCAGGTTTCTTTTTTAAATAGTTTATTTTCCTTGGGGTGCAAACTTAATTCAGACCATACACCAAATTCACTGGTTTTAGGCTTCGTCACACAGGGGTGTTATTATCGACAGCGTAGATAATAGTAAATGTTGGTTCTTATAAACTTTAGATGCCGTCCAGAATTTATGACATAATTTTAAGGTAATCAGCAAATTATCACATTATGTGTTGGGGAGTGGGGGCTTTGTGACGTCACAGATAAAAATCCAAAGTACTGTAACTAGAAAAAAATGTTGCTCTTTATAAAACAAAATCGAAATTTGGAGATACTGTGCTGTCATAGGGCGATATCACTGAAATGTACCTCCAACAAACTGTGAAGTACGGGAGAGGGGTTAAAAAAAAATACTTTGACATAATTTGTTGATAGCCACTTCTTGTGTTGTACTGTTAAAAAATAACAGGGCCTGGGCGACTCGGATTCGTACTCAATGCTCAATATTTTTATTGCTTTACTATATGCTATAAGTAGCTTCGGTGGTAACAATATTAGTGGGATCAATTATGGACCCAGTAGGGCACAGCAAAATAGAGTAACAGGGGAGAGGAAGCCCTGTTTTAATAAGTTAAAATATAATATATATTCAGATAGTGGCATAAAAAAAATAAAAAAAAAAATATAAAAGATTATAAACTATTAACAATAATCGTACGCCTAGGGTTTCGTTCAAATGTATAGATATAAAAACATTGTCGGAGTTTGTATCCACTACGCTGCCGATAATAAAGTATTTGTGTAGCGAGGCCTAACAGACAGACAATTTTTCGCATTTATAATATAAGTTAAAACAAAACCAGAAAACGTAACACAAAAATAGAGATTAAAGGACCAAAGAACTTTAAAGAATTTGAACTCATTATAGTTATGAGTCAACAAATATATTTATTAAAACAAGTTTTTTTTTACTTCCCGGCGAAATTTAATCACTTGTAGTTATTATAATGTCGATACTAATACATTAATGAGTTGTAACTGTTTTTTAGGCGTGTTATAACGAACTTAGTAGTGTTAAAATAAGCCGTTTTTTTTGACAAGTAATTAATTTGATTAAATTAAACTTAATTGCTATTTTCGCTTAGCTATTTAGTAAGCGAAAACAGCTTATAGAATGTTCAGTCGCCTGCCGGGGTTGCGGAATGTTTATAATAGTTACCGTGACCCCGGAACATAAAGGGCAATCGAAGGAACATGAGTGAGTTAGTCCTCCCGCCGCACCCAGGACGGGAGCAATCATTCGATGATTTCCCGCTCCCAAAAAAAAAACTTTATTTCATTCCACAATGTACCAGGCTGAGAGAGATGAGATCTATACTAATTTATATTATTAATTACTTGTTTTGTAAAATTAAAATAATTTTTCTAATAACCATTTTTATGTTCAAATTCATCTATAACTCATCACATCTTTAAAAATGTTAAGCAATTTTGGTGTGTAAGATTCGCGTTACAAAGTTTCGCGTTCATAATGGTTGTAAGTTGTCACTTTTTGAAGTTGTTTTGTTTTGAAACAATTTAGATCAATATAAATAAATAAATAAAATTAAAAGCCTTCATTGATTCTCTACGAAAGTATTGTACATTATGTTAATATAAAATAAAATACTATGACATAATTTAAATCGTAGAGACCCAACCAACAATTTTGCCCTATAACCAAACCTTTTATCTCAAAAAAGCTGGGTAAACGATGTATAAAGGTTTTGGTGATGACTGATTGTTGTGTAAAAGCGTTTGACAACACAGTATGGCTCTATAAGTTTATATAGCAAAAACGACCTATTAAGAGTTGATGTAAAGGTTTACTTTACGACTTTATATAGTTGTTATAGTCAGGCGTTATAGCAACCTCCATTGTGACTAGTATGCAACGATAAAACTTCATAACAGTGTTTACCATCACTCTAATGCGCCTGATTTGCGCAATAAAGGTTCGAAACGAACTCTTATGTGTCGTTTGTTAAAGTAGAGATGACAACTCAGGAATAGGACGGTATTGCGATATTGAGGGTTTTAAGATCATCGTTACAGTACACAGTACTATAGTGGGCACAAAAAGTCTACAACAAGGTGATTTGGTGATCCAGCTGAGTTTCAAATTATATTTATATAGCTTAATTGTCGTATAAAGGGTTGTTAATGCTCGTTATAGTTGTAGTGATAAACTTATCACAAATACACTTTTTTAGAAGAGGATTGTTTTTTTATAACTATTATAGTCCCCCTATTACACAACAGTACTATAACGGAGATCTTATGTGTTTAAAAACATTATTATTGCGTATAAAGGTAGGCTAGCAATGCTTTTAAATGATAATTCAGTTTTGTAAAGGCACTTCTATCGCTTTTCTACAACAATATTGACATTTTGATTCAGTGTAATTAATCCGACAGTATTTTATAAATTACAAGAGAAATGGATTTAGAAGCTTGGCAACGATGCAAACGCAGCGGGACTTATAGACGAGAAGTGAAAAGACAATATGAGGAATCAACAAGAAGCATTCAAATCAGTAATTATAGTGAACACCAAGTTGAAGACCCAATTATAGAAAATGGTTCCGTACAAAATACAGTTCACGACAGTGATGAAATGAAGAATAATTCATTTGTGGACAAAGATTCCAGGTGTGACAGTTATTCAGATTGTTTTATTGATTCAACTGAAGAAAAAAACCAGCAACTACGAGATGGTTTGAAGCGTTGGGCTATTAATTATAATATTTCACACGAAGCAATAAAAAGTTTGATTGTACTAATAAACGATCGAATACCAAATACATTGCGTGCAGATCCACGAATGCTTTTTAATACAGAAAAATCTGTCACTACTCATCCCGTGGGAAGTTTATCTAGAAGTTATTGATAGAAGTCTGTCTTTAATTTCACTCAATATAAACATAGATGGTATGTGATGGTGGTGGATGTAATTTATAAACATAAATTTTACTTAAGTATCTTACAAATCAACTTAAAATCAACAAATATGTAACACGGCTCTCATTATGGTAAAATTTTATCGTACTTCAGTGTTTTGCACCACTTTGACACTAGTAGCGCCTCTGGTGGCAAATAAAACTACTAATCTTAACCCGTTTATTTACACTAGTCATACTTAAATTATACTTATATCTAAATTATATTCTATATTTCTTTTAATATGTACATGATTACTGCTCGGCGTCCACTACAATTACACTGAAAAAGAAAAAAACAACTATAATAAGTTTAATAAAAAGTATTTATCATATTTATGGAATAGGAACAAACAATAAAATAAAAATAACAAACAAGCTCAAAAGGAACCCTAATTTGATATAATGGTGGATGTAATCTGTCATAACGAGTACTATAGTAGAGTTGAGGAAGCTGGAACTATGTTTATAACTTAAAATACGTAATTGTTTTAGTAAAAGCTCATTAATTCGAAGGGGGCATTCAAATTATGTCGTAAACCCATACATAGTTTATCAGTAAAATTACAGTCGCACAACATTTTCCTCGTAAAAGATGAATAATTCGATTAAGTACAAAATAATATCTTGCTCACCACGATACTTTGTCTCCTTTTCTTAATCTTTTATTTCTCTTCTAAAACACTGAGACACTGCAACGGCGTGAACGAATGTAAAATGAATGAATGATGAATTTTAGTGATGTAATGGAATAATGAACTCTTTTACAGTACCCAAAAACACTTTAGTAGTGTTGCGGTGGCTTATATATCTCCAAATAGAGATTGTGTTACTGTAACATCAACTGCAATGGGCCAAAATTGTCATGCCTGATACCGTTATAGTTCTACTCTAAGACTGAATGGAGATATAATTGCGCCACTTTCTTTGTAGATGCACCTTCTTTGGCCTTTTATTTGACCACCGATTAGTTTTTACAAAACGTTCTATGGCCTTCTATAAAACTAACTTTTGTTGGTTGGGGACCCCTTGTCGGGTGAAGGCTTCCTCCAGTTTTTGCTAGTTTTTTCTGTCTTGTGCTTTCAGAGACCAGTCTTTGTCAGATCAATAATAAATAACAATAATAATAAAGATTTATTTTCAATATAACATTATAGTATTATAACCGTATTTCTAATTTAAAAAAAAAATACCATTTCGCAATCCTGCTGTCCTATCTATATTAATCTAATGCTTTAGGTCGTTAACCCTTAATTGCACTCCAAAATTCGATCACTAATCGAGGTAAGTTATATAAGATTGTGTGTTGGCTTGTTTTAAAACTACTAAGATAAATCTAATGCGCCGGCCACACACTCGACGAGTGGCATGGGAAGTAACGAGGAAAGGAGACAGAGACGTAGTGTGGCCGCAATATTCGCCATGCCACTCGTCATTGCAAACATCGCGGCAGCGCGAGGAGCATGGCGATGAGCAGCGCGAGGGGCATAGTGTGGCAGGCCTATTATTACACGCTTAAAATTGCTAGAGCAAATAAATGTGTTAATAAGGAAGATATTGGTGCCGATTCTCTTATTCATAAACTAATCTAAATTTAAGTTAAGTGCATCTTTCTCTTTTCATTATATTAAGAAAAGGTCAGAAGGCCTAGGATGGACTAGGCCATCACGACAGCCAATATTTTCTTCATTTAATTTATTCTTTTAATGAATAAAATTAATAAAAAAATATATAATTTTGGCATAATTTCTCCATAAAACGGTGCCATAATTTTCGTAAAAATTATGTTTTTGTTTCACACAATATAAATATAATAATATTAATATAAAAACATCATTATAATGATAATAAAATCAGACGATTCGACTATTCTACTTGTTCAAAATAGGGTTGGCATTTTTCCGCTTCATACGTATTATGTTAAGTTTTTTGGTACCCCTTGGTTACACTGGTCAGACTTTCTGGCTTCTGACTACCCATAACAAATGTCAAAGTCCTACGAATGACAACCTGGACCAAGGGCTTTACGTGCTTTTTGAGGCTGTGCAAGATAAAATTCAAAATTAAAAAAAAAAACAGTTTCAAAATTCAAGGCATTTATTTCACTTAGACCATTTATAGGCACTTATGAAATGTCAAAGAGTCGGTCGGTCAGTCAGTAAAGTGACGCTAATTGCCTGTTCCAAAACGCAGATCTCTATGGAGAAGAACAGGCAAGAAACTCCACGGACACTCTTTTTAAAAAAGTCATGTTTTACAAAAAACTTGGTTACATTCATTTTAGTGCTTTTATATGTGAAAACAATGTAAGTAAATAAACTTAAGAAAGTACATATTCTGTTCTATATGAATTGAAAAAGTCACAGTGGTACGTGCCCCTTAACCACCCAATACCATAACAACTTAAAAAAGAAAAAAAAAGTATGCTGATTAAATGCGCATAATCCCTATCAATTTGGCTGTGTCAGTCACCTGAGAGCACTCCTATACAATGTGTTAATGAAATAACCCAAAACCTGAAACTAGTTTGTTTAGAATCGGCAGCAAAATCAAATTAAATAATTTTTATTATAGGTTATATTTTTCCAAAAAAATATTATTTGTCATACCACCTTTAACATTTTTTAACGACGCTGTACACTACTGTCCAACGCGATGTAAACGATAGTGCTCCCGTGTTCGTTGACAGCGGCGCGGCGATAGAGCTACGAGTCTGTAAGAAGTAGCGTGACAACAACATTTCCAAATATCTATTACTATAATTTATGAAAATAAATAATTATACGTCATATCAATTTATTAGTATAAAAGTTGGTTGGGGTGGGTTTTGGGTTATTTCATTAACACATTGTATAGATCTGCCTATTGAAAACATCGCTGGTGTGCTCTCACCGCTGTGGCCGAAATCGGTCAGGATCATATATTATTTGTTACTTAAGAGTGGCAACCCTGAATATAGGCTGTCAGTATTTAAAGTTATAGGTATTCTAGAATTTGAGCCTTGTAGAAACCTGTTTAGTGATTTCTAATGATTTTACACTTCTAAGATAAACACATGCGTGAGAAATGTTCGTTTTGTTATTATTTTTAATTTTTTTAGTCTAGGTATCTATGTTAGAACTACTGGTAATACCTGACCAGTATACTATCAATCTTAACATACCAAACTGGTATGTTGAGATTTATGTTACTTTAGGTGATAAAATTAGTTTTCTTTTGCAGTGGGAAATCATCAAATGACTGCTCCCGTCCTGGGTGCGGCAGGAGGGCGTGTCAGACTTTTACTGACTAAAACCCACTCATGTTCCTTCTGTTGCCCTTTATGTTCCGGGGTCACGGTAAGTATTATAAACATTCCGCAACCCCTGATAAAATCAGATGAGCTGATAGAATAGAAGAGCCAAGTCTAAGGGCTACGCACACTTATTCATCTCCATCCGCGTATCGCTGAAAGATTTTGGTCACACTTATACAGTTCTACTTCTATCAGCCGCGTTCAGCGTCGTAACAATAAGAAATGCCGTAAGCTTAAAAGCTATTTTATACAAAAGCTGAATGGACGCAGACGCGTCTTTATACTAAATCTTTGTTTTCCATGGACATAAGTTGAATAGAGCTGAATAAAGAAGCACAATCACTTAGACTTTGCCAGGGTAATGAAAAAATACCCATAATATTTCGATCTTATCTGTTCTATTTGAATAAAAAAAAACAATTCAAGAAGAGTTCTGCATTTCGTCATCACCTCCCCATTCTTTTCCCCAACTTTGGCGTCTGCTTTAAGTCTAACTGGATCCAGCTGATTATCAGTGTTTTACGTAAAGCGACTGCCCATCAGTTCTCACAGGGTAACGAGTCATTCGTTAGTAGAACTTTGACAGAAGTTGCAGGTAGCCAAAAGTGGAATATCTGACCAGTCTTACCAAGTGGTATATCGTGTCGCCCGTTACTGGGTTGTGGAGGTGTGACAGGCAGTCGCTCTATGTAAAACACTGGTATCCAGCTGAATCCGGTTAGGCTGGAAGCCGACCCCAATGTAATTGGGAAAAGGCTAAGGAGATGATGATGAATATACGTTTATACACAAGTATTTTTTATTTTTTTATGTTGTCTGGTTACCATAACAAAGGCCCTGCGTGGCTAGAGATTAGATGGCCGGGTGTAAGTGGTCCCACGATATTTATTTAAATAGTTTCACATTCCATACACATTATACTTATACTAGCTTCTGCCCGCGACTTCGTCCGCGTGGATTTTTCCTGAATTTTCTTTGCTATAAACCTCACGGAGCCCGAGACCTTTCCAACGAATGCAAAACCGTGGAAATCGGTTCGCCCGTTCTGGAGTTATATCAGGTCGTCAGGAAGGAAAACCCGACTTATTTTTATATAGTAGATGATTAAGTTTTCTAGTGTGATGTTACTTTTTGCGTAAAGTAGTAGTCAATTCTAGAAAATATACAAATTAAAACCGTAATTTAGACTCGTCCTGCCTTTAATACCAGCTCCCAGCCATCAGATTACCATGAAAATTAACATTTACATTAATTATGTATTATGGTCAATAGACCTTAAAGGTCTCTTGTGTGTCTACAGGCTTGTTTTATGATTGTGACCCCTTTGAAGTAATTCCTTCTTAGTTTATTTCTTTGGTTTGGTTGGCTAGCGCTGAAAACCAGCGCCGTGGACTCGCACCTGTGTACGGGCCCGGCATTATGCTGAGCGCTAGCCTTTTCGTGCAATAAATAAGTTTATTAGAATAGTTAAGTTCTTTTGCTGTAAAACTTTTGCACGAATAAACTGTTTTTCTTTCTTTCTTTAAAGACTCAAAAAGAAGTAAGTTAATAATAAAAATTAATTGCTATAATAAATAAATATCCTGGGACAACTCACACACGGTCATCTGATCCCAAACTAAGCAGAGCTTGTACTATGATAATCAAACAACTGATATACATATCATAGATAAATTACACCCAGAGACAGACCAAACAATCATTGCTGACCACACAAATTTGTCCTGGGTGGGAATCGCACCCACGACCTCCGGTTTAGCAGTCAGGGTCACTAACTAGGCCATGAGGCCCGTCAAAGTTATTCATAAGTATAAAATAATAATACCAGCCAATTACTGTCCCACTGCAGGGCAAAGGCCTCTTCTCACACAGAGAAGGCACGAGCATTGATCACCACGCCCGCTCAACTAACTAGGCTTCATCAAAATTAATCCAGCAGTTTAGCTGTAAAAGTGTACCAGAGAGGCAGACAGATATAAAAATATGTAACAAAAAAAAAAACATATAAGTACGCATTATAATCATAATCAAAAAACAATTTCCGTTAAGTCCTTGAAGGCGCGTCTCCGAAGGTCACAAGTCACAACTGCCAGACACCGCGGCTAGTCGTAAACACGAGAAAGGTACGTATTTCGGCCGGTGAGTTTCGTCCGGTTTGGTCGAAATAGGAATTTATTTACATTTAAGTTATTATATAAAATGGTGAACTGACTATTGATATATCAACGCACAGCCCAAACCGCGGATCCTAGAGACGTGAAATTTGGATGGTGTTTTTCTTGTAAAGAGTAATTAACGACTTAATAAGATTTTTTAAAAAATTGCAGCTCTAAGTGGCTAGGGAGACGAGATGAGAATTCATTTAATTTTATTTTGAATATTATTATTAAATAGCTGTCCCCGCAGTTTTCCCCGTTTCCTTTCCCGTGGGATTTTTAGGATAAAATCTATCCAATGTCCTTTCTCAGACTATTGACTATCTCTGCAGTTAAATCGGTCATTATTTTGACGTGAAAGCGAGACAGACAAACACATTTATAAAATAACCTTTCAACGCCCAACCGACAGCCGGCTGTCGGGCTGCTATTGTCTTTTTATTGTGTCTCAAATCACGTGTGTTCGAAGGATTAAGTGTGAATTGATAATGAAATTTCTGTTTCGACCGAAGGGGACGAAACTGAGCGGCCGAAATACGTGCTAAGCCGCGACAAACAGGTCATTGCGCGACTAGTCTACACGTGTAAGATCTAAATGCATTTATACAAATACTTTACTTTAGTTGTATCTATTTAAGTCTAGTTTTTTTGGAGATTAGAGCGTGGTTAGTGTTAAGTAATTAGTATTGGGTAACAGTTTTGGTTATTTTGAATGTAAGTTTTGCATTATTTTAAACCCCCGACGCAAAAAAAGTATATGTGCCTGTTTGTGACACCGTAGATCTCAAACGGGTGGACCGATTAGGATGCAGTTTTTTTTTAATTAAAAGCAGGTTATCGCAAAGGCCTCTTCTCATCAAGTCATCGCCAGACTCGCCTCAGCTTCCCGGCCGTGAAAACCGCATCAAAATTCGTTGCGTAATTTTGTAGATATAAATTCTAAGCAATAAACCTTTCGACGACAATGCGACAGCCGGCTGTCGCGCTGCTAGTCTTTTTATTGTGTCTCGATTCACGTGTGTTCGAAGACTAAGGAGTATCATCATGTTTTTGTTTAACTTGTATCTAGTAATTAGTAATAAAACTTTATATAATTTTCATTTTTATATGAATTAGACTGATTTTGATTTTGACTAAGGTAAATAAAATGAATCACTAGTAGATCTGGCGCTCGGCGGCCGCTGTTGTGTGGTCACAGTTCTAACCTAACCTAACACAATTTGGTGATCATTTACTATTTTTGGTACGCAAGAATATTATTTTGGTGAGCGTTAAATTTTTTTTCATATAATACTAGCTTTTGCCCGCGGCTTCACTCGCGTTAAAAAGAGACAAAAAGTAGCCTATGTTACTCTTCATCCCTTCAACTATCTCCATTTAAAAAATCACGTCGATTCGTCGCTCCGTTTTGCCGCGAAAGAAAGACAAACATACAGACAGACAGACAGACACACTTTCCCATTTATAATATTAGTATGGATTCTTTACTTACACCAATAGGCAAAAACAGTGAAGGACAATACAAACAAATATGCAAGAGAACAATAGGCGGCGTTATCGCTAAATAAGTAGCAAAAAAAAGGATTTTTGGAAAAACGACCCCTTTTTAGGGTTCCGTACCTCAAAAGGTAAAAACGGAACCCTTATAGGATCACTTTGTTGTCCGTCTGTCCGTCCGTCCGTCCGTCTGTCAAGACCCTTTTTCTCAGGAACTTGTCGAGATATTAAGCTGAAATTGATATCACATACTCAGGTCTGCTATCTCTCAAAGCAGTGAAAAAATCAAGTTTCTAAATCAACGCAATAAAAAGATACGGCGGTTTATATTGCATAATTAAACATTTTCAAGGTAATAAAAACTCAAAACCTATAGGGTACTGCCCATTGAAAAACTGTAAATTTGTAGTTATTTCACAAAAAACAAATTAACGGAACCCTCGTTGCGCGAGTCCGACTCGCACTTGACCGGTTTTTTTTTGGGGAGTGGGAAACCATAAAATGACTTCTCCCGTCCTGGGTGCGGCGGGAGGGCGCGTCAGACTTTTACCGACTAAAACCCACTCATGTTCCTTCGGTTGCCCTTTATGTTCGGGGGTCACGGTAACTATTATAAACATTCCGCAACCAAATACGACCCCTTAAGGAGTAAAACAGTGGATTGTAGTTTGAAATTTAGTTGTTGATAATTTTGATTCACTTTAAATCATCAAAAATATTTAACCTCCATCTCCATATCTTACCGTGGGCCTCCAATTTTTATTTTATTTTTTACTTGAGGAATTGTATGGGTTAAATTAAAATATTTTGTTTGTTGAGAACAGGTACCTACTACAACCTACTTAACCAAACGTCAGTAAGTGCCCCTTCACACGAGTCGGATTCGGGTACCCGGTTCCTGTTAAAACCTGTTAAAGAATATAGATTATATACGTTAAAAACTTTAAAAAACCTAATTTACTTGTTGTAAACTATTAGTTTTTTTTTGCACCCCAATTTTATAACAGTAAAAGTATTTGGCAGTTGATGCGAAAGAAACCTTTAGGTAAAAGTTTTGCCATAAAAGTTCATTAACCGGTTTAATCGAACCAAACCGAAAACAAAAGGTTTTGCGTCAAGTATGTGTTGAATTTGTTTGTGTTGTATGTGATATAGTTTTAGAATTTAACTGGTATCAGAATTTCCAAAAATAATGTACTTAATTTTGATTATTGTAAGCATTACAATTTCATATCAGTACAATTATTTTAAATCTACCTACCTACATTCAGATTATACCTCATTGCAATGAATTAAAATATGAATAAATAATTTTATTCTAATTCTGTTGACATCTAAGATTCGTCTAAATTTAGAAAATTATCGTCAAATCAGCATCTGTAAAAGTCAATAGAGCGAATTAAAAATAAGTTATCTGCTAATTTGCTACGTTTTTTCTAAAAACCTATGTAAAATATCTTAATTCCGGAAAAAATCATAGTAATTAAAAATATCCGGAAACACGGAGCTACATTTATATTAATATATGTGTTTGACGTCAATAGTCTTAAAAAAACTAACTTTATTGTAGTTTAGTAGATAACTGATTATTATGCCCATATTGACATGACTGGCCTGTTGGTTTGTGACCCTGATTGCTATGCAATAACTGAAGGTCGTGAGTTCTATATCCATCTAAGACAAATCTTCACACAGAATTAGACTATATATTTAAAGAATACTAACATAATAATTTCGATTCCCACCCGGGATTTTGTTTGTGTGACTGATAGGCATGATTGTTTGTTCTGTGTCTAGGTGTAATTTATTTATATTCTAGCTTTTTTTGCCCGCGACTTCGTCCGCGTGGATTAATAGTTTCCGATCTAGATCCCGGGGGATTTTCGGGATAAATACTATCCTATGTCGTTTCCTGGGTCCCAGACTATATCTGTACCAAATTCCATTCAAATGGGTTCAGTGGTTTAGGCGTGAAGAAGAGACAGACAGACAGAGTTACTTTCGCATTTATAATATAAGTACGGATATAAGTCCGAAATCGCCAATCCGAATTGAGCAAGCGTGGTGATCAATACTCGTGCCTTCTCTGTATGAGAAGAGGCCCTGCAGTGGGACAGTAATAGGCTGGTCGGTTCAGTGGTTTAGGCGTGAAGAAGAGACAGACAGATAGACAGAGTTACTTTCGCATTTATAATATTAGTACGGATTTTTTGTGTTATTAAATAGTATAAGTATTCATAAATTAAATAAGTACTAGCTGTACCCGCATAGATCCCGGTCCTGTAGGATTTTTGGGATAAACATATCCTACGTCCTTTTTCAGGTTATGGACTATCTCTGTACTAAATTTCATTTAAATCGGTTCAGTAGTTTTGGCGTGACAGACAGGC
Organism: Athetis lepigone; assembly: GCA_033675125.1. NCBI lineage: Eukaryota > Metazoa > Arthropoda > Insecta > Lepidoptera > Noctuidae > Athetis > Athetis lepigone. The sequence continues at coordinate 1,078,142 of CM066241.1, forward strand.
GGACAGATGTTGTTACTTCTGCATTTATAATTTTAGTATGGATGTATCTGCTGTTTGGTTACCTTCTAAAAGGATCTGATTATTTTGGAATCTGATGACCACGTGTGAGTTGTCCTTAGATAGATATTTATTTATTTACACATATGTATAACCGGGTACCCGAATCAGAAACCGGGTAACGGTTCATGTGAAGAGGCACTAACGGGTCGAAGTTATACCTAAAATTCGTTTCAAACGTACAAAAATACTTAATTCTTGAAGGTTAAGTTAGCTTCGGAATCTGATACACAAAATTAATTTGAGTGTCGCAGTTATGAATCACTTATCCAAAATAATCTTAACAATATTGATCGGAGGCCAAAAATGCGAGATTTTTTACGTGTGTTATGGTTTGATAGTGTAGGAAAAAATGTAGGCCAAAGTAAGATGAATGGATAGGAGTGGCGTATTATTAAGAAATGTAAACAACCACAAAATTTTGTTGTTATATTATTCAATGGTGCCGATTCTCTTGTGCACAAACTAACGTAAATTTAAGTTAAGTGCATCTTTCTCTTTCCATTTCTTATAGAAAAGGACAGAAGATACATTTTAGTTTCATCATGTCAAATTAGAAAGCGCCTGATGAAAATTGACGTTTATTTAGACGCCATGTTTTTAAACCGCGTCTAAATTATCTTTGGAGTGTCTAAATTTCACAGGACTTAACTAATATTTGATCTTCTGTCCTTTTCTTAATTAAAAGGAAAGAGAAAGATGCACTTATCTTACAATTTACGTTAGTTTGTGCACAAGAGAATCGGCACCAATGTCCGTATAGATCATATCATATAATCATATATATATTCGTTTACAAACTTAAACATATGTTTGACACTGCTTATTCATATAATTATATAAAACTAGTTGCCCCCGCGGTTTTACACGCGTAGCTCCCGTTCCCGTAGAATTTTCGGGATAAAAACCATCCTATGTCTTTTGTCCGGCTATAGACTATCTCTGTACCAAGTTTTAGCGTGACAGCAAGACAGACAGAGTTACTTTCGCATTTATAACATTAGTACGGAATAGTAAGGATGGTAACTGATTGATTGTTGATATATCAATGCACAGCCCAAACCGCTGCTCCTAGAGACATGAAACTTGCAGGGTGTGTTCCTTGTGAAGAGTAGGTAACCACTAAGAAACGATTTTTGTTCCAACCCTACAGGGTTAAAATAGGGGATGGAAGTCTCAACCTTCAAGCGGGCGTAGCCGCGGGCGAAAGCTAGTTACGTATAAATCTCCAAGAACATTCAATTTATACATGTTGGCAAAGATGTTATAAGTAAAAAAGTGTAGATAGGTTATATGCAGTCAAAAAGTGCCAAAACATTAAAAGTTTGCCAATTGGCAAACATGATTAAAATGATTAAAAAAATGAAAATGATTAAAATGATTTTTATTTCTGTAAATAGGTAATAAATTACTCTTTTACACGTCATTTTTTTTTCTTATTTTAATCGAACGATGGGGCCGGTGTTTCCTAGCTGGACTACTCTGAGAAGAAACAACCGAAACAAACTCAGAGGTCAAAGTCTCTTTTAAAGTCCATACAATATTGTATTGGTCAAATTATGCGAGGACCATGAAGGTAATAACTGAAGCGATCTCTTGATGAGAGAATCACACAGATTTGAGTGGACCTGTCCAAACAGTGCAAGCATTTGTCAAAAGTCGTTTAGCTCAACTAAAACGTAAGGAGCCTAACGTCTTGACGAACAATACCAAAGTAAGGACATTCGGGTAGGCCGCATTAAATACTCAAACCGTCAGTAATAGTCAAATATACCAGTAACCTAACAGCCCACATAGTCCTCACACTCACAATAAATAAACTAAAAAAAAAGATATACTTATAAAAGTACATAAATGTCAAGTATAATAATTACAATGTCAAGCAGAAGAAAAAAAAATCAATTAAATATGGTATACAAGATAATATACTTAATAAAGTACAAATCAATGTCAAATAATAAAAATTTCAATGTCAATAAAATATAATAATAATGTGGACAAATAATTAATGTCATTGACCTATGTAAATAATTGAAGCAGCTTAATTCCAAGCATTTGAATCATCAATATAATCTTTAACAGAATAAAAAGCATTACGGCATAATTTACGTTTAATAAAGAGTTTAAATTTGGTAATGCTTAGTTCTTGAATCTGGCTAGGAAGTTTATTATAAAAGCGTATACATTGACATTTAAATGAAATACCTATTTTCTTTAGCCTAGTTGAAGGAACAATATATTTGTCCTTGTTTCTTGTGTTTATGTTGTGAATATCACTGTATTTTTTATGATACATGATACTGAGTATCGCGTTGACATTTGACGTTTATCTCTTTTTCACTCGCACTACTTCAATCATGTCATCCTACTTTGACGTGTAATGTATGTGTGCGTTAGTGTTTTTAAAGATAGAATTTCGTTTGGGTAACCTATCTACACTTTTTTACTTATAACATCATTGCATGTTGGTAAGGTTTTTGAATATAACAAGGACTCGACTGAAAACTATGTAAACATTTTCAAATAAAATTCATGAAAAACAACACGGAAATACAAACGATGGTTTGATTTGTGATTTAAAATTGTACTTTACAAATCTATGATGCAACATTATGACTGTATAATGTAAGAGACACATAATCGAATAGAAACATAGCCACAGCTCTGGTCCTGTCAAATGTGACAGCTGTGATTAATGTCAAGTGTCATAACAATGCCACGCGAAATTGACCGACAGAGGCAGGGTCCCTATTTACCCTTTGGGCACGGAGCCCTAATAATGGTAAGGACTTTTTATGCCGTCTTCACGAATAGACAGAGTTATTCGCGAGAAACAATGATATTATAAGTAAAAAAGTGTAGATAGGTTACTTAAACGAAATTCTATCTTCAAAAACGGCACACTAACACACACATACATTACATGTCAAAGTAGGATGGCATGATTCAAGTAGTGCGAGTGAAAAAGAGATGAACGTCAAATGTCAACGCGATACTGAGTATCATGTTTGCCAATTGGCAAACTTTTAATGTGCCACTTTTTGACTGCATATAACCTATCTACACTTTTTTACTTATAACATCATTGCCAACATGTATAAATTTAATGTTCTTGGAGATTTACACATTACTAGCTTTCGCCCGCGGCTTCGCCCGCGTGAAGATTGAGACTTCCATCCCCTATTTTAACCCTATAGGGTTGGAACAAAAATCATTTCTTATTGGCTACCTACTCCTCACAAAGAACACACCCTGCAAGTTTCATGTCTCTAGGACCAGCGGTTTGGGCTGTGCGTTGATATATCAACAGTCAATCAGTTACCATCCTTACTATTCCGTACTAATATTATAAACTATGTACGGTGCGTTTGGTTGCTATCTTCAAAAACGGCACACTAACACACACATACATTACATGTCAAAGTAGGATGGCATGATTCAAGTAGTGCGAGTGAAAAAGAGATGAACGTCAAATGTCAACGCGATACTGAGTATCATGTTGGTCAAATAGCAAAGTTTTAAGGTGCCACTTTTTGACTGCTGATGCCCTATCTACACTTTTTTACTTATAATATTATTGACGAGAAAGGTTTTGGTGTATTAATAATAATACCAGCCTATTACTGTCCCACTGCAGGGTCTCTTCTCATACAGAGAAGGCACGAGCATTGATCACCATGCTTGCTCAAATCGGATTGGCGATTTCGGACATATATCCGTACTAATATTATAAATGCGAAAGTAACTCTGTCTGTCTCTTCTTCACGCCTAAACCACTGAACCGATTTGAATGAAATTTGGTACAGATATAGTCTGGGACCCGAAAAAGGACATAGGATAGTTTTCATCCCGGAAATCCCCCGGGATCGGGAACTATTACTCAACGTGGACGAAGTCGCGGGCAAAAGCTAGTGTATATATATATAAAAGAAAGTCGTGTTAGTTACACATTTTATAACTCAAGAACGGCAGAACCGCACTGGGATTACGTATCTTGCAGAAGCCGAGCGATCGCGATAATTTAGCAATATAAACGTCAATTCAAAATACGTCATGTCAAATAGCAATCTAGCGATAGTGCTGCCTCTATGGAGCAATCAGTTAACTAAAATAAATGCTTTTTTCGTTTGGTGGTTTCGTATTTAGTATGGTTTTTAAGAGCAAAATTAAGTTTTTTTTGTTAAAGGTGATATTTAATTAGTTTTAGCGATTACTACTTTATCGTCATCGTAGAAATAAGTGCATTAGAACAATCGGCGAGCGATTAGCAATCGGTTCATACATAGTACGATTTTTTTTGACGGTGCACGCGGTGACCGCGCGATCACTGCGCAAATATTGCTGATTGCTGTTTCATAGGTAATAACCTCGCCGATTTGGCTGAAAATTGGTGGTATATATGTCACCGGAAAATAACAAGATCCGTAAGTTTATCAATCTACTAGGAAGTTTATAAACTTTCGTAAGATTCTAAACGGGAGATAAATTGTAATATTTTACGTCCACATTTTCGTAAATTGATAAACTTACTGAACTCGCTCGTAAAATAATAAGTAAGCAGTAACCAAACGCTACGCGCGATCTGATTGGTTGACTGTCACGTGTCACTTCTCCTTCCTCGCGGCCGCCATTGTTCGCAACGGAACATAAATAAACAAGTTTGCTTGTGCGTTTTTATTAGTTTTAAATGTTGAACTGTGTTGCAACTCAAAGAAAACTCAACTCACTATATCCGTGCCAGAGAGAAACCAGGCATTGTTGCTTCCAATTTATAGTTTGTGAGGTCTGATTATACCAGTCTTTGGACACAAGCATTGCCACTATGAACATTGACCAATCAGAGAGCAGTGTGTTATTTTACGTATTTCAAAGATGCGTATATTTAAAAGAGTTTCTGTGATTGGTCGAACCATTTAAAATCTTACGAATAGATATCCGTTAGTTTATAAATTTACCGTATGACGTCGGAAATTGATAAATTTACGAAAATGTGGACGTAAAATATTATAATTTATCTCCCGTTTAGAATCTTACGAAAGTTTATAAACTTCCTAGTAGATTGATAAACTTACGGATCTTGTTATTTTCCGGTGACATATACATTTGACCGCTATGTGTTTGTCTGCCTGTCTGTGGAACCATAACTCTTACACGGGTGAACCGCTTCAGATGCGCTTTTGCTATTTGAAAGTAAGCTATCTAACGATGATTCTTAAATTGATTTCATCAAAATCGGTCCAACCGTTTTGAAACGTTGCGGAATGTTTATAATAGTTACCGTGACCCTGGAACATAAAGGGCAATCGAAGGAACATGAGTGGGTTTTAGTCAGTAAGAGTCTGACACGCCCTCCCGCCGCACCCGGGACGGGAGCAGTCATTGGATGATTTCCCACTCACAAAAAAAAACCGTTTTGAAACCATTAACTCTCTCATTAGCTGCAACCGCAATGGAATAAATGGCTGTAACTAAATTATTCATTCAGCAAAATTGTATATACGCTTAACCTTCATCGATGTCAATGATGTCCTAGATAAGCTTAATTGAATTGAAGTCTTATGGTCTACAACATAGAATTCTAAATTAAAAAAATGATAATTCTCTTACACGTGCTATCGAAAATTTGCTAATAAGAGCATTATACGGCACGTGTAACCTTCACCGAGTTAGTTGAATTCAGTGCAGGGTTGAAAAACTGGTGCCGATTCTCTTATTCACAAACTAAGGTAAATTTAAGCTAAATGCATCTTTCTCTTTCCATTTCTTAAAGAAAAGGACAGAAGATACATTTTAGTTTAATCCCGTCAAATTAGACAGCGTCTAAAAAAAATTGGCGTATATTTAGTCGCCATGTTTTAATCGTGTCTAAATTATCTATGGAGTGTCTAAATTTGACAGGACTTAAGTAATATTTTATCTTCTGTCGTTTTCTAACAATTATGTAAAAACACAAATTATGTTTTAAAACATTTCGACGACCAAGCGGCAGCCGGCTGTCGCGCTGCTATTGTGTCTTGAATCACGTGTGTTCAACGGTTTATACGAGTGACAGAAACACTTTAAATTCAAACTATTTGAAACACTGTTTTTTTAGCAACTTGCCTGAGTTATGACAACCCTGATTCAGTTCGAACGACAAAAAAAAACAACACTTGAAAAAAGAAAGCACATTTTGTAGTTTTTGATTTTTCATTTACATACAAAAGAAATCGTGATGGCTCATGGTTTAGGCAATTCACACACGGCACCGCGCACAGCCGCGGAGGGTGAACAAACGTACACCGCTCGACCGCGAGGGCGAGCGGTGTACGCGGTATACGTGTGTTAGGTATCAATCAACGGATTTCAAAGAGTCTTGTACAACATGACATCCGTCCGCCTCACCGCCCTCCGCGGCGGAGCGCGGTGCCGTGTGTGAATCGCCTTAGGTTTTCAATTAATTTGTTTCTAAGGTTTTTTTTGGTAAGTAGGTTAGTTAAACGACTTTTCCCGTCCTGGGCGAGGCGCGAAGGCTTGTCAGACTTTTACTGACTAAAACTCATGTTCCTGGTTGTGGGTTCGAATCCGGGCCTGTGGCTCTTTCAATTCATACGTCCTTTCTAATGTTTATCTTGGAAATCATCGGTAAAGGAAAATATCGTGAGAAAATCGGGACTAGTAGTGACATAAATAATTAAATAAATACCATAACATAAATACATATAATCAACAAATACAAATATACTAGCAAACTTTCACATTAAAAATCCTACTTCCTACTTATACTATATAAGTAGGAAGTAGGATTTTTAATGGTTTTAGTTAGATTTCGAGTATCAAAACGCCCAACATCCTTTGGCTTTCAAGAGTTGATTACAGACAGACAGACACCGGAAGGTAAATGAAAGCTTGTTGAAATATTTCTAATTTATTATATAGAATTATTTATTACTTATTATAATTTTTATTTTAATGACAAGATTTTGTTATTTTTTGTGGCGTAGACGAGATTTCGAACTGGTTTTAATTGTGAGAATAGAAATATGTATAAAACACTAGCAAACCCGGCGAACTACGTTTCGCCACCAGATGTGTTTGTTTTATGTAACATTTCGTTAGGTGTTTAAAAGATGAAGAAAAATTTTCTTTTTATTTTCTTTGCTATAAACCTCATGGAGCCCGAGACCTTTCCAACGAATGCAAAACCGTGGAAATCGGTTCGTGCGTTCTGGAGTTATAGCGTCAGGAAGGAAAACCCGACTTATATTTTTATATAAGTAGTAAATTAGTGTCGGTTTGTGAAAATTATGTGCAAAGAAATGATATTTGTTTACAAGAATAGCGAATATGCACTTAATCCTTCGAACAAACGCGATTTGAGACAATAGAAAGACAATAGCTCGACCGCCGTCTGTAAACTTGGTCGTTCAAAGGTTAATTTAAATTTTTAGTTCGATTCCCATCCACAAACTTTGTGTGATTAGCATAATTGCTTTATAGGGATGACGACAACATAAAAAAAAGGTATTCTGTTTAGTCCGTCTGATAGATCGGCCAAAAATACGGGACACACATTTTTTAGCTTGACCAAATTTATAAAAAATACAAATATAAAGAGTAACAAAGTTTCGGAGTGGGGGCTTTTGACGTCACCATCTTGTAAAAATTGTATAAGATCGTGACGTCACGCGCAACTTCAACGCACTGTATCGTCGTCATTTTACGTTTACGAGAAAAAAGAAAAAATACGTGTCCAAATTTTTTTGATAATCTAACTGAGGGACTAATTACTTTTTTTTGTCGTCTCGCCTATTGTTTTTTCGGTCTGAGCGTTTTTTTATCTACTAGGTGTATTTTTGGTCTTGCACAACCCGCTAGGAGATGATTCTGATTGAAAACAAACAACTTTTATTATGGAACCAACTCTGAAACCGCAAAAAAAAAATCAGCTGTTTCTGACAAAAGTTCAATGCTCTCCCGACCATAATGTATGAAACAGCTGATATTTTTTGACCCCTGAGAATTATATCCCTGAGTAACATAGACTTTATAATATCACGCTATGTCCCACGGGAGAGAAACAGTAACCAAAAACCTACTGTAACGCAGGTGAAACTGCGAGGAACAGCTAGTACGGCACAAAAATATTTTATTAACTCGTATGAGAATCGAACCCGCGCGACAAGTCGCACAGCCAATTAGTTAGCTATTCGCACCGTGCCGTGTAATAAATTAAATAAATTTAATGTGACGCTAACATATTTAATTATAAGGCATTACATACATCATGTCACAATCTAAATATTATTAATATAATATAGATATTAAAATAATGTTACTCCATAATCTATACCAATATCTTAAAGCACAAGGCTTTGTTTGGTTGAACGCGGTAATCTCAGGAAGTACTGAATCGAATTGAGAAATTATTTGTTTTTTCTTTTGGTGAGTGGGAAATCATCAAATGACTGCTCCCGACTTTTACTGACTAAAACCCACTCATGTTCCTTCGATTGCCCTTTATGTTCCAGGGTCACGGTAACTATTATAAACATTCCGCAACCCCGGGATTATTTCTGTGTTGGATAGACCATGTATCAAGTAAGGCAATAAATAACCTTAGCCAATAGCCGCTCCCGTAGGCTGTAGCAAATTGTTATATTTAACAATGGTGCTGATGCTCTTGTTCACAAACTTAACTAAATTTAAGTTAAATACATCTTTCTCTTTCCAAAACTTCTTTCTCTTTCTTTTTTTTAAAAATGTCGTGATGGCCCAGTGGATATGGCGCCCGCCTCTCGTGTAAGAGGTTGTGGGTTCCAATCCGGGCATGTACCAGTGTGACTTTTTCAATTCATATGTACTTTCTAAAGTTTATCTTAGACATCACTGACATCCCGTGCCTCGGAAAGCACGTAAAGCCGTTGGTCCCGGTTGTCATTCGTAGAACTATGACAGTCGTTACTGGTTAGCCAGAAACTCTGACTAGTCTAACCAAGAGGTATCGTGTCGCCCAGATACTGGGTTGTGGAGGTCAGATAGACAGTCGCTCCACGTAAAACACCCGAACCCCAACCGTGTTGGGGTCGGCTGGCAGCCGACCCCAACACGGTTGGGAAAAGGCCCAGGGAGATGATGATGACATCTTTCTCTTTCCATTTCTTAAAGAAAAGGACAGAATTACAGCAGCACACTATGCCGGCCATGTCTTCCAGGCATACCCAAAGAGACTAGCATTTTTTTATGGGTGGAAAATCATCAAATGACTTCTCCCGCCCTGGGTGGGGCGGGAGGGAGTGTCAGACTTTTACTGACTAAAACCTACCCATGTTCCTTCGGTTGCCTTTAAGTTCCGGGGCCGCGGTAACTATTAGAACTATTCCGCAACCCGATAAACTAGCATATCTTTAAAGCGTGTGAACTTCAAAATGCAACACTTATTATATTTAAACTTCCTACATCTGACCGCATATAAATTGTTTATTATCACGTGGCATTTTAGGATAAAAAAAATATATAGCGGTATTTTCAGCTTAATTGTAGATTGTGAATAATTACAAGGAGGTCAGGTCCTTAGCTATTCTTACACGTGTAAAATACGTCATTTGACACGTCATTTAAGCTCAATGACGAATTAAACTGTGATGTTTAGTGTCTTGGGTTGCGGAATAGTTGTATAGTTACCGCGGCCCCGGAACATAAAGGGCAACCGAAGGAATATGGTGGGTTTTAGTCAGTAAAAGTCTGACTCTAGGGCGCCCAAGTCTCTGGGACCAGGGGATTGGGCTGTGCGTTAATATCTCCAAGTCAGTCAGACACTTCGTTTATCTATATATACATAATACTTAAAAGAAAGTCGTGTTAGTTACACATTTTATAACTCAAAAACGGCAGAACCGATTTGGCTGAAAATTGGTGGGCAGGTAGCTTAGGACCAGGGGACGGACATAGAATACTTTTTATCTTTTTTTTTTAGTTACCAAAAACCAGATATAACGCGGATGAAAACGCGGGGGACAGCTAGTAATTTTATATATTATAGATTTGTTCGTACGTACACTTTATTTAAGACACCAAACATTTTTTTATGAATGTGTAATCAATGTAATCATCAAATGACTTCTACCCTGGGCGGAGCGGGAGAAGTTATTTGATGTTTCTTTAGTTGCCCTTATGTTCCGGGGCTGCGGTAACTATTAGAACTATTCCGCAGCCCCGGTTTCTTGAGAAAGGTTTACCTTTACAATATGAGAACTTTACTGAAAAAGATTTGTTGAAAACTACAACCCTAAATGAATAAAATGGGATGAAAGTTCGATAAAAAAAAACAATATTGACGTGTAAAAGTGTCATGTTTATAACCTATTCACAAAATATGATTTTACTGATTTTTTTTTACTGATATTCACGCGGGCGAAGCCGCGGGCGAAAGCAAGTCAAATATTAAAAAATAAACAAACGATCAAAATCACAAACAATAAACTTATTGAAATATTATGCATGTCACATCTCATAATTATATTTAAAAGTAGTATTAATACATAATACATTAATAAATACATAACTAATACCGTTTGCCTATATACACAAATCTACGATACTGGCAATTTGATTTATAATTAGTTTAAAACTGAGGTTAAATTAATAAGACACTGAATTTAAAGTCAAGTTCAACGGTTCCACGTGTTAGATACAGGGTGTTGTTTTAACTAAATATTTTATTTTATTTTAATCGCCTTTTCCAATAGAACTGCTAGAAAGCGCAAGGTTAACCAAATAGTTAATTTATACGAGTTTCTTTGCAAAATTAGCGATGATGGGGTAGGCACACCTATATTTTTATGGGACTATTTTAGTTCAGTGATCGTAGTCCTGGTGATTTTATATATTAATAGTATTTAAACGTTTCCGCTTAAAGTTTATGAGCTTTTTAATAAAAATCGAAAGTTTAATATCAAAATCTACGAACAGCTATTTGATTTATAATTAGTTTAAAACTGAGGTTAAATTAATAAGACACTGAATTTAAAGTCAAGTTCAACGGTTCCACGTGTTAGATACAGGCTGTTGTTTTACCTAAATATTTTTTTATTTTAATCGTTGTGTGACCTTTTACGGCGGCCTTTTCCAATAGAACTGTTAAAAATCGCAAGGTTAACCAAATAGTTAAGTTATACGAGGTTCTTTGCAAAATTTGCGATCATCGGGGTAGGTACAGCTATTTTTTTTCTTTCTGGGGCTATTTTGGTTCAATGATCGTAGTCCTGGTGGAATAATGGTTAAGACACCCGCCACGGTTGTCAGATTTTATATATCAACAGTACCAGCTGCTGCCTGCGACTTCGTCCGCGTGGAATAGTTCCCGTTCCCGCGGCATTTCCGGGATGAAAATATCCTATGTTCTTTCTCGGGTCCCAGACTATATCTATACCAAATTTCATTCATACCGGTTCAGTAGTTTAAGCGGGAAAGCGTAACAGACAGACAGAGTTACTTTCGCATTTATAATTTAGTATGGAAGTATGGATTTAAACGTTTCCGCTTATAAGTTTATGCGCTTTAAATAAGAGCTACTATTATTATTTAATTAATATTAAAATATTTTTATTTAATTAAATAATACTAGCCAAGAATTAGTTTTGGGGCATTTTGCAATTAAATGATCCTTGAGAAAACCTCGTGTATGCAACTGATTGTTTCTTTAATGAAAATCGAAAGTTTAACATCAAAAGTTAATTTAATAAAATGACGAAAGGTCATTCATTGACTAAACACAAAACTATAAGGTTTTTTGCATGAACTTTAATAAACCCCAACCATTTCGGAATTTTCGGACGAATCCGGTATTTGACACCATCATCAATTGACGTACTTTTTATGAGCTGTCAAAACGCAATTCTCCAATAGGCTAGCCGCACACACACAATAATATTGACAATAAAGTACGTATTGTCAATAATATTGTGTGTGTGCGGCCTGTATTGTGGTATTGGTTATATAGAATCTAGATTATTGACAATATTGTATTGTCAATATTATTGTGTGTGTGCGGCTAGCCTTAGACTTTGTATGCCAATACCAGCTTGTGACGTCACAAGCTAGCAACCCTAACTACTAACTATTTATTGATTTTAAAGCAATTAAAAATCCAATTTTACAGTAAATTAAAAACAAATCGTATTAATAATTGTATTGTCAATATTATTGTGTGTGTGCGGCTAGCCTGGCTAGCCGCACACACACAATAATATTGTCAATACAAGATTGTCAATAATCTAGATTCTATATAACCAATACCACAATACAGGCCGCACACACAAAATATTATTGACAATACGTACTTTATTGTCAATATTATTGTGTGTGTGCGGCTAGCCTTAGACTTTGTATGCCAATACCAGCTTGTGACGTCACAAGCTAGCAACCCTAACTACTAACTATTTATTGATTTTAAAGCAATTAAAAATCCATTTTTACAGTAAATTAAAAACAAATCCGATGATTAGGACTAATAAAAAGATAGGTTTTTAATAGTGTCAAATACCGTATTCTACAAACCTTAAAAATTCTCGCCTTTCTCTACAATTAATAATAACAATACTCTACAATTAATTAATAGACGGGCCTGTTGGTCTAGTGGTTAGTAGCCCTGACTGCTAAGCCGGAGGTCGTGGGTTCGATTCACACCCAGGAATAACTTTGTGTGATGAGCATAAATGTTTGTTCTGTGTCTGGGTGTGATTTATCTATAATATGTATGTATTTAAAATTATATAAGTAGGTATGTATATCAGTTGTCTGGTTACCATAACCAAGCTCTGCTTAGCTTGGGATCAGACGGCCGTGTGTAAGATGTCCCAGGATATTTATAAATTAAGTTCCCGCAAACGGTTTTTTTATGGATGGGATCATCAAATGGCTTCTCCGTCCTTGGCGAGGAGGGAGGGAGTGTCAGACTTTTACTGACTAAAATCCACCCTTGTTCCTTCGGTTGCCCTTTATGTTTCGGGGCCGCGGTAACTATTAAAACTATTCCGCAACCCCAGCAAATGGGTTAAAATGAAATAAATGCATTGAGTTTGGTTTTGCCCAATTTCGAACCTACAATCTCATGCATGTGAAGCAATTCCCTTCCCCACTGGGCCATCACGGCATTCTAATCATAATCATTTATTCACTAGAAATGTGGTAATACAGTGGTAGTAAAGTAAATAATTTTAGTCCCGTCACATTCTACCATAACAATGGTGCGTAAATGTGTCAATATTATTGTGTTAATTGTAAAAGTATAAAAAAATCACGATTAGTAATTTAGTTAATTAATGAATGTTAATAAATATTATAAATGGGAAAGTGTGTCTGTCTGTTTGTCTTTCTTTCGCGGCAAAACGGAGCGACGGATTGACGTGATTTTTTAAGTGAACATAGTTGAAGGGATGGACAGTAACATAGGCTACTTTTTGTCTCTTTCTAACGCGAGCGAAGCCGCGGGCAGGAGCTAGTAAAAAATAGCTAGCTAGGCTTTAATTACATAAACATACACACATATAACGCATTAAATGTAACTAGAGCCACAGATATTTGAGACATGACTGAAATTGATTCCAATTGACATTGAAAAATATGCCATCTACGCATTCCTTGTTATTTAACGTTAAGAAAACAGTGCAAACTATATTTCTTAAATGTAATTAGCAACAGCATTAAGAACTCAAACAATTACTGTAGTACGACGATATATTTTTTTTTATATTCTTCGAACACACGCGATTTGAGACACAATAGAAAGACAAAAACAGCCCGACAGCCGGCTGTCGGTTGGTCGTTAAGAGGTTAAAACTTTATGCACAAATCAATGATATTATAATTAAACAAGTGTAGATAGGTTACCTAAATTAAATTCTATCTTCAAAAACGGCACACTAACCCACACATACATTAAAAGTCAAAGTAGGATATTCATGATTGAAGTAGTGTGAGTGAAAAAGAGAAGAACGTCAAATGTCAACACGATACTTGGCGTCATGTTGGTCAAATAGCAAACTTTTAAAGTGCCCCTTTTTGTATAGGTAACCTATCTAAACCTTTTTTTACTTATAATATCATTGGCACAAATAAAAACATTGCACAACGGCGCGGCGGACTTAATGCCATAGGCAGTTTCTGCCAGTCTACCTTAAGGTGAAGCAGAGACAAACCAGATATGGTTGTCGTGTGTACTAATAATTATAAGGACTGGTTGACAGCCTTTCTTGCTTCTGACTTCCCATAACCATAAAGATATACAAAAATAGCGATAAAACATTGTCATGGTATTTTTTTTTTGGGGTGTGGGAAATCATCAAATGACTGCGCCCCCGTCCTGGGTGCGGCGTGTCAGACTTTTACTGACTAAAACCCACTCATGTTCCTTCGGTTGCCCTTTATGTTCCGCGGTCACGGTAACTATAATAAACATTCCGCAACCTGGGCAAAGCATAGTGTTATCCAGTAACTTGGTTGTGGAGGTCTTAAGATAACCATTGACGATAATTTCTTGAGTCAATAACCAACCCAGTTTAAACTACACTGGTCAGCAAATAAACCGAGCCACTCGCTACCTAACAACTCTGATTCGATTTTCTCAAAAAGTATAAAACTTACAACTATCAAAGTTATACCTACAAAAAGTGCGTTTCATGGTAATTAAAATGACTACAAATTAATTCGAAAGTATCGTCAACTCACATTGTAATCAAGCAACAAACACAATGCTAACGATTTGCTCTGTTTTCACCAGAGTTTGAAATTAGCGTTCTTTTTCTCTACAATGGGGGTAGTCGGATATTTCTTATCATTTCTTTAGTTTTTGAAAAAACTAGATATAAATTTCGCAGGTTACCTAAGAAAATCCTCGAAAAGATTCATACGATTAACCTCAGTTTAGCGATCCGTCTATGCAAGTTATATGCAAAAATGATAAACAAAATAACAGCAAGAATTAATTAATAAATTATCATTAATTTGCGTTAATAATGATTAATAATAGAGTTTATTTTAATGGTTAATGGTAAGCCTTTTGGCAACTTTACCTTGTGATGATAGTTACACGTGTTAGTCACAGGGTGTTGTTTTTTTGCGGTACATTTAAAATTAAATATTTATTTCTTGGGATCATTCACACGCGGCCGTCTAGTCCTAAGCTAGGCACAGCCTGCGTTATGGTAACCAGACATGTGATATACACACACACATCAAAAGTGTCTAGGGATATTTCAACTAAACCTAAACAACTAAAATTCTATTAACTTTTTGTTAAGACACCTACACATTAAAATAAACCTTGTTTAATAGCCTATCTAATCTGATAATAAACTTTTAGATAAAGTAAATTTAAAAAAAACTTAGAGGAAGAGGAAAAACTCAGCCAAAAGGTTTGTTTTAATGTGTAGGTGTCTTAACAAAAAGTTAATACAATTTTAGGTTTAGGTTTAATTGAAATATCCCTAGACACTTTTGATGTGTGTACATACTTATATAATTCATAAACATCTGCCCCCCTAGACAAGTGGCATTGTAGAATAGATAGCGAAACGAATAGATTGTCAAATGTATGGAGATGTCAAATTGTTTAGCGAAAGCTTATGTCAATTCCAAACATTTGACAATCTATTCGTTTTCGTTTTCTATTCTACAATGTCACTTGGCTAGGCCCTCTGTATAGGTATATAAAATGGTGGTCTAGTGGTTAGTGTATAAGCCGGAGGTCGTGGGTTCGATTCCCACCCGGGACAAACTTTGTGTGATGAGCACGAATGTTTGTTCTGTGTCTGGGTGTGATTTATCTATAATATGTATGTATTAAAAAATATATAAGTATGTTTATCAGTTGTCTGGTTACCACAGTTCAAGCCCTGCTTAGCTTGGGATCAGATGGCCGTGTGTGAGTTGTCCCAGCAAAAAAAATATTTGTTTGTTTGGTTGAACGCGGTAGTGTCAGGAATCGAATTTGGATCAGTAGATCCAAATTCGATAATTCTTTTTGTGTTTGATAGGTCATTTATCGAAGAAGGTCATAGGCTATATAACATCACGCTACGGCCCACGGGAGCAGAGCAGTAACAAAAAACGTGGGGACTAGTATTGCGTAGAATCTGGTTAGACTGGTAGTTAACCTAAAAAAACCGGTCAAGTGCGAGACGGACTCGCGCAACGAGGGCTCCGTAAATTGTTTATTATTGAAATAACTACAATTTTATCGTTTTCGGAGTTTTTCACTTGTGCCACATGACATTGCTTCTTGCCAAATTTCAAGATTCTAGGTCAATGAAAAGTACCCTATAGGTTTTGATTCCCTTGCAAATGTCTAAATATGCAATATAAACAGCCGTATTTTTTTATTGCGTTAACTTAAAAAAAAAATTTTTCCCTGCTTTGAGAGATAGCAGACCTGAGTATATGATATTAATTTCAGTTTGATCTCACGACGCGTTTCTAAGAAAAAGGGTATTGACAGACGGACGGACAACAAGGTGTTCCTATAAGGGTTCCGTTTTTACCTTTCGAGGTACGGAACCCTAAAAATTGTTGAGAAAGCTAAGCAAATATTAATGGCAGATATAATATATGTATTTGGATTGCTAACTGACCATACACTACTATAAGTACCGTTAACTTTCAAGTTCTCAAAGTACGTTGACCTAGGGTTTAAACTTTTTATGGGTTTATAATACATGTATAACGTAGCACAGGAAACCAGTTCGCTAGTTTTATATATATAAATAAAATAAATAAATAAATATCCTGGGACATCTTACACACGGTCATCTGATCCCAAGCTAAGCAGAGCTTGTGTTATGGTAATCAGACAACTGATACTTAGACACATTACACTTACATTTAGACACAGAACAAACAATTATGCTCATCACCTGTAGTAAAGAGTAACAGTGCCGTATCTCTCTAAAATGGGGAATTTGGGGAGTTATATTTATTTTTACAATACAAAAAACTCTGTGCAAAATATGTATACTTATACAGCTTTTGTACAGAAAGTTATATCTACTAGGTCCCAAAACTAAAAAATATTTATTTATTGATAATAATTATATCAAACTAGCTTTTGCCCGCGGCTCCACTCGCGTTAGAAAGAGACAAAAAGTAGCCTATGTTACTCTCCGTCCCTTCAACTATCTCCACTTAAAACTTCACGTTAATTCCTCGCTCCGTTTTGCCGTGAAAGAATGACAAACATTCAGACAGACAGACAGATAGACACACTTTCCCATTTATAATATTAGTATGGATAGCAAAGGTTCAATGTCCTTTATATAAGGGTCTATTAATTCTGTAATTCAGTAAAGATTTTTAACAACAAATATTAAAACAAATGGGTAACTACCTGTGTGGGGTTGCGGAATAGTTGTAATAGTTACCGGCCCCGGAACATAAAGGGCAACCGAAGGAACAAGGGTGGGTTTTAGTCAGCAAAAGTCTGAAACTCCCTCCGCCCCGCCCAGAGCGGGAGAAGTCATTTGATGATTTACCATCGGGTCGGCGGACGGCGAGCGATGGGTAGCTCAGCGCCCGGTTAGGACCAGGCCCGCGTTGACGGCGCATTAGCGCTCCTGCACACGATGCCGCCACCGCGCCGTCGCCGCGCCGACGCCGCACCACTACACTGTACATACGAGT
Source organism: Athetis lepigone (assembly GCA_033675125.1). Classification (NCBI taxonomy): domain Eukaryota; kingdom Metazoa; phylum Arthropoda; class Insecta; order Lepidoptera; family Noctuidae; genus Athetis; species Athetis lepigone. The sequence goes on from CM066241.1 coordinate 1,095,851, forward strand.
CGTGCGAAGACCGCCACCGCGCCGCCGCCGCGCCGCCACCGCGCGCGTTCCCAGTTATTACATTATCCTGATTCATTCCATTGCCGGCCGCGTATGAACATGCGGCCGGTAATGGAATGAATCAAATAGATGCGCGGTGGCGAGACGAGGACCGCGCGCGGTGGCGGCGCGGCGGCGGCGCGGTGGCGGTCTTCGCGCGACTCGTATGTACAGTGTAGTGGTGCGGCGTCGGCGCGGCGTCGGCGCGGTGGCGGCATCGTGTGCAGGAGCGCTTAGTGTTCCACGCGCGCCTCCCTTAAAGAGAAGTCAGCACGAGAAAGGGCCTAACAGGGCCAACGCCTGCGGGGGTTGCGAAAAGTTTATTATAGTTACCGTGACCCCGGAACATTAAGGGCAATCGCAGGAACATGAGTGGGTTTTAGTCAGTAAAAGTCTGACACGCCCTCCCGCCGCACCCAGGACGGGAGAAGTCATCTGATGATTTCCACTCACCAAAAAAAAAAAGACGATTTCCCATCCACAAAAAAAGGATAACTATGGAGCCAGTATAACTTGTTGCAGGGAATAAAAGTATTCTATATTATATCCATACTAATATTATAAATGGGAAAGTGTGTCTGTTTGTCCGTTTGTCTTTCTTTTACGGCGAAACGGAGCGATGAATTGACGTGATTTTTTTGAGTGGAGATAGTTGAAGGGATGGAGAGTAACATAAGCTATTTTTTGTCTCTTTCTAACGCGAGCGAAGCTGCGGACAAAAGCTAGTTTACACATAAAACAAAAACTTTGTACCTCTTATTCCGAAAATTGCGCAGAAGAAGGACACTATATAACCTTTTTTTTTGGTGAGTGGAAAATCATCCAATTACTACTATAAGTCCAGGTTTCCTCGCGATGTTTTCCTTAACCAATGTCTGTGATGTCCAAGAAAAACTTTAGAAAGTACGTATGCATTGAAAAAGTTGCATTGGTACTTGCCCGGATTTGAAACCACAACCTCTTTTTGCAAGAGGCGGGTACCTTAACGAGTCTGTTGGTCTAGTGGTTAGTGACCCTGACTGCTAAGCGGGAGGTCGTGGGTTCGATTCCCACCCAGAACATACTTTGTGTAATAAGCATGATTGTTTGTTCTGTGTCTGGGTGTAATTTATCTATAATATGTATGTATTTATAAAGTATATAAGTATGTATATCAGTTATCTGGTTACCATAACACAAGCTCTGCTTAGCTTGGGATCAGATGACCGTGTGTGACTTGTCCCGAGATATAAAAAAAAAACCGTTGTTACCTTAACCTCTAGGCCATCAGACATTTTATACATTGGTGGTGGATAGTCCATATATCGAAGAAGTCTATACTAGGTGCATTTTTGGTCTTGCATAGGGTTGTAAACTGACGGTCACATACGATAAGTGACCGTCATTTATTAATAAATGACCGGTCACATTGGACATTTATTGTCATATTGGTCAGATATATTAAATTAGTATTCTTTACTTGGTGTAACTATTATTTTCGTAAACTATTGAATGTCAGGCTAATTCAAAACTCTATGAATGTGAAATAATACCTACTGACTTTCTAAACCAACATTTAGTGTTATAAATACAGGCTACACTTTATGGAAATTTAAAACAAACGCAGAAACTGACTGATTCACTTTTTTTTTACAGATTTAAAATATGACGTGTCTTTCTTTTCAATTTAGCCATACAACTATTCTAAAATGATTTGATTTCAAAACTATTTTATTAGGTACTAGCTATCGCCCGCGGCTTCGCCTGCGTGGATGTCGAACTTCTATCCACAATTTTAAACCTTTAAGGGTTGAATTAAAAAAAACCTTTCTTAGTGGCTATTTACTCTTCACAAAGAATAAACCCTCCAAGTTTCATGTCTGGTAGTCGTCTTACGACTCTCGACGCCTACGCCTGTGTCTCTGTCCGTGGCGTGAGGCTTGACGCTGCCTCACGCGCGCCGCCGACTCCTTCGCCAGCATGACTGCTTCAGACAAGGAGTCACGGCTTCCTATTCAGTATCGCCCCGGAGCATGGCCTGAACTAGCGCCGGGCGCGAGAGGTCACCGCCGCCGATCGCCTCTGCAAGGTCACGGCGGTTGCCGGCCAATGCGGGACACACCTCCACCGTATACTCCATCGTGACCTCCAGGCGGCCGTTGCAGTGGTGACACCCAGGCGTCGCTTCCGCCTGATTCCGACACAGGAACCTCCCAAAATGTCCGTGTCCGGTGAGGACCTGCTTCCGGCTATACGTGAGAGTACCGTGACGCTTCTCCAGCCATTCCTCAAAGAGGTGTGCCCAGCACTGGGTTGCAACAGTCGCAGTCTCCATTCCGCCATGAGATCCCGCCGGAGCTGAGTCCTCCTGAGCGGAACTTCGCCCCGGCATTGCACTTCCACGCGCCACTGGTACGTGTGTTCAAGGATTGTTGCCTCATCCCACGGCGGTATGCCGCCCGGCAAGAAGGCTCGCCACCTCGCAGGAGATCGTGCGGAATCCCCGCACTATCGAAATCGCCATGACCTCGCATACGGCATACCGCGTTATGTTAGGTTTTTGGTTACTGATCGGCTCCCGTAGCTCATGGTGCAATGTTATGTAGCACAATGTTATGTAGCACAATGTTATGTGTTATTCTCATGTGTATGCAATGAATATCTTGCAAAGTCATCGGCTAGCCTTTTTACTTTCCGTTACTGCCCGTGCGTACCATCATTATATTGCTGCGGAGTAATTTTAAAACTCTGTGATATCTCTAAAGATATTTTATTGAAATAAAATTATGTAAGCGGCAATTCTGTACAAAATAAAAAAGTTGTATTGGATAACGTATTTATATTTATAAGGATTAATACTATATTCATGAAAACACCCCCGCAAATCATGCATTATTTTAGATCTAATTTCATTGCCATAAAATGGTCATAGTGATAGACATATGCTGTTGCGGACTTTTTTTTTGAACTTTTTAAGTGGAACAATATTCTAGTACCTACATAAATTTTGCGTAATTTCAACCATTTACGCAGCGCACACAACGGAATCTCTCAAAAGGAATATTTTCTCCCCGTTTTTGTTAAACTTTTCATTACTGCTCGGCTACTATGTGTCTTAGCGTTATGTTATATAGCCTATAACCTGCCCAGGAGTATGGATTATAATCGTACCAAGTTTCATTATAATCCTTTTAGTAGTTTTTAAACCATGCGTGCTTATACAGACAGACAAACAAACAGACAAAAAAAAATTTTGATTGCATTTTTGGAATCAGTATCGATCACCAATTATCCTCGAATATTAATTTTGGATATATATTTCAATGTACAGAACTGACCTCTCTACAGTTCAGTATATTATAAGTATAGATTTTGTTTCACTGTGTTAAAGATCGATGAATGACATGGTTAGCTTCGATGATTCTAAAACTTCCGTAGTTTTATAGAATAAAGTCTATTTATACACAAAAAAACGTTTCTGATGTTCCTGACAATAAATGACCATAAGTGACCGGTCAAATTGGATAAATGTCCAATATGCTCGGTCAGATTCATCGGTCACATATAACCTGACGTTCACTTTACATCTCTAGTCTTGCACAACCTGTTAGGAGATGATTCTACCCATGAAAACAAACAACTTTTATTATGACACCAACTCCGAAATCTCGAAAAAAATATCAGCTGTTTCTAACAAAGTTCAATGCCCTCCCGACCATAATGTATGAAACAGCTGATATTTTTTTGCTGATACTTGTTCATTAAAGTGGAATCAGGATATGGTTTTGGCAATTTGACGTACTTAAATACTTATCTGCAATTCTGCAAATGCGGATCCAAAAAATTAAGTTTGTTTTATGATAAAAATGACAGTTGCAGTTGCAAATAACACAGGCAATTATGAATATTTATATTTTACACGAAAGGACAGACAGGCGTCACGCTGTCATGCTGCCAGCAACGCCACCTACCGGGTAAAATTGTTTTCAAATAAATATACACGGAATCATCCAAATCAGTAAAGCTGTTTTGGAGTTAGTGACACACAGGAACAGAAAAATAATATTATGAGACACTTCCGCAGAGGTTTTTTTTTGAGAGTGGGAAATCATCAAATGGCTGTTCAGACTTTTGCTGAATAAAACCCACACATGTTCCGTCGGTTGCCCCTGATGTTCCGGGGTCACGGTAACTATTATAAACATTCCGCAACAACCACGCTATGACCTAAGGGAGCGCATCAGTAACCAAAAACCTAACATAGCGCGGATGAAACCGCGGGGGGAGACTACTTTTCAAAAGACACAAGTGTGATGTACGGTCAGCAAAAGAGATATGTTAGTATGTTACTAGGGCCATAAGATATAATTAAATATAAATAAATAAATATACTGGGACAACCCACACACGGTCATCTGATCCCAAGTTAAGCTCTGCTAGAGCTTGTGTTATGGTAACCAGACAACTGATATACATACTTATATAATTTATAAATACATATTATAGATAAATTACACCCAGACACAGAACAAACAATAATGCTCATCACACAAAGTTTGTTCTGGGTGGGAATCGAACCCACGACCTTCGGCTTAGCAGTCAGGGCTACTAACGACTACACCACCAGGCCCGTCGAATCAAGGTTTAAGGTTTTCTTGAACAGCGATTGATGTATCCGAATGAAATTTAAATGGATCGAAGAACAAATTACTTTCTACAATATTTGAAATTTTAATTTAAATATATCCATTGGCTAATGAAAAAACTTTAATTGTATCTGACGGCCCTGGTAACATATCTCTTTTGCTGACTGTACATCACAGTTCATCGACAGAAGATGAACCTATGACCCCTATATTAGCAGTCAGCTGTTAACTGCACGGCTATTGTGACCAAGTGATTCTTAATTGACTACCAATCGTGCATTTGACATCAGTGACTTTATATTCTCTGCTGGTTTCGTTGGGATCTGAGTTCGATTACCAAGTTAGGCAGTGTGTTGTTGCTACTTGAAGTGTCCTTTTGCCACAAGTGATCATATTTTGTACAGATTCTTGAAGTGACGTCATGTGACGGGCCTGTTGGTCTAGTGTTCAGTGACCCTGACTGCTAAGCCAGAGGTCGTGGGTTCTATTCCCACCCAGGACAAACTTTGTGTGATGAGCATTATTGTTTGGTCTGTGTCTGGGTGTTATTTATCTATAATATGTTTGTATTTAAAAATTATATAAATATGATATCAGTTGTATGATTACCATAACACAAGCTCTGCTTAGCTTGGGATCAGATGGCCGTGTGTAAGATGTCCCAGGATATTTATTTATATTTCGTAGTTTTACACTTCGTAATTTGCCTAGCCTTTTCCCAACTATCTTGGGGTCGGTTTCCAGCCTAACTGGATACAGACAGCTGGATACCAGTGTTTTACGTAAATCGACTGCCTAAATGACTGTCACAACCACTGGGTTGTGACAGTCATTTAGGCAGTCGATTAGTTACTGAACTGGGCGACACTGTAACCACCCCGTACTAAACTCGGCTGAACTCGGCTCGCTGTCATCTCGAATTCTCGACCCGTTGAAGTGACGGCGGCGCGGCGGTGGATAAACGGCCTAACGATGTACTAACTATTTAATGCACCAATCCGCATTGAGCGGCGATTAACCATTCGACGACCAAGCACCAGCCGGCTGTCGCGCTGCTATTGTCTTTCTATTGTGTCTCGAATCACGTGTGTTCGAAGGTTTAATGAGCCGTCTCTACATATACGAGATGTCATAAAGTAGCAAACTGTAAATACCACAGCACATACATTCAATCACATTTCTTATATCAAAAACCAGCATTACCTTTTAAAACGATTTGAGTCTGCCATCAAAGCCCACGCGAGACAGAATGCGTGCAATAGGATGCTACCGAGTAACAATTTTATTGTACAAGTACTTGCGACTGGCTTCAGCAAATTAGCTTTATAGTCTGCCGGTCCCAAGACTAACAATCTGTGATTCAGAGAATCACTGGGCTTTGTAATGGCGTTCTGTTTGAAGCAAGTGTTAGTTTCCTAGCTCAATAGACATTTTTTTTGGGAGTGGGAAATCGTCAACTGCTCCCGTCCTGGGTGCGGCGGGAGGGCGTGTCAGACTTTTACTGATTAAAACCCACTCATGTTCCTTCGGTTGCCCTTTACTTATGTTCCAGGGTCACGGTAACTATTATAAACATTCCGCACAGCTCAAAAGATATAAGCCTCTCTGTTTGTTTAGAGCACGAAATAGTTTTTTGAAAAAAAAAAACTGTTGTTTTTAACGGGATCCTTATTGGGTAAGAAATGACTAACAAAAGTCGATGATGTGGGCAACCTGTCGGGGTTGCGGAATAGTTCTAATAGCGCGGCCCCGGAACTTAAATGGCAACCGAAGGAACAAGGGTGGGTTTTAGTCAGTAAAAGACTGACACACCTAGCCGCCCCGCCCAGGGCGGGAGAAGTCATTTAATGATTTCCCATTAAAAAAAAGATGTGGTAAAAAAATATCCGACCGACTCGAGTTTCTCATGCGATAATAAGTATTATTGTTATGAAAATAAAGTTAAAACTCATTTGACACTGAAACTGCGTTCCGCTTCGCTACCCTTCGCCGCTCTTTCGGTATGAGTTGACCCTAAAGCCCCGTATTCATGGTAAACATTTTGTTTAGCAACATGGTTGCATAAACATGTTGACGAGTTTATGCAACCATGTTGCTAAACAAAATGTTTACCATGAATACGGGGCTTTTGGCTGAGGCTACACTAGTCTGCGACGCGAGCTGCGACACATTAGCGATTGAAACAAATACATGGATGTTCACGTTTATGTCTACACCGTTCATCAAATACTACTAGCGATCTTTGATTTCTTTCTGCGACAGGAACTACATCACTGTAATCGCGGCACCGGCTACATCGACGTATCAGCGAAATTAAATCGAATATACGACAAACTTTCGCTTATAATGTAGCCATTCCATGTTTATCTAGTTTCGCTCTTCCATTCGCATCGAAAATCGCTGCCCACTGTAGCCTCAGCCTTAGGGTCAACTCATACCGAAAGAGCGGCGAAGGGTAGCGAAGCGGAACGCAGTTTCAGTGTCATATGAGTTTTAACTTTATTTCCATAACAATAATACTTATTATCGCATGAGAAACTCGAGTCGCTCGGATATTTTTTTTTTTACCACATCTTTTTTTGAATGGGAAATCATTAAATGACTTCTGCCGCCCTGGGCGGGGCGGCTACGTGTGTCAGTCTTTTACTGACTAAAACCCACCCTTGTTCCTTCAGTTGCCATTTAAGTTCCGGGGCCGCGGTAACTATTAGAACTATTCCGCAACCCCGAAAGGTTGCCCACATCATACAAATTTTGCGATGGAGTGTTAGTCATTTCTTACCCAATAAAGATCCCGTTAAAAACAACATTTGTTTTATTTTTTCAAAATACTATTTTCCTGCGCTAAACAAGCAGACAGGCTTATTTCTTTTGAGCTGTGCGGAATGTTTATAATAGTTACCCTGACCCTGGAACATAAAGGGCAACCGAAGGAACATGAGTGGGTTTTAACCAATAAAAGTCTGACACGCCCTCCCGCCGCACCCAGCACGGGAGCAGTTGATGATTTTCCACTCGCAAAAAAAAATGTCTTTTGAGCTAGGAAACTAACACTTGCTTCAAACAGAACGCCATTACAAAGCCCAGTGCTTCTCTGAATCACAGATTGTTAGTCTTGAGAGCGGGAGACTATAAAGCTAATTTGCTGAAGCCAGTCGCAAGTACTTGTACAATAAAATTGTTACTCGGTAGCATCCTATTGCACGCATTCTGCCTCGCGTGGGCTTTGATAGCAGACTCAAATCGTTTTAAAAGGTAATGCTAGTTTTTGATATAAGAAATGTGATTGAATATATTATTATGTGCTGTGGTATTTACAGTTTGCTACTTTATGTCATCTTCTCGTATACTGTGTATTTTTGGTCTTGCACAACCCGCTAGGAGATGATTCTACTCATAAAAACAAACAACCCCTGTTATGTACGATGGTACTGCTATAGACTACTCCACGAAAGTTAAAGACTTAGGCGTTTTCTTGGACTGCAACCTATCTTGGCATGTTCACATTGCTGAAGTAAGTCGGAGGGTGTTTTGCTCGTATAAATCTCTTAAGCGGCTTCAGAAGTTCCTGCCTCTTCAAACCAAAATTACTCTTGCTCAGGCTCTTCTACTGCCACTTTTAGATTATGCTGATGTTTGTTTCCTCGATGCGCCTGAAGAACAACTAAATAAGCTTGAACGTTTGCAGAATTTGTGTATCCGTTTCATCTTCGATCTACGAAAGTACGATCATATGGCGGAATTTCGGAAACGGCTGAAGTGGCTACCTATTCGGCAGCGTCAAGATTGTCACACTCTGTCTTTTCTCTTCTCTATTCTTCATAATTCTAAGGCTCCTTCGTATCTTCGGGAACGCTTTGAGTTTCTTGTATCTAGAGGTAAACCCTGTCGTTCAACTTCATCTCTTCTACTTCGTTTCCCTTCCCACTCTTCAAGTAGGTATGATGGTTCATTTACTGTTCGTGCTGTGCGTCTTTGGAATGCACTCCCACACTCTTTGCGGGATAGTATTTCCTTAGAAGTGTTCAAGAAAGGAATAAGAGAACATTCCCTGTCTAGTGATTGATATGTATATGTATTTATTTATTATATTTATTTATGTATATGTTGTAGTTCTTTATGATTTAAGAAAGAAAATGTATTGTCTTGCACATGAGTATATCCTCCATTGCAAAATTTCTCTACCAAATTATGGTTTGCTGGAAGAAAACTCATTTATGGGTTAAGCTCGCCTTTGTACATGATTATTTTATTTGCTACCATTATGTATTTTATTTTTCTTGTTCGTGTGCAATAAAGAATATATATATAAACAACTTTTATTATGGAACCAACTCCGAAATCTCGAAAAAAATATCAGCTGTTTCATACATTATGGTCGGGAGGGCATTTAACTTTTGTTAGAAACAGCTGATATTTTTTTTGAGATTTTAGAGTTGGTTGGTTGGCTTAACCCTCCTTACGGCAGTCGGGTATAAATTTTTCTTTCTTCCTACATTGATGTAGACAACGCAACGCTGAGTTAATTGATAGTTCATATCAGTTGCCTAACAAGTCGTAATTTCATTGATGTCGAAGCTGATTCCTAATTGACGTCATAGAGATTGTAAATTATTTTCATGATAAAATATGAGTATTAGTCATTTAAATTGTCATTTGTACGTGAAAAACCGATGTTTTTTATTTAGCTAGACTTTACGGCGTTGTTAGAATGATCTAAGTCTTAGGCCCGTATTAATAGACGTCACTCAATTCTGAGACGCACTCAAGTTTATTGCTGTCCTTATTTTTTCCCTTTAGAATGACAAGGACAGCAAGAGACTTGAGAGCGTCTCGGAGTTGAGTGACGTCTATTAATACGGGCCTAAATGTTCCTGCCCATAGAGTTATATCTCATTAAAACACCACAGGGCATAGACAAGTGGCATTGTAGAATAGATAGCAAAAACGAATAAATTGTCAAATGTATGGAATTGACATAAGCTTTCGCTAAACAATTTGACATCTCCATACGTATGACAATCTATTCGTTTTCACCATCTATTCTACAATGCTACTTGTCTAGGGGGGCTGGTTGCACAAATCGGGTCGCGCCGCAGCGCAACCACTGCAGCTTCTGAAAGCCAGAATCAACAGTGGAGTCCGTCAGGAAAGCGCCGAGCAATGAACTTCGACGAGTCCCAGAAAAACAATTCAACTGTTTAAGTAGTTAGGATTTATCATACTTTTTTCGGCCTTCTATCTCCAACCATAAAAACGTTTTAAACGGGGTTGCGGAATGTTTATAATAGTTACCGTGACCCCGGAACATAAAGGGCAACCGAAGGAACATGAGTGGGTTTTAGTCAGTAAAAGTCTGACACGCCTTCCCGCCGCACCCAGGACGGGAGCAGACATTTGATGATTTCCCACTCACTAAAAAAAAGCATACATAAGTACAGACACTGAAAGCGACTTTGTTTTATACTAGGTACTAGCTTCTGCCCGCGGCTTCGCTCGCGTTAGAAAGAGACAAAAAGTAGCCTATGTTACTCTCCATCCCTTCAACTATCTCCACTTAAAAATCACGTCAATCCGTCGCTCCGTTTTGCCGTGAAAGAAAGACAAACAGACAGACAGACAGACAGACAGACACACTTTCCCATTTATAATATTAGTATGGATGTAATGAAGTTTAAATTTTAACATTACACACGACTCTTATATTTAATTGGTATAAATATAAACAAAGGCATTTAATCCTTCGAACGCACGTGATTTGAGGCACAATAATTTAGAAAGACAATAGCAGCCCGACAGCCGCCTGCCGGTCGATCGATGAAAGGTCGGTAAATCTTAAAGTAATGTTTAGAGGCGGAGCCTGCGTTCGACCAGGCGGGACTAGTATGGTGGCATTTTATTATAAGTTGTATAGGTATATATTATTAGGTATTTATTATTATTAACATATAATAAAATAACATAAATGTTACATACCTGTTTCGAATTAGAAAGGAAAATATTTAAAAAACGCTGTCTGTGGTTTTCGGATTATTTAATGATGGCGTTTAAAAAATCTAGATAATAATAATAAAACTTTGGAGCACAATGCCACATTCGCAAAATGCCTTTGACCATTATGCCACATTAGCAAAATGCCACACTGTTAAAATGCAAATTGGCCTAATTCTGTTCCGACTCCTGGTTCAAATGTCATATTGGTTCAAATTTCGTTCATTGGTATTCAAGAAAACCTCAATTGTAGTGACGCCTACCAATCTACTTTGCTGACTGTACTTAAAGCCATATTTATAAGGTATAATATAGCTCTCACGAAACCAAACAGTAACCAAAGACGCGAGTAAAACCTGGCGACAGCTAGTAATTAATAAAATCATACAGCGATCACCAATTAACTATGTATGATGATTATGTCATCTCTCAATTGTTTGTTCTAGTAATGTGGGAACGATCGCGGTTATATTTTGGTGTAAATATACTAGCATATTGCCCCACTGCAGGGTACACCTCTTCTCATACAGAGAAGGCACGAGCATTGACCACTATGCATGTCCCAGGCTAATAGTTGGGCTCCTTGGTTTTTAGTTGAGCTAAACGATTACTGACAAATGCTTGCACTGTCTGGACAGGTCCACTCAAATCTGTGTCCTTCTCTCATCAAGAGAGTGCCTCAGACATTAACCTCCATGGTTCTCGCACATTTTTGACCAATACGATTGTATGGACTTTAAAAGAGACTTTGACCTCTGAGTTTGTTTCGGATGTTTCTTCTCAGAGCAGTCCAGCTACGAAACACCGGCCCCATCGTTCGCATAAAATAATAAAAAAAAAAAAATTGACGTGTAAAAGTGTTATGATATAACCTATTTACAAAATAAATATGATTTTATGATTTTTTTGAATAGGCGAGACGGCAAACAAAAAAAGTAATTAGTCCGTCAGTTAGATAATCAAAAAATTTGGGACACGTATTTTTTCTTTTTTTTTCGTAAACAGAAAATGACGACAATACAGTGCGTTGAAGTTTCGTGAAACGTCACGCCTTTGTATAATTTTTACTGAGGAGTGACGTCACAAGCCCCCTCTCCGGAACTTTGAAGCTTTTTATCTTTGTATTTTGTTATTAATTTAATTTAATCAAGCAAAAAATATGTGTCCAGTATTTTTGGACTGTCTAAAAGACGGACTAAACAGAATGTCATTCTTTTGATGTAGTCAACATCCCTATTGGCGATATTCGTGCGTCAAAAGGCCAACGAGATTTGACAATCCCGCCACACTATTCCTGCCACTGCAACTTCTGAAAGCCAGAATACAGTGGAGTCCGCCAGAAAAGCGCCGAGCAATGAAGCTCGACGAGTCCCGGAGAAACGATTCAACTGTCTTGGATCCCGTAACGAAATCAATCAGAAAATCTTGGGATCTTGGCGTTATTTTTGATGAGAAACTGTCATTCTCGGAACATATAGACAAAGTTAGCGCCAAGGCCTTCAACAATTTAGGATTTGTTTTAAGCTCTTGCAAAATGTTTAAAAATACGGAGACATTAAAGACAGTTTATTTTTCATATGTACGCAGTACACTCGAGTACGCTAGCCCTATTTGGTCACCATATTACACTATTCACAATAACCAACTGGAAAGGGTACAAAAGATTTTTGTTAACCACCTTAACTATCGTCTTCGAAAACCCCCAATGCCGTACCACCTCAGCTGCAGAACACATGGCTTGTTGACTCTCGAGGATAGACGCAAAATTCTGGATATGTGCCTACTGTACGACATACTCAACGGACGACTTGACTGCCCAGAGTAAAGGCGGAAACACATTACCGTGTCGTGGCGCGCCATGATGCTTACTGGCGTGGCGGTGAGTGTGCACACTTACGTGTCGTGTCGTGGCGCATTTTGGCGTTTTTTCTGAACAGTACTTAACGAACCTTTGCAGCGTTCAAACGTACATAATGATTATTTTTGATGAAAACCTTTAATTTCTCTTAGCATTGAAATTTCTTAATAGCAAAAAAATAAACGAAAATACTGGGTTCACCCTATAAACAGAGGATTGTTAATTTTGTATAATTATTCATTTATCCCTTTTTAAATAAATAATAAAGTAATATACTATTTTATTGACTTTCAAAATTTCAGTAATTCCTTTCCAAACACCATTTACAAGTTCAATAAGATCGTCAGTAATTTTGCTGCAAATATTATTAAATCCAAAAGTGGCCCGCCAGATGTTCGGTTCGCGCCACGAGCCACGCACCGGTACAGAAACACATTTTGCCCGTGTGTCGTGTCGCGTCATAAACCCCCACCACCGCTGTGGCGCAATCGGTGGCGAGCAGTCGGCGACACGGCCGAACGTGTCGCGCCACGACACGCCATACAAGTGTGTCTCTAACCATACTAAATGTATGAAACCGATATGCTTCTGGCGCGCCACGACACGCCACGACACGCCACGACACGGTAATGTGGTTGTCGTGGCGCGCCAGAAGCATATCGGTTTCATACATTTAGTATGGTTAGAGACACACTTGTATGGCGTGTCGTGGCGCGACACGTTCGGCCGTGTCGCCGACTACTCGCCACCGATTGCGCCAGAGCGGTGGTGGGGGTTTATGACGCGACACGACACACGGGCAAAATGTGTTTCTGTACGGCGCGTGGCTCGTGTCGCGAACCGAACATCTGGCGGGCACTTTTGGATTTATTAATATTTGCAACAAAATTACTGCCGATCTTATTGAACTTGTAAATGGTGTTTGGAAAGGAATTACTAAAATTTTGAAAGTCAGTAAAATAGTAAATTACTTTATTATTTATTTAAAAAGGTATAAATGAATAATTATACAAAATTAACAATCCTCTGTTTATCTCTGTTTTTTTTTTTCGCTTTCATTGTATTATTTGTGTTATAGAATATTTTAATGTTTATTTTTTTTTTAATTTTACTCTTCAATTGTTTACTATTTAACCCGTGTTTTATTTTCAAATGTTTAATTTATTGTTATGATCATGTTTAAGTCAATTTAATACTGTTTAATTTTACTTTGATTTCAGTTTTATCGTGTACTTTAACTTATACAATTCTAAACTATGTTTAAAATGATGATGTATGCATGATGTGTTCTCCTATAACTGAAGGAGCACAAATCTTCAAAGAACTTTGTATAATAATGCATGTGTATCCTTTGTTGGAGTTCCTTTCTGAATAAAATAAAAAAATAAAATAGGGTGAAAATAGTATTTTCTTTTATTTTTTTGGTCTGAAGAAATTTCAATGCTAAGAGAAATTGTAGGTGTTCATCAAAAGAAAACATTATGTACGTTTGAACGCTGCAAAGGTTCGTTAAGAACTGTTCAGAAATAACCGCCAGAATGCGCCACGACACGACACGTAAGTGTGCACACTCACCGAGTCACCGCCACGCCAGTCAGTGGTCTCGAACCTACCGATTTTTCGGTATTTCTACCGATATGGGCACTGTTTTACCGAAATACCGAAATATAACGACTTTTCTACGATTTCACAGTATACATGGAAATTCTCCCGATTTTTCTACCGATTTTACACTTTTAAGTCTAATACACTACTAAGTAGTTCAGAAAATCTAAACTCAGATCAAGTAAATTTGTTTAAATGCAGATGCCTAGATTTTTATATCGAAGCTTGTAAGCAAATAACCACGCGGTTTCCATTGAAAAATAACCCAATAAAAGGTTTAGATATAATTGATCCAAAAAATGTTAAAATTGGCAAAACTGCTTCGATAGTTCCTGTGAGTAGGCTCTTTCCCAATATTGTTCACAGCAATGATTTCCAGGAAATTGATACAGAGTGGGGCATTTTAAGAAATTGTGAACAAATCAAAACATTTCCTGATGATGTAGAACTATTTTGGGATGAAGTAAGTTTACTAAAGCGTGGCGATGAAACTCAAATGTTTTCATTGTTGTCTAATTTCATCTTTAATATTTTATCACTTCCCCATTCATCCGCTAACGTTGAACGCATATTTTCACATATTAATCTTTTAAAAACAAAGCAGCGAAATAGGTTGTCTACTGAATCAATCACTGGTCTATTACATTCAAAACGACTCTTTAATACAGCTAATTGTTACGATTTTGAAATTAATTCGAAGATGACCGCGGCTATGGCCAAAGAATATTGGTATAAAAAATAATTATGATTGTTACAAATTAGTCTGTAAGTTTTTTTTAAATAAATAAACGAATTTTATTGAATATTGTATTTTTTTTTGTCAAATACCGAGTTTGGGTACAAATATACCGATTTTAGCTGGCAATTCTACCGATCTCGCTCTATGACGTTCGAGACCACTGACGCCAGTAAGCATCATGGCACGCCACGACACGGTAATGTGGTTCCGCCTTAACATTCAACACTCAGCGCCGTCGCACGCGTCACACGCCACTGCTGCACCTACGTGTCACGAACTACGCCAGGAACTGTGTACTCACGCGCATTGCTCGAGCCTATAACGCTTCATTTTGCGATGTGGACATATTCAGTACATCCAAAATGGCATTTAAAAAGCAAATTGTAAAGATTTTAAGTAAAAAATAAACAACTCCTTTAGGCATTTTCTTATATACCTATTACCTACTTTAAATTAACTTTAATTTAATTTAGAACGTAATCTCTTTTGTTGTGTGTTCCCTTTTATGTTGATAACTTTTATAGGTAGTTAAATTTCACTGTCTGTTCGTAAGCTATTAATCTTTTTTGGTTACTCAGGAAAACCTATAATTGGCCTAACCTATAATGTAATATGAAATTTGTAAGTATCTTTTTGTAACGCTGTTGGTTTTCAAAATAAATAAATAAATGATTATGATTGGTATTTTACACTATATTATAAAGAGGAAAAAAAAAAAGAGGAGAAAAGAACAGCG
This sequence comes from Athetis lepigone, assembly GCA_033675125.1. Classification (NCBI taxonomy): domain Eukaryota; kingdom Metazoa; phylum Arthropoda; class Insecta; order Lepidoptera; family Noctuidae; genus Athetis; species Athetis lepigone. Next base: position 1,111,444 of record CM066241.1, read on the forward strand.
AAGGAGTAAGAAAAAATATGTTTTCCACTTCTCTCCAGAACAAGCAGGAGACAGAACTGAACTAGGCCAATAGGCACACTCTAGATTCGTGACAGGCAACGTCAGAATTTTGTGAAATGTGTAGGTAACATAGAGGTTCTCTCCTTCTGCGAAGCAGTTATGCTTGAAGGAAGCGGCGGCGCGCGAGAGGCAACGACGAGCCTCTCGCCCCGGACTAAGACCCAGGCGAAGACGTCGAGAGTCGCAAGACGACTACTGGCCACCGTAGGCGCGGGTCTGCGGATGGCGAGCGATGGGTAGCTCGCCGCCCGGCTAGGACCAGGACCGCGTCGACGGCGCGTTAGTGTTCCACGCGCGCCTCAAAGAGAAGTCAGCACGAGAAGGGGTCCAACAGGGCCAACGGGTTGCGGAATGTTGATATCAGTCAGTCAGTTGACCACTTTATATATCTATGTTACCGGCCAAACCCGATTTCAGATCAGACTAGTTTTGCCTAGGCTAAACTAGTTCTTCCTTGCCTCGGCTCGGGGCACCCCGACTCGGACAGGTTAGGTTAGAAGGCTAATGCGGGAGCGAAGCGGAGCGGAGCTCCCGCCTTATCATTCGTGGTTATTTTTTTAAAAAACCACCCAGAAATAGGAGCCCGTCGACCTATCTTAGACAAACTAGTTTTGCCTAGGCTAAACTAGTTTGTCCTGAAATCGGGTTTGGCCGGTAACATCCATACTAATATTATAAATGGGAAAGTGTGTCTGTCTGTCTGTATGTATGTTTGTCTTTCTTTCACGGCAAAACGGAGCGACGAATTGACGTGATTTTTTAAGTGGAGATAGTTGAAGGGATGGAGGGTAACATAGGCTACTTTTTGTCTCTTTTTAACGCGAGCGAAGCCGCGGGCAAAAGTTAGTATACATATAGATTGAATACTATTGGCCGCCATGTCTGAAGTTCTGTCTGGAGAGTATTATTACAAAAGCGAAAGGTTAATCGAAAATTAACATCTTAATAGGTACCTTGAAGCAGAAATTAAACAGGTACATAATTTATTGAAGATGTTACGAACTGATCCGAAATATTTCCACGCCGACAATGTCAGAGGGAAAAAATCGTCTACATTTACCTACTACCCGTAACGACTGTCAGTTATACGAATGACAACCCGCGGGGTTATTACCTATGAAACAGCAATCAGCAATATTGGCGCAGTGATCGCTTAACGTCAAAAAAAATCGTATTATGTATGAACCGATTGCTAATCGCTCGCTGATTGTTCTAATGCACTTATTGCTACGATGATGATAAAGTAGCAATCGCTGGATGAAACTAATTAAATATCACCTTTAACAAAAAAAACTTAACTTTGCTCTTAAAAACCATACTAAATACGGAACCACCAAACGAAAAATGCATATTTTAGTTAACTGATTGCTCCACAGAGGCAGCACTATCGCTAGATTGCTATTTGACTTGACGTATTTTAATTGAAGTTTATATTGCTAAATTATCGCGATCGCTCGGCTTCTGCAAGATACGTAATCCCAGTGCCGGAGCCACAGCTTTCCATAACTAATAAAAAATTTCGTAAAAGCTTGGTTTTCTATAGTCATAAGCTGAACAGAGCTAAATAACTGTGCTTAGTGTGTGTTTTTTTTCTTTTTTGATCTTTATTGATTGCTTAGTGTGTTGCTTGAACATTATGGGCTTGCTCTTGGTCCCAGACTAGGCCGAGGGCATAGACGGGGCCTACGATGGAGCGAGCTCACCCAAAAAGATACCTATGCACTCTTCTTTTGAATACACCCGGGTTATATGCTTTTAAAAACACAGACGCCAGCAGAGAATTCCATTCCTTTGCGGTGCGCATAATAAAGGATATCGAAAAACGCTGCGTGCGGATTCGAGGAATATCGACCAAGAAAGGGTGGTATCCCGCCGTACGTCTGGATACTTTTCTCATTGTTACGACGCTGAACGCGGCTGATAGAAGTAGAACTGTATAAGTGTGACCGAAATCGTTCAGCGAAACGCGATTCAAAATCCATCTCATAGTTTTGAAGATCTAGTCACACATAGAGTCAGACAGCGGAAAGCATCTAGTGAGCATCTAGAATGTAGTGATTGAGCATCCTACTAATTCGTACTAAGATTATAAATGCGAAAGTAACTCTGTCTGTCTGTCTGTCTCTTCTTCACGCCTAAACCACTGAACCGATTTGAATGAAATTTGGTACAGATATAGTCTGGGACCCGAGAAAGGACAAAGGGTAGTTTCATCCCGGAAATCCCCCGGGAACGGGAATTATTACTCCACGCGGACGAAGTCGCAGGAAAAGGCTAGTTCCTACCAATCCGTACAAAAATTATAAATGCGAAAGTAACAGTCTGTCTGTCTCTTCTTCACGCCTAAACCACTGAACCAATTTGAATGAAATTTGATACAGAAATAGTCCGGGACCCGAGAAAGGACAAAGGATAGTTTTCATCCCGGAATTATCCTGGGAACGGGAACTACCTATTATTCCTAGTGGACGAAGTCGCGGGCAAAAGCTAGTACATACTAATATTATAAATGGGAAAGTGTGTCTGTCTGTCTGTCTGTATGTTTGTCTTTCTTTCACGGCAAAACGGAGCGACGAATTGACGTGATTTTTTAAGTAGAGATAGTTGAAGGGATGGAGAGTAACATAGGCTACTTTTTTTGTCTCTTTCTAACGCGAGCGAAGCCGCGGGCAAAAGCTAGTATTCTTATATTTTTGGATGCGAGTACAGTTATTCTAAACGAAGTTTTAATAATTTATTTATATACCAGCTTATGCACTGAATTACTGGGAACAAACGCGGGAATTTTAAACTATTCGTAAAGCACACACAAATATAAACCTTAACGAACCGCAATACGAGTCAATTCTCTTTGAAGCTTAGACGTGGTTGGTATCATTCGCGCCAATCGACTCCAACTGGCGCGGTGGTTAGATGAACGACTTCTGTGCTAAGAGTACCGCGTTCGATTCCCGCTTAAAAAAAATTAAGTATGACCTTTAAAAAATAGTCCAAGGTTTTTTTCTTAACAAAAAAGCATGTGTCACGAAAACGTACGTGCGTAGCTGCAGTAGTTGTTTAAACGACTTTTAGATTAAACATTACATAAAAATGTCTAATCTGAGATAATTACATTCAAAAACAGTTTTAACACCCAGATAAAATAACTGATAGTTATCTTCAAGATAAATGTTAAATTTAAAATATTTTAATATCATTCAGTACATTGTTAGATTACGAATTAACTGTAGCTACAGATAATAAATTTATCAATGATAGATTGGTGAATCAATGATGACTTATTTAGTCCAGTGCCTACAGGCTAGCGGTTAAAAAATATATTTGACATCTCTATGGTTCGCGGATTAAAACCTCCTTGTTAAAAAAAAGAAATGTCAAATTCCTGGATATATGTGGCATTGTGTGCTTTTTTTATTTATCTCAAGTCTTATTTACAAATGAATGCTTATCAGGAATGCACTAAATTGACAATTTTTGCAAAGTATGTTGAAATCTATAAAAAATTTAAATAGATAAGATTATTTCAATTTGTTTATGATTGTTAAGGTTTTAAAGAACAAGGGGCTTAGATTATTCTGCCTACTGTGTGAAGGATTTGATAACTATGCAGTCTTTTTAAAATCTTGCAATTCATAACAGTAAATAAATGTACATACTAGCCTAGCCGTTTATTAGCAGGTAAAATAAAAATTAATAAAAGTAAATGAGTTAATCTGATTGGAACTGATTAAAAAAAATGCATTATTATTTCCAAAACTGAACAAAAGTTTTTCAAAACATCAAAAGTATTTAAAAAAAGAAAAGAAAAAATTTAACTGACTGTTCAAAGAAAAAACAAAGTTAATATTAGATTGTTTACAAAAGAAACTTTGAATTATATTGAGTTGAGGTGTTTTCAAATCAATTCAGTTCATTGTTCCAGTTTAAGGTAGATAAATAAAGCCTACTGAATTATAATCCATTAAAAAATAATTGATAATAACGTCGGTATTAATAGTCTGATAATTACTTATTAAAAAAAAATATATTATGCTTAAAAAATAAATAATTTACACTATAAATAACTCACCATTTATAAGTCCAGCATATTTTTTCCGCACCAGAGAAGTGCGAAGGAATTTCGCGTACAGCCAACAATTAATTATTTTTTACACTATAAAAACCACAATCACTGATTCCTATTTCACAGATAATAAACTTTGCATACAGTTAATATGTTTTATCAAGCAGTTTATACCCAATCAAGGGTTTAAATATGAAATTTGTACTAATATAGATAAAGAAACAATTACGTTTGATAAGTAACGATTATACTAAAGTTAGGCATTTTGGTAAAAGACCGAAGCCGAATGTGGGCGACCGTCCTCCCGTTAATGTATGCGCCGTCGAGCGAATAGTAATAAAATTATACACGGCATAGCGTCGAATTACGCGTCTCCCGCTTTTAGTTAAAAGGTTAACAGCCAATTGACTACGGTTTTTTTTAATCAGTTAAAAATACAGGCACTAGCGTTTTAGTAAGGAGATCATGTCGTACTCACCGTCGCTAGCGGGTCGCATTCCACCTTTCCCGATGTGCGTGGGCTCTCATTTTCATCTTGTTCACGTAATACCACTTTACGAATATCTAATATTTTGGTATCAAAATGCAAGGAGGTATAAAAAAACTAGGATGACCACTGTTACATTACAACTGTCAAAACTGAACTTCACTCGGGTACTTGTGCCAAGTGCCATAGACAAGGTTATGTTTTATAAATAGATTTTAGTTCCGCTACTCGATAACAGATGGCGCTGGTAGGCGAAAATGTAAGACGAAAATGTGAAATTCGTTTCTACTATTTTTATAACGCGCAGAGCAATAATGGAGTTACTTTTTAAGGCTTTTGAATTAAAATAAAAATCTATAATATGATAATGTGATGCCTGCGGCCTGCCCCTAAACCTCTGCACACAGCAAGTAGATTTGAGTGACCGAGCGCCCAAACCGTAGGTAGAAGATATAAGGACTTTAAAATTTTCTTCAGCACTGCCTGCCCTGTACATGGACAGTACCTTTATAAGGTTCTGATTTCATATACTGAAAGCGTCGGTTAACACCACGAAGTAATTAGTATAATAGGTACCGTAGAATACTTACTTTGTGGTTAAACTTACTTTGTAAGTATAAAAAATCTTGTAGTTCAGAGAATTTTCATATGACATAACTTCTCCCAGTTTTAGTCGTCTCTTTCTGCATATACTGAAAATGTAGTGGAAATTAAGAGAAATAGATATTATAAATCTTATTGATAAAAATGTCGTGAATTCGTGATGGTCATGTGGTTAAAGCGCCCGTCTCTCATGCAAGAGATTGTGGGTTCGAACTATGGGTGACTTTTTAAATCATAATGGACTTTCTAAAGTTTATCTTGACTTAGACGTAACTGACATCTTGCCTTGGAAAGCACGTAAAGCCAGTAAAACTTGAACTTAGTAGTAATTCCAGTCGTTACGGTCAGAAGCCAGAAAGTCTGACCCGTGTAACGAAGGGGTATCGTGTCGCCCAGTGCCTGGGTTGAGGAGGTCTATTAGGCAGTCGCTTCACGTAAATCAGTACTAGCCGACTCCAACATAGTTGGGAAAAGACTAATAATAATAATACTAGCCTACTATTACCAGGCGTCCGTCACTCGCTCAAGACCACGCGTTTTATGCCTACCGCTTCGCGTATCGTCGACGATACAACGAACACCGGGTTGTCGCGCGCCCGGCTGAGTGCTCGCGCGTCACGGGTACAGCGCTGACTATCAAAATGCCGAAACCACGTCGACGGTAAAAAGGCAAAAGGGGTCAAGCGCCACATTTTGCGATCTTAACTTTTTTATTGACCCCAACTCCACTATTTTTTCTCTTTCGAATGGTCATAGTATCGTTTTTCTAACAAGAAAAAAAGTCACTTGCACCAAAGAATTATTTGTACTGAATTGCCAAATCGATACTTACCAAAAGTGCTCAAGCGACACCGACTTTACCTTGCTTGGTTGAAGGACCATTTTGTATATTACGTTTTTGTATCGCCTTGTCATTTGGCATAATTTTAAAAACAATATTAGAAATAAATATGTCGTTTGTATCCATATTCCTTTTAGTTGTTTAGTAATAATTTTTCACTTAACACTATAGATAAGAAAATGAAATACTATAACGTCGCTTACACCAATAGTAAAGATTGTCAACTAAACATAATTGGCGCTTGGCCCCTTTCTTAAGTAATTTTATTTTCATTAAGTTGCATTTGATTCACTCAGTACGCGCGCCAGCGCCGTTGCAAGTGGTGTATGTGTCGCAGTCATCTGGTTGAATCAGCTATTTAATTGTATGGCTAGCGCGTTAACTGAATAGCGACATTTAATTGAATGACTAGGCCGAACGTTGATTGAACAAGAGTCGCTCAACGTCCAACTAGATAGCGGATTGAAACATAGCTCTTTGAACAGAGCGGACGTAAAATTAGTCAGGTGATTGAAATTTAGTTCATTTTTTTCCCACTGCGGCGTTAGTAGTCACCAAAACAATATGGCGTAAAACAGCTTGTGTAGATAGCACTGTCTTGATATTTTTTTGACAAAATTTATATTAAAGTGACATATTAGTAATAAAATAGCGTGATGAGCATGTCTATAGTCACTCTAAGATTCGGTTAACAAGTTAATTCCGCTACTTGATCACAGATGGCGCTATTCTCAGAGGTCGCAATTATCAACTTAATTGCATTATACATACGGCTGACATTTGCGTGATCGGTCGAATTCAGCTCCTACTCGGTCAAGGCTGCACCACGTAGCATATTATAATTCTTTATCGATATCGATAGATACCCGATATTTTGATCAATTAGCATAAATAAGACTTCTTGCGAGTACTTACATTTATTTATTTGGTACACAAACCGCTGTTTAATTTAAAACAATAATTAATAGATAATTATAGATAGACAGGTAAATTTAAAATAAAATTAAAGTGCTGGTATACTTGTATATTTAAATTTTACACAATTACTGCAACGTTATGAATAATGTATTTATTGCCCTTGAAATAAAATATATTAATTGATAGGTTTCTTATTAACTTTCGCATTATTTGTTTTATCGCCACTTCTTTTCGAAAAACTTTTAAGTAAACACAAATTATTCTTTGTATCGATATCAATCGACAAATTCAATATTCGACTTGACCACATCACTACTTGAGTAGCGCAGTTGTACTATTGTAATAAATCAATCCAAAATAAACTTTCTCGTAATGGAATAAGGTTGATTTTGACTAACTGTTCTATTAAATATTAGTAAATTGAAACAAAATAAGATTTTTATTGGAAAACAGTGAAAATCATACATAACGATAATACGAAATACCTCCATTTTTAAGATTTATTCTCCTACTATCGTTTTTGCACTTTAAAACGTAACAATACGGCATAGCTAGGGAAATATGAATTTGTGGCGAGACAAGCAACTCGTCGCGATGTCAAAACGCGACTGGTATCGGTTAAGAGTTACAACGCTTAATTGTGCCACGCGTGCCACGCCTACTTAGCACTTCCACTGTTTTCAAAGTCGGCTATATCCCATTCAACGACAACGCTAAGTGACGTTCAGTCAAGACGTTGAACGTTACATTAAACAACTTGACGAATTGTCCTTTAGTCATTCAATTAAATGTCGCTATTCAGTTAACACGCTAGCTATACAATCAAATGGCTGATTCAACCAGATGACTGCGACATATGTTTTGTGTGCGTGAAAGCAAGTTCACGCGTGTTTGAAACGCGATCGCACTTTTTAACACAGATTAACATTTTATATAAAACATGTCGACGGGTAAAAGGGGTCAAGCACCACAGATCATATTGTTCAGGAGAATAAAAAGAAAGTTTTAATAAAAAATATCTTTTTATTGCTTTATTGAATCACATCACAATCTTCAGAAAAGTTTACTAAAATACAATGTTCTTTAATAATTTTACATCAAAATAAGCCTGAGATCAATAGTTTCAAAGATAGATGTCGTTTGACCCCAGGTTTTTACCATGTTTATCGCATTTGCGAGGGGTCAAGTAACAATATTTAATGTTGGTTTTTTTTTTGGTGAGTGGGAAATCATCCAATGACTGCTCCCGTCCTTGGTGCGGCGGGAGGGCGTGTCAGACTCTTACTGACTAAAACCACAGATTAATAAATAGTTACTACGTAACAGATACTTCACTCCAATACATACGCTATAATAGCCTACAAAATCATAATAATAATACCAGCTGTTTGCAGCGAGGAGAAATGTACCATAAGTACGCACAAAGAGAGTTGAGATTCTTTTGCCCGCCGCGCGATAAACGTGTGTGCGTGCCATCCAGCAAATGTCCTAGGGTTATACGTATGATGATAATAGGGTATTACACTGTATAAGAGAAAAAATATAAAAATATATTATTGAGGTAGCTTATGCAAAAAGCAGCCGAACAGTGTTAGTTTTAGTTCATAAAACTAGAAAATATTTTTTTAAATTCAATTCAAAGTTTTAAGTTTTTTTACCTGTTCTTGAACACACCGAAATACAGACCACAGACAGTGACAGCTGTCGACTGTCAACAGTGTCAACTAGACGTCACTATTTGTTTTATTTATAACCTCCTAATACGATCTTTATTATAAAAATATACTTTTTCATGGAAGTTATTGTGAAAGATATTTTAGATGGCTAATACACATAGGTACTCACATCAAAGTGATATTTACAACAACAGTACAAACGGTACAAACGGGTTTTTATGGTGTAATAGTTGGAATACTCTTCCCACAACTTTTAACAAAGTTTTTCTTAAATTTGAATCAGTTAACACTAGAATTCACAATTATTCCGATGTTTTCACACTTGTGTTCTTGCATTCCGAAACGCACACCAACGGTAAGTTGAACAGTAACTAATTTTTGAGATAAAAACAATAAAAATGATGTAAAGTGTCACAGCGCGTTTGTTTATTTACATGACGTAAGGACGTCATATCGCCAAAGCAAAACCACGCCCACGGCGTTTTCCGTTTTTGGAAATTTCCGCGCGAAATTAGAAAATACAATTTTTAGAAGCGTTTTTGGGGTACTTAGCGCTTAAATAAAAATTTAGGATTTTTTTTAGTGGATTCTTAGTACTGTAGGAGTTATTTGAAATACTTAAAAAAAAAGAGTGTAATACCCTATTGTAATAAAACGAATGTTTTAGAAAAACAATTATTTTTTTATTTGCTGATCAAATATTTTTTAGTTTAATAAAAAGACTGATGCATATTTTTCGTTCCTTGAATTCCCGATTATTATATTTTAGTGTCGAAAATATCCAAAACCGCGTGAATAATTTTAATAAATAATCAAAAGGGAAACAGGAGAATTGGGAAACAGGGGAATTGCACAATAATCACGCAATAATTACGTGGTTTTGTATCGTCGACGATACGCGAAGCGGTAGGCATAAAACGCGTGGCATTGAGCGAGTGACGGACGCCTGCTAAAACCGGGTCACGGTAACATTATAAACATTCCGCAACCCCGACAGGCGTTGGCCCTGTTAGGCCCCTTCCTGTGCTGACTCCTTCTCTTTGAGGCGCGCGTGGAACACTAACGCGCCGTCGACGCGGTCCTGATCCTAGCCGGGCGGCGAGCTACCCATCGCTCGCCTTCCGCAGAACCGCGCCTACGGTGGCTGGTAGTCGTCTTGCGACTCTCGACGTCTTCGCCTGGGTCTTAGTCCGGGGCGAGAGGCTCGTCGTTGCCTCTCGCGCGCCGCCGCTTCCTTCACTAGCATAACTGCTTCGCAGAAGGAGGCGACGGCATCCCATTCCGTCTCGCCCCGAAGCATGGCCTGAACCAGCGCCGGGCGCGAGAGGTCACCGCCGCCGATCGCCTCTACGAGGACACGTGCCGATGCTCCGCCCATGCGCGGCACACCTTCACTGTGTGCTCGACCGTGTCCTCCAGGTGACCGTTGCTGCAGTGGTGACACCCAGGCGTCGCTTCCGCCTGAATCCGACACAGGAACCTCCCGAACTGACCATGTCCGGTGAGGACCTGTGTCAAGCGAAACGTGAGAGCGCCGTGGCGCCTCTCCACTCCTCAGAGAGGGGTCTTACCGCCGCTATTACGGCGTGCCCAGCACTTGGTAGTTGGTTGCGACAGTCGTTGTCTCCACTCCGCCATGAGATCTCGCCGGAGCTCCGTGAGCCGTGCCGCGACTTCACCCCGGCGTTGCACTTCCACGCGCCACTGGTATGTGTGTGCAAGGACTGTTGCCTCCAGATCCCACGGCGGGACGCCGGCAAGGAGGCATGCCGCCTCATAGGAGACCGCGCGGTATCCCCGCACCATGCGAATGGCCATGACCCTCTGGGACGCCCTCAGAAGCCGGGCCGGAGCCGCGGCTAGAATATGCGCCCACACCGGAGCCCCGTAGAGGGCCATGGACCGCACGATCCCCGTGTAGAGCCTCCGGCAGGAGGCGTTTGGGCCACCGAGATTGGGCAGGAGCCGCTTGAGGGCAGCTCCGGCCTTCGCCAGTTTGAATGTTGTTATATTTAGATTTTGGCCTAAGCTTCATGTTAATAAAGTAATATTTTATTTTATTTGGCACAACAGATCATAGAACTAATTCAGATTTTGGCTTAAGCTACCATAATCTTAATAAGTATTATTTTATATTTGTGTATATTTGTATATAAAATAATACTTATTAAGATAAGTATAAGTTAATAAGTATTATTTCATATTTGTATATAAAATAATACTTATTAAGATAATAATATATATATATTTTAATTTGCTTATGAAATGTGGGTGTGTGTTACGCCTCTGCCTACCCTTTCAGGAAAAAAGTCTTGATGCTATGTGTGTATGTTAATTAGCTTGACCTGCACATTCTATTTTGACTTTCACTAACTCGATAGATCTAATTTCGCTGTGCTGAGTTTATGCTTTTTCGGGCTAATCTCAGAAACTACTGTCTTGATTTTCATACGGTTTAACGAATAGGAAGAGGGATTTTCTAGAGGCGTTATATGCTGTAATTTATATTCAGATACTGTTTTCAAAGTCGGTCATAAAACATTTGCGTTAAAAAAATAAATGGCACCACAGAAGCTTGCTTTTAAATGGTACTTTTTAAATTATACTGGTTATAGGGTCAATGTTCTACAATTTTGTTTGTTACGCTATGATAATGGATTTATTTGGCTTGCAGGATAAAGAACAAAATTACGAAGCGAGTCAGAATGATTAATTACCTACTCAAATAATGTGATAACATGCTGTTGTATGTACTAACAGTTAGGTAACTGCTGTTTTTTGGATCTCAGTTTTGTTCCTTGTATTGTTTTAGTTTAATACATAATTCATAGTTCTATTACCTACCTGCTGTGCCAAATATAAAATAATACTTATTAAGATTATGGTAGCTTAAGCCAAAATCGGAATTAGTTCTATAATCTGTTGTGCCAAATAAAATAAAATATTACTTTATTAACATGAAGCTTAGGCCAAAATCTAAATATTCCAACATTAAATATTGTTACTTGACCCCTCGCAAATGCGATAAACATGGTAAAAACCTGGGGTCAAGCGACATCTATCTTTGAAACTATTGATCTCAGGCTTATTTTGATGTAAAATTATTAAAGAACATTGTATTTTAGTAAACTTTTCTGAAGATTGTGATGTGATTCAATAAAGCAATAAAAAGATATATTTTTTTAAAACTCTCTTTTTATTCTCCTGAACAATATGATCTGTGGTGCTTGACCCCTTTTGCCTTTTACCCGTCGACGTAATTATTGCCTGATTATTGTGCAATTCCCCTGTTTCCCAATTCTCTTGTTTCCCTTTTGATTATTTATTAAAATTATTCACGCTGTTTTGGATATTTTTGACACTAAAATATATTAGTCTGGAATTCAAGGAACGAAAAATATGCATCAGTCAATTTATCAAACTAAAAAATATTCGATCAACAAATAAAATAATAATTGTTTTTCTAAAACATTCGTTTTATTACCATTGTTATCATACGTATAACCCTAGCAGATTTGCTGGACGACACGCACACACGTTAGTCGCGCGGCGCGGCGGGCAAAAGAATCTCAACTCTCTTCGTGCGTACTTATGGTACATTTCTCCTTGATGCAAACAACTGGTATTATTATTATGATTTTGTAGGCTATTATAGCGTAGGTATTTTGGTTTTTGTATTGGAGTGAAGTATCTGTTACGTAGTAACTATTTATTAATCTGTGCTATTACTGTCCCACTGCAGGGCAAAGACCTCTTATCATACAGAGAAGGCACGAGCATTGATCACCACGCTTGCTCAAGGCGGATTAGCGATTTCTGACTTATATTCACTACAAGTCCAGGTTTCCTTACGATGTTTTCCTTCACCGGTGTCTGTGATGTCTAAGATAATCTTTAGAAAGAACATATGGATTGAAAAAATCACATTGGTACTTGCCCGGATTTGAACCCACAACCCCTTGCATGAGAGGCGAGCGCCTTAACCACTAGGCCATCACGACATTTTTATGATGATGATTTATTTATATATGAATTGAAAATGTCACATTGGTACATGCCCAGGACCAAACCAGGAACAGAAAGAACGAAAGGACTCAATGGTGCCGATTCTCTTATTCACAAACTAATGTAAATTATAGGTTAAGTGCATCTTTCTCTTTCCGCAGAGCCGTCTTAACCTATAGTGCAGGGTGTGCGGCGCACACGGGCGCCGGGTCTAAGGGGGCGCCGAGCGCCCTCTAATGTGACACCTCCAAAGATGCGTCGATGCCGGCACTCTCAAAGACCCCGCACTCGTGCTATGGCCGACGTCGGGCGCGCGGTAACAATGCAAGGCTACTCCTATTCCTACTCTATTTAAATTTACGCAATAACTTTTGTTTTGACGTGCAATCTGTCTTAAAACAGATAATTAAAGATTAAATTGGTGTTTTTTTTTTGGTGAGTGGGAAATCATCAAATGACTTCATTCTCCCGTCCTGGGAAAAAGGGTGTGTCAGACTTTCACTGACTAAAATATTCCTTCGGTTGCCTTGTATGTTCCGGAGTCACGGTAACTATTCCGCAACCCCGGCAGGCATCAGCCCTATTGGGCCCCTTATCGTGCTGCTCTTAGAGGCGCGCCTGGAACACTAACGCGTCGTCGACGCGAGCCTGGTCCTAGCCGGACGGCGAGCTACTCATCGCTCACCGTCCGTAGACACGCGCCTACGGTGGCCGGTAGTAATCTTGTGACTCTCGACGTCTACGCCTGGGTCTCTGCCCGGGGCGTGATGGTTGACGCTGCCTCGCGCGCGCCGCCGCTTTCTTCACCAGCTTAACTGCTTCGCAGAAGTAGGTGACGAATTCCCATTTAGTTTCGCCCCGGAGCATGGCCTGAACCAGCGCCGGGATCAAAAAGTCACCCCCGCCGATCGCCTCTACGAGAACACAGCGTTGGTCGCCCAAGCGGGACACATCTCCAGCGTGTGTTTGACCGGGTCATCCAGGTGACCGTTGCTGCAATGGTGATACCCAGGCGTCGCTTCCGCCTAAATCCGACACAGAAACCTCCCGAAGTGACCGTGTCCGGTGAGGACCTGTGTCAAGTGAAACCTCTCCAGGTCTCTTCAGCCACTCCTCAAAGAGGGGTCTTACCGCCGCTACTGCGGAGTGCCTAGCCCTGGGTTGCGACAGTCGCTGTCTCCATTCCGTCATGAGATCTCATCGGAGTGCTGTGCACCGCGCCGCGATCAGCTGCGGCAGCGGGACTTCGCCCCGGCGTTGCACTTTCACGCGCCACTAGTACGTGTGTGCAAGGACTGTTGCCTCCAGATCTCACGGCGGGATGCCGGCAAGGAGGCTCGCCGCCTCGCAGGAAATCGTGCGGTATCCCCGCACCATCCGAATGGCCATGACTCTCCGGGACGCCCTCAGAAGCCGGGCCGGAGCCAAATTGGGCGCCCACACTGGAGCCCCGTAGAAGGCCCCACGATCCCCGCGTAGAGCCTCCGGCAGGAGGCGTTTGGACCACCCAGATTGGCAGGAGCCGCTTGAGGGCAGCCCCATTCTTTGCCAGTTTGGGGGCCAAACGTCGGAAATGCTCCTTGACATTCCATCGGTTGTCGAGGACAAGTCTCAAGTACTTCATCGTCGACTCAACACCGATGTGAACCCCTCCCATCGTTGTCTGAGACCCCGGAGGTGGCCAGTGCCGATGGCCATGAAAACACATGGCCTCGGACTTGTGCAGGGCCACCTCGAGGCGCAGCTGCCGGATCCTGTCCACGACTGTCGTGACATCAATTCGGCCGCCGCCTGGATTCGGCCGGCGCCTAGAAATTGGCGTAATGTCGCATCTCGCATCGCTACCAAAGGTGCGTGCCGGCATCGGCACCTGTTTGTTTTGATTCGTTTGACAACACGCCGACAATCATTGCTAACTCGGCTGTATTAGAATGCTATAAAGTTCAAATTACAATTCCAAGGAACGTGCGGCGGTCATTTCCAAAGGCTTGTGTACGCGTGCCGCAATTTTTGTTTTACCGCTGCACCGTAGTTTTGCGAAATAAGCCTATGATACAATATTGGAATAAGTGTCATCTTTGAATAAATATCTATGTAAACAAGAAGTAAATCGGCTATTCTTTCTAAAAACATTTTGCTTCCTGACATCATTTAAAATTGCACCATTTGCATCCGAATTTCCGTTTGGAAATATAACTGTTAGTATTCCATTTTGACCCCGCTCCTACTAGACTAGAGGGCGCCAGGGTACTGCTTGCACACGGGCGCCACAAGGGCTAGAGACGCCTCTGTCTTTCCGTTTAATTAAGAAAAGGACAGAAGATAAAATATTAGTTAAGTCTGTCAAATTTAGACACTCCATAGATAATTTAGACGCGATTTAAAAACATGGCGTCTAAGTATACGTCAATTTTCATCGGGCGCTGTCTAATTTGACAGGAATAAACTAAAATGTATTTTCTGTCCTTTTCTTTAAGAAATGGAAAGAGAAAGATGCACTTAACTTAAATTAACGTTAGTTAGTGCATAAGAGAATCGGCACCATTAACCACTTGAATTTAGTTTCTCATTAAGTCTCTTAATTGCTTATTCGTAGCCAACTCATGAAGGTCTATTATCTTTTCTAATTGCCTACTCGTAAATCTAAGTGTCGAGCGAGCCAATAAGATCATCTTGTAATTAATTAATTACACTGCTAATTAAAGATTCGGATCACTGCTATGCTGATTGGCATCTTGTTGGGTGCATAAGTTTCGCTTGTGACTTTGCCTTAGGCCTGTCTGGTTCTATAGAGCTCTTAAAGAAAAGGGACAGGGGGCCAATTCTCGATTTTCGCCATTTTTCTCGAGTTCGAGATTGTAAGTCTATCTCTATGTCTATCAAAAATATCTCTATCTCTACCAAAAAATGGCGAATTGAGCAGAATTCCGTATTCTCAGTCAAAATAGAAATAAATGTCACGAAAATGTCGAGTCGAGTGAAGATAATGTTACCATTATGAAGAATCGCACGTTCCGTTTTTGGTAGCTTAGTAAAAGTAGCATAAGTGAATGAATGATTTCGTTTTAAAATGCTGAATATACGAATATTTAATTATAAAACGAAACGTTTAGTGTAAAAATAATCAGTTTGACAGTTGACTGTCTGTCAATGACAGAATTCAAGTGTTAGGTAGGAAGTAAATGATAAAGTTCTTTATTTTAAAATAAAAATAGTTAAGTCATACAAAAAATCAATTATAATAAAATCGGTTACAATAATTGTGCACTCAACAAACACGTAAATTAGGTATTTTAGGGTGTGCAAGATAGAAATTCTAATAAACAAATAAACTCGTCCATCTTTCAGTGGTTTCAAGTCTAATCGTGGTCGTCGTTTCAAAAAAACACAATGCACAAATCAAAAAGTATAAATCGAATTTCCAGTAGGTATGAGATGCCAAGCCGTATTTTATTAGAAAAAGAAGGAAATAAAAACACAGGGTACAATCCAAAACTAAACGAATTCACACAGAAATTACGTATCTCTACAATCGACATGACATCTCTACTGCTCAGAAGCACTCGACATGAACTCTAACGTTAGCCTTCGACAAATGTCGAACTCGACATCCCCAGAATAGCAACGTTTTAAAATTTTACGAAAAAATGACGTCGTTCGACTTTTTTGTCGAATTCGACATCATCTCTAAAACCGAGTTAGAAAATAAGAAGCTCAATCACCTTAACCAGGAGTTACAGAAGCAGAATGCACTATACAAAAAAGTGGCATGCTCCCCTTCTAAGTTAAAGTTACAAACACCAAAAAGTAAGAATAAATCAGCAAAAATTAACCAGGGTAAATGTGAAGGATCTACTACTGGAGATAGGAAATCCACAACGTCAACCAGTGTCCAAAATAATCAACAGTTAGATAAATCGATAACAGATGGCGTTAGTCACATTACTACTACTGGCAATAAAGAAAGAAATACTGAAGTACAACTTACACAATCAAATTATAACAGTAAACCGAACAAAACTAGAATGAGTAAATTATGTATTTTGAGTAGCAATAAAAATAATAAAATGTTAGATATTGCAGAAGAGATATTCCCTAATTGTAGAATCTGCCACTACCTGACACCCAAATGTGGTGTTAAGTACCTTATCTCGGACTTGGATCTCAAATTAAAGGACTACAATTTGAATGACTACTGCTTGATATTTGTCGGGGAGGAAGACTTTCGACGGACTAAAAACTAGGTCGAACTAACTATCGGTATTCGTGAAAAGCTGTCAAAATTACAGCACACAAATATCATATTATGTGCTCCTACGTTCAAACTAAATGATTATTCTACAATGTTTAATTCGAGAATTGAAACCTTTAACAGTTTAATCTATTTAGATGCTTGTACATATAATTATGCCTACTTGTTTGATTCTAATTATTATCTCGATTATGATTTTAGTATGTTTTCTAAGAATAGTGGCTCTGTGAATAATCGCGGTATGGCCAATATACTGCACAATATAAGTTTAATGATTAACGAATTTACAGTGTATAGTGACTTAAAGTCGTGTCATTCTTCTGATAAAGTTACAGATTTGCATCTCTCCGTACCTAGCAATGTTACTAATGAAAATGAACTGTTTTTTCTCTAATAGATATATCAACATATTGCATCAAAATATAGCAGGTTTGATAAATAAAGCAGATGATCTGTTGGTATGTCTAGAGGAGCTATCTAATAAAAAGACAAATGTTGATATCTTGTGTATCACGGAACATTTTATCATGGAAGGATATCAACATATATTATTTTTACCTAACTATAATTTGGCCGCACATTATTGTAGATTAGAACAAAAAAGGGGTGGTGCGTGTATCCTAATTAAAAATGGGCTACAATGGAAAGAATTGCCAAAAGTAGCAAAGTTATCAACTCCAGGCATATTTGAATGCTGTGGAGTGGAACTGACTAGTTATAAGATAATAATTGTATGTTTATATAGAATTCCGAACTCAAATAATTTAAATTATTGCTTTGACAAACTCGAAAAGCTCTTGCAGGAAATTTTAGGTTCATGCTGTAAGAAAATTGTTATCTGCGGAGATTTTAACATTGATGTACTCAAGCAGAATAGAGCAACTAATCAGCTTGAATGTCTTCTAATGAGTTACAATCTAAAACTTGCTTTAAAACAACCAACTCGCATGGCCAAATTATCGTGCATTGACAATTTTGCGCATAACTTTAACGCATGTAAGACTGAAGTACTAGAATGGGCATTATCGGATCATACAGCACAGCTGCTTCGGTGTCCAGTACAAAAAATATGCTGTATTAAGTATTGGTACGCAACTAGAAGGGACTATAGTACGGAAAATATAGTAAAATTTAAAGATTATCTTAGGAATCTTACCTTTTCAGAACTTTATGAAACGGATGAGCCAAATGTAGCTTATAATCATTTCATTGATATTTTCAAGCTATTATACGATCTGTGTTTTCCATTAAAAGTAGTTAAAATAAATACAATAAGAAAAACTAAGTGGATGTCAAAGGGGATCAAACTATGCAGTAAAAAGAAAAGAAAACTCCTATGGCAGTTTAGGCTTAAGCGTAGCAATATTAATAAAACCTTACTATATAATTATTCTAAAACTTACAAAAAAATTATCCACTTAACACAAAAAGCACAAAACAATCACAAAATTAAATCATCAAAAAACAAATCAAAAACTGCGTGGCAAATTATAAATCGTGCAAAATATAACATACCTATATCTAACATAAATAAAATTAAAATGGGTGGCTACATCATATCTCATCCTAAGACTATTCCAGAAGCATTTAATAATTTTTTTATTGATAAGATACAGCCAAAGCTGGATAACAACTCCAGACCTAAGGCGTGTACATCAGATCTAAACAATAAAACTATGTTTATGGCCCCTAGTATACCAGACGATATTAAAAAGATAATTATGTCTTTAAATAATACAAGCAGTGTGGGATATGACGGTATTTCTACTTATATACTTAAACACGTATCGGAAGAAATCTGCGGTCACTTGAGTCATGTCATCAATCTCAGCATTAGCGCAGGCATGTATCCGGATGCACTGAAAGTGTCTATCGTCAAGCCACTATTTAAAAAAGGGGATAGGGAGTTAATGGAGAATTATCGACCAATATCATTAATTCCTATAATTTCTAAAATATTCGAGAAATACATTTACAAGGAACTAATTTCATTTATAGAAAAACATAATATTATATGCGAGGAACAAAAAGGATTTAGAACAGGTAAAACTATTAATATGGCCATTTATGATTTTTTATATAATGTTACATCTAACGTGGATAAGAGGAAACCGGTCTGTGGAGTCTTTTGTGACATGACGCAGGCCTTCGATTATGTGCATTATGGTACACTCTTAAATAAACTTGAAGCTTATGGAATCAGAGGAAATGTCAACAATTTAATTAAATCTTACTTATGCAACAGAACTCAAATAACAAATATAAGCCAAATTATTATGAAAAGTAAAAGGGAAATTGTATTCCAATCCTCAAAACGTACAGTTTTATTTGGTGTGCCACAGGGGAGTGTTTTAGGGCCATTTTTATTTATTTTGTATATTAATGATTTACCGAAAGTAATCCCCCAATCTCTGACATTGTTTGCCGATGATAGCACCTTAACGATACCTTGCAAAAGTGTAGATACTTATGAAAGTGACATAAATGATTCCTTAAAGCTAATGATAAAGTGGATAGATGACAATAACTTAAAAATTAACCTTACTAAAACTAAATTAATACATTTTAGTCAACGAATCAATAGTAAAAGTAATTTAAATATATACTACGATAACCAGCCTATAGAAGAGGTAGAAACAACAAAATTTATAGGGCTCCACATTGATAAAAAACTAAATTGGAAAACCCATATCGAAATCCTGTGCAAGAAAATCAGTAAATCTGCCTATGCACTGCACACTTTGTCGTCTATAATAGGTAAGGAGGCATTACTTACAGCCTACTATGGTCTAACTGAATCCCATTTACGCTATGGTGTCATTTTTTGGGGTAACTCAACAGAAAAAGACACGGTGTTCAAGGCTCAAAAGAGATGCGTGCGTGCAATATTTAAAATTAAACCTACTGATAGTTGCGTGCCTTACTTTATAAACTATAAAATACTTACTTTACCATGTCTGTACATTTTAGAGGTAGCTGTTTTTGTTAAAACAAATCCACACCGATTTAAACGATTAGACGAAGTAATCCCACGTAATAGACGTGACAACAGCAGGATATGCTCTCATGCTGCGAGAACAGCTTTCATGCGCAAAAGCGTATTCTGTATGGCTCATATCATATTTAATAAATTACCCAAAAGCTGGAGGGAACTGCCCGTGCCACTTTTCAAAAATAAGCTTAGAAATTTTTTAGTTAGTAAAGTGTATTACAATGTTTTAGATTTTTTAAATGAGAAGGACTTTTATATTTCGACTTCCAATAACAATTTAAACAATGAATTTTAAATGTATTGACTTTTGAATGAAATTATTTTATTGAATATACTGGACATAATCTAATTAATTTTTTGACTAATATATACATATTCTTTATATCTTGACATTCAATTTCTATTTTTTTTTTGTATTGTGGTATAAAATATAAAATTGTCAGTATGTAATGCAATTAAATGTAATTTTCATACCTGTAAATTTGTACGCCGTTACTGGCAAAACATGAACGCTCACAACTCATTTTTAATACCTTGCATGTCTGATTCGTCAGTTTATGTAATAGCATGTTTGACAAATAAAATGATCTTTATCTTTATCTTTATCTTTATCTTTACCGAGAATTGGCTCCCAGGGCATTGGTGCCGATTCTCTTATTCACAAACTAACGTAAATTTAAGTCAAGTGCTGCATCTTTCTCTTTCCGTTTAATTAAGAAAAGGACAGAGATAAAATATTTGTTAAGTCCTGTCAAATTTAGACACTCCATAGATAATTTAGACGGGATTTAAAAACATGGCGTCTAAATATACGTCAATTTCCTTCAGGAGGCGCTGTCTAATTTGACAGAATTAAACTAAAATGTATAATCTGTCCTTTTATTTAAGAAATGGAAAGAGAAAGATGCATTTAACTTAAATTTAGTTGAACAAGAGAATCAGCACCATTATATTTACGGGATGGTAGTAGTACAACCTCGGAAGAATTCCTTCAAGGCGTTTCGGCCGTTGAGTTTTAGTGGCTCCGGTCGAAATAGGAATTACATAATCTATAGGTATAAAAATAAAAATAATCTATAGGTACTTCTATACTAATATTATAAAGAGGAAAACTTTGTTTGTTTAATTGTAATGAATAGGCTCAAAACTACTGGACCGATTTTAAAAATTCTTTCACCATTCGAAAGCTACATTATTTCTGAGTAACATAGGCTATATAATAGGTACCACGCTATGTCCCACGGGAGCGAGGCAGTAACCAAAAACCTTACGTAACGCGGGTGAAACCGCGAGGAACAGCTAGTTATTAATATTTTTATATTCGAGAGTGTTTCGGACGATACTTCAAACTAATTTTCTTCTCAATTCGGATGTTTGTTTTTTTTTTATGTTTGTTCGCGCATATCTCTGTCGTTTACCAACCGAATTCTTAAAAACGTACTTTTTTTTTGAAAGTTACTCTAAAACTTATTTAGACATTGAGATTAACTAAAAAGTCAAAAATGAAAGCTATTTAAAAAAAAATAACCGACTTCAAAAACTAAAAGCACAAAAATAACTATTTCGGAAGTCGGTGGTTTTTCTTCTGCCGGTCTTTTTGATGTGTTGCCACCGATTTCCAAAATAGTTATTTTTGTTCTGTTAGTTTTTGAAGTCAGTTATTTTTTTTTAAAAGCTTTTTATTCAATTCAATTCAATTCAATTTATTTTTATGTTTGGTTAGAAGAATGAAAACTTTTTTATTGTTATCGTACGGAATTAATTTTAATAAATGATTTTTATATACGGTGAGAATGAAAAGGTTTACCACACAACGGGGTGAAACCGCGTAAATATTTAAGACAGTATTTTTAAAGGCAAGAGATGATAATAAGAAAACAATGAACTGATAGCATTCGTTCAAGAGCATGACACATTCAAGCATTTTGAATGGAATCGAATGATGCTTAAAAACAAAACATAGCTAGACCATAATAAAATAAAATGATCACAAATAACGGAAGCCTAACCATAAAATTCTGGGCGCCATTTAAAAAAAAACAGTCATACCAAAAAAAGAATACAATTATTATTAATTGTTTATCAAAAAAGGCTCGCGGCTATATGACTGATACCTTTGCCAAACTAAACGATGTAGTATGCTAAACGGCCATCGATACCATCGTTATTGTCTATGGCTGAGCGTTCCAATTTCAATATGGTGATCGATGCGAGTGATGTGGAGTCGAATTTGTATTTGTTTTTGGTTATTCCTTGGGGCAATAGTTCGCCACATTCGCGCGACCCGAGATGACCAACCGCGGGTTGGCTCTTCCATTGTAAGAAAGACTTCAGTCTAAAGAGGTTTTTCTCGAAAAATGGCAACCATTACATATTTTCAAATAACTTCCAAAAAAGGAAGAGGTTCTCAATTTGGATGTTTGTATTTTTTTTTTACGTTTGTTCGCGCTTATCTCTGTCGTTTACCAACCGATTTAAACAATTCTTTTTTTTGTTTGAAAGGGTAGACTTCCCAAATGGTCCCATTGTCATCAGGTCCAGGATCTGATGATGGTATCATGCCGAAATCGAGGGAAGTCGTTTTTTTTTTGCAAAAAATTATCTTGTTGACGGGTATGTTGGTCCAGTACTTTCTCCCTGGACAAAATAACAATATCTTTGTGCCATCACATTTTTTGTTTTGTGTCACAATGATAAACTGACTTACAGACTGGGTGTTATTTCAAGAGTCAACACACAGCCGAAATCGCTGGTCCTAGAGAAATACGACTTGGAGGGTATTTTCTTTACCCAAGCGAAGACGTCGAGAGTCGCAAGACGACTACCGGCCACCGTAGGCGCTGTTCTGCGGATGGCGAGCGATGGGTAGCTCGCCGCCCGGCTAGGACTAGGACCGCGTCGACGGCGCGTTAGTGTTCCACGCGCGCCTCAAAGAGAAGGAGTCAGCAAGGGAAGGGGCCCAACAGGGCCAACGCCTGCCGGGGTTGCGGAATGTTTTTAATAGTTACCGTGACTCTGAAACATAAAGGGCAATCGAAGGAACATGAGTGGGTTTTAGTCAGTAAAAGTCTGACACGCCCTCCCGCCGCACCCAGGACGGGAGCAGTCATTGGATGATTTCCCACTCACCAAAAAAAAGGGTATGTTCTTAGTGAAGAGTTAATAAGTATCCATTCAGAAAGGATTTTTTGAGAATTCGACCCCTTAAGGGATAAAATAGGGGATGAAAGGTCGACGTTCGCGGGCGAAAGCGATTTTGTGTATGTACCTATATAATAATACTAGCTTTTGCCCGCGACTTCGTCCGCGTGGAATAGTTCCCGTTCCCGGAAGATTTTTGGGATGAAAACTAGCCTATGTTCTCTCTCGGGTCCCAGACTATATCTATACCAAATTTCATTCAAATCGGTTCAGTGGTTTAGGCGTGAAGAAGAGACACACAGACAGACAGAGTTACTTTCGCATTTATAATATTAGTACGGATGTGTATGTGTTCGTTTTTTTTTATTAGCCTATTCTGTCCCACTCCTGGGCAAAGGCCTCCCTCCACTTCTTCCATGTTTCGCGATCTCTCGCTTCCTCTTTCCAATTTCGTAAGAATACGTCCAGTTCGTCCCGCCATCTCCTTCGTGGCCGGCCGCGACCTCGTCTCCTAGTCTCAGGACACCAGCTTTGTGCCATTTTAGCCCACAATTTGTCCGGCATGCGGCAGACATGTCCTGCCCAGTTCCATTTTAGTTGGACAGCCTTTTGAGCCACATCAGCTATTCTTGTTTTGTGTGTTCGTATTTATAAATAATACTAGTTTGTATATCAGTTCTGTTTACCATAGTACAAGCCTAGTTTGAAATCAGATGGCCATGTGTGACTTGTCCCCAAAGATATTTAATTTACCAATTTATTCTAGCACACTGGCCTAAGTCAGCTCCACAGCAACTCTGTGCCCCAATCAATACATAATGGCGGCGCAACAAATTGCTTCGATGACGCGGCAAAACGCTAAATAATGTTATTTACATATTGTACTGTCACTTTCAACTTCACATTTTTATTTAATCTGTGCTTTAGGAGATCTGTGGGCTTGTGGTTCTTATTTTGAACCTTTCAACGACGAAGCGACAGCAGGCTGTCGCGCTGCTTTTGTCTTTCTATTGTGATACCGATTTGTTATTGTCATCAATAATAAACATCTTCAAGACATGATAACAAAAAACTTCTTTAAAAATCATTCAAATTGATGCACAATACGGTATTTGACACTATTAACCGATAAACCTAAGACATATTTTTTATAAAACCTATCTTTTTATTAGTCCTAAGCATCGGATTTGTTTTTAATTTACTGTAGAATTGGATTTTTAATTGCTTTAAAATCAATAAATAGTTAGTCAATAGGGTAGCTAGCTTGTGACGTCACAAGCTGGTATTGGCATACAAAGTCTATTGGAGAATTGCGTTTTGACAGCTCATAAAAAGTACGTCAATTGATGATGGTGTCAAATACCGGATTGACGAAGGAATCTTGCAATAAAGTTACAAAAAACTCAGGGCGAGATGAATACACGTTACTTAGCACAAACTTTGGCATAGCACTACAACTGTCAAAGTTACACAACTGCCAAACGTCAAGTGCACGATAGAGACGGAACATGGTTGAGCCAAAGTATGTGCTAAGCGATTGCGCTAATTCTCTTGTACACAAACTTCACTAAATTTAAGTTAAGTGCATCTCTCTCTTTCCATTTCTTAAAGAAAAGGGCAGAAGATACATTATAGTCTAATCCTGTCAAATTAGACAGCGCCTGAAGTAAATCGACGTGTTGTTTGTCGCAATGTTTTTAATCGCGTCTAAATTATCTATGGAGTGTCTAAATTTGACAGGACTTAACTAATATTATATCTCCTGTCCTTTTCTTTAAGAAATGGAAAGAGAAAGATGCATTTAACTTAAATTTAGTTAAGTTTGTGAATAAGAGAATCGGCACCAAAGTCTATAATCTCGCCAATGAAGTTAACTGATAACATTTTCCTTTTTGAAGTCTTTGGCCTACCAGACTTTTATTTCATTCCTCAAAGGTACAAATTTTAAATAAATTCGCCTAGTTAAAACAATTTTGTCATTTTTTTCAGGTACATTAACAAATACGGTATTTTAAGGCGAGACGACGAAAAAAAAGTAATTAGTCCGTCATTGAGGTTATTAAAAAATTTTCAACACGTATTTTTTCTTTTTTCTCGTAAACGAAAAATGACGATACAGTGCGTTGAAGTTGTGCGTGACGTCACGATCAGATACAATTATTTTTGCAGTACGGTGACGTCAAAAGCCCGCACTCCAGAACTTTGTTGCTCTTTATCTTTGTATTTTTTTATTATTTTGATGAAGCAAAAAATACGTGTCCAGTATTTTTGGCCGATCTACAAGACGGACTAAACAGAATGCCATTTTTTTATGTGGTCGTCATCCCTATTGACGTACATTTTATGAGCCGTCAAAACGCGATTCTCCTATAGATTTTGTATGGCAATCACCTTATGACGTCACTAAGTTTTGCAACTCAATTGGCTAACTATAAATATTGATTTCAAAGCCATAAAAATCTAATTTTACGGTAAATTGAAAATGCACCGGATTTATGGGGTTAAATTTAAATAGTACATTATGATACAAGAGCGCTGTGTTGGTCATTACATACAAGGCGATATTTGTGCGCGAGCCGCAGGCGAGCGCAACAAGAAAGCCGAGTACGTAATGACAATAGCGCGCGAGTATCATACGACGTTTTTCAACACACTTGTGAGTAAAATCTCAAAAATAAACACATTTTCTAAAAATGACTGCGCTTTTTCACTGCATGAAACTGTCGTACGCAACCTTTGACTTTGGCGGCATCAAATTACTACTCGCGTTTTACGCCTCCATAATTATTTCCGGCGGAGTTAAAAATACAGTTTCTTCTTTACAATCAATTTAGAATATCATCAATTAGATAAACAATAAAAATGTAGAATGCCGCGCAACGCGTACCTTTTTTTTTCGCGCTCTGCCAATACCCGGGAATGACCACAGATAATATACTACACTCTTAATACAGACAAAATTCAAAACTAAATGTATTTAAGCTTAAAAAAATTGAGTTTGGGTGAATTTTTAATAATGTGTTTTAGTTATAGTTATTTATTATTGTTTTATTTAAATTTTTTTGTTATTTTGCTAAGATATTTAAGTAAGCAGTAAGTAATAGGCTGTTTGGCAGCGTCAAAGAGTCGTTTTAAAAAAAAGTCGTTACTTAGCAACGAAACGTTTTTTTTTTTTTAAAAGTGTATTAAGCGACAAATTTAAGAATGCGTACTGGACATACTTTTAGTTTGCAATCTTGAATAAATTTGAATTGGTCGTGTTAAGATTACCGCAAGCGTGCGATAATATAAAGTGAAACGCACGCGTGCGTAATATACTCAATAACAGGTCTAAATGCAAGGTAATAAGACCCACTTTACGAGCAAGTGTGTTGAAAAGAGGTTTTATAGAAATTGTGTCTTACATTTACTGTTTATAATAAAATGTAAATTACCTAATTCTAATGACAGACAGAACCATTGTCGTATAAAAACCTTTCAAACTTATCCGATACCCTACACAGATAATAATCACAGCCAACCATAGAGCGTTTGTTTGGTAATTTTGGCGCGATTGTCTATGTTCTATTGTTTTCTTTTTTTACAAGTCATCGAGTATCATTGACTTTTAGAAATTGATCTGTTCACACTTGCCACATCCGGTCAGATAAAGATTTAACTATTTAAATTCAAATATAGGTGTATGTTTAACATAATGGGTTTATAACAAACTAGCTTTCGGCCGTGGTTCCACTTGCATTGAGTTTCGCCTCAGTCTCTCTATAAAGGGCGCTATGTAGCGAGATGTTTTTCAGAAAATGGTGCCGATTCTCTTGTGCACAAACTAACGTAAATTTAAGTTAAGTGCATCTTTCTCTTTCCATTTCTTAAAGAAAAGGACAGAAGATACATTTTAGTTTAATCCTGTCAAATTAGACAGCGCCTGATGAAAATTTCCGTATATTTAGACGCCATGTTTTTAATTTGCGTCTAAATTATCTATGGAGTGTCTAAATTTGACAGGACTTAACTAATATTTGAGCTTCTGTCCTTTTCTTAATGAAAAGGACAGAGAAAGATGCACTTAACTTTAATTTACGTTAGTTTGTGCACAAGAGAATCGGCACCAATAACTTCCTTTCAACGACCAAGCGACAGCCGGCTGTCACGCTGCTATTGTCTTTCTATTGAGTCTCAAATCACGTATGTTTAAGGTTTAAATTAAACATTTTATGTAGGTCCAGGTACTTTTGAATTGACAAAGTGTTATTTATTTTATTTATTATTTAATTAATCAGAAACTTAAAGCTTGTGCTTCAAGTTTCTGAATTATGCTTTTTGTGCTACAAAATATTAAGTGGCAAATAATATAAACTTAGAACTTTAACTAATTTTTTTTTTGTTTGTTTATCTGCAATCAGTTTCAAACTATAAGCAGATTTTTGTTCTAAGTCTTTTTGTCATTTCCAAGGAGCTCCTCAGCAGGAGACCCCTCGTCTTTCATCATCTGTCACCAATTATATCGTGGCGTTTCAGTCGTTTGGTGTAGGAGATGGTTGCCAACGCGGTAGCTAAATCATTTGGGTGGTTTTCCAGCCGTGTTTTGTATTTATGCCTTATTAGTTTTAACTCCTCCTTATTGTACTTATTTTCAGAGTTTCGTGGATCTCTGTATTGGTGATGAACTGAAGAGGACTATAAAAGGACTTTTAATAAATAATTAATTATTATTTATTAAGTAAACTATTCATGAAAGGAAGCATCCTTACCACTGAACGTCATATTTAAAATCTGGAAAATGTATTATATCTGTAAGTATCAGCGATTATTTTTTGGCAACGAATCCTTTATTTAAATTAAGAGTTTTGTATCATAATCGAACAAATGAAATTGAATTTAGTACCTGCCCGGATTCGGACCCACAACCTCTTACATGAGAAGTAAGCGCCTTAACTACTGGGCCATCACGACGACTTAAGAGCCTCGGACCAGTCATTTGCTTTTTTTATAGATGTGAAATCGTCAAATGACTTTTCCCGCCCCACTCGTGGGAAGTGTCAGACTTTTACAGACTAAAACCCACCCTTGTTCCTTCGGTTGCCCTTTATGTACTTATAACCGGGGCTGCGATAACTATTAGAACTATTCCGCAACCCCGGCAGGGAGTCACTTTGTTTTGCCGACTACAGAATAAGAGCCACCAAAAAACTTCGGTACGGTGGGCTACACATCAACCTATACTTAAACAGTATAAGCTGACTTCTGATCGTACGTAAAACATTTACAATGCGAGGTCAGCTAAAACTGGTTTTGTATAGCTTGATGTGTACATGTGGAATTCAATAAGAAATCAAAGGAACCCAATTTTAGTACGAGTTTCTATGAAACGCACAATAGGCCAAGTTTCTAGAAACCAATGATACAACAATGGCTTGTTACATGACATTAACGTTTAAGTATCGCCGTGTAGGTATTAGGCTACGAATGGTAAAGTAACTTGGATTTCTTCAAAATTATTTGGAATAGTTCATCAATATTACTTTTTAGGGTTCCATACCCAAATGGTAAAAAAGCGTTTCATGGGAGATAATGGTGCCGATTCTCTAGTGCACAAACTAACGTAGTGCATCTTTCTCTTTCCATTTCTTAAAGAAAAGGACAGAAGATACATTTTAGTTTAATCCTGTCAAATTAGACAGCGCCTGATGAAAATTGACGTATATTTAGACGCCATGTTTTTAAAATGCGTCTAGATTATCTATGGAGTGTATAAATTTGACAGGACTTAACTAATATTTGATCTTCTGTCCTTTTCTTAATTAAACGGAAAGAGAAAGATGCACTTAACTTAAATTTACATACGTTAGTTTGTGCACAAGAGAATCGGCACCATTGTGGGTTCTAATTCGGTCAAGTACCAATGAGAGCTCTCAATTCATATGTATTATCTAAAGTTGATTTTGGACATCACTGACATCCGGTGCCTCGGAAAGCACGTAATGTCCCGGTTGTCATTAGAGATCTTTGGCAATCGGTACGGGAAGCAAGATGCCAGAAAGTCTGACTTGTCTTGTTTGACGGGGGGAGGGGTAGGTATTGTGTCGCGCAGTTACTGGGTTGTAAAGGTCTGATAGGCAGTCGCTTCACGTAAAATACTTGTATCCAGCTGAATCCGGTGAGTCGCGAAGCCAACACCAACAAAGTAGGCAAAGGCTAGAGAGATGATAATGGCCTTGTTTTTAGATGTACATTTAATAAGCAAGCTGTTTATTTTTTTACTAAATACAATAGTGCGTTTCGGAGATCAAAAAGTTCTAAACGCCAAGATCTCTTACCTATTCAAAACATAGTCAATGAAGAGTCAAACTTTTTAATCCACAGACAAACAGGAACCAGGCCGCCATATTTGGTACCTATAGTTCGCGCCAAAATCTTGGTCACCGACAATATGGCTATCAAATTGTGCTGTTGCAGCGAACATTATTGATTTATTATCCCTTCATTAGAAATGAGGTGTTCTCCGCGCTTTGAATCATAATTAACGACTATTAGTTGTCACAGACGCAGTTTTTTGTTAGCTATTGTTTTTGAATGTGTATTCTCTTGTGACCGAATGTCATAAATATATTGCACTAGCAGTCATAGTTCCAGTTCCCGCGGGATTTTTGGGATAAAAACTATTGTACGTCCTTTCTCAGGCTATTGACTCTGTGCCAAATTTTATTTAAATTTGTTCAGTGGTTTTGGCGTGAATGCGAGACAGATAGGCAAATAGAGTAACTTTCGCATTTATAAAATTAGTATGTATACTTTTATAACTGTAACCGTCAATAAATTATGTATGGTAAAAAATAATAGTGTCAGCCAATAAATAGAGTTTTAAATCGTCTAAGTTCTAAACAGTTTCCATTATAAGTATTTAGTCTATCTTCGTAAGTCACTTCGGACAATTTTCTATGATCTATGGGTGACTTACTCCTCAGATGGATAGTTAGGATCTAGCCAGTTTCGAGGAATATACATCAAAAGTGTGCATATTTCAAATAGAGAATTTTAATAGCCTTGCGTAGTTTCTATGTAAGCTAAATCTCAGGTACATAGTGCTATCGTGACTTTGGTCTGACGCAAAACAAAACTGTTTAGCTCTTTCAAGGAAGTCGGTAGAACCCACGATTTTCGGCTATTGGATTACCTTAGGCGCCGTTTTTGTCACGAAAACTCAATTACAACTTGTAAAATCGGTTATGTGCACGATTATTGCCAAAAGCTTCAAGTGACGAATGATGTATGTAAGTACATATTGGTGCCGATTCTCTTGTGCACAAACTAACGTAAATTTAAGTTAAGTGCGTCTTTCTCTTTCCGTTTAATTAAGAAAAGGACAGAAGATCAAATATTAGTTTTGTCCTGTCAAATTTAGACGCTCAATAGATAATTTATACGCAATTTAAAAACATGGCTTCTAAATATACGTCAATTTCCATCAGGCGCTGTCTAATTTGACAGGATTAAATTAAAATGTATCTTCTGTCCTTTTCTTTAAGAAATGGAAAGAGAAAGATGCATTTAACTTAAATTTACGTTAGTTTGTGCACAAGAGAATCGGCACCAATGTAAAGTTTATACAAAATTCAATGAAATTAAGTCAATGAACATTTTTTGCAACTGCGATATTTTCATCATTTTCCTAGCCTTTTCTTTTTAATTTATGAATTAGTTTTATTACACCTAGCTTTTATGTTTATGTTAATTAGCTTTAACTTTTAATTTTAAGTTTGGATGTTGTGCTGTCTTAATGCACCAAATAAATGGTTTATCTATATCTATCTTAAATAAAATAAAATTAAAAAAACATGTAGACACGTATCGATCTAATTACCAGTCACTTTAAATACCTTACCACCAGTATACCCGGCCAGTAACGGCCACCATCACCGAAATTCGGTCGGCAGCATTATTTTTTATACTTCTGAGAAAAACTAACATTAAACCTTAAGTTATCCATACATCTATTACGACACAGTTCCTAAGAAACCATAAACCTATTACTATTCAATAGCGCGTTTAATTCGGAAGCAATCATAGACTTTATGACCACTAACAGCTACCATAGACACCTGGGTGAGTATTAATATCGTTGTTTATGGTTGGCATAGTTTTATTGATGTCTTTATGAGGTGGTGAGTCATAGAGAATGTGTTGTTTATGGCCGGAGAATGTCTTAGGGTCTATGATTGCTTAGTTGCGATGGATAAGATATCAATATAGAAACAAAGTTTTTGAATCCAGAATGGCACTTGCAAAGGATTCTAATTTAGAATCTTGGGCTTAGAGAGGAAATCGAAGTAAGTTGAGATCAGTCAACTCTTAACTGGCAGGCCTTTTTATTTTTTAACGGTTTGTTTTGCTCTTTTCCTACATTGTTTTCCCATAATATAGAAACACCAAATATAATGTGTAATAATCCTTTTATTTACACCTAAATCTGCAAAAGTATCAGTCGTTTCTCAAAAACTTAAAACTCAAAATCATTTATTCGTGGTCATAGGTAAGTTAACCCTTTCAAACAACGTTTATCCTTAAAACAGTTGCTGACTTAGCTTATGTCAATAGGCGAGACGACGAAAAAAAAGTAATTAGTCCGTCTGTTCGATTATCAAAAAAATTTAGACACGTATTTTTTCTTTTTTCTCTTAAACGAAAAATGACAAAGATACAGTGCATTGAAGTTGCGTGTGACGTCACAATCTGATACAATTTTTGCAGCTCGGTGACGTCAAAAGCCCCTACTCCGGAACTTTGTAGCTCTTTATCTTTGTATTTTTATTATTTGATCAAGCAAAAAATACGTGTCCCGTATTTTTGGCCGATCTACAAGACTGACTAAACAGAATGCCATTTTTTTATGCTGTCGTCATCCCTATTCTATACATTTAACAAGGAATCTATTCTATTCTACAATGCCACTTGTTTAGCAGTGCAGTATTGCATCTGCATTAACCTTTAACGGATATTGCAAAACTGACTAGACAACAAGGAAAAATGGCACTTAAAATTAAATCAATGCATTAAATGAGTCTGGATTTAAAACCTCGGCAGAATTTTAATGTCTCAACACAATGGGAGCTTCATAAAAACACTATAAAATACATCTAATAATTTAATTAAATGCCATTATGGAATCTATATCCTTATATCGTAAATTCGATTCTCGAAAATCGATTTCTAATCGGTAATAGGAATATTTGTATGCTATCGTTTGGCGGAATGTGGTTCTCAACATTTTTTAAATGATACCTACGAAACCAGACTAGTACTTTCAATTCATATGCACTTTCTAAGTTCATCTAGGTTACTACAATGACGAATAAATATTAACGAATGAATGACATCTCTTTCCTTGGAAAGCATGTAAAGCTGCTCCCGGTTGTCATTCGTCGATTTTTGACAGTCGTTACGGGTTGTCATAAGCCCGGAAAGTCTGAAAATCAGGCTAATCAAGGGGTATCGTGTTGCTTTGACGGGCCTGTTGGTCTAGTGGTTAGTGACCCTGACTGCTGAGCCGAAGGTCGTGGGTTCGATTCCCGCGCAGGACAAACTTTGTGTGTTGAGCATGATTGCATGATTGTTTGTTCTGTGTCTGGGTGTAATTTATCTATAATATGTATGTATTTATAAAGTATGTAAGTATGTATATCAGTTGTCTGGTTACCATAACACAAGCTCTGCTTAGCTTGGGATCAGATGACCGTGTGTGACTTGTCCCAAGATATTTATTTATTTTATTTAAGATATTTAGTAACCGGGCTGTTGGTCTGATAGACAATCACACAATGTAAAGCACTCTTATTCAGCTGGATCCTGTTAGACTGGAAGCAGATCTTAACAAAATTGGGACAAAGCTAGGGAGATAATAACACTCCCGAACTGTCTACGGCTGACTTTAGTCTGGCAACTGAGACTTTAGCAGTAGTTCCTCAATTAAACGCATAAAATATAATCGATAAATTAGAGATTGTCAACAACTTTGGCACACATAGACCTCAATCAATCAACATCCAATGCATAAAAATTTTGCATACAATCGTTTTCGAACGAATTTGGCGCGCAATTGTCTCATAATTGTCGGCCATATTGGCTTCATTCGCGCTAGCCGCCATTGTGACCAATTTGTAACAATGGCTGCAATTACTTTAATATTAATTAATTAATGACGTTGTTTAATTGTTTGACAGTGTTTTTTATGTTTTTATGTGTGCTGAGATAGTTTAATTGTAGTTCTGTAATGGGTTAGGCTAGAATTGTTACCTAATAAAGAGCGTGACGTTCGGTAATGAAGGACGTGTGAAGGAAATCGGAAAATCGTATGACGTAGGTATGACTAGGACTTTATCTTGATGTATATAAGGAAAAACTGACTGATTATTTGACATACCAACGCAGGGTCTAAGCTGTAAGGCCTGTATTAATAGACGTTACTCAGATACGATCTCAAGTGCGATATCATTTGATACCGGATTATTTCGATGACAGAAGCTCAAGCAAGATCGTCGCAAATTAATAAACACATCTCAGTTTCCAAGATTTGCTATCTTGAGTACACCCTTTCTTGTATACTTAAGTGTCGAGTTTCGTTTATTAATCAGTCTACACTCGGCCGATGACGGTAAACCTAATCCGGAACTTGAGCTCTTAAAATATCTCGTTAATTAATACGAACAGGATCCTAGTTTGGTATCAAGTACGAGTTTTGATCTAGGTAACGTTTATTAATACGGGCCTAAGAGTTAAAAACTTAAAATTTTGCACAGGGGTTCCTTTTATAACCTAGGGTATTTTGAAAATTCGCCCCATTTCTGTAAGGCGCAATATTTGTTTATAAAGTTCAACCACAGAATAAAAACTGTGGTTCAACCTTCATACCGCGGCTTAAAATTTGTAATTGCGAATAAATCAAGCTCTACGTTTAGTTTACGTTTCATTTGTTGGTTTACTCATCATTAACTAGAACGGCTGGTAGAATTGAAAATAAAACATTTTCGCGAGGACGAATCCGTAAGGAAAATTTTAGGGTTATATTAAAATACATATTTAGCACAGTAGTTTCATTTTTGAAGTAAACGCAGAGAGAGGCTAAAAAGCGTTTTTGAAAACAATTTATTCTTGGTAAATACTACAGAATATCTAGGTAACATATAGACTATTATAGACCACGAGCTAATTCTGCATCGCTTCAAAACTTAAATTATTCTGCATCGTATTATTATGATAATCAGCACAAATTGCGGACTCGATGTGAATGACAATTGCGTTACCGTTTAATCATTGCTGACCAGTGACGTAAGACGGTAGGATAGTATACTAATGACGTCATCTGTCTCCCAACAAATATCATAATAATTGTTGCATTCTGAAGACCAGTCTAGGAATAAAAGTTGTTCTAAATCTAGTTATATTTTGTCATTTGGAGGTATCATCAGCATTTTCATATTAGCCAAAATACATCTTAGACTCAGGATATAAGTCCTCTGCGTCCGTCGCCCTTATTCAACTGGACCCAAGGTGGTGGCGCGTAGTGTTTTCAAGGGGGTAGTCCATCACCTCACTCCCCTCCAGACTTGAGAAGGCCCGCAAAGGCGAGCCGGCACCAGCCGGGGATTGCGAAAGTCGCAAGTTCCCACGATCCTCGGCGTTTGTGGGAGAAAGAATACCAGGGTGGTTTTTAGTCAATAAGAGTTTGACAGTGAGGATTTTGCACACCGAATAAAAAAACGGACCTAAGTCACAATGCTTCGTCAAGATTCTGTCTTGAACAAAGCGCTTCACCTCAGACCATGGTAACCCAATTTTCTTTAATGCAACCGACCACTTCCAAGTATGCATTGGATACCGCGTAGACGGCGCGTTTTGTTCCACGCGCGCCTCAAAGAGAAGGAGTCAGCACAGGAAGGGGCCCAACAGGGCCAACGCCTGCCCGGGTTGCGGAATGTTTATAACAGTTACCGTGACCCTGGATGGAACATAAAGGGCAATCGAAGGAACATGAGTGGGTTTTAGTCAGTAAGAGTCTGACACGCCCTCCCGCCGCACCCAGGACGGGAGCAGTAATTGGATGATTTCCCACTCACAAAAAAAAAAGTATGCATTGGATGCCCACGTTTCCTTTTCCCCTGGGAGGTCCAATATAGTTCTTGACTAGAGGTGACTAGTATACCTTCGAAGAGTGTGGCAAATTCACTTGCAACGGATGATCCCCTGTCCAATCGGTATCTCATGGCATATTTCCAGAAGATGTTCATTGGTAGTTTTAGCACCGGGTCACAAGATACCGAGAATCTGTCGGAGGTAGCGGTTGACGAACATCTAGGACGTCTACTGCTGGATAAAAGCCTCTCCCAAGGGTTTGCATAAGTCCCGATCCAGCACCACTCGCATCCAACGGGACTCGTCAATCTGCACAAGATCATCAGTGTATCTTGCTGCTCTTGTCCTTCCATTTTCTGCCATCTGAAGACATCGCGACAATCAATGAAACCAAGTATGTAAAACGGTAAATTGACTAACTGACTGGGTAATATATCAATGCACTGTCAAAACCCCTAGTCCTAGAGACGTGAAATTTGGAGTACGTGTTTTTGTTAAGGGTAGGTCCGCTAAGAAAGCATTTTTGGCGGAAAATAGTGGATGGTAATTCGACATCAACGGGCGAAAGTAGTTATAAATATGTTATTTTAAAGGAATAGGATAACAGGATGCCATGAATGTGATGGCGCTTCTCTTCCAAACATTATGTTAATTATTCGACGGCGTACCGTTGTTACCCCCCAAGTCTTGCAATATAACAGTTGAATACCATCATCACCACCTCAAACGCATAAAAAATTATGATGGCACATTAATAATCAATAATTCTTTAATAAATCCATCGATAGTATCCGTTCAGAGGGACAATGTTCGGCGATTACCATAATAAATACATTTGGTCGGCGGCGGTGCCTACCGGACGCTCTACCTCTAGAGCGTTGGCAAAAAAATGATTGTTAATAGAAAAATAGGGTTTTATTTTGTCAACTTGTAATATCCCACTGCTGGACATAACCCTCCACTGTTCTTTGGCGTTACAAAGAACGCCTTCTCTTGCCAATCTCCAATAAACGACCCCCACAACCGAAAAACGTAAAAATTAACATTAATATTAATTGCTCGTTCTAAACAGTAGGGTAAAATAAAGAAGAACAAGTAAGACACTCAAGAACAAAATAATATTTATTAATCAGGTTAAATCCAGGTACGACATTGTGAGAACATGTTGAAATTGTAATGACCACATTGTCAAATTGTCGGGTAGGAAAAAAATTGACAAAAAAAGCTTTTTAAAAAAAAAGATAACCGACTTCAAAAACTAAAAGCTCAAAAATAACTATTTCGGAAGTCGGTGGCAACACAAATCGAACGGCAGAAGAGAAGCCACCGACTTCCGAAATAGTTATTTTTGAGCTTTTAGTTTTTGAAGTCGGTTATCTTTTTTTTAAAAAAGCTTTTTATTTTTTACTTTTTAGTTAGAGCCTCAGTGTCTGACTACGTTTTAGGGTAGCTCTCAAAATAAACTTATAATCTTATAAAATGAAAACGGCACTATGCGCACAACGTCACAGGATATCCATTAGTGTTATATACTAAAACCTTCCCCAGAATGTAACAAACACTTTGCTGAAAACCGCATCAAAATCGGTTCAGCCAAACGCGAGATAATCGCGGACAAACATACATACATACATACAGGTCGAACAGAGAACCTACTTTTTTTTTGAAGTCGGTTAAAAAACGACACATAACGACAATGTAAATAACTCTGTAATAATACAAAGTTATTTACATTGTCTTATGTCGTATGGAATTAATCTCTAGGGAACCCGGATCCTGGGTTCCCAGGAATTCTCTTAGAGAAAAATTTAAAGAGGTGATCATTCTGACTGTAACTTCACAGTATATATTTAAAAAATTTTTGAACAAGAAAAAAACATTTTCCATGATTTTACAAGCGGTAATGATGTATCGGTTTGTTGAGCTCCTTTTTAGATTAAAGTTGAGCTCACGGCGTGTTTGTGATGTTTTTGAGGTGGGTTTACCCAAATTGCTTTTACAAATGACATGTAAAAGTGATTTTGATAATTATCCTACTTGCATTAATAAACAATGGTGCCGATTCTCTTGTGCACAAACTATCGTAAATTTAAGTTAAGTGCATCTTTCTCTTTCCATTTCTTAAAGAAAAGGACAGAAGATACATTTTAGTTTAATCCTGTCAAATTAGACAGCGCCTGATGAAAGTTGACGTATATTTAGACGCCATGTTTTTAAATTGCGTCTAAATTATCTATGGAGTGTCTAAATTTGACAGGACTTAACTAATATTTGATCTTCTGTCCTTTTCTTAAGTAAAAGGAAAGAGAAAGATGCACTTAACTTAAATTTACGATAGTTTGTGCACAAGAGAATCGGCACCAATGTCATTTTATTTCACGTTTTTAGTCTGTTAAGAGTTAAGAATTTGTTTTAAAACTTTAAAACAAAGTAAAGTATCACTCTAAACATTTTAATGTATTTCCCTGATTGAATTCGCAATAAGCGTTATTTATGCCATCTTAAACATTATTTACAGCCAATATTAAAATTAGGCATGTTTATCTGATTTCGAGCAACAATCAGTAATAAAAATAAAAACAATAAATTTTCCTCTTTAGCTGCTGTCCGTACGTATTTCGTGTAGGAACGCAGGCTGGTCCAGCGAGTTATCAATTTACGTGTGAACCATACCGACTTATTGCATTATCTGTGGTATGTGACACTTTGACGTTTGGTGACAGTTACAGGAGACATATAATTTTAAGGTGGCAAAATTCGGTTTTTAATTAAATTGTTGGCATTTATTTATTAGGTATTTATTTAGACAGGTTTTGGCGTGAGCATTGTTATAAAATTTTTAACAATGCCAAAAATAATCTTTAATTCTATTGTTGTAAAGCATAAAATAAAAACACCGCGGCCAAGCGCGTGTCAAGCCACGCTCAGTGTAGGGTTTCCACTTATGAGTTTAGATAACAGCGCGAACGCGAAATAGCCCTAATCGTATATCGCCATATCTCGGGGAATTTGGTTACTAATTAAAACATAGGTACCAAAAGAAGTTTTCGGTGGTAATTTTGGATTGCGAGAACCGATTTTAATAATTCTTTTTTTTTTTAAAGAAGATTCGTTTTTTTTTTTTGGTGAGTGGGAAATCATCCAATGACTGCTCCCGTCCTGGGTGCGGCGGGAGGGCGTGTCAGACTCTTACTGACTAAAACCCACTCATGTTCCTTCGATTGCCCTTTATGTTCCAGGGTCACGGTAACTGTTATAAACATAACATTCCGCAACCCCGGAAAGAAGATACGTTTGGGATAACAAAATAAGTAAACGAAATTAAAAATAAATGCTTCCATATACGATTTTACTACAAACTTAGTCCAAAAATTATTTTGTATAACCTTTTTGTCTTTTTTGTACAAAAACTGTTCTTTCCATCAAGTTCAAAATGATTTTCCTAGAAAGCCCTTATAAAGTTCTACTTTTCAGATTTTTTTCATATTTTCTTAACTTATGGTTCAAAAGTTAGGGGTTGTTTTTTACTTTTGGAGCGAACATTTCCGAAATTATTGACATTATCAAAAAATGATTTGAGTAAACTCCTATTCATGTTTAAATACCTATCCAACAACATATCACACGTTAGGGTTTAAATAAATAAATAAAAAAACATTTTTTTCCAATTTTTCTTTTACCACTTTGTCGGCGTGATTGATATACATATTGGTACCTACCAAATGGCTTTCTGGTGCTATCGGTCACAGAGATTAAGCGAGGACGGACAGACAAACATGGGGAAACTATAAGGGTTCCTAGTTCCTAGTTGACTACGGAACCCTAAAAAGGCGATGTAGGTCCTAATCCAAGATTCATTATAAACAATTATAAGGTAAAAAAAAAAACACATCAAATTGTAACAATCTCTTGGGTTAACTATCTGATTTAAAAAATACGGTTGACGCAGTGCTTGATCGCCTGACTGCGTCGCGTGTCGCGGGTTTGTTTCCCACCCAGGATTTAATGTTTGTATAGCCTACAGGTATCCTAATCTGGTTGCTTACATACATATCATAGTTAAATTACACCCAGACACAGAATAAACAATCATGCTCATCACACAAGGTTTGTCCTGGGTGGGAATTTAACCCACTACGTCTAGCTTAGCAGCCAAGGTCACTAACGATTAGAATAACAGGCATATATAACAAAAAAATATTATTTGAAAATAAATACCATTACTTATAATACCTATTTATTTTTCCTTGACCCCATTTGAATACGGTATTTTACACCATTATCAATTGACGTACTTTTTATGAGTTGTCAAAACGCGATTCTCCTATAGATTTTGTATGGCAATGTGACCTTATGACGTCACTAAGTAAGCAATTCAATTGCCTTATAATTTATTGATTACAAAGCATCTACAAATCTAATTTTACAGTGAACTGAAAATGAACCAGATTTTTAGGGCTTACATTATGAGAGATATCATAGAAATTACATCTTTATTAGTTGTTGATGTAAAATACCCAAGAGTCATATCGTGTTCTTGGTTATAAGAACACGGGTATGATCTCCGCACTATACTTAATTTAATAACCGTACAATTGTCACTATCTTATAATATTATTTTCAAACTGGACATTGGCAGAAATCACCGAAAATTCGATGGATTGCCATAATTTATAAAAGTTGAAGTTGAAAATACCCAATTTAAGATGACTGGCTTTAGTAATCTGTTCTTGAAGCCACAATGTTCCGATGACACAGGAAATCCTTATTATTCAATGACGACTACTTAGATAGCCCAAAACCAAATTAATTTTTATTGCTTATTAAACAGCTCGACAAAAAGTAATACTAGAATCTATTAGATAAAAATCAACGTTCACATTTAAGTCAACACCTGTAAGCTATAAAAATACGCGCTATTTTATTAGAAAATCTATTTTTGTTGTCGTTGACATTGTGACATTAAAGGGTTGGTCTCACTGCATAACTTGCCGGATGATTTTTATTCGGCAATACACATAACGTTTATATACATTGTATACATACAATACCGGGTAAATTAGATTCAGACACAGAACTATCAATGTTATGCTCATAGGTCATCAATTATTCATCATACAAAGTTTGCCCAGGGTGAAACTGAATCCACCAATCTCATCCATCAATAAAAAGGAGATAAAGAAAGAAGAAAAACTACAGGAATTCAAACTTTTAGATTAAATCATTCATTTATTACTCTTTGTCTGTTTAGCAAAACTAAATATTCTTAAATTTTAATATAATTCTAAATATAACTTTAGTGATTGCGTATTTGCGATTTGCATGTAGATAAGCTCGTTATTGACCACACAGGTAAGAATAATTAATCAATATTCTTATGACATAAGCTCAACCTCGCTTAAGGCTACTACTACTGCAACTTACTGGCAGCGTGTTCATAGAAAATTAGTCATAATTATTTGTAAATTAATATTTGAAAAGCACTTGGAAAGTGTCTTCTTCTTGTTTATGGACCTCTCTCTGGGAGGCTGGTTTCTGCACTTAGTCTGTGAAAGATCATTGTGCCACTACTCCCGTGAATCCGTAGGTATGCGTTATCCCGATGTATAAGCAACTTTACTGTCAAGTGTTATCAATATCCGTTCAGTTGCTTTTGCGTGGAAGAGGAACAAACATTAATTCACATATAATAATACTAGCCTATAACTGTCCCACTGGCAAAGGCCTCCATACAGAGAAGGCACGAGCATTGATCACGACGCTTGCTCAAGACGGGTTGGCGATTTCAGACTTATAATCACTACAAGTCCAGGTTTCCTCACGATGTTTTCCTTCACCGATGTCTGCGATGTCTAAGATAATTTTTAGAAAGTACATATAAATTGAAAAAGTCACATTGGTACTTGCCCGGATTCGAACCCACAACCACTTGCATGGGAGGCGGGTGCCTTAACCACTAGGCCATCACGACATCTCACAATACAAAGTATAAATATTAGTTGGATTATTCAGTTTTAAAAATACGTCTAGGCTACATAAAGCGCGCAGTCAGGTAAATTCTTATCGTAATTGTTTTAAAATTTCCAGTGAAACCAACCCTAAGCTATGATTTTTAATTGCGGCCCCTTCGAAGTGCGTTAGTATTATGCGTCACGCGTCCCGTCGGCGGCATAAAGGAGTCGACGCTCAGTGCGGTGCATTCGTAATGCACTTGAAATGAACGCACCTCTAATTGATTTGTACGCGCCTGTCATGTTGGTAATGCTTATCATTTTTTGTGACGTCAGTTTTAGTGATTTGAATTTTGAAATTTGATTTTGGAATTGTTGTTTCTACAAAAGTTTGTGAGAGTTATCAAACAACTACCATTTGTCAAACTGGTAGTAGTTGATACGGAAAATGTATGATAGTGTACCACAATAATACACACATCAAAAGTGTCTAGGGATATTTTAATTAAACCTAAATAACTAAAATTCTATTAACTTTTTGTTAAGACACCTACACTTTAAAATAAACCTTGTTTAATTGCCTATCTAATCTGATAATAAACTTTTAGATAAAGTAAAATTAAAAAAAAAAACATAGAAGAAGAGGAAAAACTCAACAAAGTTTCAATTTAACTTTATTTTTGAAATTTCGAAACCTAAACAAGAAAACAATTTTTTTTTTATAAAAATTGTTGAAAACTTAAAATTAATAATTCGTGGATCCACCTAAGACTCTCCTGACACATCTGGAGCGGTTCTGCATACTCAAAACAAGGGTGTCAATATCCTGTTGTGGAGTACTGTCCCAAATCCTGCTAAGATGCAAGAAAAGCTGGGTTTGATGCACAATATCAACAGGGAAATTCCTACGAGCTCTTCTCTGAAGCATATTCCAGGCATGCTCAATAGGATTTAAGTCAGGGGATTGTGCAGGCCGGTCTAAAGCTTGGATAACATGCTGTTGTAACCAACTTGTAACGATACGCGCCGTATGTGGACGGGCATTGTCGTGCATTAGCTGGAAATTTTGTCCCATTTGCTGTTTGCGGGGCAAGATTACAGGCTCTAGCACTTCATCTCGGTATTTTCGAGCAGTCATATTGCCTTGTATCCAAACGAGGTCCGTTCTACCGCCGAGACGAATTCCTGCCCAAACCATAATCGTGCCACCTTAATATGCATGAACTTGTTGTGGGTGCTGCAGTCGATTCCAACGTCCAGGTTTTCTCCAAACGCGTACTCTTCGCGAATCAGGATGAAATCCAAACCTAGATTCATCAGTGAAAAGCACAAGTGACCATTGAGAATGGTTCCAGTTTTCGTGTGCAATAGCCCATTGTAATCTTCATCCTCGATTACCTCTCCTTAGTGCTGATACCCAAAATGGCCTACGAGCACGTAGATTGACTTCATGCAGTCGCCTTCTCAAAGTTTGACCGCTTACCAGCAAACCATACTCTCTCTGTAGCCTTTGAACCAATTGCATCGCCGCTGCATTTAGTTGACTTCGTGCAGCATTTACTATGAATCGGTCCTGTACATGTGTTGTAATGCGTTGAGGTCCTCGGTGCCGTTCCACCACTTCCTCCGTGACACGATAACATGACCAAAGCCTGGATATAACGCTCTGACTGGTCTTCATGGCTTCAGAAACGGCAATTATGGGACAGTATTCCACAACAGGATATTGACACCCTTGTTTTGAGTATGCAGAACCGCTGCAGATGTGTCAGGAGAGTCTTAGGTGGATCCACGGAATATTAATTTTAAGTTTTCAAGAATTTTTATAAAAAAAATTGTTGTTTTGTTTAAGTTTTGATGTTTCAAAAATAAAGTTAAGATTGAAATTTTGTTTGAGTTTTTCCTCTTCTTCTAAGTTTTTTTTTTTAAATTTAACTTTATCTAAAAGTTTATTATCAGATTAAATAGTCTATTAAACAAGGTTTATTTTAATGTGTACATGTTTTAACAAAAAGTTAATAGAATTTTAGTAATTTAGGTTTAATTGAAATATCCCTAGACACTTTTGATGTGTGTACTTTCCCAATCACAATGTTATTTTTAAAAGTAAAAGGTCAGAAAATGATAAGAAAAAAAAATTAAAGAGCTAATAAGTAAGCTTAAGGGATCCGTCATTCTATATACTAGCTCATCATCAACATCTCCGTAGTCTTTTCACCCTGTTCAAGTCAAGCTTCTGACTGCTCGTCATGACTGCCAAAGTTCTTTGAATGACAACCTGGCCCAACGGCTTTACTTGCCTTCTGACGCACGGCATGTCAGTAAACTGAAACTTTCAATTCAATTCAATATATTCATTTGTGAGCATAGGTTACAATAGGTGTTACAGACAAATACATTTTGATCTCTACGTCCTACCACTTGATGGTGTACAAATAGTTTATTAAATCATAAATCTATACTTCTATACTAATATTATAAAGAGGTAAAATTTGTAAGTTTGTAGGTTTGTAAGTCTGTATGTAGGGGGTAGTCTCTGGAACTACTGGTCCGATTTGAGAAATTCTTTCAGTGTTAGGTAGCCCATTTATCGAGGAATGCTATAGGCTATATACCATCACGCTACGACCCACGGGAGCGGAGCAGTAATGAAACATGCGGGTGAAACCGCAGAAGACAGCTAGTAATAATATTATAAAGAGGTAAAATTTGTAAGTTTGTAAGTTTGTATGTTTGTAAGTTTGTATGTTTGGGGTAATCTCTGAAACTAATGAACCAATTCCAAAAATTTTTTCACTGGCTGAAAGCTATATTATTCCTGAGTGCTATAGGCTATAAATTATTTTTATAACATGTATATTAACCGAGTTATTGCAACTTTTGTCTAGCAAGTCGGAAAAAATTACCTCATAAAACAGAATTATTTGCGTGCGCTGCCTAAACAGTTGCTTGAAATTAAAAACAATGTATGGCAACTTGGTTTGTCTTAATTATTTCTACAAAAAAATCCGCGATACCATATCTCTATCTTTTATATTTTATCTTTTATACTTCATTTATTGCATTAAAAAAAATATTTCTCGGCATACTTACGTTTGGTCGATTATTTGAGCAACAAAATATTAATTCTTATGACAATAAATTATTTCAGTATCACAAGGACATCATACAGATGAGATTTGCCATTTACAGTATGTCAATAGGTCATAAAGTTTCGGAGATAATATAAAATTACTAAAACGCAAAATGTCCCAATTTTCATTGTGCGGAAGTCATTTTTATAATTTCAAAAAATATCTTCGGAGATATTCACCGTTTTAATATTACTCCGCAGCAAGCAATATAAATGATAGTATGTAATAGAAACTGCTTTTTAGCGAATAAAGGCCGCCTATTGTACTCTTGCATATTTGTTTGTATTGTCCTTTACTGTTTTTGTCCTATTGGTGTACAATAAAGAATATTGGCCGATGGCTTTGCAAGATATTCGTAGCTTATACATCAGAATAACACATCTGGGTCGTCATAAAGGCGCGTGTAAAATGTTACGGGTTCGAATCTGGGCAAGTACCAATGCGACATTTTCAATTCATATATACTTTCTATAG
Source organism: Athetis lepigone (assembly GCA_033675125.1). Classification (NCBI taxonomy): domain Eukaryota; kingdom Metazoa; phylum Arthropoda; class Insecta; order Lepidoptera; family Noctuidae; genus Athetis; species Athetis lepigone. The sequence goes on from CM066241.1 coordinate 1,156,164, forward strand.
TTTATCTTGGACATCACTGACGTCCCGTGCCTCTGAAGGCATGTTAAGCCCCGGTTGTCATTCGTAGAACTTTGACGCTAGGGGTATTCAGAAGCCAGAAAGTCTGACCAGTCGAACCAAAGGGTATCGTCGCCCAGTTACTGGGTTGTGGAGGTCTGATAGGCAGACGCTTCACGTATAACACTGGTATCCAGCTGAATCCGGTTCGGCTATAAGCTGACCCCAACATAGTTGGGAAAAGGCTAGGTAGATGATGATCCTCCTCACCGCACACGGACATTTCGGGAGGTTCCTATGTCGGATTCGGGCGGAAGTGACGCCTGTGTGACATGGTGTAGCATACGGTGGAGGTAGGCCCCGCTTGGGCGAACCACCACCGTGTCGTTGCAGAGGCGATCGGCGCTGGTTCAGGCCATGTTTCGGAGCGAGACTGAATAGGAAGCCGTCGCCTCCTGCGAAGCAGACACTCTGCGAAAGACGAAAGCGAAAGCGGTGGGGCGCTTGAGGCAGCGTCAAGCTTCACGTCCCGGACAGAGACCCAGGCTTAGTTGTCGAGAGTCGCAAGATGATGAGCTGTAGGTAGCTCGCCGCCCGACTAGGACCAGACCCATGTCGACGGCGTGTCGATGCTTCTAATAGCTACCGCGGCCCCGGAATGTATAAGGGTAACCGAAGGGACATTATTGGATTTTAGTCAGTAAAAGTCTGACCCTCCTTCCCTCTTCAGGGGCGGGAGAAGTCATTTGATGATTTCCTATCCATAAAAAAAAACGCCATTGGATATGTTTTGGATGCTTTTACCATGGCCAATGTAGCTCTTTCACGCTTACATAACCCCAATAATCTTTTTGTGTACGCTCAAGATAGTTTCACAGTTAATCCGTACTAATATTATAAATGCGAAAGTAACTTTGCCAGTCTGTCTGTCTGTCTGTCTCTTCTTCACGCCTAAACTACTAAACCAATTTTGAATGAAATTTGGTACAGACATAGTCTGGGACCCGAGAAAGGACATAGGATAGGTTTCATCCCGGAAATCCCCCGGAAAAGGGAACTATTATTCCACGCGGACGAAGTCGCGGGCAAAAGCTAGTAATATCATAAAATTATATTAATTAATACGGGTATTGTCTTCAGATAATAAAATAAGTTAACATAATAAGCACATGTGAATTGAAAAGTCATATTGGTACTTTCCCGAATTCGAACCCGCAACTTCTTACATGAGAGGCGGGCGCTATAACAATTGGCCAATTATGAAACTCTTCTATTTTTCTGTGACATCGTTTATTCTATTCTCCCTAAGGAAATTTCACCAAATTAAAAAAAAATATATTTTACAGAACTGCAGTTGAAATCATTGCACCGTAACGAATATTCTTCGTAGCAAACAGCAATACAAACGCGTATCGGCAATAACTCAAAGTGTCAAACTCGAATTACTACAAAAAACCAGATTCAAATCTAACCAACGTTTTGACAGCAAATACGGCGGGAAATCGTATAAAAACAACTTCCCAAGACAATTCCATGAATGTTACACGGAGCGATGTGAAAATTAAATTAAATCGAGTAACGTTTTATTTGATCGGCACAAAACTGCACTTTGTCGCGCCGACGACCGCTCGATTCCAATTAATCAATTACCATAACATAAATACGCGCGCGGCGGCCATTTTAAGTGCGCCGTCTTGGGTTGAGCTGTCAGTTTTGGCGGTATTTTTTTTAGGAAAAGTTTTCATGTAATATGAAGTATCACTTTCTTTTCATAGTCTGTATGTATCTGTAACCTATTAGGAAATAAAAACAACTCCAAAAATGTTCGGACAGATGGTTAATAATATTTTCATATACATCATGACTTTATATTTTTAAGAATTATGATATGAAGACTATTTATTTAAAACCAAGTTATCTCTGACAGAGAGAAGTCGCAATCATATTATGATACTCACCATAGCAAACTAATGATTTTGAATTTTAATTATCCTCTACTAAACACTCTTTCGCAACAAAGGCCCTTCTCAGAGCTCAACACAAACTGGCCGTGTTTACTCTGTAGCAAAAACGTTCCTTCCATAGACAATGAGCGCACACTTTTTTCACGTCCAAGGCAAAGGGCATAAAGTTGTTATTCCTCTACTGTCACTTGTCTGACGTTGCATTTAACTTTGTATGTGCATCAAAGACGGATACTATCAGACGGACGCGGATTAAATATTAAGGAGGATGGTAACCCTTTTTAAATGGTTTTGTTTTCTTGAACGATTTCTGTGTTTGAATTAGGATTTTTGGGTTTTGGCATCCTGTTTATGGGATCCCTCTTCTTCTTAATCGTGCACTCTTGTCAGAGTGGTCGTGATCATGGAAAGTCCTTATTAGCTGCCCTTGCGATTTCTCTCCACTTGTTTCTATTAGTGGCGTTCCTCGCGCACTCCACGATTGAGCTGGATGTTACTGTCTTTATAGAAACCGACCATCTGGTTGGTGACCGACCACGAGGACGCTGCCCTTCTATTCTCCCTTGCACCACTAATCGCTCCATTGAGTTTTTGTTGCGGATAATGTGGCCAAATATTGTGAGTGATATATTTAAAAATAGGTTTTGTGTTTCTGGTGGCTTTAGTATTGTAGAGTTCTGAGGGACCTGAAACACTCATAGGAAATCCTCATCATCAGTCTATGAGCGTCCACTGCTAGACAAAGGCCTTATTCAACTTTTTCCAGCGCATTCGGTTCTGTGCCGACGGCATTTTTTTTTGGGTGGGAAATCATCAAATGACTTCTCTCGCCATGCGGTGGGAGGGCGTGAGGACGGCATTCAATGGTTCCTTGCGACCTTTACAAGGTCATCCATCTGTCGCAGTCATCTGGTTAAATCAGCTATTTGATTGTATGACTAGCGCGTTCATTGAATGACGACATTTAATTGAATGACTAAACGACAACTCGTCAAGTTGTTTAATGTAACGTTCAACGACTTGACTGAACGTCATTTAGCATTGTCGTTTAATGGAATATAGTCGACTTTTCACAACTTAAAAACTTAACTTCCTTTACATAACAAAAATGAGGACATGACATGACACGCTTTATTATGATTTTAATTAAAAAAAAAAACTTTAAAACTAGCCAACGGCGGCGTATCAATAGGTAAATCCATGCTGTCACACTATTTTAAGTCACTTTAACGTAAATTTAATAAAAATTATATCAAAACAGTGCTATATGTGCGAGCTATTTTACGCCATATTTGTTTTGGTGACTACTAACGCCGCAGTGGAAAAAAAATGAACTAAATTACAATCACCTGACTAATATTACGTCCGCTCTGTTCAAAGGGCTATGCTTCCATCAGCTATCTAGTTGGACGTTGAGTGACGCTTGTTTAATCAGCTTTCGGCCTAGTCATTCAATTAAATGTTGCTATTCAATGAACGTGCTAGTCATACAATCAAATAGCTGATTCAACCAGATGACTGCGACACATCCATCTGGCGAGAGACCATCCTAAGCTGCGCTTGCCAATACGTGGCCGCTATTCGAGAACCTTTTTGCCCCATCTGCTATCGGTTCTTCTAGCTATGTGCCCAGCCCATTGCTGAAAAATTGGTGATCAATGCTCGTGTCTTATGTATGAGAAGAGGCCTTTGCCCTGCAGTGGGACAGTAATAGGCTGATATTATTATATTATTATAGCTAGCCCGTACTGTCCCACTGCTGGGCAAAGGCCTCCCTCCATTCCTATAGGCTGATATAATTATACATATTATTATTATATAATAATGAAAAAGTCATGATGTTCAGCTTTTGTCCGTGTATGTGTATCGAAGTCAAGGATTTCGTATTCAATGGTGCGGATTCTTTTGTTCATAAACTAAAATTTTAAGTAAGGTGCATCATTTTCTTTTTTCATTTCGTTAAAATTAGACAGAAAAGAACATATTAGTTTAGTCCTGCTTAATTAAGACAGTCCAAAGACAACTTAGACGTTATTAATCCTTCGAACACACGTTATTTGAGCCATAATAGAAAGACATTAAATAATAAAAATAAGCATTTATTGCGAGTAACTTAGGACTCATAGTTACAATATTTACTTAAAACTATGTTAGTTTCAATATTTACTTAAAACTATGTTAGTACACACACAACAAGAACGTAACACAATACAAACAAAAATCACTGCTGCATAATTCCAGCCGCAATTCTGGAGCATCGACTCACTATGCAGCAGTCCGACCTATCAGCAACCATGCCCAGGATGCTGTTAGAGCTGGCCCGCACCCTGCGCACCAGGGATGCACACCTTTTTCGCATAACAGCGTAGAAACAGTCTACTTGCATATCAGCGAACATCCCTGATGCACTACAGAAGCGAGGCAGCCCCATCAGCACCCTGAAGGCATTGTTATACTGAACGCGCAGGGCGCTGTACGATTTAAGCGCATAATGTACCCACAGGCTACTGGTATAAAATGAAGTACAGTAAGCTCTAAACAAAAACATAGCCACAAAAAATAGCTACGTCGATTTACTTCAGGTACTGGCTAATTTGACTGGACTAAACTAAAATAATATACTTTGAAAGATGCACAGAACTTAAATTCAGTTTACTCCTGTGAACAAGGGAATTGGCGCTATTGGTGCCGATTCTTTTATTCACAAACTAACGTAAATTTAAGTTAATTGCATCTTTCTCTTTCCATTTAATTAAGAAAAGGACAGAAGATAAAATATTAGTTAAGTCCTGTCAAATTTATATAGGTACTCCATAGATAATTAAAACCACAAACAAACACAAACGTCGTGATAGCCCAATGGATATGGCGCCCGCCTCTCGTGTAAGAGGTTGTGGGTTCGAATCCGGGCAAGTACCAATGTGACTTTTTCAATTCATATGTACTTTCTAAAGTTTATCTTAGACATCACCAACATCCCGTGCCTCGGAAAGCACGTAAAGCCGTAGGTCCCGGTTGTCATTCGTAGAACTTTGACAGTCGTTACTGGTTAGTCAGAAACTCAGACCAGTCTAACCAAGAGGTACTTATCGTGTCGCCCAGTTACTGGGTTGTGGAGGTCAGATAGGCAGTCGTAAAACACCGGGTATCGAGCTTAATCCGATTAGGCTGGCAGCCGACCCTTAACACGGTTGGGAAAAGGCTAGGGAGATGATGATGAGATAATTAAAACGCGATTTAAAAACATGGCGTTAGTCGCCATGTTTTTAAATCGCGTTTAATACGCCAATTTTCTTCAGGCGCTGTCTAATTTGACAGGATTAAACTAAAATGTATCTTCTGTCCTTTTCTTTAAGAAATGGAAAGAGAAAGATGCATTTAACTTAGTTAAGTTTGTGAATAAGAGTAACGGCACCATTATCTTGCAGATTAGTAGCCACCTGTTCTACTAAGACATAAAATATACACACAAACCATTCAGTTCAAAGCTGAACTACATTGTCATTCCAAGAGCCGTCACAGCCGGCATATAATTGTTTACAACTGCGGCTAATCGCACGACGATCGTAAACAGTGACAATAATATTAATGACTTTCTTAACTTTCTTCAACTTTAAGTACTTATAAAACGACAGGACACTCTTGGTACTCGTTTACAAGATTTAGGTCGTTCAGCAAGCTATTGAATGGGCTATGCCTCAAAAAAGTTGAAACCATGGTTTCAAATGCTCGCAGTTAAATACGGCTTTTGACTCGAGAGATCTAAGTAGTTTCAAGTTAGGTCTTTAAACTTACACTGGAAAATGTAATGACTAGCCGCCTAAGCTCATGCAAAACAACAATATAGCTGGTACCAGAGGTAAGGTAAGGTTTAGATTAGTTCGTGACGATAACAATTCAAGTTAAAACTATCATTAAGGTAGACTGTCATGTCAAGTGCACAAATAATACATCAGTAAAGTAACTAGGTTTAGCCACAATTTTTACATTTTTAATGTCGCTCAACTTCTAGTGATATTATCGTGTTGTCCCAAGAATAAATTAAAAAGCATGAAGGATTCGGCTTTTGTATAGACGCAAACTCATTTATCCTTCAACAGTCAAATGTCAAATTATTTTAATCGATTTTCATTCATGCATTAGCTTCATGGTTATGGTTGAGAACTACTTTTTACTAGATACTTTGAGTCCCCAGTCTTCTGCTTCTTCTTGCACCTTCCCTTTATGAATATATAGATAGATAATCGAAAACATCTATCATGGCCGATTTCCCTCTTTAAGCCGAATCGATCAAAATGTACCTCACGCGCACTTCGATTATTCACAATATTCACCGAACGCATGATCGGCGGCGCTTTAAAGAAATTAAAAAGAAATAGGGGCATAGACAACATAGCATTGTCTATGGCGGCGCTACAAAGAAGGTCCGTTGCACTCAGAATTCATAATGAATTGATTAGTTTATTACTCGTGACAAGATGGCCGCCTTTGATTATTTGAAACAGTAATTGTTTGAATTTTAAGTAAATTGGGCGCTGTGTTGGAAATATTTAATTTGGACGCTACTGAATTACCTTTTAGGGTATTGTAAGGACAAGTGCACTTCAAAATTCCTCACGTCTTAAAATTTTTAAACCTAAATGTTATTTACCATCCTACTAATTCTACTCATTTTATGTTACTTACATTATACACCATCCTTGAGGATTGGCAAGACGTAGCGCAAAGGCGCAACAGATGGAAGGAATGGAGGGAGGCCTTTGCCCAGCAGTGGGACAGTACGGGCTAGTTAATAACATTATACACAAGTGCAGATCAATGTTTGAAAGCTTGTTACTCTTTCACTCAAAAACCACTGAACGGATTTTATTAAAACTGTAAAAGGAATTTAGCTTATACATCAGAGTAATGCGTAGACTATAGAACATCACGCTATGACCCACGGGAGCGGAGTAGTAACCAAATAGCTGACATAACGCGGGTGAAACCGCGGGCAACGGCTAGTTTATCTATTCATAATTAAGTATGAATAAAACGAATTGCTATAATATGTATTGGTGAGTGGTTATGTTAAGAACTGCGGCCACCGTAGGCGCGGCTCTGCGGATGGCGAGCGATGGGTAGCTCGCCGCCTGGCTAGGACCAGGACCGCGTCGACGGCGCGTCTAGTGTTCCACGCGCCTCAAAGAGAAGAAGTCAGCACTGGAAGGGGCCCAACAGGGCCACGCCTGCCGGGGTTGCGGAATGTTTATAATAGTTACCGTGACCCTGGAACATAAAGGGCAATCGAAGGAACATGAGTGGGTTTTACTCAGTAAAAGTCTGACACGCCCTCCCGCCGCACCCAGGACGGGAGCAGTCATTCGATGATTTCCCACTCACCAAAAAAAAAATGTTTAGAACTGCTGGAGTTATTCCAGGTTTTTTTTAATATGTCATGCGTTAATTTTTGGTAGAAGCTTCAAATAAAAAGAATAATGTCCCTGCGGATAATTTTCAAATACGACAGGATATACCTTGTCATTTTGTCAGACAAGACCGATTTCTGTAGGGGTTAGCAAGTTTAGATACATTTGAATTAGCAAAAGCCGAGAATATACTTAAGTAATTTAGCACGTAAGGTTACTTAGCTATTCTTTCTCTCTACTGCCATCAACTGCCATCGTCTGTCAGAGGGTTAAAGAGTTGAATCTTGCTATTTCTATGTACAATGAAAGATCTTGAGGAAATTGTCTTCCCAGCCTTTTCCCAACTATACGAGTATTAGGATCGGTGTCCAGTTTAATCCTTCGAACACACGTGATTCGAGCTACAATAGAAAGTACACTGGTGCCGATTCTCTTGTGCACAAACTAACGTAAATTTAAGTTAAGTGCATCTTTCTCTTTCCATTTCTTAAAGAAAAGGACAGAAGATACATTTTAGTATAATCCTGTCAAATTAGACAGCGCCTGATGAAAATTGACGTATATTTAGACGCCATGTTTTCAAATTGCGTTTAAATTGTCTATGGAGTGTCTAAATTTGACAGGACTTGACTAATATTTGATCTTCTGTCCTTTTCTTAATTAAACGGAAAGAGACGGACCGGAACGGAAAGATGCACTAAACTTAAATTTACGTTAGTTTGTGCACAAGAGAATCGGCACCATTAGCAGCCCGTCAGTTGCTACTTGCTAGGTCGTCGATAGGTTATAAGGCCGATGCCCCACTAGATGGAATTCCGTTGCCGATTATACGCTACGGAACATTTTTACATGTATTATGGAGCAACCGATCTTCCGCATTGTTTGCCCATTATTATATTTTTTATGCAATCAAATGTAATAGGCGTTCTGTAGCGGATGATCGGCGGCAGAATTCCCGTCAAGAGTGGCGCCGGCCTAACAGTGGAGCGACCGACTATCAGACCTTCCAACCCAGTTACTGGTTAACTAACACGACCCTTATCGATTGTCAGACTTCCTAGCTTTTGACTACGCGTAACAACTGTCAAAGATCTACGAATGACAACCAGGACCATTGGCTTTACGTACGCACCGTATCTAGGCACGCCATCTCGCCATTAAAATTTTAAACTATCAAACTGTCAGGATATTTGTGACATTCTCTCACAGACTCACAGTACCAAGTAACTATTAAACCATCAATAAATACTTAATGTGCCAAGAAAAATGCAGATGAGAGCCATTATAACAATACAATGATCATTCGCATTACATATTCAATTATCCTAAAACAATTTCTATTCGAATCACGTAATATTACGGCGCCATTGTTTTTTTTATCATAATTTCTAAGAGATCCTTTAATCCCGCCGGATTTGATAAAAAACTGTTACAATAACTTTTGACGTGACAACGTCTTAAATTAGGTTGCGGCTGGGAGTCACTTATGAAAAAGTGTAACGCTCGGTAACGTTACGATGAGTCACCGAACGAGAGAGAGGCCCGCCGAATGCCTTGCGTCTCTCTCCCACTCAACTATGATCGGTAAAAGACGTTGTCACGTAAAATCTTCGCCCGTAAAACCGACTTTACAGGCAACCATTTTTTTAATATTAATTTTATATAAAAAAAGATGGCGCCTTTACCGCCTTCGGGTTTGAGAAAAAAAACGAACAATGCAGATTATGTAAAACGTTATGATTTACGTTATCTGTGGTTCCGCTGCTTAGTATGCGGAAAGCTCAATAGATGGCGCCAAGCGGTGCCTATTAAAAAAACATATTTTGAAGTCGTGAGTAATTTTGTCACCGAATAGCTTATTATCATAGAAATATGCTATTCGTAACGGTTTTTAATAATAAATTAATATTTTGGGACTCAGAGACATTCAACATATCTTACTAATATTAACTATAAATGTGACTGATTAAAATCATGGACGATCGTTTCAAACCTTGTGCTTTCATTTTCACAAAATCACTTGACAAACTATAATACTTATTTATAGGTACTGTTTTTTTTTAATTTTACAGTAAGTACCAAAGTTTCAAGAAAATAGGAAAAGGTATTTTTCATCAGATAATGGATATTAAACAAATAGATAATTATCAAGGGGTGATCAGTTTGAAGTTAAATCCAAGTTTGTGAGGTTTCAACCTTTGTCCCACGGCCGCCATCTTGGAAAAACGGGTTTAAATGGTTTCTATAGTTTTCCTACGTGGCAGCTACACAAAAACGGTCATAGTGGAATATCTAAATTTTTAATATAATTTTCAACCCAACCACAGATTTTTTTAAATACATGTTATTAAATGTATGTTCTGAATTTTTTCACTCAATATTTTTTTATGTTTACAACTCATCATATCATTAATAAAAGTACTAAGCAGTCAGGAATTGCAAAAAACTTTCCCACTACCGGAGAAACGCTATAAAGGTACTAGGAATTTCATGACGTTATCCTCTTTTCTAAACACCAGCCAATCCTCCTCTGCCATTACCTCATTACTGAAGATGGAACTCTTTGATAAAACTTCTTGACATTTTCTCTCCATCGGTTTCTGCCCACACCTTGGGCAGCTGATCAGCCCAGCGTTTGGGGCTCCGCCCACGAGGCCTTTTGCCTTCCACTTTCCATTGAAAAAGCGCTCCAGGTTATCGGATCTTCTACGATCTACGAGTTATATAGTCAAAAAATTTAAGCACTCGATACAGACACAACTAGAGTCTTTGAGACCGAGGAAGACGGGCCAGTTGGTCTAGTGGTTAGTGACCCTGACTGCTAAGCAGGATTCGTGGGTTCGATTCCTACCCAGGACAAACTTTGTGTGAAGAGCATGATGGTTTGTTCTGTGTCTGGGTGTAATTTATCTGTAATAAGTATTTATAAATTATCAGTTGTCTGGTTACATTGTACAAGCTCTGCTTAGTTTGGGATCAGATGGTCGTATGTGAGTTGTCCCAGGATAATTTATTTGAGATTTAGCTCCTATAAACACCAGCCAAGTTGTAGATAGGTTACCCAAACGAAATTCTATCTTAAAAAACGGCACACTAACTAACGCACACATACATTACACGTCAAAGTAGGATGACATGATTGAAGAGGTGCGAGTCAGCGAGTGAAAAGAGATAAACGTCAAATGTCAACGCGATACTCAGTATCATAATGTTTGTCAATTGGCAAACTTTTAATGTGCCACTTTTTGACTGCATATAACCAATCTACACTTTTTTACTTATAGCATCATTGAGCCAAGTACATAAATAATATTCTTCCTATAAGTGACTTATCAGACATGTTTCAGTTCGTCGGCGGCTGTCGCGGGAACACGACTATGAATTTTATGCATCGCCTGCTAACTTACGGAGTAGTGATGTGCTGTTGGGTATGTCGATATCGATGGGGAGAAATAAGGGCTCTGGTGGGTTACCATGACGCTTAAAGTAAGACTGTTTTATTCCTGTTCCAGAGTGTGCAAGTGACAGCGCTCGACACGTTGTCTAGCGCCGTCTCTTTCCCACTGAAAGTAATATCGAAGTAATACTGCTATAAGGGCTTGTGATAGGCCCCTGATCGTTAGCCTATACTGATAATAAAAAATAATCAAGAAACCCGAAGGTTTGTAATTATTTAATTATTTTGTTTTTATTTATCTTTTTGAAGTGAAAACTTCTTTAGCGGCGTTGAGCACTTTTTCTGTAATGAGTATAAAATCTTAAACTCGCGTCAGGACACGTGACCTGATCGAAAAAGCGTAGGACGGATGGATAGTAGACAGCTATAATCAAGTTTTCACTTCTGCCGGCACTCCCGGAGTGCAACCCGTCTTTTTTTTAATTAAAATACTCCATGTCATTCCCACAATTGAAACCAATTCAATGACACCTCATGGTCTTAAGTATCCCAATTAGTCTCATACAGTCGCGCAAAACAGGCAAACCAACATGTCTAAAAATATCCATAGGTACTAATAATATCCATATCCATACTAATATTATAAATGCGAAAGTAACAATTTTTTTTTGTCTGTCTGTCTCTTCTTCATGCCTAAACATAGTCTAACCTAAACCACTAAACCAATTCGAATGAAATTTGGTACAGATATAGTATGGTACTCGAGAAAGGACATAGCATAGTTTTCACCCCGGAATTTCCCCGGGAACGGGAACTATTTTTTTACGCGGACAAAGTCACGGACAAAAGCTAGTACTGAAATAAATAGCAAAACCCTAAACAATAACCAAAATAAAACATTAATTAATATTATGTAGAGCACTAGGTCTAAGCCTAAAAGTAAAGTAGGATACAATCGAGAAAGAAAAAATGGTTGTCTGCAAAGGTTTATCGGACGATAATTTTACGTGACAACGTCATATCGTGCTTCTCTATCGCATATTCATACTTCCACGCTCGGTTCATACGTGCAGTCGAAAATACTACAGTTCAAAATAACCGAAATCTATCGACACTTCATCCCACCCCTACAGAGGGATATCGTTTACACAAACGGGCATCTGCATAACAAATAAGACATGGAAATTGATTTAAACGCCGCGTGATAATACCGTAGCTAGGGGTGGATAATGGTAGCTATAGCTATGGGAAATGGGGAAATGAGGGGATGCGGTTGAGTACCAACATCACAAAATGTTATGTTGGTGTCTTCAGTGAGTCGATTATAACTGACAGTGAGACTGTAGATCTAGAGGGCTCTGGGTTTGATTCCTAGGTAAAGCAAAATGTTATTGGTTTCTTACTAGAAAATTTCTCAGTATTTAGATTGGTAACAGTTTTCTATTAGTGAAATAGATTTCTGATTGAACCAGTACTTATAGAGGTGAAGCACAATGGTGCCGATTCTCTTGTGCACAAACTATCGTAAATTTAAGTTAAGTGCATCTTTCTCTTTCCATTTCTTAAAGAAAAGGACAGAAGATACATTTTAGTTTAATCCTGTCAAATTAGACAGCGCCTGATGACAATTGACGTATATTTAGACGCCATGTTTTTAAATTGCTTCTAAATTATCTATGGAGTGTCTAAATTTGACAGGACTTAACTAATATTTGATCTTCTGTCCTTTTCTTAATTAAACGGAAAGAGAAAGATGCATTTAACTTAAATTTACGATAGTTTGTGCACAAGAGAATCGGCACCAATGTCAAACTTAATATATACTAATATACTTGGACAACTCACACACGGTTATCTGATCCCAAGTTAAGCTCTGCTTAGAGCTTGTGCTATGGTAACCAGACAACTGATATACATACTTAAATAATGTATAAATACATACATATTATAGATAAATTACACCCAGACACAGAACAAAGAATCATGTTCATCACACAAAGTTTGTTCTGGGTGGGAATCGTACCCACGACCTCCGGCTTAGCAGTCAGGGCTAACCACTACACAAACAGGCCCGTCAAACTTAGCACTTACAATGACATTATTATAGTAAAGAGCTTCGACCAACACCTACGGAGGCTCTCGCCAGGCAGCTGAATCAAGGGTCTGATATAGAATGAGTACTGGATACGGCGCGCATAAGTAGAAGGTTTCTTTTTCTGAAGCCCTGAGCTGTTTTCCAGGACAGATTTGTTTAATTTTATTTGTCGACCCCGGGCAAGTATCAATCAAATTGACTTTTTAATTTATATGTACTTTCTAAAGTTTATCTTGGACATCACTGACATCCCGCGCCTCGGATAAGCATGTAGCCATTGGTCCTGGTTGTCATTCGTAGAACTTTGACAGTCGTTACGTGTAGTCGGAAACCAGAAAGTCTGACCAGTCTAACCAAAGGGTATCGTGTCGCCCAGTTACTGGGTTGTGGAGGTCTGGTAGGTGGTCGCTTCACGTAAAAGACTGGTATCCAGCTGTATCCGGTTAGGTTGGTAGTCGACCCGAATAAAATTGAGAAAAGGCTAGGAAGATGATGATGTGGTAAATTTAATTTGTGTTAACATTTCGACGACCAAGCGACAGCTGGCTGTCGCGCTGCTGTTGTCTTTTTATTGGGTCTTGAATTACGTGTGTTCTAAGGTTGAAATAAAATAACAAACAGAATAATAATAGTAATGGTAGTATAGTAATCACAGTTTTACAGTTAATACCCAAAAATCATTTGACTGATAAACTTGACAAGGGATTTCATACAAATCCCAATTATTTTTCGCCACCCCAGTAAATAGTGACAATTTAAAAGGTCACAATAGATGAATTAAAGGGTCTCCGCCCCTAAACAGTTAGCCATTCTGTCAGTTTTGAGGGGCGTGACAGAATATGACGTTTTGTGAGTCAAAACCGATTAGGGATTGAAAAAAAGGATTTTTTAAAACTAGGAACAGCTGATAGAAGTCGTGATGGTTTAGTGGTTAAGGTAACTATTTAGTAATCTGTGGTTAAGGCAACTATTGAGTTATCTGTGGTTAAAGCGCCCGCGTTGAGAATATGACTTTTTCAGCTCATGTGTTTAACCCTTATTCAAATAAAGGTATATATATTACCACATGGTGTTTTTTGAAATAATGCACTCTAACTTTTAATACGGTAACACTAAAGGTATAAATATCACATATTTATAATCTATAATAATTTGTTTTTCTATTTTATTTCATTTGACAACCTGTCAACGTCATTTGTCCCTGTAAGGTAATGTCAAAGTTGACTCAACGGTTTTGTTGTGAAAAAAGTCGAGTTTTTGGCGGGTGTTTTCAGAAATTTTAAAAGTTTGTTCAAGAAAAAATCTGGTAAGTACTTTTTCGACGCAAATTCCAAAACTATAACATATTTTGGACTAATCTCACGTGTTAGCAGCATTTGCAATTGACTTATTCATATAATTTAGATGTTTCAAATATGTGGTAAATATCTTACCCTTGTCCGATCCCACTTTGAAAAATATCAGATTATCTATATAAAAATCGGTTGTCATTTTGTATATTTTTTTTTGTTCCATAGGTTGGGTTTTAATTAAAAATAACATTGATTACTTTTTTTAATATATTTTTTGTACAAGTCATTTGTTTTTAATTTAGATTTATAGATTGTAAGAATACCATGAATATAAGCAATACTTTATAATAGGTAATATGCAATACTAATAAAAAAAAAAATGGTTGCCTGTAAAGTCGGTTTTACGGGCGAAGATTTTACGTGACAACGTCTTTTACCGATCATAGTTGAGTGGGAGAGAGACGCAAGGCATTCGGCGGGCCTCTCTCTCGTTCGGTGACTCATCGTAACGTTACCGAGCGTTACACTTTTTCATAAGTGACTCCCAGCCGCAACCTAATTTAAGACGTTGTCACGTCAAAAATTATTAAAAAAATAAAATGGTTCATTTCCAAAATTTAAAATAAATATTATAAGTAGAACCAAGAGGAAGTCACTAGTCAAGAAACGAAAATTAAACCGTAACGGACAATGGTAACAATTTTACCACCAACATCAAAAATTTTGTAGTCATGAACGGATAATGGTAAATTACTTACCACCAGAAAAACTACCCCATCCCCTAATCTTTTTTAAATTTTGATTTAAAATATGAAATCAGTGACCCTCAATTACCCAAAATACAAAGCAACCTTAAAAAAAAAATGCATACCGGCTCGCGTTTGTTTAAGGGTTAAGTTCTAAGTTTATCTACTAGGACTAAATATTATTACCATTCATTGGAAAGCATACATCAAAATTAGGGCAAGTTTAAAAGATTCTCGTCATATAATTTGTTACACATTATGGGACTCTTTACAGCCTCATAGTAACTGTTAAACTTGACCTAATTTTGATTCTTAGTTACGCCACTGTAGCAGATATTAACGTGACAGCGACTTTTAACATCAACAATATTTGTCTCTCTTGATAACACCTTTTAACCTTTCAACGACCAAGCGACAGCTGGCTGTCGCGCTGCTATTGGCTTTCTATTGTGTCTCGAATCACGCGTCTTCGAAGGTTTAAGTCAAAAACGAAATAAGAACTATAAATTCCGTAAGCTACACAGTTATTTGCAACCCCCTATCATCTGAGACGGACAAACTGCCCAGACCAACAGTTATTTATAATCGTCACGATACCTTCAGATAGGGGGCGTGGTCGGCGCGTATTGACTTTACAGGGGTGTGATGCACATCTGTGCAGTTCTATAACGTCGTTTAGACAAGTACGACTTAGAGACTGACTACGCACATTTATTCAGCTCCATTCAGCTTATGCCCATATAAAGCAACGATTTTGTACGGAAGCTGAACGGACGCGGAAAGCTGAACGGACGCGTACGCGTCCTCATACAAAATCGTTGTTTTCTACGGACATAAGCTGAATAGAGCTGAATAAGTGTGCGTAGTCCCTTAGGCCGTTTGTCTACCGCTGCCGTAAAAGTGGTGCTCCTTTCATCCGTACTAATATTACATGTGAAAGTAACTCTGTCTGTCTCTTCTTCACGCCTAAAGTGCCAAATTTCATTCAAATCGGTTTAGTACCGATTAGTGAAATTTGGCACCGATATAGTCTGGGATCCGAGAAAGGACATAGGATAGTTTTCATCCCGGAAATCCCACGGAACGGAAGCTAATCATTCATACGGACGAAGTCGCGGGCAAAAGCTAGTTTACTATAACCGCGTGTCCACTGCGCGTCACGTCACCTCATACTGAAATCGGCTCGCCGTCATCTTGTTCGCACGTCACGGTGACGGTGGCGATGGACTATGGACAGACGTGCGTGTGGTGTGAGGGCCACTTTGTTCATCTTGAGCTTCCACCACAAGCTTCCACCTTAAGGTCATAGCTCATAACAGCTACCCGGCAGCCACTCCGCACCGACTCACTTCCTGCGGCTAGTATTCTTTATATGGACTTGTATGGGCATGCGCTCACTATATCAACTCCGTACCGCTACCGGATCGCCTCGGTTATAAGGCGAGTCGGTGCGGATTGGCTGCCGGTGGCTGTAATGAGCTATGACCTTTATAAAGCAATTGACATAAATTCAATTTGAAGGCTGCTTATTTATATCACTAATAACTACACCCTCCAAACCATTCTCCTTACCCACCAAGCAGCTGAAATCAACAACAATTTGTGACTAGTTAAACTGCCGATTAGAAGCATAATGTCGATGTGTCATTGTTATAGCGATCACTCCCTGCGCCCGCGTCGATGCGCCTTCGCTGCCCCGCCCACAGATTAGCGACATTACACCTATTGTTGCACATCTGTCGCTTGTGTTACTGCTTGTTAATTTTGTGGAGCTTTAGATGTAGTAAGTTTGTAGATTAGTACACATTATTTAATGGTTTTGTATGTACTTATATTTTTATGGTTCCGTACCTTAAAAGGAAAAAACGGAATCCTTATAGGATCACTTTGTTGTCAGTCCGTCCGTTTGTCCGTCGTCCGTCTGTCAAGACCCTTTTTCTCAGAAACGCGGAGAGATATCCAGCTGAAATTAATATCACATACTCAGGTCTGCTATCTCTCAAAGCAGTGAAAAAATCAAATTTCCAAATCAACGCAATAACAAAATTCGGCTCTTTATGTTTCATTTATATTGCATATTTAGACATTTGCAAGGGAATCAAAACTTATAGAGTACTTTCCATTGACCTAGAATCATGAAATTTAGTAAGAGGCAATGTCATGTAAGTAGCACAAGTAGTGCCGCAACTAGCATTTTATGCACCCGGTGCGAGCTTGCAAAACTGCGCCCCTGAAAAGATATAGTCTGGTCATTTCTGCGCCCCTCCAGGGTCTGCGCCCTGTGCCTGGGCACTGCTGGCACCGCCCTAGTTACGGCACTAAGCACAATTAAAGGAAAAACTCCGAAAACCATTGTTTCATAAAAAAAATTGTTGATGGATGTAGGTGTACATTTTACGGAACCCTCGTTGCGCGAGTCCGACTCGTACTTGACCGGCTTTTTTAGGCCCTGTCCAGAAAGGGCGAATTCGCCGCGAATCTCTCGCGAGTATCACGCGTGAGGCTGAGTGAGGCTACATTAGGCCGCGACGCGACCTGCGACACATGAGCGATTAAAACAAGTAAATGAATGCTCACGTATATGGCTACACCGTACATCAAATATTACTACCAATCTTTGATTTTTTTATGCGATAGGAACAACATTACTGAAATCACGGCATCGGCTACATCAACATATGAGCGAAATTGAAGCGAATTTATTAGAAAATTCTCACTTGCACGACTAGTTCAATAGTGCTGCTAAATATGCGTGTGGCTACATTATGCGTATAGTAAACCGCGATGGATAGTAAGCCGCATGAATCGCTCTTGCTAATTCGTTGTTGAGCATGTGTACTGTAGCCATGTCATCGCCGAATATACGCCGGAATTTCGCTTGTAATGTAGCCATACCATGTTTTTCTCGTTTCGCTCTTCCAGTCGCATCGCAAATCGCTCCCTTCTGTAGCCTCAGCCTGAATGTTGCGTCCAGAAAGAGCGTTACCTACTCGCGAATTCCGTATCAAAATGTTGGCGCTCTATTTCCCTCTCTGTCTCTTTTAAATACGTGCACTCGCTCTGAAATTCGCGCGAAATCTGGACGCAACAAGGCGGCCCTAATATCTCGACTCGCGCGCATTATGCGCGAGCCGAGAGTCTGGCGAATTGCACGCGAATTACGCGCGAATTTATTATTCGCGCGATGCTTGTGGACGCGATGTATTGGTGCCTAGTATCTCGCCAACCCGCGAATGAATTCGCGCGAATCAATTCGCGGTGAATTCGCCCTTTCTGGACAGGGCCTTAACGTGTAGCGCATTTTACAAACTTGCAAATATCTAGAATATAATATGTAGGCTTTAAATTTATCAATATAAAATGGTTAACTGACTGACTGTTGATATATCAACGCACAGCAGAAACCGCTGCTCCTAGAGGCTTGAAACTTGGAGGGTGTGTTCTTTATAAAAAAAAAGTAAATACCCACTAAGAAAAGATTTTTGAGAATTCGATCCCTAAATTTCGACATCCACGAGGGCGAAGGTGAAAGCTCATCAGCGGGATCAAGATTGAATAAAAATAAATTGGACTTGGTGTACTGAGAGCCTAGCCAAGTGGCATTGTAGAATAGGTAGCGAAAACGAATAGATTGTCAAATGTATGGAATTGACATAAGCTTTCGCTGAATAATTTGACATCTCCATACATTTGACAATCTATTCGTTTTCGCTATCTATTCTACAATGCCACTTGTCTAGGCCCTCTGGTCTCAGTGGCATTGTAGAATAGATTGTAGATTAGAATAGATTGTCGAGTAAATCGTACCTGTGAGACTGCGCCAGCTATGCCATCGGCAGTCAAGTAATTATCGTTGAGTAGCTTAATATGTTCTGCTGATGTTGGTGAATTATTTCCATAACGTTCATAATCAGTCTAGTCTACTTTCTCTCTCTCTCTCGACAGACGGAATGTGAAATCCCTGGCTGTCATTGTATTTCATTCGAAACTTAAAACTTAAATTATCCCAAGTCGGTTTTGATAAAACAATCAAATCAAATAGCAAATAATAATCATTCATTGTATACAATAGTCATAAATTGAGACAACTCACACACAGTCATCTGATCCCAAGCTAAGCAGAGCTTGTATCACACACAAACCACGAGGCGAACAGCCCCCTGCCCCCCCCCCCCCAGGCAAGTGGCATTGTAGAATAGATAGCGAAATAGAATAGATTGTCAAATGTATGAAGATGTCAAAGTTGGCGAAAGTTTATGTCAACCCCATACATTTGACAATCTATTCTATTCTACAATCTATTCTACAATGCCACTTCTCAAGGGTCCCAGGCCCATGATATGAATGAATATCAGCCAGAATCTCTACAGTAGCATCATTTGGTTCACCATTCGCTCTTCATCATAAGTTAGGGACTACGCACACTTATTCAGCTCTATTCAGCTTATGTCCGTAGAAAACAACGATTTAGTATGAAGACGCGTACGCGTCCGTTCAGCTTTCCGCGTCCGTTCAGCTTCCGTACAAAATCGTTGTTTTATATGGGCATAAGCTGAATGGAGCTGAATAAATGTGCGTAGTCCCTTAATGAGCTGATTGATTCCGAACAAATGTGAACGAACGCAGTCAGTTTAGATTTCTCATCTCCAAATGCTTACCTCGCCGTAATTTTGAAGAGTTTTATACTGGTACGGTGGGCTACACATCAAGCTATACAAAACCAGTAAAAACTGACTTCTGATTGTACGAAAAATATACACAATGCGAGGTCAACTAAAACTGGTTTTGTATAGCTTGATGTGTAGCCGTGTGTACTAGCTGCTGCCTGCCGTGGTTTCACCTATGCCTTGGGTTACACTATTGCTCCCGTGGATGTTAAATTATCTCATATAACTAGCGGACCCAACAGACGTTGTCCTGCATATGTAGATCGATTTCTCGTCCCCGAAAACCCCCACATATCAAATTTCAGCGAAATCGGTAGGGCCGTTTTCGAGATCACATGCTTTTTCAAGCAATCAGCGCCATCTGCCGGGTTGATTTGTGAATCTAAACCATTCCCAGATCCCCTTGAACACACACAAAAAATTTCATCAAAATCGGTCCAGTCGTTTGAGAGAAGTTCAGTGACATACAGACTCACAGAAGAATTATATATATAAAGAAGATTAAGTACTTACTTACAGTCTTCATAAAAAATGGGCTATCCAGACCTAAAAAAAAATTGTGTTGGTTTGTAGTCACTTCCTGATAACTTTTTTATTCAACAAGCAACAAGTCAAGTAAGTAAGACACTTTTTGATTCTGGCTAATAGATAGACTCTTTAACAATTAATAAGTGCCTGTAAATGGTATAAGTGAAACGAACAAATTGACTTTGAATAAATAAATCGCGAATTTATTGCCAATACCATAGTTCAACATCACCGTCTGCTTATGACAATACTAAAAGCACAACCCAATCTAAACCAGTGTAAAAATAAACCGTACTGTTTCGTTTTAAAGCTTAATTTAGATTGACAGTAGAAACTTCGTAGAACTTGTTTAATTTCACTACAATGTGAACTTAAAGTCTAATATCATAACGCTGAAAATAGAATGTAGTATTTGTAGAACATTTTATCGGATCGAATTCTGAAAATGTCTGCATCACAAGTAGTAGTAAGTACGGTAGTAAAATACACCATTACAAGTTAATATAAGGTTGGGTTTTGATCGCAGGTGCTGTTTTAGTTAAATGTTTGTCAGACACGCCCTCTTAGTAGATAGACGCACTTATTCAGCTCCATTCACGTTTCGCTGAACGATTTTGGTCACACCTATACAGTTCTACTTCTATCAGCCGTGTTCAGCGACGTAAGAACGAGAAAAGCCGTCAAGCTTATGGGACTACGTACTCAGCTAATGGTGCTGATTCTCTTGTTCACAAACTTAACTAAATTTAAGTTAAATGCATCTTTCTCTTTCCATTTCTTAAAGAAAAGGACAGAAGATACATTTTAGTTTAATCCTGTCAAATTAGACAGCGCCTGAAGAAAATTGACGTATATTTAGACGCCATGTTTTTAAATCGCGTGTAAATTATCTATGGAGTGCCTAAATTTGACAGGACTTAACTAATATTTCATCTTCTGTCCTTTTCTTAATTAAATGGAAAGAGACAGATGCACTTAACTTATTTTTACGTTAGTTTCTGAATAAGAGAATCGGCACCAATGTCTAAAGAAAATAACCATTTTATACAAAAGCTAAACAGACGCGGAAAGCTGAATGGACGCGAACGCGTCTTCATACAAAATCGTTGTTTTCTATGGACATAAGCTGAATAGAGCTGAATAAATGTACGTACGTAGTCCCACCGCCACGCTTATCAATCCGTACTCCCGTACTAATATTATAAATGCAAAAGTAACTCTGTCTGTCTGTCTGTCTCTTCTTCACGTCTAAACCACTGAACCGATTTGAATGGAATATGGTACAGATGTTACCGGCCAAACCCGATTTCAGGACAAACTAGTTTAGCCTAGGCAAAACTGGTCTGTTTAAGATAGGTCGACGGAGCCCCGCACAGCGGGGCTCCTATTTCTGAGTGGTTTTAAAAAAAATAACCACGAAGGCTAAGGCGGTAGCTCCGCTCCGCTTCGCTTAGCCTTTCTAACCTAACCTGTCCGAGTCGGGGTGCCCTGGGTCGGGGCGAGGAAGAACTAGTTTAGCCTAGGCAAAACTAGTTTGTCCTGAAATCGGGTTTGGCCGGTAACACAGATATGGTCTGGGACCCGAGAAAGTACATAGGATAGTTTTCATCCCGGAAAGCCCCCGGGAACGGGAACTATTATTCCACGCGGACGAAGTCGCGGGCAAAAGCTAGTGTCAAATAAACTACAGTAAATAGCTCTCTGTAGGTATAACAATCAGCACCTTTGGGGTGCCTAATAACACCCCTTTGGGGTGCACCTTTGGGGTACATACTTGAAAAATACCGTTGTTAACGCTTCTATCGTTAATTCTAAATTAACATGCAACAAGCTTCGTAATTTTACGATAAATACAAAACAATTGTATTGTATACCATACATATAAAAAGTATTCATAAATACTAAAATTGAGTTATTTTAGCAGTACAACCAAAAGTGGACAATATATTTTTCTTACTCCACTAATAGGTACCGTGCGTGACCCCGGAACATAAAGGGCAACCGAAGGAACATGAGTGGGCTTTAGTCGGTAAAAGTCTGACACGCCGTCCCGCCGCAGCTAGGACGTGAGCAGTCATTTGATGATTTCCCACTCCCCAAAAAAAAAATTGATCCTGTTTCTAATGTAGGTCAAAAACTAGTCCAGTATGCGAATTGTTCCAAAAAAACTATATACATAGATATAATAAAAAGAGTAAAGAAAATCAGACATAAGATCACACATTCTTTAATATTGATAATAATTTGACATTATAGGCATTGCTTTTACATTTTATTAAATAATATAATACATGTTAAGTTATTTCTATTCTAATAACTAAAATTTCTGGAGCTATAACTTTACTCTGACTGCGACCAGATAATATTTAGTTTGATAATGGTGCTGATTCTCTTGTTCAAAAACTAAACTAAATTTATTTTAAGTGCATCTTTCTCTTTCTATTTCTTAAATAAAAGGACAGAAGATACATTTTAGTTTAATCCTGTCAAATTAGACAGCGCCTGAAGAAAATTGACGTATATTTAGACGCCATGTTTTTAAATCGCGTCTAAATTATCTATGGAGTGTCTAAATTTGACAGAACTTAACAGATTCGGTAGAATGTATGAGACTACTCTTTATAAAAAACAACTATTTGTAACTACATTCTGACAAATAAATTTTTCTTTCTTTCTTTTTTTTATCTTCTGTCGTTTTCTTAATTAAATGGAAAGAGAAAGATACACTTAACTTAAATTTACGTTAGTTTGTGAATAATGAAATCAACACCACTGTCACTGTACATTTGGTTTGTGACAGCAAAATATTGTTAGTAATGTTTTACGTATTACCGGGTCATATTTGAGAATTTTTTAGCTGAATATGGCAATAAAAGAGCGCCTTGCTCTTGATTGTGATACCAACCAAATTAATGACCGATGTGTCACTTTGTGGCACCACCAGTTTGCGACACCCAGTGGTACATTTAGTTGGTAGCACGACCCGAGTTGCGGAACCCAGTGTCCTAATCAGATATGGCCTTTAGTCGCAGTTCTAAGCTCCAAAAAAAAACCATAAACAAAAAATATTCAACCAAAAATTAGCTCGGTCGGCCATTTTGAAAATGTCTCAAATTCACTTGACTCATTGGCGCCATTCTTCCAGGCATTGAAACGTCAAACATAGTGCTGCGATTCACAACCGGTTCCCGTTCTAGTCGATTATTCGAATCGATTTTTGTTGCACTTAAAAAAGCTGAAGTTTGCGATTGGAGTAGACTTCCCGGTAATGGCTGTTGTCTTTCTAATCTGTATTGGAGGTTCTGTTTTTCCATTTGATGGTGTTGAGTTCTGATTGCGAACCGGTTAACGTGAACCGGTATTGGGACGACTATTTTCGTGCCGGAACCGTTTTTGCTCGAATGACTGCCGGACGCTAGACCGGCTTTGACTCGTTTCCATTTCGCGCGGCGATTTTGGAACCATATTTTTACCTGGGGAAAAGAAATTGTTATATAAGTAATTATTTTGATGTGTCTGTCTCTGTGTATTTGACGTCTATCTTTGCTATAATGCAAACCTACGACGTTCAGTAGTAGCCAGTTTTACTCTAGCGTGGTAGCTTTTCTAGGGCCATTAACATTGATACTATGTTTACATAATACTCTGATCATCAGTAGCCCTCGGCTAATAATTATGTCAAAGATAACGTTTGAATACCATACGAGGAAACGAATAATTAACACATTGAGTAGCCCTCTCTTAAGATACTGAGAAAGATTCCCAAGTAGCAAAGGTTCTATAACCAAGGCGTTTTGTCACCAAACAGTGTTATAATAGGCCTGTTATGGTAACCATTGTGACTGCCTGTACTATAAAGATTTTTAACAAAGCTTTTTGGTTCTATAACATTAAGATTCTACAATTTAGCTCTTAGAACGCTTACAGGACCATACAAAAGAATCTTTAATGTTCTGCACTGTAACAGATACGAATAAAGTGAGGACCTTGCCGTCCCTTTCGTGTATCTATTTTGCACTAATAAAGCGTCAAAGTAACTTTTACAGTACTAGTTTTGTAGTAGTATAGAAAACTTTATTACAGAAACAATCTGCACTATAAAAGCACCTCGCACACCCTTTACGTAACCTTTTCGCTTCTTAAAAGCTCCCTCAATATCGCTATGGGTCAAATTTTATAGTACCAAATTTTGTTACTTGGGCTTGTTACCGACTTGTTTATATAGGTTTTGTAGGGTCATACCTTAAGCTTTTGAGTCAACAAAGACAAATAGAAATACAGAATTAATAAGTCAACTGCAATAGAGTTAGAATACAGTATCATTCTCTTTCAAACTCATTTTAACCATATATGTAATTAAAATGAGTTCAGAAACAGCTTGATGTCAGATTTGATACAACAAGTCTACTCTGACAATCTGGTCATAGCCTGGTTAAAGGAGTATCTCTATTCTCTTACCTGTACTTCACTAAGTTTCAAAGCGGACGCGATCTGTGATCTCTCAGTGAGGCTCAAATACTTCTTGGCGTGGAACTCCCTCTCCAATTCTAGAAGCTGTTCCGACGTGAAGGCAGTTCTTCTTCTTCTCGCCTTGCTCTCTCGTGCTGTGTCTGTGCTGGAATCTTCTGGGTCGGGCTCGGAGTCGTTACCTGGTGGAAAAGAAGGTGAATTTGAATAGAGAAATTAGTCAGTCTTCTGATTTTCTCAAAAACGCGCAGGGTAAGTGTTGTAGTTTTGTCAGGTAGTTGTCAAAATTTGGTCAACTGGTTGACTCCCGCGGTGCAATTCGCATCTTTAGCTACTGCTTGCTCCACTGTTGTATTTCGTAGCGATTTTAGCCTATACTTAGAATAATAACGTAAGAGCCTATACTTTTTCTTATAAACCTTGCTATCATTTCTGGAAATATTTATTCGAATCCTATTGGTAGTTTCAGAGTAGCACGTTGAAACAAACAAAAATATTGCTTCAGTATTCTTATTTATTAGTTTAAAAGTAATTAAATTAGTAAAATAATTGTGTGTCGTAGAATTATAATTTTCTCATAACATGGTACAAACTTATTGTTCTGAAACAATAATTTTACTTCATTTAAAATAACGTAGAAAACGATACAATTCTTCTAGTAAACTATTACTCAATACATCCATTACTTTACTTATAGAATAAATGGCCAGTAAAAAAAAAGAAAACAATTAAAAAATAATACGTCAGTATCTGTCACCAGGACTATTTGTCAATGGTCTCCCTATTTCCCGCGCTATTGCAGTATTGGCAGCGGCAGTTTATAGTCGGTCGTTTGGTCGATTTTATTGCAATGCCGTTTAGTTTTTGGTGATTATGAATGTTGATATCGCATTCATAGTTGGGATTTTTAGAAAATATTAGCTTTTTCTTATTAGCGTTGAAATTGAGCGCTCGAAACTGGACAAGTAACAAAGTACCTAATTCCTTCACATTCGTTTGTCTGACTTTTTGACTTTTGACCAGAGAGTCAACTGTGTCACTCCAGCGCATCCCACAATTAAGGTAAAAAGCAGCAATCCATATACTAATATACAGTGTGTCCGGGCATGGACTAGCGATATTATAAACACTTAAATATAAGCTATATTAAAGTACAATTACACTCTAAGCGAGGGTCCAAATCACTTCCCTGCTACTGGGCAGCCATTTTGTTTTTTTTGTTGCACTATTCCATATGAAAATACAAATAAAATCATATCTCTCTAAGTTTTTGTGATACTGAGATAAAAATAGGCTTATTTGAAAGGCAATCATATTATCTACCGTTAACATTACAAAACAATGTGTTCCCAATTCCATAACTTTTGAAAAAAAATGTGAAAGTCGAAAAAATAAATAAAAAATTATGCAATTCAAACAATAATGGTTAATTACTACAAAAACACCCCCGACAACTTTTATTGTTTTTTTGCTAGATCGACAGATTTTGAGATAAACTACAATACAAAACAAAATTTACAACTGTATGTCAATTACTTTAAGAATTATTGTTGTTTGAACATAGTGTATGCGCAATTAAAAAAGGCCTTTGTTAAACGCTACCGTAACATTTATGGCGTTTATTGTTTTCCATCTGGGAACAGGCCAGAAATACTGTTCGTTACTACCGTTAGTGAGCGAGATGGAACATAATTAGTCAACTACCTGGAACAAAATCACAGTTTTAGGGACAAATTATTAGTTGGGTTAGTTGTCCCTCGCCCTGCGTTGTGATCGCTACTTTTACTTACCGTACTGTTTACGTGCTGCGTTAAAGTTAATCTTTAAGTGTGATAAAAATGGCTAACCGTCAATATTCAACGCAACATATTGCTGACATACACTTCGTGTATGGCTTTTGCAATGGACGTGCAAATCCGGCTGTACAAGAATATCGACGAAGGTACCCTTATAGGCCTACACCGAGTCGCCAAACTTTTATCGACGTATGTTATGTTGCGTTGAATATTGACGGTTAACCATTTTTATCACACTTAAAGATGAACTTTAACACAGCACGTAAACAGTACGGTAAGTTAAAGTAGCGATCACAACGCAGGGCGAGGGACAACTAACCCAACTAATAATTTGTCCCTAAAACTGTGATTTTGTTCCAGGTAGTTGACTAATTATGTTCCATCTCGCTCACTAACGGTAGTAACGAACAGTATTTCTGGCCAGTTCCCAGATGAAAAACAATAAACGCCATAAATGTTACTGTAGCGTTTAACAAAGGCCTTTTCTAATTGTGCATACGCTATGTTCAAACAACAATAACTCTTAAAGTAATTAACATACAGTTGTAAATTTTGTTTTGTATTGTAGCTTATCTCAAAATCTGTCGATCTAGCAAAAAAACAATAAAAGTTGTCGGGGGTGTTTTTGTAGTAATTAACCATTATTGTTTGAATTGCATAATTTTTTATTTATTTTTTCGACTTTCACATTTTTTTTCAAAAGTTATGGAATTGGGAGCACATTGTTTTGTAATGTTAACGGTAGATAATATGGTTGGCTTTCAAATAAGCCTATTTTTATCTCAGTATCACAAAAACTTAGAGAGATATGATTTTATTTGTATTTTCATATGGAATAGTTCAACAAAAAAAACAAAATGGCTGCCCCGTAGCAGGGAAGTGATTTGGACCCTCGCTTAGAGTGTAATTGTACTTTAATATAGCTTATATTTAAGTGTTTAGAATATCGCTAGTCCATGCCCGGACACACTGTATAAATGCAAAAGTAACTCTGTCTGTCTCTTCTTCACGCCTATACCACTGAGCCTATTTGAATGAAATTTGGTACAGATATAGTCTGGGACCCGAGAAAGGACATAAAATAGTTTTCATCCCGAAAATCCCCCGGGAACGGGAAGTATTATCCCACGCGGACGAAGTCGCGGGCAAAAGCTAGTACAAAATAATTTTATTTTATTCTTATTTGAAGTTAAGAATTAACCTAATGGCAGTTAGAAGATGATCCATCTTTAATAATATTATTTATACATTATTATAATTAAGACATGCGTAATTTGCATTTGCTTTCATTGTTTCTTTCAAACAAAATGTTGCGTTCTGTTATATCTGCCCAATGTACCCTTTCAGCATTATCTAGCAGCTCATTCTGCACTTCCCTCAGACTGCTGACACAGCACTCCTCGATACCTCACACATTCATCCCACTCATCCATTCAGTCGTCTTCCATCCTCCATCCAGTGCGCTCACGCGTTGCACTCGCGAATAATATTGTAAATAATTTAAATAAAGTGTGTTAGTCCTTACAGCTAAATAAGTGTTTCTTTTTAAAAAAGGCTAACCTAAACCGGTTTATAACAGTTCTATAAAGCTCTTAAACTAAATAAACGATCCTACACCAGTCAGCTCATCATGTTTTTCCATGTCAATCTCTCCCCGAGTTTTTGCGCAGTCATAACCCGGGCTGAGGACGATAAAAAGCGACGGCTGAGGGCCGAAAACCGAGTCAGCACCACGCCCCCTGGTGGACAAATCGAATGATTAGATAGTTGGGGTGAGACGTCCGTCTTTTTGTAGAAAAACTGTTTTGATTCAGTTGTGAGGTGTGTGTTTCTGTCAAACGTAGAGACGTTTAGTAATGGATTTTTTAGTAGGTAAATACTGTAATCATGTGAGTCCAACTCATACACGAAGCACTACCATTATTAAACAAAATTAAGAATACGGTAGTTTACACCATTATCAATTGACGCACTTTTAATGAGTTGTCAAAACGCAATTCTCCAATAGATTTTGTATGGTAATGGCAACTTATGACGTCACTAAAATAACAACTCAGTTGACTATCTATTTATTGATTTCGAAGCAACTAAAAATCAAATTTTATGGCAAATTGAAAATTAACCCAATTTATTTTGCTGAAATTATAAGAGGTTTTATAGAAATTGTGTCTAACATTTATTGGTTAATGGTGTAAACTACCCAATTACCAAAAAAGCAGTAACAATAATTATGTTTAATTATTTAAGGAATCTGGAGTTTCACGTCCGTTTGCATTTTTTAACGACAATGGAAAACTGCCGACTGCTAAGCCTAACTGATAGTGAGTAGTCGCAGAAGTGGTAGCAGGGCTTTACCGCCAGAAAAAATCTCTTTAGGGTGTGGGCCTGGGCGCTATTGGCCTAATGGCCTAGGACGGAAGGCTGTCCGACAGAGACTGCAAGCGGACCAACCCCTGCATCGCTTGTATATGTCACCGGAAAATAACAAGATCCGTAAGTTTATCAATCTACTAGGAAGTTTATAAACTTTCGTAGGATTCTAAACGGGAGATAAATTGTAATATTTTACGACCACATTTTCGTAAATTGATAAATTTACTGAACTCACTCGTAAAATAATAAGTAAGCAGTAACCAAACGCTACGCGCGATCTGATTGGTTGACTGTCACGTGTCACTTCTCCTTCCTCGCGGCCGCCAGTGTTCGCCACGGAACATAAATAAACCAGTTTGCTTGTGCGTTTTTATTAGTTTTGAATGTTGAACTGTGTTGCAACTCAAAGAAAACTCAACTCACTACATCCGTGCCAGAGAGAAACCAGGCATTGTTGCTTCCAATTTATAGTTTGTCAAGTCTGATTATACCAAAGTCTTTGGACACAAGCATTGCCACTATGAACATGACCAATTAGAGAGCAGTGTGCTATTTTACGTATTTCAGAGATGCGTATATTTAAAAGAGTTTCTGTGATTGGCCGAACCATTTAAAATGTTACGAATAGATATCCGTTAGTTTATAAATTTACCGTATGACGTCGGAAATTGATAAATTTACGAATATGTGGACGTAAAATATTACAATTTATCTCCCGTTTAGAATCCTACGGAAGTTTATAAACTTCCTAGTAGATTGATAAACTTACGGATCTTGTTATTTTCCGGTGACATATACAAGCGATGCAGGGGTTGCGAAATAGTTCTAATAGATACCGCGGCCCCGAAACATAAAGGGCAACCGAAGGAACATGGGTGGGTTTTAGTCAGTAAAAGTCTGATACCCTTCCGCATCCAAAAAATAAATTATGCAAGCGTTTTCTTTCCGTTGTTAGGGTTCTGTGGGCTCTATTCTATTCTATATGCTATTCTCGACTGTCCGTCTGGACAGGCTGAATAACGTAAAACGTGTTAGAACGTGAAATGAAACGCGGAACACAGTTGAGTTCACGATGATGATGAAAACTGCTCGAGAATTCAGAGTCGCGTAAACCCACGATAACTAAGTGTATACTATAAAACCACTGCCAGCATTGCCACTTTCTAAGAAATTAGAAATAAGTTCAAAATCTCATAAAAACACATAATATTATATACCACACTAAAACGTGCTACCACGTAGCTTCTTAAACACAGACCGCACCAACAATTTCCATGAAAACCACGATAAAGGATCCCTTTAGCAAATAAATATATTTATTTCTTACGACCGAACACCGATTGACAGTTATCGAGAGCGCCAAATGAATTGTAAAATCCGCCATCTTTGATTTACCGTCAAAAAAGAACGATTTGAACGGGGAATAGACAATTGAACTGCATAAGCAAACTTTGTAGACGCATAAAGTCCCGCGTGAGCGCGCTTCGAATTTTAAATTATATTATACGAGCGGCGAGTTAAATCGATTGAACTCGAATACATTTTAGACGAATCAGATGTATCGATTACTGTACGAGCAAACCCGTACAATATTAATTGTTTTAACTTTATGCTGACATCGACGCGCAGCGAATGAATAAAATATGTAATTCGAAGACAACGTGTAGTAGTTGCACAGCGCGGTTCGGCCTAATAGCACAAAAAAGGGTGTTCGCCGCGAGTCGATCAGTTATCAGTTTTTCGGTGTTTGTACTTTCCTTTTAATATACACCTTTATCATTTTATCAGTCTATCATTTGAATGTACCTTACCCGTACAATTACGTTAAACAGTTTGTTCAAAATGGCGGTCACGTTGTATTTTAGTTTAAATTTTCATTCTGTCAGTTTTGCAGTTTTCCTCGAATGACTGATGAATTGGGAATGGTGGTTTAAAACTGTCGATTTATTTGTTTACTTCATTGTTTTAGCGTTAATGTGAGAGGAAAAAGTTTATGTCTGTCTACCTTGGGAACAATGGTTGAGCGTGTTAAGTTACATTCAATTCTGTTTTAGTTAAGAAAAGACTTAGGTCCTGTTGGTCTAGTGGTTAGTGACCCTGACTGCTAAGCCGGAGTGGGTTTTTTTTTTTTTTTTTTGGTGAGTGGGAAATCATCCAATGACTGCTCCCGTCCTGGGTACGACGGGAGGGCGTGTCAGACTCTTACTGACTAAAACCCACTCATGTTCCTTCGATTGCCCTTTATGTTCCAGGGTCACGGTAACTATTATAAACATTCCGCAACCCCGGCAGGCGTTGGCCCTGTTGGGCCCCTTCCTGTGCTGACTCCTTCTCTTTGAGGCGCGCGTGGAACACTAACGCGCCGTCGACGCGGTCCTGGTCCTAGCCGGGCGGCGAGCTACCCATCGCTCGCCATCCGCAGAACCGCGCCTACGGTGGCCGGTAGTCGTCCTGTGACTCTCGACGTCTTCGCCTAAGTCTTAGTCCGGGGCGAGAGGCTCGTCGTTGCCTCTCGCGCGCCGCCGCTTCCTTCACTAGCATAACTGCTTCGCAGAAGGAGGCGACGGCATCCCATTCCGTCTCGCCCCGAAGCATGGCCTGAACCAGCGCCGGGCGCGAGAGGTCACCGCCGCCGATCGCCTCTACGAGGACACGTCGATGCTCCGCCCATGCGCGGCACACCTCCACTGTGTGCTCGACCGTGTCCTCCAGGCGACCGTTACTGCAGTGGTGACACCCAGGCGTCGCTTCCGCCCGAATCCGACACAGGAACCTCCCGAACTGACCATGTCCGGTGAGGACCTGTGTCAAGCGAAACGTGAGAGTGCCATGACGCCTCTCCAGCCACTCCTCAAAGAGGGGTCTTACCGCCGCTATAACGGCGTGCCCAGCACTAGGTTGCGACAGTCGTTGTCTCCATTCCGCCATGAGATCTCGCCGGAGCTCCGTGAGCCGTGCCGCGATAACCCGCGGCATCGGGACTTCACCCCGGCGTTGCACTTCCACGCGCCACTCGTACGTGTAAGCC
The DNA here is from genome assembly GCA_033675125.1 of Athetis lepigone. Classification (NCBI taxonomy): domain Eukaryota; kingdom Metazoa; phylum Arthropoda; class Insecta; order Lepidoptera; family Noctuidae; genus Athetis; species Athetis lepigone. Next base: position 1,187,922 of record CM066241.1, read on the forward strand.
GGAGTGGGTTCGATTCTCGCCCAGAACAAACTTTGTGTGATGAGCATGATTGCTTGTTCTGTGTAGGTGTAATTATTTATCTATAATATGTAGGTATTTATAAAGTATATAAGTATGTATATCAGTTGTCTGGTTACCATAACACAAGCTCTGCTTAGCTTGGGATCAGATGACCGTGTGTGAGTTGTCCTAAGATATTTATTTTATTTATTTATTTAGGTATGAAATGGTAATCAGACTGACTGATTGTTGATATACAAAAACGCACGGCTTAAACCACTGCTGGTAGAGACATGAAACTAAGAGGGAACATACCCTCCTCCTCCCCTTTATGGAGACTAAATATCCTCTAAGTAAAGATTTTTTAACATTCCAACGCTAAAGGATGCAAAAAAGGGGGTGGAAGTGTCGAAATCCAGGCGTATACCTTATTCTTTCACCTAATTAACTTTGACTTCAAGCAGGCACGGTCCTTGTTTCCGATTGTCATTTAAAGTCAATCGTTACGTGTACTCAGACAGATATTCTGAACTCAGTCTAATCAAGGTCAGGGTGCGTTTCTGACCCGAAAATGAGAAAATTAAACCAATCTGAAGTGTCAATTTGGTGGCATCACGTTCAAATGACCTAATTCGTCTAATTTATTCTGCTCCGCACCGTAATGTAAAAGCTCTAAAGTTTCACCGAAATCTGTTTAGCTAAGAGTAACAAATATCCATCTAACTATCCTCGCAAACAAGAACAAGAATTTCTAACGTCTCAGAGTCTAGATAAGAAACACTGGCCCTATCGTTTGCTTAAAATAAGAAAAAGATATTGACGTGTAAAAGAGTTACTTATAACCTATTTACAAAATAAAAGTAATTTTAACATTTTATTTTATCATTATATTTCCAAAAAAATCACAACAAAAAGAAATCTTTCAGATGAAAGGAGGTGTTTCTTTTTCCCTACAACTTTGGCCCAGGCGTGTACCTCAACAAAAAAAAATCAAATTACGTGAAAAAAATCGTAGAATCTGAAAAAAAATATATTGGATTTATTTGCGCATTTGTACCACCTGCAATATTGTCGATCGAAGATGTTAAAAACTTGCAACCCAAGAATTTCAGTCTGGCAATATCATGATTTACTCCTTCGATAATGCGTTTCGTTGCTTCATTGTATTAACCTAAAAATCTATTATTAAGGATTTTTACTGTGTTGCAGATAGTATTTTTTCTAGTTACATTTGTCGTGAATTATTACAGAAAAAAGTATTTCCAAAAATGCTTTTATTTCACAATTCATATATTTTTTGCGTTTAGTTATCTACCGGACAAAAAGACAGGGCACCAAATCAAGGCCGATAGTTTTTCTGCTGTCAATTTGTCATTCAAACAAACAAAAAACAACAGATTAACAGCTGTCAACGCTCTCATGAACGTTTCTTTTTACGCAGTAACGACGTGAGGCAGCTTTTTTCATATTCTTTTATTTCTAAATCTATGTGATATTAAAGGATTTTAAATACTGCTAAAAACACAAATTATTGGGAGGAATTTTATTAGTAATTTGTACCTCGGTACAAGTTTGGGCCAGAAAACGAACACCTCCTTTGGATAATTCGCGCTAAAAGCTAAACAGTTCGGATAGGTGTCAATTTTACGCTAGTCGCTACAGATGCTATTGTAATTATGTTTTTTTTTAATTAAGACTTATTTTCATCACAAAAGTTCATTTAAGCAAAACCGAGCACTGCCTAGTTAGCAAATTATGCTGGGGCCGCACCTGCGCCTATCGTCACGAAGCTTCGTACTATAGTACGATACTCGCAAATGTGACCGGCCGTATTTGGGTATCGTCGCGAATATTCGGGCTGCATCTTCGTTATCGCGTGGATGGCGGTACGTCAAAGGGTTTTAGCGCGCTAATATTTCGTCCTGAGTGGTCAGACTACAATATTTATTTTAATCCTACGGAAATTTGACATTTCATCAGTGTTGCGACTAAAAAAGCTTTCCGACAAACAAGGGAACACGTTTAAGATAAATAAAAAAATAAAATGCTTGATTAATTTGTATGTTTTACCTAGAAAAAGACGACGCCATCTTGGATTATTGCAGGATAGTTCGTAAAAAATAACGTCGCCGCAAATTTGACCACAGCTTTATCGCGATAAGTTTTTATTGTACAAAACGGACGATGCTTCGCCACGCATTACTTCGTGACAATCGCGCATATCGGTAATAGGCCCAGGTGCGGCCCCAGCATTAGAATAAGAATGTCTATGTCTATGTCCAAAAAAAGAATCATACCTAACAACAAGGAATCTTGACAGATGTCATTTGGATAATTCGCGCCAAAAATTTCACGCTTCAGATGCATTTATAATTGTCTATTTTTTAAACATAAGAACCTATTTTCATTACAAATGTTTATTTAAGCAAAGCCGAGCACCGACTAGTTAGTATTAGATCAGGAATGTCTATGTCCACAAAAAATCACATTAAGTAATCTTGACAGATGTCATTTGGATAATTCGCGCCAGAAGCTGTACTGTTCGGATTAGGGCTTTCAAATACCGGATTTTTTCAATACCGGTATCAGTACCGGTATTAGAAATTTCAATACCGTGATCACGTGATCACGGTATTGAACTCAAGTTTTTCAAGCTTCTTAAAAAAACAGTATTGATTGATTATAGAACTAGGATTTATAGACGTAATCAAAACTTAAGCTAAATGTAATATCGCACGTAGGCAATTAACTTAGAATATGCAAATTACAATGATAATGAGATCTATTATATTTTTCCATATCTCGGGACCCTGAAGTCCCGGACTTTTGGAAGGCGTACGAGGGGCCGAAGCCAACTCGCAGAGGCCCCTTGAGCAAAAGTTTTGGCTAAAGAAATGGGACACGAACCGACGATCATATTCATAAAAAAAAAACAATAATAAAATCCAATATTAAACAAGTAACAAAATAAATCAAATAGTATTTTGCGCTGACAAACAATAATAAAAATTTAAACTTAAATATATCATATTGAAACATTTTTAATCAAAAGACATTTTCACTTTTTTATTTTGAAAATATTTGTATGCCGCCGATAGAAATATCTCACGTCCACCCGGTCCACCCCCAGCAGTTTCAAAGACACATCTCTACTCTTATTATTGACCTAAAATCAGTGCTTATGGTTACAGCCGAGGCTGCATCATTACTTTTAGGCAATTTAGAAATCTCCCTTTCTAATTACTTTTGTATGCACGTGTCTTCATATTCACAACTTGAAGAAGAAGAAGAAGGTATTTTAAATAAACGTGTGAGTCGATTAACTATAATATCTAATATTTCATCAGATGTGGGTTTTATAAAAGTGTCGTTATCGCTATCATCATTACTGAAAAAAGTTTCAGGGTCATGCAAATATTGTAATACTCCAGATATTAAAAGTCGTCGCTCCATTATGCGTCTTTGAAGTGTTTTGGCAAGATTTTGGCTAAAGTCATTAGCTTGACCGTCTAACTTTGTCAATATAAATTTTAGCGCGATATCCGCTTTTAGTAAATTGGCGCCCCGTTTACAAATTTCTAATGAGACAAGACTTGGCGCTTAATATACAAGTGTGAAGTGTCAGAATAATATTACATCGTTATTTATATTATTTAATACAGCTTCCTGCTACTTATTACAACAAACCACAAAAATTAAAATTATAAAAAGATTGTAATACCGTAATCACGGTATTGGCTCTTCAATACCGGTATTGAAAAAAGACCAAAATATATCCGTGATTACGGTATTACGGGATCCCGTAATACCGGTATTGAAAGCCCTAGTTCGGATACGCGTCAATTTCACGCTACAGATGCGTTTATAATTATAATTTTTTTTTTAAATTAGGACTTATTTTCATTACAAAAGTTCATCTAAGCGAAACCGAGCACAGCCTATTTAGTATTTAGAACTGGAAAAAATCACAAATACACCACAAAAAGAAATCTTGACAGATGTCATTTGGATAATACGCGCCAAAAGCTAAACAGTTCGGATACGCGTCAATTTCACGCTACAGATGCGTTCGAGTGGCGTGAAATAATCTTTGTAATGTCAAGCAGCATTCCTAATTGGTTTATTTGTTGATTTTCAACGTTTGGGGGAATGTATGTGAACTTTTGAGTGTTTGTGAATTGGGAAGGGAATGTAACGTAACGTATTTTTTTAAATTGTGTTGAGTCGAAAGTTAAATTATTTATAATCTATTTTACTAGTAAAAGGCCGTGATAGCCTGTCATGAAAAAGTATTTAATGTGATTTTTTAAATCATTTATATCCTTAGTAAAGTTTATCTTGAATCCTAGCCTTAGTTGCGGAATGTTTATAATAGTTACCATGACCCTGGAACATAAAGGGCATTCGAAGGAACATGAGTGGGTTTTAGTCAGTAAAAGTCTGACACGCCCTCCCGCCGCACCCAGGACGGGAGCAGTTATTTGATGATTTCCCACTCACCAAAAAAAAAATCCTAGACTTAAGTAAAGGTTCGAAATCGCCAATAGGCGAGACGACAAAAAAAAAGTAATTAGTCCGTCAGATAGATTATGAAAAAAATTTGGACACGTATTTTTTCTTTTTTCTCGTAAACGAAGAATGACGAAGATACAGTGCGTTATAGTTGCGAATGTCGTCACAATCAGATACATATTTTGCAGGACGGTGACGTCAAAAGCCCCCACCCCGGAACTTTGTTGCTCTTTATCTTTGTATTTTTTTATTAATTTGATCAAGCAAAAAATACGTGTCCCGTATTTTTGACCGATCTATCAGACGGACTAAACAGAATGCCATTTTTTTAATGTTGTCGTCATCCCTATAATAGAATGATAATCAATGATAATCAATGCCTAATCTGATACAAGTGGACTTAAACATCGAAACAAAGTAATATCTAGAAGACTCATGCGCAAGCTTCCCGCCTCCACCACAGCATTTATGCATCGACCTCTGATATAATTTCCGATTAAAATTCAGCGAAGCCAAAATCGAAATCAAATGATTTGAATGTAGGAAGGGGCCCAACAGGGCCAACGCCTGCCGGGGTTGCGGAATGTTTATAATAGTTACCGTGACCCTGGAACATAAAGGGCATTCGAAGGAACATGAGTGGGTTTTAGTCAGTAAGAGTCTGACACGCCCTCCCGCCGCACCCAGGTCGGGAGCAGTCATTGGATGATTTCCCACTCACCAAAAAAAAAAAAAAATGATTTGAATGTGCAAAATCAATCGGATCTTTCGAACTTTCCAAATCGGAATCGAATCTCCGTAACAACTAACACCTCTAGGTACAACATCAGTTTCATGATTTTAATTTGGGTTCTATTACTATCAAAAATATGGACATTGGCGCTTATTTTCTCGTACACAAACTTAACTAAAATTAAGTTAAGTGCATCTTTCTCTTTCCATTTCTTAAAGAAAAAGACACAAGATACATGTTAGTTTAATCATGTTAAATTAGACAGCGCCTGAAGTAAATCGATCGTATTTTTAATCGCCATGTTTTTAATCGCGTCTAAAATTATCTATACTTAGGTAGTATAGGAGTGTCTTAATTTGACAGCAGTTAACTAACATTTTATTTTCTGTCCTTTTCTTAATGAAATGGAAAGAGAAAGCTGCACTAATCTTAAATTTAGGCTAGTTTGTGAATAAGAGAATCGCACCATCACCTAGACAATTAATTACTTAAATAAATTACATATACATTTTTATTGTGTGAAATATCAACTAAATAAAAAAAACGTTTAAACCCCAAAAACTCATTCAGAATTCTAATATCGAGAAAATTTTGATCAAAATTTTAGGTCGAACAGAGGTCATTTCGATATTTTCGATATTAATACACCCAAATTTCGAAATTTAGAAGATTTGTACAAAATAACGTAAGAACTACAGTTTCTTGATAACCGAGGTGTGTTTCTAATGGCTGAAACTGCGGCGAGTAGGACATTTGTCATAATCCATTTGATATATCGGCGGAAAATGGCTTTAGGTGCCGTGCAAATCTATTAAATGTACGGGACTGCTTTTGGACAAAGTATTTTAGTCAGAGCATTTTGGAAAATAACGAAACCGGTGGCGACTCAGACTCGGACTCAATTTTTTTTAGTACGACTGGCAGATGTAGAGATTTCAATTTTTGCTTACGAAAAAATTGTAAAATTATTTGCTTTTTATACGAACGATGGAGCTGGCTACTTTGAGAAGAAACATTTCTACTAATATTATAAATGCGAAAGTAACTCTGTCTGTCTGTCTCTTCTTCACGCCTTAACCACTAAACTGATTTGAATGAAATTTGGTACAGATATAGTCTGTGACCCGAGAAAGGACATCGGATATTTGGAAATCCCCCGGAAACGGGAATTCCACGCGGACGAAGTCGCAGGCGAAAGCTAGTCTTAAATAAGGTCTGTCTCTATTAAAGTCCGGACAAGTGTATCGTGCAAGGTCCACGAATAATGTCTGAGGTGCTCTCTTGATGAGGGAAGCACACAGTCTCTGAATGCTTCTGACCTGTCTGTGACCTGTTAAGGTCAGCTTCCAGTCTACCCGAATAGAGGTTAATACTAGGGTTGCATGGAGCGACTGCCTAATGCCTATTAGACCTCTACAGCCCAGCTACTGGGTAACACGATATCCTTCGGTAAGGTTGTTTGTCAAACTTACTGGTTTTTGACTACTTGTAACGACTGACAACTGTCTTGGGCCGTATACAGAAAGAAAGCTGGAAACTTATACTTAAGCGCTTGTCGGCGCTTGCCGTTGCTGGTCCGTTCTACACAAAGGAAGCAGGTTGAAGCAGATTAAGCAAAATGTCGGAACAATTTGCTTGCAGTTGCTATGGCAACGCCCAGCGCCGACCAGCGCGTGTTAGAGCTTGTCGATGTTCATATATTTTCCTGCGCGGATTACCACCGTTGGCAAGCGCCGGCAAGCGCTTATAAGTTTCCAGCTTTCTCTCTGTATACGGCCTTGGAAAGACAACATGGAACAACGGAAAAACGACTTAAGTGATTAGCGAGGCACGGGATGTCAGTGATGTTCCTAGATAAACTTAGAAGTTGTATATGAATGGAAAAAGTTAATTGACATTAACAGACTGTTAATTCAAAATGGTAGTTTCACAAAATGGTTGTTTTATTTATGAGGTGGTTAACATTAACACTCTTTTAAGCGAAAACATAAGATATTCATAAAATTTAAGATTGTCGGTTAACATCCAATTTTAATCGGCCTTTTCAGTTCCCGTCGGATTTTATTCTATGCAAAAATAAGTAATACAGTCGACGCTACGTACAGTGGGCTCCATTAACTTTTTGGCAAGCGACTAAAATTGTCTCTCTATTTTGTCTCGAATCTCGTGTGTTCGAAGGTTTACAAGTAATCTAATACCTAATATTTTCGTCAATAAATCATCATCACCTGCTTAGCTTTTTTCCAACCTTTCTGAGGTCGATTTCCAGCCTAACCGGCGGGGTTATTACCTATGAAACAGCAATCAGCAATATTTGCGCAGTGATCGCGCGGTCACGGCGCGATTAATCGCTTAACGTAAAAAAAAATCGTATTATGGAACCGATTGCTAATCGCTCGCTGATTGTTCTAATGCACTTATTGCTACGATGACGATAAAGTAGCAATCGCTGGAACTAATTAAATATCACCTTTAACAAAAAAAAACTTAACTTTGCTCTTAAAAACCATACTAAATACGAAACCACCAAACGAAAAATGCATAAGTATTTTAGTTAACTGATTGCTCCACAGAGGCAGCACTATCGCTAGATTGCTATTTGACGTGACGTATTTTGAATTGACGTTTGAGAAGCAAATATTGCTAAATTATCGCGATCGCTCGGCTATTGCAAGATACGTAATCCCAGTGCGGATTCAGCTAGATTCAGTTTTACGCGAAGCGACTGCCTATCAGACATCCGCAACCCAGTTTCTGGGCGACACGATAGCTCTCGGTTAGACTGGTCAGAGTTCCTGGCTTCTTCCTGACAATTCGTATCGACTGTTCCTGTGAATGACAACAGGGACCAACCAGGCTTTACGTGCTTGCTGAGGCACGGGATGTCAGTGAGTTCCAAAATAAACTTCAGAAAGTGCATAATGAATTGATAAAGGTCACATAAGTTTTCGTCGTTCGTAAATTGTGTGGTTAAATAAGGTAATATTCATGATAATTAACTTTTAATAGGTCGTTTCTCGTATCATGAATTCAGCTTATGTTATTAGTATTATCATGTTGAAATTAATTATTTAACAGCAAAAGTATAAGTACTTATACTTTTGCTGTTAAATAATTAATTTATCATTAATCTATCTTACATTATATTACAATAGGGTATTACACTCTTTTTTTTAAGTATTTCAAATAACTCCTACAGTACTAAGAAACCACTAAAAAAAATCCTAAATTTTTATTTAAGCGCTAAGTACCCTAAAAACGCTTTTAAAAATTGTATTTTCAAATTTCGCGCGGAAATTTCGAAAAACGGAAAACGCCGTGGGCGTGGTTTTGCTTTGGCGATATGACGTCCTTACGTCATGTAAATAAACAAACGCGCTGTGACACTTTACATAATTTTTATTGTTTTTATCTCAAAAATTAGTTACTGTTCGACTTACCGTTGGTGTGCGTTTCGGAATGCAAGAACACAAGTGTGAAAACATCGGAATAATTGTGAATTCTAGTGTTAACTGATTCAAATTTAAGAAAAACTTAGTTAAAAGTTGTGGGAAGAGTATTCCAACTATTACACCATAAAAACCCGTTTGTACCGTTTGCACTGTTGTTGTAAATATCACTTTGTAGTAAGTACACATGTGCATTAGCCATCTAAAATATCTTTCACAATAACTTCCATGAAAAAGTATATTTTTATAATAAAGATCGTATTAGGAGGTTATAAATAAAACAAATAGTGACGTCTAGTTGACACTGTTGACAGTCGACAGCTGTCACTGTCTATGGTCTGTATTTCGGTGTGTTCAAGAACAGGTAAAAAAAACTGAAAACTTTGAATTGAATTTAAAAAAATATTTTCTAGTTTTATGAACTAAAACTAACACTGTTCGGCTGCTTTTTGCTTAAGCTACCTCAATAATATATTTTTATATTTTTTCTCTTACACAGTGTAATACCCTATTTAAACCCTGTACAGGGTTTAAATTGTTAAGATAGATTATTTTACTTAAAAAGGAAACATTCCTTTATTTTTCAAAAGAAACAAAACTGCATTTAAAAATTAAAAATTGGGACTAAATCTCTGTAACAAACAAGGTTGATTAAATTAAAGAAAAACCATAAATCTTAAAAAAAATATTTCAATTGAACGAAAATTTTGACGTTCATATTCGCCCTTTGATTTCAAAACGCAAAATTTCAAGGTTTTCCTCTAATTTTATTTACCATATTTGTTTGAAAGATTTGGTCCTTATAAATTACATTATTGTTTAACGTCATAAAAGTACAGTGGGTATGTTGTTTTTTCCGTTTCAAGACAGTTTGATTCCCCGGTGAGACACATTTTTGAAAATCTTTGAATGCAGTTTAATTACTTTTTAATAAAATAATATTTCACAAGGATTTAAAGTACTATTCGTCCAGGGTCCACTAAAACTTTCCACTCTGTATTTTATATCCATACTAATATTATAAATGGGAAAGTGTGTCTGTCTGTCTGTCTGTCTGTATGTTTGTCTTTTTTTTTTCACGGCAAAACGGAGCGACGGATTGACGTGATTTTTTAAGTGGAGATAGTTGAAGGGATGGAGAGTAACATAGGCTACTTTTTGTCTCTTTCTAACGCGAGCGAAGCCGCAGGCAGAAGCTAGTATGTTAATAAATTGTAACCTTCCATAATTTTACCAACCATAAAGTATTCTAAAAAGAAATAAATACCGAACATTTGTTTGTCTTGAGAAATATCTTTTTAAAACGTCTCTCAAAGAAAAATGATTATTAATTATCATTTTCATAGACAACTCTTCATACAAAAGTTTTATTATACCTAATAATAATAAATAAATAATAATACCAGCCTATAACTGTCCCACTGCAGGACAAAGGCCTCTTCTCATACAGAGAAGGCACGAGCATTAATCACCACGCTTGCTCAAGGCGGATCGATTTCGGACTTATATTTACTACAAGTCCAGGTTTCCTCACGATGTTTTCCTTCACCGATGTCTGTGATGTTTAAAATTATCTTTAGAAGGACATATGAAATGAAAAAGTCACATTGGTACTTGCCAGGATTCGAACCCACAACCTCTTGCATGAGAGGCGGGCGCCTTTACGACTAGGCCATCACGACATTCGTTTTATAATGTTTTAGATAATTTTATAAATGGATGTCGTTGCTGGAAATATCTATGTGACCGTAAAGGTTATAGCTGACCCTGACACGGATTTTGCCCAAGGGAAGCCAGAGGGTTGTAGCCGAGTTGGCAATCAAGTCTAAAGATCTCTTTGCGTTTTCTTAGACTCTCGCGTGTATTTAGTCAGACTTGAGTAGTTTTCTATGGGTAGAGAGGGAGTAATCTTATCCTAAGATAGTAGTCTAATCTTTATAGTTATGACAGCATTTCTTATTTTTTTTCGTAGGTTTCAATGATATGAAGAACACATTTTACTTTTAGGCCAGTCATCTAAGACATGTTAGGTCGCAATAAATTGCAAGGTCCTGATTTTTTTTGTGATGTTGTTAGGATAGATACCAATGGTGTAAATCTAGATTTGCAACCTCGAAAGACCTGTGCTAACTTCGTGGTGCTCGAAAAACCTCGAAATTTTCGAACTTTTTTCAGTTTTTGGCTTACAACTTCTAAAATATGCATTTTGCAGCAAAGTCATCTATGAAACTTTTAAATAAGATAAAATAAGCAACAAAATGAGTGTAATCCCAGCTCTGTATGTTTAATAATTCTCAAGATATGACATTTCGAAAATGGGCAATTTTTCCCAAATTTTATCAAATTTGTAGTTGGCTAGACTTTAGATCGAAATACTGTCTAAAATACTCATCCTACAAGGAAAGTCAATAAAAGTTAAGTTGTAGAGCAGTAATAATAAGGATCGAATTTCGCAAGAAATAGTTATTTTTTCTTATACATTGTTGAATGGAATTGAAAAATATATATAATATGTCCTTTCTCGGGTCCCAAACTATATCTGTACCAAATTTCATTTGAATCAGTTCAGTGATTTAAGCGTGAAAAACAGACATACAGAGAGACAGACAGAGTTACTTTCGCATTTATAATATTAGTACGGATACTGTGTAAAGTTTATACTGTGTAACTATGGTTTCTCATTAGTTAAAACTAGCTTTTGTCCACGACTTCGTCCGCGTGGAATAATAGTTCCCGTTTCCGGGGGATTTCCGGGATGAAAACTATCCTATGTCCTTTCTCGGGTCCCAGACTAAATCTGTACGAAATTTCATTCAAATCGGTTCAGTGGTTTAGGCGTGAAGAAGAGACAAACAGACAAAGTTACTTTCGCATTTATGATATTAGTACGGGGTTAACATTGTATACTGTACTTTACATTGTATATTTTACTTTACTTTACATTGTATAAAATGAAATTTCATGTCTGTTTGAATGTTTGCTTAGATAATTTTTAAAACTGCGTTATGAACTTTAATGCTTTTCATCAATAGATAGAGTTATCAAAGGAAGATTTATACTAATCAATACACGCATTTACTGAAGAAATTCTGAGATTTACAAAAGAACCTCTATCTGGGGTGTACTTGTATAGTGTACTGGTTAATTCTTTCGAACTTTTCAGTAAGTACATTAACAGTTCTATCCACAAACCTTGATTAGTTTCCTCCCCCCCATCACTCTCTGCTTCACTCCCGACGCTGACAGGACTGTCCCTCTTCTCCTCCTCTCGATTTTCCCTCACAGGAGCAGGCACAGAACCCAACACTCTAGACAACCACGGCTCCGGATATCCTAGCAAAAACGGGAATCCATTTTGTTGCAAAAATGGCGCGTAATATCGCAT